>CM070566.1:35466709-36158664 GCA_036346405.1 Phyllostachys edulis
ATTAATACTAGGTCAATTGGATGACTAAGTATTATGAGCCTAATAAACCGGTGCTCACAAAAGTTGGTATCGAGCCGTTATGACCGTAGTAACGCAAGCTTGGTCGATTCTTAGGATATTTTGAAAACCTATTTTCAAAGCATCAAATGAGTTTTGAAAGCTTAGGTAAATTCTTGATTTTATTCCTTACCTATCTTAGCTTTCTTCTCATCCCACTCTAATTTGAGTTTTAAAAGTTGTTTTTCTCTTCCTTCTACAAAATAGTTGTTATCGATTAACACTGGGTTTTGGGAGAACCAATGAGATTGGCAAATTGAAGTGTGAGCTGCCCACTACAAGGTTTTGAAGTTCGAGTCGGTGATTCGACAAGGAGTTTGATGCTAAATCTGGACAGCAAGCATCAAATTTCCTACAGCAGTCTCAAAGGTTTCTAATTAGGATAGATAATGAGAGGTTAATCAACTAAAACTTGTGGGAATAAAAGGGTAAGATGTGATACTAGTTAGCTAAGTATCTAACACTTATTTCGCTGATTTAACATTGCTCTTTAGTAGCATTAGCTCTCACCCTACAATCTGATTTTTGATCTTCTCGACCAATTACTCGCTCATTCAATACGGGTTAGTTGAGTTGAGAAGTTGAGCCTTGCTTTTGGTGTTTCTTGGCTGTTTTAGAGTCTTTTAGAAGCTTTTTAAAGTTTAAATAACCGCTGATTTTGGCTTTCGCTTGGGGTGATATTCCATTCCCTAGTCGATCGCTTTTGCTTTCTTTTAAGGCTTTGTTTTCGTCTAGTTGCTAACCAAAATTCCTTGTAACAGATGGCGGGACGACTCAGAAGCGGCCAACCAGTCACCGGTCCGGACGAGGAGCTTCCTCCTCCGACCATGGCCGAGGTTCTTTCAGATCGGCGAACAACTCGCTGATGACCGGAGAGTTCTATCGACCTCATCGCGCGCAACACCACCGTGACTTACGGAGCTTGAGGATCTGGGCAGTGAATGCCCATCACCGCGTGGAGGACTCGCGGAGTTTCTTCAAATACTCAGCCCCTACCTTTTCCTTGGCTCGAGGACCCGCCGATGCGACGATTGGCCCGTTTGGTTGAGCGGAAGCTCAAGATAGCGCAGATGCTGAGAGCACGAGAAGGCGCTGATCGCATCGCACCACCGGAGGGTGCGCCTTGTCATGGTGGGAGAACTTTCGCCATGCAGCCCGCGTGGATCACACCGCCTCTTGGGAGGAGTTCCGTCTTTGCCTTCGACGGGCTCACATCCTCGCGGCTTGATGGAGATCAAGAAGGGGAGTTTCTGCGCCAAGCAAGGGCGAGCTCACCATGGAGTATGTCTACGAAGTTCAACCATCTAGCTCGTTATGCTCTCGAGGATGTGGCCACCGATATGGCCAAGGCACCAAGTTCAGCGTGGCTTGTCCGAGGAGTCAAGGACAAGCTATCCATTGTCGACTTTCCCGATTTTCGATCCTTGGTCGACAAGGCCATTGTCATGAGCATTCAGCGAGGAGCTTATGGATTCTCGCAAGCGGAAGTGGGAGGCCCATAAGTCATCCAGGCAGTTCCTCCTGGCCCCCGCCGGCAGCCTCGGGGTACCACTCTCACTCTCGGCGCCCCGAGGTCACCCGCCTGTTCCTCGCCCTTCGCAGGCCGTGGTCTCGATCACGTGCACTCATGAAGTCGCCAGAGCGGCCCCCAGAACTCCGGAATGGGTCACATGCTTCTCATGCAACTGTAAGGCATTATGCGAACCAATGCCCTAAGAAGACAGCGACCCCTCGTCCTAATGGAGGACGCGGCCAGAGGTGGTGCATCTCAGACCGAAGATCGCCCCGCTACCCAAGGCGTGGGTAGTGGTCGCGCGTCAACGCCATCACCACAGAGGAGGCTCAGAGGCACCCACGCCGTGCTAGGTACACTTTCTCGTTAACTCTCATCCCGCTCTCGTTTTGTTTGATTCAGAGCATCTCATTCATTTGTTTCGAAGTCTTTTGTCGCTGTTGGAGGCTTCTTTTCTCTCCATTGTCGGTCCCGCTTACTCATTCGCTCTCCTGCTCGGAGTTGAGGGTCGAGGTTGAGTGTAGGGATGTCCCTATCGAGATCGAAGCGAGGGTTCTTAGCGAACCTTATCTTTCTCCATTCAGCGAGTCTAGATGTGATTCTTGGTATGGATTGGTTGTCTCAGCACATGGGACAAATCGATTGCGCCAGGAGGCTCATCTCTCTATCTAGTCCTTCCGGCGAGCAGGTTTGCTTCTCGCCGAAGCTGCTAGATCCTCATCTCTTCGCGCTTGAAGCGAAGCCCGCTCTAGATATTAGCGAAGTCCCAACAGTTTGTGACTTTGTTGATGTCTTTCCCGCTGATCTTCCAGGGATGCCACCCGTTCGAGACCTCGAGTTTGTCATTGAGTTGGCTCCCGGTACCGCCCCTATCTCAAAGAGGCCTTATCGGATGCCACCGAACGAATTGGTAGAGTTGAAGAAGCAGTTAAGTGAGCTGCAAGAGAAGGGTTTCATCCGCCCTAGCTCATCTCCTTGGGGTTGTCCAGCAATCTTCGTAAAGAAGAAGGATCGGTATTTTTACGATAAGTGTTGATTACCGCCCACTTAATGAAGTGACTCAGAAGAACAAGTATCCATTGCCCGATCGACGATCTCTTCGATCAATTAACCGGAGCTCGAAGTTTTCCAAGATTGATTCGAGTGGGATATCATCGTTCGGATTCGCCCGAGGATATTCCAAAGACGGCGTTCTCTACTCGCTACGGCTTGTACGAGTACACTGTCATGTCGTTCGGCTTAACCAATGCTCCTGTCTTGTTCATGAACCTCATGAATTCGGTATTCATGGAGTATTTGGATAAGTTTATCGTGGTCTTCATCGATGATATTCTTATCTATTCCAAGAACGATGAGGAACATGCCGAGCATCCGCTTGTGTTAGGCAAGCTACGTGAGCACCAAATGACGCCAAGTTCAAGAAGTGCGCTCTGTTGAAGGAAGTGGCTTTCTTAGGCCATATTCTTTCAGCGGAGGCGTAGTATTGATCCTAACAAGGTCACCGATGTTCTTTCATGGAGTCCGCCCACTTCGTCACCGAAGCGCGGAGTTTTCTTGGTTTAGCGGGATATTATCGCGCTTTATCGAGAACTTCTCCAAGATCGCTGGAAGCCAATGACGGAGTTGCTCAAGAAGGACAAGAAGTTCTTGTGGTCCGATGCTTGCATGGCAAGTTTCCATATACTCAAGAAGCGTTTGACCACCGCCTCCGTTCTTGTTCTTCCCGATATCCATCGCAGACTTCGATATCTTTTATGATATGCTTTCGCCGAGGCCTCGGTTGTGTCCTTATGCAAGAAGGCAAGGTAGTGGCCTATGCATCAAGGCAATTGAGACCTCATGAACTCAACTACCCTACTCATGATTTGGAGTTGGTGCTTTGTGATTCATGCACTTAAGATTTGGCGACATTACCTAATCGATAATCGTTGTGAAGTGTATTCGGATCACAAAGCCTCAAGTACTTGTTCACCCAACCTGACTGAACCTCGGGCAAAGGAGATGGTTGGAGTTGATCAAGGATTATGATATGGGTATTCACTACCATCCGGCAAGGCTAATGTCGTTGCCGATGCGCTTAGTCGCAGCGCATTGTAATGCCTTAGTGCTCAAGGAGCATTCGCCTCTCTTCTCGAGGCATTCCAGCGCCTCAACTTGGAGATAGTTGAGCATGGATCTCTATTTTGCCATGGTTGTGCAACCAACCTTGGTGGATCGGATCAAGTCCGCCGGCAGATGGATTTGGGAGTGAGCCACATTAAGGCAAATGTCAAGGCCGAACACCAAGTGCTTTTCTCGAGGATGAGCATGGTGTTGTGAGGTTCGCAACGCCTTGTGGTTCCAAAGGACATGGAGTTGCGGAATTTGATCCTCCGAAGCCCATGATTCGCTTTTTATCCATTCATCCCGGCCACAAAGATGTATCAAGATCTCCGCCGAGATTTTGGTGGACCCGAATGAAGAGGGAGATCGTGAAGTTCGTTGCGAGTGCGGCGTGTGTCGTCGTGTCAAGGCCGAGCATCGGCGTCTGATGGATCGCTTGACTTTTGCCAATTCCTCGAGTGGAAGTGGGATTCGATCGAATGGATTTCATCACGGTCTACCCACGTCCCTCAAGAAGAATGATGCTATTTGGGTCGCCATCGATCGATTGACTAAGGTGGCACATTTCCTTCCGCCAAGACCGAACTTGGGTAGGTCTTTTGGCGGAACTCTATATCGCCTCGCGATCGTGAGTTTGCACGGTGTGTCAAGACGATTGTGTCGGATCGTGATCCCTTTTCACGCCTCGCTTTTGGCATAGCTTGCAAGAGGCTATGGGCACTCGTCTTGCTTTCAAAGACGACATTTCACCTCAAACCGATGGTCGACCGAGAGGGTCAACCTGTGTTTTGGAGGACATGCTTCGTGCTTGTGTCCTTTCCTATGGGAAGCATTGGGAGAAATGCTTGCCATTCGCCGAAGTTTTCTTATAACAAACACTTTCGAGCCGGTCTCGGCATGGCACCTTTTGAGGCCTTATACGGAGAAAGTGTAGAACCCGTTGAACTGGTCGAGACCGGTGAGAGACCTCTTTGGCCCGGACTCAATCAATGGGGCCGAGCGCCAAGTCCAAATTTTACGTGGCGTTGCGCCGCAGCTCAATCGAGCAAAAGAGCTATGCGGATCGCCGCCGACGTGAGTTACGCTTTTGAGCCTAATGACTTTGTTTATCTCAAAGTCTCTCCTTTGAAGGGCCATCAACGTTTGGCGTCAAGGGCAGTTAGCTCCTCGATATATGGGGTCCCTACCGCATTATCGAGAAGAAGGGAGCTGCCTATAAGTTGGAGTTGCTACTGCACTTGTGGGAGTACATGATGTTTTCCATGTGTCCCAGCTTAAGAAGTGCCTCCGTGTTCCAACCGAGGAAGCTCGCTGAAACCCTCGATGTCCGTGAAGATTTGACCTATCGCGAGCACCTGCTCACGTGACTCGATGAGTCTGAACGAAGGACAAGGAATAAGACCATCAAGTTCCTTAAAGTTCGATTGGTCAAACCATTTCGAGGATGAGGCTACTTGGGAAAGAGAAGATCGCTCACGCAAGGACTATCCATCTTTCTTTACGAGTGAGCTAAATCTCGGGACGAGATTTTTGTAAGGGGGAGATTTTGTAACATCCCAAATGTATAATTAGGGTTATTCAAGCATAATTATATGTGTAGAAATTAAAACTTTTTCTCACATCTTGAAAAACCCTAAAATCTCATGTGATTCTTGTCCAAGAGTTGTGTAATCCAAAACACAAAGCTCTTGTTGACCAAAAGTCAAATTCATATTCCCTCCATCTTAAATCTTGTGCCAATCAATTGGAAATATTTTCCTTGGTCCAAAAACTGATGTGGGACCCTCTGAAAAATATCATGAGTTATAACACTTGTTGATAATTTTTGGAGGCAAAACAATCCTTTAAACAACCTTCATGAATTTCCTGAGAAAAATGCAGTGCATAATAACCTCTGAAAATTTTATGCACGGTTAAGCTCATTGTCAGCAAGCTCCTGTAAAAATTTCATGAATTTTGGAGTTGAAATGCTATCCCAAACAATTACTTAAGTCTCAATTTGTTAGAAACTAAATTTAAAAGCCTACACTGTTCCTTGGGCTAGCCATGTTCAAGCGGGGTCGGCCAACCATGTCTGCAGACCTCGTGAGACCTCATCTCCATTTGATCAGTCGTAGCTGTTGGATCTACATCCAACCGCCACGACCTCCTCTCAGTCAACACTGCAAGGACCTCCCAACCTTGTCTGGTCATAGCCCTTGGATTAACATCCAACCGCCCTCGACCTCCCCGGCTATCAAACCTCAAAACCACCTTCCACCTTGTTGAGGTCTTGGCCCTTGGATTCAAGATCCACGGCCCCGACCTCCCTCACCTGCTAAGCTAAGCAAACATCCCACCTACATGAGGTCATAGCCGTTGGATCAAAGATCCACGGTCATGACCTCCCCTGTGTCAAACCTCAAAGTCTACATCCCACCTTGATGAGGTCACTGACCATTGGATCAAAAATCCATGGTCACGACCTCCTCCTCTCAATCTAACTAACAGACCTCCCTTTTTAGCGTTGTTGAGGTCGTGGCCAGTTGGATTCAGATCCAAAGGCCACGACCTCCTCTGAAAAACATCACGGCAAGGTCCTCCCGCCTTGGTGAGGTCGTAGCCCTTAGATCTAAATCTAAAGGCCATGACCTCCCTTGTGCGTTGCGCAAGCTCAGGACCTCCACCTCTTTTGATCGTAGCCCTTAGATCTAAATCTAAAGGTCCTGACCTCCCTTGCCTATTGCGCATCATATCAGACCTCCCCGGTCATTGTGTGCCCTTGGATTTAAATCCAAAGGCCATGACCTCCCCTCATGTCTTTTTGATCGCGTGCGATTAAGTCCTCATGGAGGTCCGACTGCTGGATGGAGATCCAACGCTTTGGACCTCCTGTCCCTTTTCCTCACGTGCGTTTTCGCGATTAAGGAAATCGGAGGGCCACGACCTCCCCACCCTTGATCGTGTGGCTGGGACCTCCTCCCAGCCACTTAAAACATAACGGTTCAAAAATTGGATCCGATGGTTAGGACCTCTCCTAGGTCTTATCCAACGGTCACCAAGACCTCCCTCGTTCTTCTCCTTCCTCTGGCGCATGCGCAGCTCGAAAGCAAGTGCATTAATGCGTGTCGACCTTGGGGTACATTATATGACTCTTTCTTGACCCAAGATTTAATGCAGTCGACTTTCCGCCTCATTGGTCATTTCAGCCTTTGTCACCTTGTCAACCTTTATGTCTTGTCCACCCCATGGACCAACCCGTGGGCTAAGCTCACCATGGAGCTTAGCCCCACTCCTAACCTTCACCTCGGTCTATAAGTCACCCCCGAATCCTCCTTGGCTTCCTTTGCACACAATTGACCTCGGCCTTGCACTTGTGCGTGGTGAGCTCCTCATCCCAAACTCACCTCCCATCTTGGTCGCCATTGTTGATGTCCTTGGAGCTCCTCGGTGAGACAAGGGTTCCAGTGGCTCCCTCCTTCAAACCTTGCTCACTTTTGCTCTCGAAAACCTCTTGGAAGTTAACCCTAACTTGAATTGTTTGGGCATTTTTGAGGTGGACAAAGTCGAGCTTGGGCCGGTGCCTTGGGCGTGAAGCTTCACTTGCCTTCCCCAACTCCGGTCATCACCTCCACGACCTCCCGGCACCTTAGGACCTCCGGTACACCTCCTGTTAGTCCTTTAGATCTTCGCACCCGCTGAATGCATGTTGCGGAGCTTAAGTTTTAGCACACGCTGATTGTCGCATGAGCTCCATTTTGCATTTTCAGTATTTTGGCCGTGCGGGTTGTGTTTGTCCTCTCGGCTCGCGGCGATTAAAGCCGTCGTCGCCGCCGAGAATGAGTCCATGGTGTGCGCAACACTATTGCGCTGCAGGGATGTCCTTGGTTCTCGCCGGCGAGGTCTACATCGCCGGCGATGACCAAATCTTTGAGCTCGGGTCTTTGTCGGACACGGCGGCACCGTTGTCGTTTTAGGGTAGATTTGCCGTGTTTAATGCGGTCATCAATTGCTCAATCTTGCAATCATTGGTTGGGTCTTGATGTTCTTAAATCCACCATTTATTGTCGTGATTAAGACCTCCAGCGTGCGGACCTCCTTGTGTCCTGCGCGCATTAACCTCTTGTCCAAGCACATGCGTGCGCAAGCACGTGGTTGTGAGCTCGGGGCGCCCGGACCTCCTCCAAGGAAATCTGGAGCGTCCAAGACCTCCTTGCGCAATCGTAGCCGTCCGGACCTCCTCGGAGGTCTGTGATGTTAGATCTATCGCTTAGGACCTCCTCGAGGTCATCTCACCGTTGAGGACCTCCCTTTAGATCTCGGGTCCGTTCAGGACCTCCTTTACGTGTTGTGGTCCGTTGGATCTCCCATCTACGGCCACGACCTCCCCCCTCACCTCGCGCATGTGAGTTGCTAAGAGGTCCAGACCTCTCGGACTTCACGTCTTGGCGTGTGTGATGTTCTCTGGGAGGTCTTGAACCGCTGGGATCGAGATCCGTGGCTCACGTCCTCCCATACCCTTGTGAGTTTTAGAAATTCCGGTGAAGTCTTAGTTATAGACTGAAATAAGGTATAGACTTTAGAATTTCATATCTTCTTCGTTTGAAATCCTTTTGAGGTCATTCAAATTGTGTTAGCTCTGTCTTGAACTTAACTTTAATCCAAAAATGATTGTAAGTTGAGTTCAGCTCAGAGCACTGATTAGCCACTAGGTTTTAAAACTCCTTTGAATATACACTCAAAATTTATGTTTAACTTGTAAAACCCATAACTAATGCTCTGTAGGTTATTTGTGAGTAAACCCAATTTTGTTAGCTTCCTCTAATAATGAACTCACTGTGAGAATTAGTTCTGAGCATGTTGCTGTTATAGAAATGAGGACTTGTGCATTATAATTTTGTTCAAGTTCTTGTTTTTGAAAAATTATAGAAAGTGCATAATAGCTCCAAATGAGATGAACTCAATTGTGTTATTCATCTCATGAGGTGCTGGTTTTACAATAAAATCTCAGCCTCACCACTTTTCTAGAAAATGTTGCCTCATAATTAAATTAGTGAATAGTGCAGTTTGGTAATTTTTAGGGCTGAGCAGAATTGTTTTGCTCATATCTTTTGCATTGAGAATCGAAATCCATTGGTTCTTGTTGAAAAATTTCCTAAAAATCATCCCCTTGCTGCTGTAAAAAATTCAGGGTATTTGGAGTTCGTTTGCTGTGCTGTCTTTGTTGCCTTTAAATCGTTCTTATCGGTTCTTTATCGCTTTTCCGTTAGGTTTCGACATTTGTGGTGATCCCGAGAGCGACCCTCTGCCACAATTTGAGCAACAGCAACAAGGCAAGCAGTTTGACCATTTCCCATCATGTCCCATTACTTTAGAGCTTAATACTTTGTTTTACTTCTATGTATGCATGCTACTTTGTGTTAAATGTCGTTAGTAATCCTATAGTCGCATAATCTGTAGGAATTCTTTATCCTCTACTACCAATGAGCCTAGGTTATTCGCTGTGGTTTGAGCTCGTTGGATGAGCTCTTATCACTTAGTAGTTGCGCTTCCTCTCGCTTAGACATGCTTAGCTATCGGTAGTATTGGGCGATCATCGACTTAGTCGATGATCTTGATCACTCAAACATGTTTATTACTCCTATATGTCCAGCACTTGTGCTTTGATTAATTTGTAAAATCAAAAGCTGAAAATAAAAGATTGATTTAGACTTGGGCATATTGGATGGATGGTGCGGTTTTGGAATGTGGTGGTATGCCCGGGTCCCTAAGGACCGAGTACTTGGGTCACTAAGCCAAGCGCTTATGCATTAACCACGAGGGCATATGGAACCCCTCTTGACTAAGTACTCTAGGAGGTGTTAATTATGAGCGAGCTCGGTTGGTGTGTTTTCAAAAACAAATGTATATGTATAGTGTAGGAGGGAGCATTAGCTTAGGATGGGTCGATCTAATGTCTCCTTCTCCCCGTGGGTTGTCTTGCTCGTAATTAGCATTCATCCTTTGGAAAGGTCTCGTAGGACTTAGCAGTACCGACACACCTTGGAAGTGTGCGTAAAGGAAAGCGGCGATGCGGCGTGTGGGTGCAAAGTGGTACACCTGCGAGGATAAAACTATTGAATAGCCTCGTCCTAGGTTATGGACATGCTTGGTAAGGTCGTTCAAGACTAGTCTCAAACTTTTAATTAAAACTTGATGGGTTGGTATGAATGGATGTTCATGCTATTGTTGTGGTGACTTGGGTTAGTCACTTCGGGATTGTTCTTGTTGTTGTTATTAGGTTATTATCGCGTTGTTATTTCAACAATTAAAAATGCTTTGTCAAATTGCTTTCAATCTACTATGTTATTGCAAATGAAACTTGCTTTATGCTAAAATGAGTCCAAAGCCTCATCCACTTAAATCAAGCTTGCATGTAGCTAAATTATAGTTCTGTTATCTTACGTCGGTCTTGCGAGTACAATAAACAAGTTATTGTACTCATTTGCTTTTGCTTAACAACTTTGTTGCTTGAGAGGAGGTAGAGCCCAAAGGGCTTTACTTTTCTTGTTGTCTTGGTGGTTGGGAGAGCGACTAGCTTGGCGGTCCGGTCGATTGCCTTGTGGGCTAAAGGCACCTTTGGTTGGCTCTTATTTTGGCCATCTTTATGGCACTTTTGCTTCGCTGTTATCTTTTTGTAATTATTGTTATTTGGCCTAAGGGCCTCTCTTTTGTAATATCTATTCCATATTAATGTTAACTTCTGGTTTGTTGCTTATGTACTATGTGTTGTATGGAATTGATGCATTCTTTTGTTGTGAGGTATGTGTCTTGCATTCAGGAAGTATACATCTCTCGAGACCGAGTTTATTTGGTTGATAATACTAGGGTCAATTGGATGACTAAGTATTATGAGCCTAATAAATCCGGGTGCTCACAGCCAAGAATGACGCCAACGAGGCTCTTGGGCAATCTCATCACCAATGAGTTGTTCAAGAAGGACAATGAGGAGCTCTTGGAGTCGTCTTCCTCCAAGAAGAAGATACCGCTTTCAAGGCCAAAGCGGAATCAAGCGATGATGAGGATGAAGAAGAAAACTCCGAAGAGGAGTTTGCTCTTCTTGTGCGAAAGATGAAGAAATTCATGAAAGACGCCCACATAGAAGCTTCAACTTTGACAAGAGCAAAAAAGGGCAATCCTCAAGTGACAACAAACGTTATAGCAACATCCGGTGATATAATTGCGAAGAGAAGGGGCACATTGCCTCTCATTGTCCTTTGAAGAAGGGTGACAAGGGTAAGTCATCCAAGAAGGAGGAATACAATGGCAAGAAAAAGCTTTTCAAGAAGCTTCACAAGGATGACAAGCATGAAGCTCACATTGGAGAGTGGGATTTCGATGAGGAGACAACCGACACCGACTCCGATGAGGATGAGTCCCCCAAAAAGAAGGGACTTGTCGGCATCGCCATCAAGGAAACTCCATCGCTATTCTCCACTCCCACTTGCCTCATGGTAAGAGGAGATAAGGTAAAATCCATTAATGATAATAAACTAACATATGATGAATTAATGGATATGCTTGAAGAATTGAATGAATATCTTGGAAAAGAAGTGTCAAAGCATAAGGTCTTAAAGAGAGAGCATATCTCTCTAAAAGAATCTTATGAGGAGCTAAAGGAAGCTCATGACTTGCTTATCCAAGAAAATTCAAGCAAATCTTGCTCTAGCATAGGAATTACATGTGATATTATTGATAAAATGCCTAGTGTAGAAATTGCTAAGACTAGTGCATCTATTTCATGTAATGATCCTATTGCTAAGTCATGTTGCTCAAGTATTAATGCTAATCATGATAATGTTGAGTCACATGATGCTAAGCTTATTGTTGAGAACAATGAGCTAAAGGAACAAGTGACCAAGCTAAGCAATAGCTTGGAGCAGTGCTTCAAAGGTAAGGCTACTCTTGACAAGCTTTTGAGTGAGTAAAGATGCTCATTCAACAAGGAAGGACTTAGGTATGTGCTTAAGAAAGGTAAGAAACCGCAAACAAGCCCACAAATTTTGTTAAGCAAAATGACAAGTATTGCCATAAGTGCGGGAAATAGGACATGTGCAACAAAATTGTCCTATTGGTAAGACTCCATCCCTTGGTTTATATGATTCATGTTACATGCTTAGAAAAACAAAGGATGGTAAAGTCATTGATAGATTTGTTGGCACTTCGATTTTAGGCGCTGAAAAGAATACTATTTGGGTACCTAAATCCTTAGTAACTAACCACCAAGGACCCAAATAAATTTGAGTACCTAAAGAACTTGATTCTTGTTTTGTAGGTGAACTATAGAACTGGTGGAAAACATTATGTGCTTGATAGTGGATGCACTCAACATATGACCGGTGATACAAAATTTTACCACATTCGAGAATGGCAAAGGAATTGAGAAGATCACATTTGGCGATAATAGCAAAGGAAATGTATTAGGATTGGGTAAAATTGCTATCTCAAATGACCTTTCTATTTCTAATATATCTTTAGTAGAATCATTAAATTTCAATTTACTATCGGTTGCTTAAATTTGTGATCTTGGCTTAATTTGCATATTCTCTAATGAAGGTATTACAATTTTGTGGATATCATGTGGATATGTGCATGATCTTAGGATGATGTTACAATTGGCAATGTCGTTAACGGTTTGTCGAAACACGCGTTTTCGTCAAATTTTGAAAAGTTGTCGAGGCGAGTGCGGTCGAGGCCGGCATTGGGCGTGATCGATTAGCGATGGTGGTCGACCGACTGTAAATAAATGGTCGAGCCGGGCTGCAATCGACCGCCATTCAATAGCGGTGTTACCGATTTCTTAGCGATCATTGTGTCGGTGGCGATGAGTGTTGGGTTAGGTCAAGTTCATGGGTTTCATGGCATATGTGTTGCATGATACATGTTTTGACTAACATGGGTCAAGTTGTGAAGAATTTGTTCTCGGAATCGATTTCTTTGTCTATTGTTGTGCAGGTTGCTTTGAGGTCAATGATGATCAGCGGCGAGGATGATCTGGACTAAGCTTGGAAGCCGAGGTCGAACGATCGAGATCGGGTGAAGTCAATGGAGTCAAGCATGGCATAAAAGGATAAAGGTGACCGAACAGGCGATTCGGTCTGACGGAGTTGGATCAAGCGGCGAGGTCGGGTAAATGCCATGGTGGTTTCGGTGAGAGCGGATGGAAGAGACTTGTCGACATGATGAAACCATTGGATCAACTTACACGTGGCAAAGCATGGAGGTGCTTCACGAAGATGGGATTCGGTCTTTGCAAAAGATCGAGAAGGGTATTTTGGTAATTTTACCAAATACCGCCTTAGTGACCTTTTGCCAACCAGCGCAAGGCGATTGCATGATGAAGCGGATTAGATCAAGAGGAGAAGAATACATCGCTTTAAAATACATGCGTATGTGACCCGTTTGTGTGTGGACCTTAACGGGAGCCTATTAGGGTTAATGTTTCTATAAGGTCTAAGCCTCCACTATAAATAGATGAGGGAGGTGGCTGCACCCCCTTCAACCCTTTCATTGTTTTGAAACCCTAGTTTTGCTTAAGGAGAGGATTAGTGGAGGTTAGGGCTCTAGAGAGTTGGATTTGATTTCATGCTCATGTATTGAGTCTTTGTCCTCCATTGATGGAGTGGCTGTAAACCAATACCATATCAAATCAATCCAAGGAAAGATTGCTCAAAGATGTGTTTCTTTGCTTTCCTTCTCTCTATTTGATGATTTTGAGTCTTTCTTTGATTTTCAGGTTTTTTCTTGGTTTTTCTTCCTGATCTTGCTTGCTGGGATATGTGGGAACCTATCTAAGATCATCTTGATCATCTATTACCCACAAGCAAGCTTTAGATCATGTTTTCATTTTTGATTCGGTATTGAACCCTCCTTCCCTAAAACGAATAAAGGTCAGAACTTTGGCAACGATCTTCACGATCGTTGATTGGAATAGGTTCCTGACATACTAAGGAAGGTATGTTTCATGTTTCGTGAAGTTTGGAGTCACGGATCAAAAGTTAGATCTTTTTGTGTTTTGGAAGCTTGGGCTGATTTCACTGTTCATCAGGCTGGAGGTCAGACCGCCCATTTGGGAGGTCGGGCGCTTAATGGAGCGGTCGGTGCTAGGGTGAGAGGTCTGACCAGCCAACTCTTTGTGAATTAAGTTTTTGGTAATTTTGGTTGTTTTGCTTCAGGGTTTCGATTGGATTCAATATAAGTCTTCCGCTGTGCTTGTACTTTGATCTTCATAACTTCCATAGCTATTGGAGTAAAACATGTTGAATCCGATCTAGGAGAAAAAGTGATCGTGCTCCTATTCACCCCCCTCTAGTCGCCTTTTCGGTCCAACAAGTGGTATTAGAGCCCGGTTAGTTCAATTTTGATCTTAACCGGTCACTGAACTTGGCGATGGATAAGTACTCGACCAAGTCGCATATCTTTGATGGGCTCGACTCTGCCTATTGGAAGAATCGCATGCAAGTCTTCCTTCAGAGCGAAGGACAAGCTATATGGGAGGTTGTTCGAGCTCGCTTTCGTTTTGCGAGGTTGCTTGACTTCCAGTGACCCTCTTGGCAAACAACTATAAGGTTAAGAATCTCCTATATCTTTGGGCTTGGTAGGCAGAGTGCGATAAGATTTGCAACTTTGAGACCGCACATGAGATTTGGCACACCCTCGAAACTTACCATGAGGGATCGTCCTAGATCAAGCAAGTGCGCCAGACGGTCTACAAGCGAGAGTATAACAATTTGAGATGCGTCTTGGTGAGAGCATCGATGATGTTTTTACTCGCTTTAACAAGGTGATCAATCAGATGAGAGCTGTTGACATTGAGTACTCTCAATTTGAGAATGCCACCCACCTCTTGGCTACAATCAACACCAAGGAGTGGGAGATCAAGGCTACTGCCATTGAGGAGAACGTCGATCTCTCTACTCACACTTTGGAGCTGCTTTATAGCAAGCTCAAGACTCATGAGATCAAGAGAGGTAGTCTTCCTAAGAAGGATAACATGACTTTGGTGGCTGATCCTCTCAAAGGGACTCCTGATGGTTCTTCTGAGTCTTCTTCTGGCTTTTCTCTTGCGCGTTTATCTACTGTTCAAGGAGAAGAGTTTGAGAGTCTTCCTAAGGCTGATTTAGCTCTTTTAGTCAAGAAATTCACATGGGCATATAACAATGTTAGAAACAAGAAGAGAGGTGGCCCTGTGACGTGTTATGAGTGTGGAGAGCTATATCATTTCCGGGCAAACTGCCCTAAGCTGAAAGGTAAGAGCAACCACAAGGAGGAAAAGCCAGCTTAGAAGAAGCGTCAAGGGAACAAGCCCAAGTACAATGCTGCCAAGCTCATGAAGGACGCTCACTGGGTCCTTGCTGCTTTTGGAGATCAATCCATGAGCGATGTGGACTCCGGGAGCAAGGAGGACAAGGAGGAGGAGCTCCCTCAAGACAAGAAATGGAAGGCCAAGAACTTCACCAGCATGTGCTTCATGGCCGACTCTGTCGACGCCAATGATAACGATGAAGTACCTCTCTCCTATGATGTTCTTTCTGCTAGATGTGACAACATGTTTGAGCAACTCATGAATCAGGATAAGGCATTAGAATTTACTATAGCTAGGAACAAGGACTTAGAGTCACAAGTAGACAATTTGACGTTAGAACTTGCAAATGCTAAGACTCTTGAATCGATGAATGTTCATCTTGCCATGCTTTACATTCGAATTTCTTTGAGCGCAATCTGCTCATGATATTGCTTTGCATCAACTTGAAAATGCTAGGAGTGAGCTAATTGATGTCAAATCTGCTCCCTGTGAAAAATGTTTAGAGTCTAGCAAGTTGGATGCTTTTGGTAATGTTAAATATAGCTTTTGCTCTTTCTGCATAGAACGTGAACATGAAGTTAAGGACATTTTAGAAGCAGTTAGAGCTAAATATGCCAAGCTTAAGGATACAATTGAGTCTACACCCTGTGCCTCATGTGCAGCCTATAAGCTTAAAGTTGCTCATCTTAAGGAGAAACATGCTAGAGCCATTAAGGCTAAGACTTGTGAATCATGTGTTAGCTTTGGAAAAGAAAATGCTTACCTTAAGGACACTGTAAAAAAATTCTCTAAAGGTAAGAAATAGTTAAACATGATTCTGGACACGTCCAAAACTCCTTATAAGAAGCAAGGTTTAGGATACAACTCTGCCCAGGACACATCCAAGTCTAATGTCATTCAGGTCTTGGAAAATGACTTAATTGAATTCAAAACCTAACTTGCAAAAACTGTTTTTAAATCTACAGGGTTTGTCCAACCTTCTTTTGAGGCAAAAGGTGCTTCTCCCAATGGTACCAAATACCATTGCACCTATTGCAAGAAGAGTGGACATTTGGTAGAGTTCTGTTGGCGTAGGTTGAAAAATGCTAGAAGAAATATTGCTAGAATTTCATCTCATCTACTTAGAGCTTTTATGAGACACGGTCACTTAGAAAATAAGAAACCTAGACTAGAATTTGTTTCACATGCTCATCATGTTCCTAGACAGGATGCTTCTCATGTTAAAGTAACCATTGCTCATAATAGAACTCCTAATAAAATCAAGGATAGCACTTCTGCTTTGCATACTACTCGTAGACGTGTGTCTCAGTACTAGGTTCCCAAGTCGCTTTTAACTAACCCCAGTATTGAGACACATCAATCTTTTGTGCCTTGATTTTTAGGATCGCCGGAAGGAGGAAGAATCGTGGCTCGTTGACTCATTTGTTCACGCCACATGATCGGAGACTCAAGATGGTTCACTTCCTTCACGCTGATCGACGGTGATGACTTCATCACCTTTGGAGATGATACACAAGGGCAAATTGAAGGAACGAGATTAATCAAGGTGAATGATGATTCATCTTGAAGGACGTCGCCCTTGTGGACAAGCTAAGGTACAACTTGCTTTTTGTTTCGCAGCTTCTTGATGATGGCTACAAAACTCGTTTTAAGAAGAATGCCTGTCATGTGCTTGATTCTTTTGGTGAGCTCGTTTTTGGGATTTCTAGAGTGGGTAGAATCTTTGGAGCTATTTTTTTTTCTGAATCTCTTGCCGGATCTCTTAGGTGTTTAATTGCATTTTCTTCTGATATCTGGCTTTGGCACCGACGTTTGGGGCACATTGGTTTTAATCATTTGACGCGAGTTAGTGGCCTTGATCTCATGAGAGGTTTGCCTAAACTCAAAGCCGTCAAGGATGCTGTTTGTGCGCCTTGTAGGCATGGCAAGCAAGTTGCCACCTCACACCCTTCATTGACTATGGTCATGACTGGCGGACCATAACAGTTGCTTCATATGGATGCTGTTGGTCCTGCTAGGGTTTGGTCAGTCGGTGGCAAATGGTACATTCTTGTCATAGTTGATGATTTTTCAAGATACTCTTGGTTGTTCTTTCTTGCTTCGAAGGATGAGGCTTTTGATCACTATCATGATCTTGTTCTTCGTTTGGCTTCTGAACTTCCTGGTGCCTTGAGAGCGATCCGTAGTGACAATGGCACAGAGTTCAAGAATGCTTCTTTTGCCTCTTTTTGTGCTGAGCACGGTATTGAGCATCAGTTCTCTTCTCCACATGTCCCTCAACAAAATGGCGTTGTGGAAAGGAAGAACATAACCTTAGTCGAGATGGTTAGGACGATGCTAGATGAGTATAGCACACTGAGGAGGTTTTGGGCCGAAGCTATTGCTACAGCTTGCCATATTTTAAACCGTGTCTTTTTGAGACTGTCATTGGGTAAGACTTCTTATGAGCTTCGTTTTGGCAGAAAACCCTCTGTTTCTCACCTTCGAGTCTTTGGATCAAAGTGTTTTATTCTTATGACAGGGAACCTAGATAAATTTGAATCAAGGACTCGTGATGGATTCGAGGGGTTTTCGGGTTTTTAATGTTGAAACTAACATTGTGCAGGAGACATGCAATGTCACTTTTGATGAGACTAGCCCTGGAGCTAGATTCGATGTTTCAGGTGACTTACAGGTGACAAAGAGTATTTTTGTTGAAGAAGAAGAGGATGATCTCGATACTACTCCTCCACCTGTTGCTGTTGCTCCTGTCGAAGATCCAGAACTGGCTATGACTACTTCACCTCCAATTGAGGCTCCTGCTGCATCGTCATCATCAGCAGTACCTGCAGAGGTTGAGGAGATGCTATCTCCCCCAGGCGCTCCACTGCACATTCAGAAGCAACACCCTCCGGATCAGATGATTGGTAATCTTCATGAGCGAGTCACTCGCTCTAGGTATCATGATCCAAGTCTTTTCTCTCACTCTACATTTGTAGCTTCTTTTGAACCCCACGATATATCACATGCTTTATCGATTCTATTTGGGTCCTTTGCCATGCATGAGGAGTTAGAGAATTTTGAAAGAAATAAAGTCTGGAATCTTGTAGAACCTCCTAGTGGTCATAACATAATAGGAACCCGTTGGGTTTTCAAAAATAAGCAAAATGAGGATGGTTCTGTGGTTAGAAACAAGGCTAGGTCGGTAGCTCGGGGTTTTAGCCATGTTGAGGGTTAGATTTTGATGAGACCTTCGCTCTGTTGCTAGACTAGAAGCCATTCACATCTTGCTTACATTTGCTGCATCTAAAGGTATTAGGTTGTATCAAATGGATGTTAAGAGTGCATTTTTAAATGGTTTTATAGAGGAGGAAGTGTATGTTAGGCAACCCCGGCTTTGAGAATCCCAAGCACCACGATCGTGTTTTTAAGCTATCCAAAGTCTTGTATGGTCTTAAACAAGCCCTAGAGTATGGTATGATAGACTTAAAACCTTTACGCTTAAGAATGATTTTGAAATGGGAAAAGTTGATAAGACTCTTTTCATTCTTAGGCATGGCAATGACTTCTGCTTGTTGATTCGTGGATGATATTATCTTTAGTGGTTCCTCTCATGCTCTTGTTTCAGCTTTTTACGAGACCATGTCTAGGGAATTTGAGATGAGTATGATAGGCGAGCTCAACTACTTTCTGGGCTTCAAATCAAGCAATGCAAGGAAGGGATCTTCATCCATCAGACGAAGTACACCAAGGATCTGCTCAAACGCTCCGAGATGGGTGACTGCAAGCCGATCGCCACTTCCATGGCGACTTCGACTGCTCTGGATCCAGATGAGGAAGGAGAAGCCGTGGATCAACGCGAGTACCGTAGCATGATCGGCTCTCTTCTGTACCTGATGGCCTCAAGACCGGACATCCACTTCGCGGTCTGCCTCTGTGCGAGGTTTCAAGTGTCTCCGAGGACTTCACATCGCCAAGCCGTTAAGCGCATCTTCAGGTATTTACACTCTACCCTCCAGTATGGCATTTGGTATTCCTGCTCCTCTTCCTTGTCCATTTGGGGGTTTTCTGATTTTGATTTTGCGGGCTGTCGGCTAGATAGGAAGAGTACCTCTGGCACTTGTCATTTCTTAGACACTTCTCTTGTCTCTTGGTCTTCTAGGAAGCAGTCTTCGTTGCTCAATCCTTCTGAAGTGAATATGTAGTCGCTTTGCTAGTTGTCAGAGTCGATTTTGTGGATGATGTCCACTCTTAAAGATTTTGGGTTAAACTTTGCTAGTGTTCCTCTTTTACGTGATAACATACGCTATTAACATTGCTAAAAACCCGATTGCAACATTCTAGGACCAAGCACATAGATATTCGCTATCACTTTTGAGATCATGTTGAGAAGGGTGATATTGTTCTGCATTTTGTGGAGTCTGAGGCTCGGTTAGCGATACCCTCACTAAGCCTTTAGACCCAATAAGGTTTGCCATCTTGAGAAGCGAGTTAGGGTAATTTATCCCTATGGGTTGGTTTGAGGGGAGTTGGATCTTTTTCGATCTCATCTTGTTTATCGATCTTTTCTTGATCTTCTTTTGAACTTTTTGACCCTTTTTTTAATCATTTTAGGCTTTTTGAGCTTTCCTTGCATCTCATTGTTTCATATTGCATTCATATGAAAATCCAAAAGATGCATTGTAATATAAGCTTTTTGCTTATCTTTTAAAATTGATGAAGCTTTGCTTATTACCCTTTGGAGCTTTAGTATTTCAATTCTTGCTCAATGCCATGTCTAGTTCTTTGACTTGCTAGAATTATCATGCTTTCACATGTGTAGCTAAGTCTTTCTTTGAATGAGCTAGAACTCTAAAACAACTTGAACTAAAAGCGCAATTTGTGAATGTTTTAGCTAGTTGTGCAATTAGTGCTCCTTTTGTGACATTGGCCTGTCAAAATTGCTTTGTTAGCTCTTGAATCTAAAATTGATCATTACTTGAGCTTCTTGTTCTTACGAGAATCTAAAAGCTGTTCTTGTGAAAATGAAAAACGAAAAATCAATTTCAAGATTGTCTTATGCTTAAATTGTGCCAAACTATTTTTACGAGACGCATGTCATAGATATGAACTTGGAGATAGTTTGATGATCCGGATGATCTCATGGGGACCGCTTGTCGAATCGACATTAACCTCAAGATTTGTCGCCCTGGTAGAAGCTTAGGAAGAGTTTGTGGATGGCTCCTAGTTCAGGATCTTCTTTACTAAGATATACCTTTAATCAACTTCTGGTCGAAGCTTAGGAAGAGTTTGTGGATGGCTCCTAGTCCAGGATCTTCTTCACTAAGTTAGACCATTAGTCAACTTCAATATTCATTGCAAATGAAAAATTGTTGAAAGGTGGGCGTTTGAGAAAATTGAGCAAAATGATTCAATTCAGGACCTGTTTGTCTCTTAATGTGATCTTTGTTAGCTTTTTGATCTCACATTGACATTTTGACATGGCCATTATCATTTTAGGATCCTGTTGATGAACTTGCTAAATTTGAAGCTTTGCTTAAATTGATAAAATTCATTGCTTTACATTGAGCCTTGAGCTTAGCTTTGATATATATGTTTTATCATGATCTTGCTAGCATCAGTTAGGCTTGATATGTTGTTTGTGTAATATTAGAAATGCTAGCTTATTCTTTTGGGTAATCTCCAAAGCTTTTTGTTCTCAAAAATTAAAAATTACAAAAAATGAAGCCACTTCATTGCATTTCACGCATGCTCCTTCTTATGCTTTTCCTCATCTTGCATTTGTTATCTTTGGATGAGAGGAAGGCGTGATTCCTTGATGACTCCATTGTCAAAGGGGGAGAAGATATTTCAAAGATGTATAAAGGGAGAAGATATAAAAGTGTTAAAAAGGGGGAGAAAATTGGAGGATTTGAAATTTTCTGAAATCTGAGGATCATAGTAAGGGGGAGTTCCTTTTTGCATTCTTGTGGTTTTATTGTCTTTTCTGAACTTGAATTGTAATTCTTGCAACCTCACAATGATCAAAGGTCAAATTGAACCATTGTTCTTTCATATGGACCTTAAGTGAGATTTTGACGTTTTTTTTGGAAAATAAAGCTTTCTCGCTTTCTTTTGCCTTATCTCACTTGCCTATGCTATTCTGAAGCCAACTTGGTCATTTTCATTGCTTTCTCTTACATTTGGACCAAGTTGTGCCTTTGTGCGAAAACATCGAGTTTTTACTTTTCAAACCTGAAAATTTGCATTTGTGGGAAATTGCCAATGTGTTCATCAAGGGGGAGATTGTGGATATCATGGGGATATCTGCACGATCTTAGGATGATATTACAATTGGCAATGTCATTAACGGTTTGTCGAAACACGCGTTTTTGTCAAAGTTTGAAAAGCTGTCAGGGCAGGTGCGGTCAGACTGTCATTGGGGGCGCGGTTAGACCGGCCAGCGGTTAGACCGGCCTATAAATGGCGGTCAGACCGGGCTGCGGTCAGACCGGCCATTCAATGGTGGTTTGACCGATTTCTTACTGATCATTGGCCAATTGGTGGCGATGAGTGTTGGGTTAGGTCAAGTTCATGGGTTTCATGGCATATGTTTTGCATGATGCATGTTTTGACTAACGTGGGTCAAGTTGTGAAGAACTTGTTTCCGGAATCGATTTCTTTGTCTATTTTTGTGCAGGTTGCTTTGAGGTCAATGACGATCAACGATGGGGATGATCAGGACTAAGCTTGGAGAGGTGAGGTCCAGAATGATCGGGGATGCCCGGTGAAGTCAATGGAGTCAAGCATGGCGCAAAAGGGACAAAGGTGACCGAACGGGCAGTTCGGTGCGACGGGTTGGATCAAGCGGCGCGGGGGTCAGTGCAAGTGCCATGGTGGTTTCGGTGAGAGCTGGATGGGAGAGACTTGCCGACATGATGAGAGCCGTTGGATCAACCTACACGTGGCGAAGCATGAAGGTGCTTCACGAAGATAGGACTCGGTCTTTGCAAAAAGATTGAGAAGGGGTATTTTGGTAATTTTACCAAATACCGCATTGGTGACCTTTTGCCAACCCGCGGCGCAAGACAGCGCATGATGAAGCGGATTAGGTCAAGAGGAGATGAAGACGGTGCTTTAAAATGCGTGCGGATGTGACCCGTTTGTGTGTGGGCCTTAACGGGAGCCCATTAGGGTTAATGCTTCTAGAAGGTCTAAGCCTCCACTATAATAGATGAGGGAGGTGGCTGCACCCCCTTCAACCCTTTCATTGTTTTGAAACCCTAGTTTTGCTTAGGGAGAGGATTAGTGGAGGTTAGGGTTCTAGAGAGTTAGATTTGATTTCGTGCTCATGTATTAAGTCTTTGTCCTCCATTGATGGAGTGGTTGTAAACCAATACCATATCAAATCAATCCAAGGAAAGATTGCTCAAAGATGCGTTTCTTTGCTTTCCTTCTCTCTATTTGATGATTTTAAGTCTTTCTTTGATTCTCAGGTTTTTTCTTGGTTTTTCTTCCTGATCTTGTTTGCTGGGATATGTGGGAACCTATCTAAGATCATCTTGATCATCTATTACCCACAAGCAAGCTTTAGATCATGTTTTCGTTTTTGATTCGGTATTGAACCCTCCTTCACTAAAACGGATAAAGGTCGGAACTTTGACAACAATCTTCACGATCGTTTATTGGAATAGGTTCTTGACATCCTAAGGAAGGTATGTTTTAAGTTTTGTGAAGTTTGGAGTCACGAATCAAAAGTTAGACCTTTTTGTGGCTGTAGGTCAGACCGCCCATTTGAGAGGTCAAACCGCCCCATGGAGCGGTTAGACTGCTAGGCTGAGAGGTCTGACTGCCCAACTCATTGTGAATTGAGTTTTTGGTAATTTTGGTTGTTTTGCTTCGGGGTTTCGATTGGATTCAATACAAGTCTTCCGCTGTGCTTGTACTTTGATCTTCATAGCTTCCATAGCTATTGTAGTAAAACATGTTGAATCCGATCTAGGAGAAAAAGTGATCATGCTCCTATTCACCCCCTCTAGTCGCCTTTTCGGTCCAACATATTTCAAATGCAAAAGATAGCGTGTTGTGTCCTCACTAAATGGTTCGATGCAGTGTTGGGGTGGTCTCACGCTGACTGTTCGCTTTGCCACGTGGTCCGGTGCTTCGTTTCCCATGAGGTTTCCCTCGTTTTCTCCCCCACGCGCACCCTCCACTTCTTCCTCTTCCTCCATGTCTTCTTTCTCGGTTGCTTCTTCTTCTTCTCGCTCGCCTGCGTCGTTCGTTCGGTTTTCGCCGTTCGTCCTTCGCTCGTTCGTCGCTTCGGCTCTCTTCCTCTTTATTTCCATTGCTTTCTCCTGCTGCATCCTATTTTTCTCCTTGTTATCTTTTACCATTTCTTGCTTGTAGGGAGGGGCTGCCTCCCCATAGATCTGCATGTTTTCGTTCTTGCCAACCGAACCGTCGTTCGTCCTACACTCGTTTGTCGCCTTGGTTCTCTTCGTCTCTGTTTCCGTTGCTCTCGCTCGGTGCTCTATGTTTTTTTTCCCTTATTTTGTTTTTCTAGTTCTTACTTGTGGGTAGGGGTTGTCTCCCCGTAGATCTACGTGTTCTCGTTCTCTCTGGCCTCTTGTCCTTCTTTATTTCTACTGCTTTCTTCTATTGCTCCTTGTTTTTCCCCTTGTTTTCTTTTCCTATTTCTTACTTGTGGGGAGGGACTGTCTCCCCATAGATCTACACATTTTCGTTCTCCTCGGTCAACCCGTCGTTGGTCGCTTGTTCATCTGACTCCTTGGTTCTCTTCGTCTCTGTTTCCACTGCTCTCGCCCAGTGCTCTCTGTTCTTCCCCTTATTTTGTTTTCTCGGTTCTTTCTTGTGGGGAGTGGTTGTCTCCCCATAGATCTGTGTGTTCTCGTTATCCCCTGCCTCTTGTCCTTTCCGTTTCGGTGTCCTTCCGCCGTCATTATTTTTGATGCTTTTGCCGTCTCCTTTGTCATTGTTGGGTTTTGCTTCTTACCATCCTCAAGAACAGTCCTCGCATTTTGATGTTTCTTTTCCGTCGCGCTGTTCTTTCCTTCTCTCCTTTTCCTTTCAGTTGGGCTAGGGTGGATTTACCTCTCTCCTCTTCCTCACTGCTCTGCTCTCGATTTTATAGTTTATTCTCCGGTCTCTTGCCTACCTCGGTTTCTCCTTTTTGTTGGGCTGGGGTGGATTTACCTCTCCCCTCTTCCTCACTGCTCTGCATGCGACTCTGTGGGTAGCGCTGTGGCAGCGCTGTGCTTAATTAGCATTAATTTGATTGGTGTTTAGGGTTCTAGCAGCGTGCTTGGTGTTCTAATTGCGACGACCTTTTGCGTGTTTGGGGTTTTGGGTGTGCAGCTGGGGAGTGCCCAAGGGGGCCCAGTTGTCAGTCAAGAAAGTGAGTGATTCTGATTCCAATTCAAATTCAATCCCATTTCTCTTCATTTTGTTTTGTCTTTGTTGTGTTCTTTCGATTGTTGATTCAGTTTTGGTTTTTGCAGAGGCTGTAGATTGGAGGGGTGGTTATGAGACTAAATGTCGTGGCTGAAGAGGTACCTTTTAATTTTACCATGTTTCCTTGTTTGGTTGCATTTGCACATGTAACGTTCTGTGATTTTCGATTGATTCTGTACCTCCAAGTAGTTAGGTTAGATGTGGTTGTAAAGTGGGAGGTTTAGTATTCGGTATTTGTTCAGTTCATGCTGAGGCAGAATAGTTTTAGTGTTGAATTTGTATGCTCTGTTGTGGTCTACCCTAAATCTGGGATGGAGTACAGCTGCTTGGACATGGCTAGGCTTTTGTTAGGGTAAATCAAGTTAAAGTAGGTACAAGATTAAATTTGGTGCTTTTTGATCACCTTGCCTGCTTCAAGCATTCATGGTTGATGCCTTTCTCAATCCACGAAGAAGATATCGCAGCTTTTGATTAGTCCCATCTGCAAGATGATTTGCATTTTGTATATGATTACGAAATAAATGACATTATTTTATTGCCTAGGTTTGGAGTCTAGACCTATTAATTCGATCAATGCTATTGACAAAAATTGATGTCGAGATAGCCTTCTGCAGATAGAAGGGCAAGCAGCGAAATGGCCACAAAGGAAGATGAAAGAATTGCGAGATCTTCCCCGACATTGAAGAAGATATGGATGATGCAAGACCGACTAATTACGGCCAAGACTTACTTGTAGTTTGCTTCTAAGCATGGCAACAAGACATTTCGTCCGGCGTTCCTAGGGTGGCCACGTGGGTCGCTTTACTGTGCCATCAATGTGTGGGTATCATTTCCTTGCGGTTGGATTGTTCTGGCATTGGCTCGCATGCGCTATCTCGGCTCTCCTATTGTTGTGGTAAATGCGTGAGCCGTCAGTGCGGCTTTCCTTTGCTCTCCCGTTCGATGGCCCTTGGCGGTACGCTCGCATGTCGTGCGCCCATTCCACATGTCTCTGGTTCTTTTGCTATTGTGCGCTTAGTGTTTCTTTAATCCCCACCGTGCCCATCTGGTTCTTCCCAGGGTTCACAATTTCGGCGAAATTTCGTCGAAATTCCCGAAATTTCATTCCTTTTGTTACCCTCCGGAAGAAATTCAATTCGTTCAAATTTTTTCGTTTTGTTTGAATTTGTATGGAATTTGGAGGGTTAAAAGGAGTAAACACTAGTACATAATCATCAAACCCAAGCTATCTTAGTGGCAAGGCCTCTTGTTGCTTTCCAGGACACCACGGATCGAATCCCATCCAAGACATTATTTTTTTTGCAATTTTTTTAAATTTTAAATTCAAATTTGATTCAAACCAGTTTGAAAACCCACCAAAATTTCGGACCAAAATTTGAAATTTGGTTATTTCGACCCTCAACGATTTTTTTTCAAAAAGATATTTTTTCCTGCTTCTTCCTTGTGTGCGTCACTACTGCTCTGGCTCGCTTTCATTGTGCCTCTTCTTCTTTGTTGTCGTCACCCATTCTTCTGCCCTACCTTGGTTGCCGCCGCTCATCGTCCGTCTGAGTCCTCTCCATCATTTGTCGTCCCTGCTCTTTTTCTTCCCATGATTTTGGCTCTTTGGGGATGGTTTAGCATTGTTTCTTTTTTTGTCCTATCTTTTTTCTGCGTCTGAGGATTCCTTCCTCGTGGATCTATGCGGATCTCTTTGGGGATGATTTAGCATCGACTCATTTTTTGGTGTTCTTGTCTCTTTTTTGTATCTAAGGATTCCTTCTCCGCCGACTCTCTTTATGTTTGTTTTCCTCTGGCGATTTCGCGTCTCTCCAGGAATGATTTTGCGTTGATTCGCTTTTTCCGTCCTCTTTCTTTTCTGCGTCCAAGGGTTCCTTCTTCGTGAATCTGTGAGGATCTCTTTGGGGTTGATTTAGCATCGGTTCGTTCTTTTCTCAGACTGTCTCTTTTCTGCATTCGAGTGTTCCTTCCTCGTGGATATGTGGGGATTTCTCCGCTTCCATCTTTTAATCTTTGTGTTCTGCTTGTTCCTTGCCGTGTTGTTGTACTTTGGGGGTGCTGGTGGGAGATGACGGCCTAGTGGTGGGATGGGGACCAACGGGATCTCTAGTGGGTTTGCTACGTTCTTCCCCCTTCTTCGGATATTATTCGGGGTGCTTCTTGGTTTGTTCCCGTTTCAGGTTTTTGCCTAATGTTTGTGCTACCTCTCATTTTCCTCCTCATGCTAGTAGCACATTTTTGTTCAGTTGGCTTTCTTTCTTTCTGATTCTTTTTTCTAAACTGATCTATAGGCTCCGTTGATTCTTGGTGATGTTTCCTAGCAGAGGGATGGGGACCAACCGGATCTCCAGTGGGTTTGCTACGTTCTCCCCCCTTTCTTCGTATATTATTGGGTATGCTTCTCGCTTTGTTCCTGTTTCGGGTTTCTCCCTAACGTTTGTGCTGCCTCTCATTTTCCTCACCGTGTCGGTGGCACCTTTTTGTTCAGTTGTCTTTCTTTCTTTCTGATTTTTCTTTCTAGGCTTATCTATAGGCTTTGCCGATTCTTTGTGATGTTTCCTAGTGATGGGATGGGGACCAGCGGGATCTCCAGTGGGTTTGCTGAGTTCTTCCCCCCGTTTTCTTTGGATATTATTGAGGGTGCTTCTCAGTTTGTTCTCGTTTCGGATTTTTACCTGACATTTGTGCTGCCTCTCATTTTCCTCCCTGTACCGGTGGCGCCTTTTTGTTCCCTTGGCTTTCTTTCTTTCCGATTATTCTTTCTAGCCTGATCTATAGGCTTCGCCAGTTCTTGGTGATGTTTCGTTGTTGCCTTCGCTACTCAGTTTCTTCCTTACCCTTTTTCAGCTCGGTCGCTTGTATCTGTGTTTTTGCGGCCTCTTCATTCGGTTATTATCGATCTTAACCCTTTTTAGTTTGTTTTATCCTGTTTGGTCTGTGCAGTCTCTTACTTCGGTTGGTATCGAAGTCGTTCTTACGTTCGTCTGTTGTGCATGTCGAATGGTGGCTGTTACTTTGTTTACCTGCTTCCTTGCTGTTGTCGTGTCCTCTTTCTCTTTCTTCCTTTTTTTTCTTGCACTTTATTTCACTTTATTTCCCGCTGCCCCCTTTGTTCGGCTAAATTGTTGCCTTTCTTCTATGGCCTCTTTGGTCCCAAGATTTCTGTTCCGTTTGCCCTGTCCCCTTTCTTTGTTCCACGGTGTGATTCCATTATTCGTCGCTACTTTGTTCGCTCTGCATGATAGTTATGAAAAGCGCCTTTAGCGCACATGTATCTAGTAGATATAAACCGTGAACATCGTGACCAATAATGCTTCCTCCTGGGCTGATCTCTCCTCTGTTCATGTGGCCCAACTTCATCTTTACTTTGGGCTTGCATGAATCATCATTCGACCAGATGTAAATTTAATCTTATAAGTGGGTTCACAAATTTATACCAAACTTCTTTGACTTTGATCGCTAAAACATGGGTTCCTCGTCAACTAAATCTCGAAAAATATGTGTACCAGTGATCTCTTAGGGTGCGTTTGGTTGGGTGAACCAGGGTGAATAGGATGAGATAGTACATGATGGATGAGATGATTCTGGATGAGATGATATAAGTATGGTGTTTGATTGGTGGGATATGATGATACATGATTTTGTTTGGTTGGTGAGATAGGATGATCTGGATGATCTGATTATGACATGTGGGGCCCGCATGATATATATTCTTTTTTGCACTAAAATATGCCAACAGTGGTCTTGTTTTGTTGATTAAATGACAAGGAACACAATGGTTCAATCGGATACTCGGTTTAAGAAATATGGTCATTTAAATCTCATAAATCGGATTGCCACGTCACCCAGCAAAGCAACGCCCATGCCAAAATTTCATGGGAGAACCCGAACCGCGTCGTTCGCGATTTTCCTTGGAATGCAATGGTACAACATCTGCCTAGAATATTCTATCCCATGGAACCACTTCGTCCCGAATCAATTGGTTTTATCCACCGAACGAAACACATGAACATGTCTATTTCTCGAACCATCCGGTATAGAACCACCCCATTCACTCATCCAAATAGACCCTTAGTTCCTGTCAAAATCCTCCGTGAGAAAGTAATAAGCAAATACTATTCAAAGCCTCTTTGCTATATAAAGCTATTGTACATTTTTATTTTTCCACATTTTCCCACTTCCCTCCACCGCCTACATATTGTAGATGAGAAGTAAAAAAAATATCATGGTAAAAACTACGTCTTGTAGACCCTGCAATTTCTAAAGCAGTGTGCATGCATTAGCAATAGAGAAAGTAGCTTCCGTCCAAACACGGGTTCCTCGAACTCATCACACGGTCAACAATTAAATCTTACGCCATGTATCTCTCTATTACAAAATTCTTAAGAGACTTTGCTACGATTAAAAAAATCATATTACCTGGCATGTTAAGTCAGCGCTGTTGGTATGGGAACTTTTTTTATTAATTAACTCTTTTTTAAATTTTATTTTAAAGTTAACCCCACGAACTTTATTTCCAATTATGATTCTTTTGATCACGCCATCATTAAGTGACGTGACAAAACAATCTTTATCACGCTATAGGATAAGTCCGCTAAAATAGCACCTTTTGTCATGCCCTTTGGTGGTAGCGTGATTAAACAAGAAAGTAAACACATTGCGTATTTCAATGAGAAATTAAGTGGGCCTAGTCTAAATTATTCTACTTATGATAAGGGATTATATACTATAGTTGAACATTAGAGACATGACAATATTATTTATGGTCCAAAGAATTTGTTATACATTACGATCATGAATCGTTAAAGCAGTCCTAGTCAATCCAATCTGAACTGTAGACATGCTAAATGGGTTGAGTTCATTGAATTATTTCCATATGTCATTAAGCACAAGAAAGGAAAGGATAATGTTACTGTTGATGTTCTATCTCGTCGTTATACCATGTTATCTCAACTTGATTTCAGAATATTTGATTTAGAGACAATTAACGAGCAATATATTCATAATGTTGATTTTAAAGTTATTTTTTAGAATGGTAAAGAAGGCCAAAGCTGGAATAAATTTATGGTGAATGATGGATTTTTGTTTCGTGCTAACAAACTATGCATTCCAGCTAGCCCTGTTCGTCTTTTGTTGTTAGAGGAGACGCATGGAGGAGGACTCATGGGACATTTTAGTGTCAAGAAGATGGATGATGTTTTGACCGATCATTTCTATTGGTCTAAGTTGAGGCACGACGTTGAGCGCTATGTGTTTCGCTGCACTACATGTAACAAAGCTAAGTCACGTCTTAATTCACATGGTTTATATATGCCTATTCCTGTTCCTAGCGTACCTTGAGAAGATATTTCTATGGACTTTGTTCTAGGAATGTCTAGGACAAAGAGGGGGGGGGTAATATCATTGTAGTTGTGGATAGATTTTTTAAAATGACACACTTTATTACTTGTCATAAGAGCGATGATGCTACAAAAGTTGCTGATTTATTTTCCAGGGAAGTCGTTCGACTACATGGTGTGCCAACTACTATTGTTTCAAATCGTGATGCCAAATTCTTGAGTCACTTTTGGCGGACATTATGGAGGAAATTGGGGACAAAGCTGCTATTCTCTACTACATGTCATCCCCAAACTGATAGACAAACTGTAGATGTGAACCGCACATTGTCAACAATATTGAGGGATGTTTTGAAGAAGAACTTGAAGATGTGGGAAGAATGTCTACCTCATGTTGAGTTTGCTTACAATCGTTCGCTACATTCTACTACAAAGATGAGCCCTTTTCAGGTAGTATATGGCTTTAACCCTCGTGCTCCTATTGATCTATTGCCTTTACCATCTTCTGAAAAAGTTAATTTTGATGCTAAGAAACATGCTAAATTTGTTCTTAAGCTGCATGAAACATCTAAAGAGAACATAGAGCATATGAATGAGAAATATAGACTTGCTGGTAGTCCGGGTAGAAAAGAATTAACATTTGAACATGGTTATATTGTTTGGTTACATTTGAGAAAAGATCGGTTCCCTGATTTGAGAAAGTCTAAATTAATGCCTAGAGTTGATGGTCCTTTTAAAGTTCTTGAAAAGATAATTGGTAATGCATATAAGCTTGATTTGCCTGCAGATTTTGGGGTGAGTCCATATTTAACATTGCAGATTTGAAGCTATACTTGGGAGAAGATGATGAGCTTGAGTCGAGGATGACTCCAATTCAAGAGGGGAGAACAATGAGGATATCCTTTCCATTGATACAACCATACTTCTATTTGCTACTCCTCAACTTGATGTGCAAGGACGAGCACGTGCTCATCAACTAAATTATCGAGTAACCGTTTCTAGGAATTCATAATTGCCCTATTGAGAATGGATTGCTACCTAAGTCTTGTGATGTTATTCTACTCAAGAACTAAGGCAAGGGGAGCAACACTACTACCACAACAAGTCTAGGCCAAACCAGTTTCAATTCTAGATCAATTCAGAGTCAACTTGGTAGCACCGACTTCAAACATGCATAACTTTTACATACGGAATCCGTTGGAGGTCCACGAGTACTTGATGGAAAGCTTATCTCATTCTCTTTTCAATGGATCTAGTTCCATCTCCAAATTACTTCAAAGTGCACCGAAATCTCCCAAACAGCTCGACGCTATTTCTGAGTCTGAGACAGAAGGGTGTTGCACCACCTCCACTTGGGCCTATGGGCCTTGTAACCCTAGGCCTGTACTGTTCACATGAACAATAACTCCGCCCCTCCCTTCTCCTCTTCCTCCTTCATATAGTGGCCGCCACCATTATGGTTTGGTGGGTTTTGTTTGATTTAGTTTTTCACTTGTGAAACTATATGGTGTCTTCTTGTTCGGCTAGGGCAACAGCGTCATCGTGCTTCGGAAGCCTAAATTTTCAATACAATCTTAATTCCTATTCGTAATTTCAGATTGCTTATTATCTTGTTCTTGCGTGTTCTTTGATTGCAGGAATAGACCTTCATGGTCAGGTCGATCGTGCTTCTAGTAAGGTCGATAACAATCACGGAGTTGGTTGAGCGATTGCAGGCATACTGGTCGTGTGTGATTGGTAGCAGAATCATGAGAGTCATCTCCATCAAATCGAATTATCCATCTCATCAAAAGATTGGGACACCCATTGTCGCATCACCCTCCTCTTAGTGATGCTCATGCACGTGTCAGTAGGATGAGAAGGTCGCTGGCTTGTAGACATCGCTATAGCCCGCAACCCACCGCCGCCACTCACCGTTGCGCCACCGCTACTGGCTATCCCTCCCCTCGCTGCTGGTACCCCTAGGGTCGTGTGCCCCTGGGGAGTTCATTTTGGGCTCTCCCCACCTCCGCCGACGCTCGCCTCGTCGGCGATGAGTCTTGCCTGACCCACCCCGGTGCCTCCCCTGTTTTGGCCCCCTTCTCTGTCTCTTCTCTCTCTGTATCAGTGACAAGTGGGCCCCTTTGTAAGCTCGCATGTTGCTCTCTGGAAATGAATGTATGATAGTGGGCCCTACCCCTTCGTGGTTAGTAAAGTCTGTTAGGAGAGTGTTTAGGAATGGTTAAGTAGCTACTAGGTAATACAATTAGGAATGGCATTTTCTTGATGTAACTAATGGATAATTCAAGAGGATTAGTTTAAGTAGTTAGAGGCTAATTAGATTGCCATTAGTAGCTAAACTCAAAGAACATGGATTTAATACTAGATCATACGTGGGATAGTTGTCCCAACAACATAAAGACCTAGGCCATTTTTATAATAATAATAATAATAATAATAATAATAATGGGATGACCAAATGGTTAATCAGGAAAGAGGTCAAGTGAGTAGAGGTTGATAGAAATGGTTAGTGTTTAACAAAGTAATTGGCTCAGTTAAAACAACACTGAGTCACATTGTAGTTAAGAATTGCATTACACTACTACAAAATGGTTAATACTGGACGCCTCATCACAGACGGTTGACCAAAATCGTCAGTATTAAATACAATCACAGACGGTTTTTGATTTAGCGACCGTCTGTGTTACTGGCTGCACTAAAAACCGTCTATGATGAGTTAATTATCACAGACGGTTTGTATTAAACACCGTCTGTGAAGTATCACATACGGTTCTGAATAGTAATATCACAGATGTTTTTTTCTTTCTAAAAATCGTCTGTGATACTTCACAGATGGTGTTTAATACAAGCTGTCTGTGATAATTAACTCGTCACAGACGATTTGTATAAAAAACCGTATGTGATATGTTCAATTCTTCGGCTCCCGCACAATGCGTCTCTCCATCTCGTGCACCGACGTTACAATGCGTCTCTTCATCTCGGGCGCCGACGTTACGATTTGTCTCGCGCGTCGACGTTACTCCTTGTTTTATAAGAATGATCATCGCGTGCCATAGTGAGCACACACAGTATTGAATACGTACGCCATGGTGAGCACGCGGAGCATGACGACGAGGACCAAGACGAGGAGGTCAACGATTGCCGTTGCTCTTCCTCACGATGTTGTCGTCCACATCATCGGCCTTGTGGTCGCGAGCTCTCCTCAGCCCATGGTTGACCTCTGCAGCCTACGAGCCACGTACCTATTCTGTTCTTTTGTTTTTGGTAGGTCTGAAAGGAGTCAGTATTCTGTTCTATTTTTATTTAGAGTCAGTTTTTGAAGATGACTGCAGCGTATCATCCTAGTTGTCGGAAAGCTTCAGGTGTTCTAAACTGAAGGAGAAAGTCTCGGTTGTGTTTGTTCTGTCTGAAATATCGACAAACTTAGTTTCTACAGAAACATCGATTCTGTATCATGTTTCAACAAACATGTCACTAATTTGACTAGCAACAATGACCTGAATTTGGCCTTTTAATTTTCTCTTATAGAGTAATTCTTGTATTAAGATTTTGTCGTCTTGAATTTTAGTTGCAAGGCCATGTTCATGGCGTCCAAGGAGTGCACCGTGAGGAGGCGCATGGCGCTGGAGCGGGAGGAGGCGATAAAATGGCTAGACAACGAGCGCTACCTCGCCATCGTCAACTACCTAGCCTGCTTCATCGTCGGCATCGCGCTCGTCTTCGCACACCAGGACATGCAGCGCGACCTCGTGCGCCTCGACCGGGCGGCCGTCGTCGGCCACAAGGTCGTGCCCTACGTGCTCAACCTCCTCGTCTACACGGTCGGCGAGGCACGCGACGTTGGGAAACACCACATTAGCCAGGTCAAGCGTGAATCGGCCGATGACGGGTGCGAGATGGCCAAGAGGACCAACCGGAAGTGCAAACGGTGCCGAAGGCTCGCTACGGACGCGGTCCAAAAGGCGACGTGGAAAAAGATGGCCAAGCCGTAGGGCCGGGTGTTGGCGCTGCCGAAGGACGGCCACCGGTGCATGAGCACCGGTTGCGACGTGACGGAAGGGTGGGACGACTACGTCATCCTCTGCAGCGACGACTATAGGATTAGGCATGAGTACACCAAGTTCTTCGCACATGTGTTGAACTACTTGTAAAATTAGTGGTTTTAGCAAATATTCATATATAATTCTTTACTAATATGTGAATGTGTCTGAATTTGCATTTATATATGTATATTATCACAGACGGTTATTTATTTCAACCGTCTCTGATGTGTATTTATCACCGAAGGTTCTACTTTAGAATCGTCTGTGATGTTCAACCCTATTTATATTCAGACTCTAGGGTTTGCCCGCTCCCCCCACTCAAACAATTAAGTTTCTCCTCCCCCAAGCCCGTCGCCACCGTCCTCGACGCTACCTCCTTCTCGAGCCCGGTGTGCCTCCGCCCCGAGCCCGGCATGCCTCCTCCCCGAGCCTGCCTCCTCCTCCCCGAGCACGAACCGCTGCCTCCCCGAGCCCGGCACCCCTCCTCCCCTAAGCCTGGCGTGCCTCCTCCCTAAGCCCGCCTCCTCCCCTCCCCGAGCCTGTCGCCGTCGCCTCCTCCTCCAGCACGGCACGCCTCCTTCCCCGAGCTCCTCCGAAGCACCCACCACAAAGGTAAGTCGGCTACCCCCCGGCCATCCCATTTTTTCATACCACCTTGCTTATGTGCTGTGCTATTGGATATATTCAATTTGGTACGCACCAACTTCGTGAGAAATTGTTACGTCGGGTTCCTGATCTTCACGACGTAGGATTCGAGGATAACTTGGTGGAATTGTGATCCAACGACGAGGAAGCCAACTGAAGCTTGCTATCTGAGACAATCGCCAGTCCACAAACCTGAATACTAACCCACACAAACTAGCACAAAGGCGCAGTAGCACAGATTAGGTGTGATTTGTGAGGAATCACAAGAACGAGGCAGCAAGAACACTCTCCATGTTCATGGTTTTTATGACTGGAATCAATTTCGTAATATCAGTCCTGGGCAAACACAACCCCTACATATTGTATTTATAGGAATAACATCACAAAAAGATAGGGAGGAAGGACTCCTGGAATTTGGGGTGCTACATTTGGTGCAGTATCTCCTGGTGGCCTTTCCTTAAATACGAGACATGCTCCATTTTTAATTTGGTTCAGCTATGTGCAAAATGAATTCCCCTGAACATAACTCGTGTAGTATTTCCTCTCTGTGTCCAGCCATGTTGCTCTAGCTTGGCTGCATGCAAATTAAACTCCAACTGCTCCTTTGCCCCTCTTCTATATCTTTAGTCATTAGTTCCTCTCCAATGCACCTAAGTACAGTAAAAGAAGAACTAATTGGAAATATTGTTGCATCATTAATATTATAAATAATGCTCAAGTTAGCATTCACCTGGTTTTGGATTTGTTTAGCACGATTGCGAGTAATTGGTCCTTGGAATACTTTAGGTGATTCAGCCACTGGACTAGATGCATCAATGCTATCTTTAGGTGTAACAATTGATGGTGTAGTGTATATAGGTGCAATGTCCACATCATCCTCCCCCTCTTGAAAAGGAGTCGTCCTCGACTCTGACAAGCCTCCAAAGAATGGGGAGAGGTCAGCAACATTAAAAGATGCACTTACACCATATTCACCTGGAAGTTGAATCTTGTAGGCATTGTCATTAATCCTTTCTAGCACTCAGAATGATTCGTCTCCGTGTGGTTGCAATTTACACTTCCGCTACTCCGGAAAGCGCTCTTTTCGTAGATGCACCCACACTAGATCACCCAGTTCAAACAATATCTTTTTTTTTGCCTTTATTGGCACGCCTCATGTACTATTGAGTCATCTCTTCTATATTCGCCTTCGCTTGCTCATGTATTGTCTTCACAAATTCAGCACGCTAGCTAGCATCCATATTAACTTGTTCCTACAAAGGCAAAGGCAACAAATCTATGGGAGCAGTCGGTTTAAACCCATATACCACTTCAAATGGACAAAGTTTGGTGGTCGAATGTACCACCCTATTATATGCGAATTCCACATGCGGTAGACAGTCCTCCCACAACTTTAAATTCTTCTTTAGAACCGATCTCAACATCATGGATAATGTTCGGTTCATGACCTCTGTTTGGCCATTGGTTTGGGGTTGACATGTAGTAGAAAATAGTAGCTTTGTGCCAAGCTTCCCCCATAGCATCTTCCAAAAGCAGCTCAAAAATTTAGTGTCACGGTCTAAAATAATAGTCTTTGGTATGCCATGTAGTCTTAAAATTTCCCTGAAAAATAAAGTAGCCACATGTGAAGCATCATCTGTCTTATGATAGGGAATGAAATGAGCCATTTTACTAAAGAGATCAACAACCACAAAAACCGAATCTCTCCCCCTTTTAGTCTGTGGTAATCCTAACACAAAATCCATAGATATATCCTCCCATGGTATAGTAGGAATAGGTAATGGTGTATATAAACCATAGGGATTAAGACGGGACTTAGCTTTGTGTCAGGTTGCACATCTTAACATGTGACGCTCGACATCGCGTCACATCTTTGGCCAAAAGAAGTGATCAGCCATAACACTTTCGGTCTTTCTAGAACCAAAGTGACCCCATTAGACCGCCTGCATGAGCTTCCTGTAATAGCAATAAATGCACAGAACAATCTGGTATACAAAGTTTGTTAACGCGAAATAAAAATATGTCATGTAGGTGATACTTTTCCCAACCTTTCCCATCTCCACATTTAGAATACGGTTCAGAGAAGTAAGAATCAGTAGTGTACATATCTTTTATGCTCTCTAAACCCAATATCTTAGCATCAAGTTGGGATAATAGTGTGTGTCTTCGAGACGAAGCATCAGCAACAATATTATCCTTGCCTTTCTTGTACTTAACAATATAAGGAAAAGATTCAATAAATTCACTCCATTTAGCATGTCTATGGTTCAGTTTAAGCTGACACTTAAGACGTTTAAGTGATTCATGGTAAGAATGAATGACAAATTCTTTAGGCCATAAATAGTGCTGCCAAGATTCCAAAACTCTAACTAATGCATATAGTTCTTTGTGATAGACAGAATAATTTAGACTTGGACCACTTAACTTTTCACTGAAATAAGCAATAGGCCTACCTTCTTGCATAAGCACTCTACCAATACCCACACCACTCGCATCACATTCTATCTCAAACATCTTAACGAAATCCGGTAGTGCAAGTAGCGGTGCAGATGTTAACTTTTCTTTCAATTCCTGGATTGCTTCCACTTGTGCGTCACCCCATTGGAATGGAACATCTTTCTTTGTCAACTCATTCATTGGGGCAGCGATGGTGCTGAAATCTTTTACGAACCGGCGGTAAAACCCTGCTAGTCCTAGAAAGCTCCTCACTTGGCTCATATTTTGTGGAGGCAGCCACTCACGAATAGCGTTGATCTTCTCTTCATCAACCTCCACACCCTGCGCTGAAACAACAAATCCAAGAAACACAACCTTGTCGGTGCAAAATGTGCACTTTCCAAGGTTAGCGAATAACTTCTCTTCTCTCAAAATAGCAAGCACGCACCTTATATGTTCAGTGTGCTCTTCCAAATTTTTACTGTATATTAGTATGTCATCGAAGTATACCATGACAAATTTACCAATAAAGGCTCTAAGCATGTGATTCATTAAGCGCATAAATGTACTTGGTGCGTTCGTTAAACCAAAGGGTATGACCAACCATTCATATAAACCAAATTTACTTTTAAATACTATTTTCCATTCATCTCCCTCTTTCATGCGAATTTGATGGTATCCACTATGGAGGTCAATTCTTAAAAATATAGTAGAACCACTTAGTTCATCTAGCATATCATCAAGTCTAGGAATAGGATGTCTATACCTCACTGTTATATTGTTTATAGCTCTACAATCCACGCACATCTTCCATGAACCATCTTTCTTAGGAACTAAAATAACCGGTACAGTACAAGGAGAAAGGCTTTCACACACATACCCTTTATTAAGAAGCTCCTCAACTTGACTCTGTATTTCTTTTGTCTCCTCCGGATTTGTGCGGTATGGTGGTCGGTTAGGCAATGGTGCTCCTGGTACCAAGTCAATCTGATGCTCTATTCCTCACTTTGGTGGCAGCCCAGGTGGTACCTCATCTGGGAACATGTTCTCGTACTCCTGCAACAAATCAAAGACAACACTAGGAAGAGTAGAGGGTAAATCATTAGTAGATAATAAGCTTTCTTTGTACAGGAGTACAAAGAACTCAGATTGGGCGTCTCTCAATTCTTTGATATCCCCTTTCCTGGCCATCATAACTAACCCATTTTTCTCCCATTTTGGCTTGGACTTATTTGGTTGCGGGGCATTTAGCTGTGGAGACACTCTCTCACTATGATTGTGGCTTGCTCTAGATTGTTTATCACTCTCTCTCACATTCTTTCCTTTCCTATTGATTTCTTCCTTCTAAACTTGTTCAAGTGTCATGGGCAGCAAGGTTACCTTCTCTCCTTCATGAAAGAATGTAATACGGTTGGTACGACCGTTGATTTGCACATCTCTATCAAACAACAATGGTCGTCCCAATAACATGTGACATGCATGCATGGGAACTACATCGCACCCCACAATATCCTTATACTTCCCAATAGAAAAGGAACCTTTACCATGCTGGTTACTCGCATTGATCCCATATTCATTCAACCAATGCATATGATACGGATGAGGATGCCGCTTAACTTGTAAGACCAACTTTTGTACCATCTCTGTACTAACAATATTATTGCAACTACCGCTATCAACAATAATACTGCATACCTTTGAATTTACAGTGCAGCGAGTGTGGAAAAGGTTGTGCTGCTGCATCTTGTCATCCTCCACGATCTGAGCACTAAGAGTACGCCATACAATCAGTGCCTCTCCATCATCAAAAGGAATTAGCGTGCAATCCTCTTGTTCATCATCTATGTCATCCACTACGATAGTATTCATAGCTTCAGTATCCTCCTCGGGATCACTATCTGATGCCCATTCACCTTGATCATTAACAAACAAGATTCTTCGACTAGGACATTCAGAAGATATATGCCCTCTGCCCTTGCACTTAAAGCACTTGATATCACGACTATGAGAAGATGAAGCCGCTGCTGATGTAGTAGAAGGCGCGCCCTAGGAAGGGTTAGGGCATCTATCACCAGCATGGAGCACCGTCGAAGAGTGCGACGATGCTGAAGGGCGACTAGCAGGGGATGTCGGAGTAGAAGCAGCACCTCTGGAATGAGAACCACTTCCTGTTGTGCCACGGAAACAGGAACCATCCTGCTGTGAAGAACGTCGCCAAGATGCGGCAGCAGAGCGGTTATGTAAAGAATGCCCACGACTACGGCGCTGCATACGCTTCTCCACTCGCAAAGCTTGGTGCAATAGTTCCTGCAAAGTATTATACTGATACATCTCCACCTCATCTTTAAGGTCATCATTCAAACCATGCAGAAATCTCCCCATGTTTGTAGCCTCTCTCTCTCTCGCATATTAGTGCGGAGTAGAAGCACCTCCATCTCCTTCTAATACTCATCAACGGACTTGGATCCCTGAACTAGCTGCTGCAACCGGTTGATAAGATCATTCTCATATTGTACTGGAACAAAATGATGTCGCATAACCCACTTCATAGCATCCCAAGTGCGGATATAGCCATTTCCAGCAAAAACTCTATCTTCCTGTAACTGATTCCACCATGTTAGTGCATAACCAGTAAACTCAAGAGAGGCTATGTTTACCTGTTTCAGATCAGAGAAACCATGGATACGGAATATTTGATCGCATCTCTCTTCCCACTCCATGTAAGCATCTGGATCCTCCTTGCCGCTGAATGATGGCACATTCACCTTGATGCGTGCCATGCTGTCCGGGTCTTCTCTATCATGACGGATGCGAGGGCAGTTGTCATCACCGTAGAAATCAGCACGCCATGGAGGTGGCTGCTGGCCATAACCTCCATGACCATAGTCACGTCGGTTATAGCGGCCATCAAACCCATATCGCTGATCACGACGATCATCGAATGGATCTTCGTTATGGCTGCGAGCATCGAACTCAACATCACCGTCGAGGACAGCATGCCCACGATGATCATCCACACGCTCGTGAGGGCGAGCAGGAAGGCCACCGGGCATAGTGGCAGCAGGGGCACCCACACCTCGACCACCATGGTGGACACCACCATCTTGGGAAGCACTACCATTGCCGCTGATGGTCCAGGCAGCAGGGATTTGTGGAGGTAGAACCCTATTACCGGCCTCTGGAAAGTGCTCAGCAAAAGCTTGATCAAGTGACTCACGCAAAGTGTTTTGCACGAACCTCTGTAATTGAGCTTGGAGGCTCATGATCTACGTGTTCACCTCTCGTTTAAACTGGGTGGACTGAGCTTCATACTCAGCTATTGTCACCGGCCAGGCAGATCATTACAGTTACCAAGTGTTTTCACCATGGACACTTTCATTGGAGGCTGCCATGTTAGCATAGTTGAACAAAAAAAAGGAAAAAAGGGTTCTTTTTGTGGAATCACTCAACTAACCTCTTGCTTACCAAGTTCTTAGGATCCTCGCAGAATACACATGTACGGTGGTAGTACATCAGAAGTGGACAAGCGATTGCAAAGGAAGTGCTTACAGTTTTCTGTGGAGCTTGGTTAGATAATCCAAAACAGAGCAATCTAAATTGTAGCTATTGTAATGTTAAGTAATAATCCAAACTAGATATCAATTGCCTAGTTGATGATCAAGGTATAAGTGAAGGATTTAGCAACTCACACACAAAGATAGATGTTGATTAATGCAAACAAATGAATTAGCTAGGGAATGCAAATGCTGCAATTCAACCCAACTAGTATTGCACCAATTCAGGAAGGCTACTAGCTGGCTGCACAAAAGATGGAGCTAGGGTTCTCAGTTGTGCACAGCATCAATCTATCCAAATTAGCCCAAACAGAACTAGCATGTTACTTCTTTTCAAAACAAACTAGCATCACCTCTCTTCCTTCCTTTCTTTTTCTTTCTTTTTTTCTTTTTTTAATGCTATGGCCAAACACAACTGACAGAGATAACAGTAGAAAAACACTACTTCTTCAACTCAAAATCAAAATTGTAATATGGACAGGATCTTACACAAGGTGACTGATGAAAAACCCTAGTGCAACCAGAAACTAGGACCTTAATGGGATCAAAGTTTTCACAAAGGCATATAAGAGTTTGAACTTTTTAGTGGAAGATCAGATTATATCTTGCGCAAAAATAACTAGGTAAATGGATTGAACGCAACTAGTTTATCTAGAACAGAGAAGGAAAAAAATTTGAGCGCAAAGACAAGATGGCAAACATCCAACAGTGGTGATCAGTAACACAAAGTGCATAAGGAATGTATACTGAGAAGTAATAAAAATTTGCGCACTGGACAACTACTACTAGATGGACAAAAAGGATGTAAAGGACAAACGAAGGAAACAATGATCAGTGCTAGAACAATGACTCTAATGGACGAAAACTTAACAAAACTCACCAAAATAACAGATTGAGAGAACTAGGGCTAGGTTTTTTTATTTATTTTTCGGTCCTGGACTATAGGACATAAACCAATCTACTACTAGCTATGACAGAAATGCAATGTGCTACTAGAACTAAGGGGTAAAGAAAAATCCTACCGTGTCAACCACGCTTTGATACCAAGATGGTACGCACCAACTTCATGAGAAATTGATACGTTGGGTTCCCGATTTTCACGATGTAGGATTCGAGGATAACTTGGTGGAACTGTGACCCAACGACGAGGAAGCCAACCGAAGCTTGCTATCCGAGACAATCGCTAGTACACAAACCTGAATACTAACCCACACAAACTACGCACAAAGGCGCAGTAGCACAGATTAGGTACGATTCGTGAGGAATCACAAGAACGAGGCAGCAAGATCACTCTCCATGTTCATGGTTTTTATGTCTGGAATCAATTTCGTAATATCAGTACTGGGCAAACACAACCCTTACATATTGTATTTATAGGAATAACATAAAAAAAAGATAGGGAGGAAGGACTCCTGGACGTGACAACATGCATGGAAACCTCTTGGAATTTCTGGTGCTACATTTGGTGCAGTATCTCCAGGTGGCCTTTCCTTAAATAAGAGACATGCTCCTTTTTTAATTTGGTTCATTTGTGTGCAAAATGAATTCTCGAACATAACTCTCGTAGTATTTCCTCTTTGTGTCCAAACCACGTTGTTTCTAGCTTGGTCGCATGCAAATTAAACTCCAAATCGCTCCTTTGCTCCTCTTCTATATCTTTAGTCATTAGTTCCTCTCCAATGCACCTAAGTACAGAAAAGAAGAACTAATTGGAAAATTCTGCATCATTAATATTATAAATAATGCTCAAGTGAGCATTCACCTGGTTTTGCATTTGTTTAGCACGGTTGCGAGTAATTGGTCCTTAGAATACTTTAGGTGATTCAGCCACTGGACTAGATGCATCAATGCTATCTTTAGGTGTAACAATTGATGGTGTAGTGTGTATAGGTGCGATGTCCACATCACAATCTATGTGATTTGTATGTGCCTAGCACTGGGAGATATTGCAAAGTGATTTTTTGTGGGTTGGTGAATTGCTCTATAATGAATTGATGTCACAAATGCAATTGGATATGATATTGTGTATAGATTGTGCCTTGAGCTATTAGATTACTTGCTGTTATCTATTGTTTCGAGCATGCAATTTATACATTCTGATATACTTGTTGTCCTGTAGAAGTTTCAGTCTTCTAGTCTGTTTTCCTGTGATTATTTACAATCACTGATCTACATCACAGTTGATAGTATCTTGATAGATTTTGTTCCTATGTACAACAAAGTTAATTTTGGATGATTTGCTTGAACTAGTCTGTATAGATTAGCAAGTTTTATTTTGAGCTTAAGGCCTAATATATAAAGTGTCGTATTTAATTTATGATTACATTTGGCATGAGTGCTATGATGGCCAAGTTTTAATCTTATGCACTTGCCTTTTGAGAGCAATAATCAATCTTCTAAATCTTAGCTTTAGGTTGATTTATATTGTGCACATATTGTGTGTGTTGAGCATATTATTCCTTTTAAATGACTTGAAGGATTCACATGCTTATATGTCAATTATGTCATTTAATTGGTGCTGGAAATATACCTTATTCATAATTAATTTTGCAATACAAAAGAATATCACAGAAGGCAAAATTTGCTATTCCATTCCAAAACAAGACCAAATGAGAAGAAAAACTACTACAACACCTCTTCACCTGCCTCTCGTCATGCATTTCACCTTTGTCTGTGTAACCATGTTCATGCCGGTCAAGGTCTCCTCCCTTGCGTCCCAGGTACGTCCTACCATTCCATTCCTGATTCTTCCCTATAAAATCTCCAAGCAGTGGCTGCTTGTGCCATTAAAACTATATATATATATATATATATATATATAATGGTATGGTACTTCCGGGAGTACGTACTCCCACTTCTCATATACCACTTAAATCGTATGATGATACATCTTTATCAATGTAAGCATACTCCAATAATGATTATAAGATACCCCAAAGTGAGTTCCATGAAAAGTCATTAAAGTCCATCTTTTATAGCAAAATTTGTGTATATACTTCTTTTATATATAGTTCGTAGTCCCTTGTTAGCTAACTCGAGGCCTAAATTCAGCTAGCTAGCTCGCTCCTTGGGCATTCATCATAAACGTGTAGGAGAAGCCAGTTTTAAAGGCACAAGCAGCCACTGCTTGGAGATTTTATAGAAAAGAGATCATCACATACGGTTCCTTAGTACAAACCGTCTGTGATACGTAAGCTGTCACAGACGGTTGCATCTACAAACCGTCTGTGATACATCAGCTATCATAGACGGTTTCATCTACAAACCGTCCGTGATAGTAAACTATCACGGACGGTTCTGAGTTAATAATTGTCTGTGATAGTCTGCGTCACAAATGGTTCAAAAACCGTCTGTGATGACCTTATGTCATTACCGACCCATAAACTCAGACAGCTCATAAAACCGTCTGTGATGACGTTTTTTAACCGTCTGTGAAGACCTTTTCTGTAGTAGTGTTAAGTCAATAAGTGATTAGTTAAAACGATACAATCATGTCTAGGAATATACATAAACCCCAATGCCATGTAAGCCCTAAACCAATATAAATGATAATAATAGTGGGTTAATCAAATGGTTAATTTAAGGTGATTAGTGTAGATGATTAGATGTCAAGTACTTGTCATTATCGGTACACTCAAAGGGCACGTCTAATCATGAGTCATATATCTAATATAGTGGTCTCAACGACATGTAGACCTTAGGCCAAGGCTAAGGTGATAAGAGCATCAAGAATCCTTGACTAAGGTTAGTCAGTAGATGTTACGTGAAGATGTTAATGAATAAACACAAAACCTTGTGTCTCTATTATTACAAAGTTAGGCACATAAAATATTAAATGACTGGTAGGCCCTAGGCCATTGCTATAAAAGGGTAAATGATAATAACAAAAGTACGTCAATGGCATGTACACCCACAAGCAAAGTAGTAGTACAATGATTATCTTAGTTAAATCCTAACTAGGATTATGATACTGAGAGACCATGTGGTCGTGTCTCCATGAAAGTGATGAGTAATTGACAAAGGTTTTAGGTCAGTCGAGTTTGGTTTGTGTGGTCGGACCATGTCGTTCTGCCGTTCACGCTGTTTCGTGAAGTCAATCGTATTCGTCGGGATAATCGAACGACGGGCGTGTTATGGTGATGACGATCACAGGCGGTTGTACCGATTGGTAAATGGCGGTTGAAGAATTCCAGAGAAGTTGTTTTTCGAGTTCGGTCTTCATTGGAAATCGGAACGACCGCAGTATTGAGCGAGACGACCGAGTGCGGTTGATCCGCCGGTAACATGGCGGTTGTCCGATTGTATTGTGAGGTTCGCCATTTTGGTGATTTGAGTTTTGGGATAGGTCATATCCAAGTGTGTTCGTGCATATGTGTTGCATATTGCATGTTTGAGCTAACGTTGGGTCAAGTTGTGAAGAACTTGTTCCCGGTTTCGTGTTTCTTGTCTGTGTGGCTGCAGGACGTCGAGTGGAGTCGTGGCGAGACACGGTGGATCGGACTAGGCGCAGTGGCGCCGAGGTCAGAACGGTCAGGATATGTCGAAGACGACGTGGACTCGAGGTGGTTGCGAGGCGTGCGAGACAAGGAGCGCGGAAGCTTCCCGGAAGGTGTAGAAGGGGCGAATCGGGAAATTCGCAAGGCTGCACTAGCGGGGGCGGGCTCCGTTGGACATAGCGGGCGTAACGGGGCGGAGACCCGTTAGCCAGGCGCTATAAAAGGAGAGGAGGGGCTACATGCCCTCCTGGAGCACTTGGGTGGAATTAGGGTTTTAGAGTCAAAAGAGGCTTTGTGAGGTTGTTTCTCTTTTGCTCTTTAGTTGTTGAGAGTGGAGGTGTAGGCAGAGGAGTGCTCCCTGCTTGTCCCCTTCTTGGTTTTGTGTTCATCTCCCCTCTAGAATGGATGAGTGTTGGTTCTTGAGTTGTGAGAGTGAGGAGATGGATTGAGCTTACATGTAATCATCCCTCTGGTTCTAATGTCCATGCGTATGGGGATGTATCTATGTGTTTTTCGCTTTTGATTCAATGAATGAAATCTGAAGTTTGTCTCTCGAACTCTTGTTCTGTTCTTCGTGACTCCCATTTGATGATTTCTTGATTTTGTGAGTCTCTTGTTGTTTCTTGTTGGGAAGCCTCAAAACGAGTTGTTCTATGATGGGTTAGTGCCACAAGATCTTTTGATCGATTTCCCGAAGAGCAAACATGGTTTAAATCTAAGATTTCAGTTTTGGGTTGTCTCTGTTCTTCATTCTTCCGTTTTTGGTTGATTCCTGAGATTTTGTGGATGGATCTACTCAATCGTTTCTTGGAATAGGTTCCTAACATCCTTAGGAAGGTGTGTTCCAAATTTGGTCAAGTTTGGCCGCCAGAGATCAAAAGTTACGTTGATTTTCGCTTTTGAAACCCGAGCGGATTTTGCTCGCTCCAGACAATCGGATGAACCTGGCTTAACATCGCGGTTGTCTATCGATCTGCGGTACAACCGCCGCTTACTCGCGGTTGTCTGCTGATCTGCGGTACAACCGCCATTTGCCCGTGGTTGTACCGATTGTCCCGATTTGTTCGGCTCTTCCTCGCTTTTTGTTTGTCGAGCTTTGGGGGTGAGGAGTGGATTCAACATAAGACTCCTCTCGTGCTTAATCATTGATCTTCATAGCTCTCATAGCTATTGGAGTGATTTATAAGTTGAATCCATTCTTTGCGAAAAAGATTGGTGCTCCTATTCACCCCCTCTAGTCGCCTTTCCGGTCCTTCAATTGGTATCGAGCCAGTTAGCTCTTTTCAATAGATCTTAACCGTCTCAAGAGCCGTGGCGATGGACAAGTACTCGACCAAGCGCGCGTTTGCTGATGGCATCGATTACCCTTCCGAAGAGCCGAATGGAGACATACATCCAGCCGGGGTATGCCATCTGGCGGAAGGTCAAGGTTCGATTCATTTGTTCTGCCGATGAGAACATCAATGCCGGAACATGGTTGATGTTGAGGCGAATGCAAAGGCAAGGAACATCATCATCCGTGGTTTGAGTCGTAGTGAGTTTGACCGATATCTCACTGTCGTCCGCCTACGATATCTGGGTGACCCTCGATGCATACCATGAGGGCACCACCCAGATCAAGACGGTTCGACAGGACCAGTTCAAACGAGAATACAACAAATTTGAGATGCTTGCTGGTGAGTCCCTAGATGAGTGCTTTGCACGTTTCCACAAGATCTTGAGCAACCTCCGAGCGGTCGGTCTCACATACCCCGACTCGGACAACGCTCGTCAGATACTTACGGCACTCGATCTGCAGGTGTGGGAGATGAAAGTGACCACCATCAAAGACACGACAGACCTCTCGACCTTGACTCTTGATGCGCCAGACTCACGCCTCAAGACTCACGAGATTGACGTTGTCTCGAGGTCGAAGTCACATCGATGGCCTTGGTCACCGATCCCGATTCAACCGAGTCCTCTTGCAATTTCTCCTTGTCGCTCTCGTGACATAAGCGATGATCGGTTAGAGCGACTTCGGATGAGCAACTTGCCCTCCTTGCTCAGAGATTCTCCCACGCTTACAAAGAGAGGAGGGACAGAAGAGAGGAGGACCCGTGATTTGCTTCGAGTGTGGTGGCCCCAACCACATCCGAGCAACCGCCCCTAAGCCGGAGAAGGGCAAGAACGACTACACCGACAAGAACCGCGACAAGAAGCCTCCACTCAGACGCCCAAAGAAGAAGAAGTTCCGAACCGGCAAAGCCAAGAAGCTCTTCCATCGCGTCCTCACCGCCTTCGACGACCTCGACCTCGGCGAGGTGGAGGGATGGAGCGACGATGACGGACGGGTGACCAAGAGCCCAAGAATGGCGGCGGCGACTTCTCCCAAGATGTGCTTCATGGCCTCGAGGGCGAACTCGGCGACAATGAAGTGTACTCCGACTTCGGACGAGGTAGATCCCACCTACTAACAGCTCAATCATGCTTTTCTTAAGCTAGGAGGTTTTCATGCTAAAGCTAAGGCTAGGTGTCTTTGAGTTAGAGAAGGAAATAGATAGTTGTCACTAGAGATTATTGCTCTTACATCCGCCCTTCTAGTGATGATTGTGATACATGCTCGCTTTCTTTGGTTGATATGGAGAAGTTAAGGACTTCACATGATAGTGTGTCCTCCAAACTTGATAGTGTTAAGGTGGAGAATGTTAGTCCGCTTTGAGTTAGAGTTGAGTAGGATGGTCATTACCCTACTTATTACCGATGAGACTACTTCTCCCACCTCATGTGAGGGTAAGGACATTCTTTGCTAGAGGATCTTATGCCATGCTCCTTGATCCGCTGAGTCTTGTGAAAATTGCAATAACTTGAAGATGAACTTAAAGCAGGCAGATCATAAAATTGTCAATTACAAGCTTCTTTACTTGAGCCGATTGTTTCATGCTTGAACTGTCCTAAGTTAATCTTGAACTTGAGGTCGTCTCCAAACAGTTTCAAGATATGATTGATCATGAAAGGAAGATGGCTAAGTTTGCTTCTAAGGACCTCGTTAGCTCACCATGCATTAAGTGTAACAAACTAAAATCGACTTGATTGCTTTGGATGAGAAATGTGTGAAGCTAACTAAGGACCTTCTAGAGAAGCCACATTGTGCTTGTAATATGATTGTGGAGAAGGGGAGAAGCCCTGGGGTAAGGTTGAGACGCTTAGCGACGTGAACCAAGCGGCTAGCGATGGGACTGTCCCTTCAGAGTCGGCTGTGCGTGCACAAGCCATTCTTCCCTCTGCTGCTGGTTCTTCTTTTGCTCCCTTACCTTCTGCTGTCTCTTCTTTCCCCTGCTCTTCTTGCACCTCTCTCTTTCGGGAGTGTCAGTACCTTATGAACACTCTCGAGAGATTTGTAGGAGGCAAGAAGAAGCTCAATCTTATTCTAGACCAATCTAAGATCTCGCAGATTTAATCGTGGTCTAGGATATGACTTATTTGAGGACATGAGGAAGCATCCACCGCCGTGCTCGCACCCATAGCACTGTGTGATCGAGATCGAGCCTGGGACCGAGAAAGTCCATTTCAAGTCGGCGGGCTATGTCCAGGGATTTCGACAAGAAGGTAATTTCACATGTCGCTTCTACCTCTCGAAGGTGAAGTATCACCGCACCTTCATCGAGGATGGACACACGATGATCGATGCTTGGTAGCGCCAAGATCGCGTAGAGACTATGTTGAGTCTCTTAGGCGCATTGTGGTCGGCCCTGGACCTTGAGTGCACCTAAGACCAACACGAGGTCTAGGCTTGTTCCTTCGATGGGTTTGTGCGAAGATCGAGGACTTGGTTTTTCCGAAGTTTTCGGTTTTCGTCCTCATGTCGCTTTCATCGTGACTTCCGCCGTCCCGAGGGTAGATCTCGTTTTCCCCATCGAGATAGCTACTCATGGCGTGTTCAAGATGTTGTGTGTTCGACTCGCCTCCGTTCAGATCGGACCCGACTCCAAAGAATGCCTTCGTCTACTCTTAGACCTTACGCTTTGAGTTATAGAGAGCGAGGGTAGATAGAGGTCATTGTGCTTGACTACTTCATCCGCCGACGTGTTATTCAAGATTGGGTGCCAAAATCATTGTTGATTTATCCCAAGATCGAGACTTTACTGCTTGACTCAGTTCGCCGGGTAGGGAAGGAGAAGGTTTGGCTTGTAGACTCGGTTGTTCTCGTCATATGACCGGAGACTCACGTTGGTTCTCTTCCTAGCCCGCGCTCGGTGTGATGAGACGATCACCTTCGGAGACGCTTCGTCGGGCGCGTCATCGCCAAAGGTACGCGTATGAATGCTTCTTTTATTCTTAAGGATGTTGCCTTGGTTAGTAAGCTGCAAAGACAATTTGCTTTCGTTTCTCCACCATCGATGACGGTTTCGAGGTGAGCTTTAAGAAAAACAATTGCAAAATTCTTGATTCTTCGTAGTCCGGTTTATGGATTTCTCGTTATGGGAGGATCTTTCGTCTGATTTCTCCGATTCTTCCGTGATCCTCTCCGGTGTTTGGTTATTCGAGTCCCGCGATCTCTCTTTCTCGCATAGGAGACTTGGTCATATTGATTTGACCATTTGACCCGAAAGTTAGCGACCATGATCTCATTCGTGGTCCGCCAAACTCAAGATGGTCAAAGATCTTGTTTGCACTCCATGCCCAAGACGGCAAGATGGTTGCCGCTTCTCATCCTCCCCACATTATTATGACCGATGCAGACAACCGCTCCACATGGACACAGTTGGACCGGCTAAGTCTGCATCGGCAGGAGGGAAGTGGTATGTTCTTGTTGTGGTCGATGACTTCTCGAGGTACTCTTGGTGTTTTTCTTAGCCTCGAAGGACGAGACATTTACACTTTTCCGAGGTCTTTTAGTAGGTTTGTCTGCTGAGCTCCCGGTGCCTTACGAGCGATCCAAGAAGGACAATGGCACGGAGTTCAAGAATTCCTACTTTGAGAGTTTCTGCGGTGAGACAGTGTAGAGCACCGTTCTCTTCTCCATACGCCTCAAAGCAAAATGGCGCTAGGAGAGGAAGAACCGCACCTTGGTCGAGATGGCGGACGATGCTTGATGAGTACTCTACCGAGGAAGTTTTGGGTGAGGCCATTGCGCCGCGTGCCATGTTTCGAATCGAGTTTTTCTTCGGGCACTCCTACACCGCACTTCTTATGAGCTGAGATACGGGCGAAAGCCCAGCGTCTCTCATTTTCGTGTGTTTGGTTGCAAGTGCTTTATTTTGAAGTCTGGGAACCTAGATAAGTTCGAGTCACGTTCCTGTGACGGTATCTTTCTAGGCTACTCGACTTCTTCGCGGGCTTATAGGGTCTGGAACTGCGAGTCTAGCAAAATGGTAGAGACCTGCGAGGTGACTTTTTGACGAGGCACCCCGGGACTAGGCCAGATATCTCAGGTTCTTTAGAGCAGTCCGAGACCATCTTTGTGGATGATGAGGACGATGGAGATGACGGTTGTCTACCTGATCCTGTCCCTCATCCACTCCTTGAGGTGCCGTCTTCCACCGCACCTCGAGGTGATCAGCCCCTGCCTTCGCTTCCCTGGAGCTAGTGGCTCTATTCCTACCTCGTCACTCATGAGGTAGAGGCCACTTCTTCATCTCTCCCAGACCTCCTAGACACATCCAGAAAGTTCATCCTTCAGAGGAGATCATTGAGATCTTTTCGAGCGTGTTACCCGCTCAAAATCTGGCTTATCTCAATTCTGTCTCCATTCTGGCCTTCATTGCCTCCTTTGAGCCCAAAGATGTTTCTCATGCTTTATCTGATGAGTCATGGGTCAATGCCATGCATGAGGAGCTAGAAAATTTCGAGAGGAACAAGGTCTGGTCGCTTGTTGAGCCCCCACGAGGCCACAATATCATTGGAACCAAGTGGGTGTTCAAGAACAAGCAGAGTGAGGATGGGGTAATCATCCCAAACAAGGCGAGATTGGTAGCTCGGGGTTTTCGTGTTGAGGGTCTAGACTTTGAGGAGACCTTTGCCCTCAGAGCTCGACTTGAAGCCATTAGAATCTCGCTTGCCTTTGCAGCTTCTAAGGGTTTCAAGCTTTACCAGATGGACGTGAAGAGTGCCTTCCTCAATGGCCTTATTGAGGAGGAAGTCTACGTCCGACAGCCTCCAGGTTTCGAGAACCCCAAATACCCTAACCATGTCTTCAAGCTTTCAAAAGCCAGATGGATTCTAAGCAGCTCCCGAGCTTGGTATGAGATGCTTAAGTCCTACTTGATAAGTCATGGTTTTGAGATGGGTAAAGTTGACAAGACCTTGTTCATCCGCCAAGCATGGCATCGACCTTCGCTTGTCCAGATCTATGTCGATGACATTATCTTTGGCGGCTCTTCCCATACTCTGGTTTCCCAGTTCTCGGATGTCATGAGCACCGAGTTTGAGATGAGTATGATGGGTGAGTTGACCTTCTTCCTTGGCTTCCAAATCAAGCACACTCGGGAGGTACATTTCTTCATCAAGGAAAGTACACTCGTGACCTCTCAAGCGCTTCGACATGAGTGATGGGAAGCTGTGTCGACTCCATGGCTTCTCTGATTTATCTTGACCAGATGAGGATGGCGAGCCGCTTGATCAAGGAGTTGAATATGATCGGCTCCTTCTTTACCTCATCGCCTCGAGACCGGACATACACTTCTCCGTGTGTCGTGTGCTCGATTCGAGCTTCTCCTCACAGATCTCACCGCCAGCGGTGAAGCGATCTTCCGTACCTTCGAGCTACCATTGACTATGGTATCTGGTACTCTTCCTCATCCCTGTCTTTCCTTGAGAGCCTTTTCGGATGCGCACTTCACCGGGTCAGAGGATAGATAGGAAGAGCACTTCGCACTGCCAATTTCTTGGCACTTCTCTTGTTTCTGGTCTTCAAGGAAGCATGCAGTATTGCATGACCCACCGCAGAGGCCGAGTACGCTTGCCGCAGCCTTTGTAGTCAAGTGCTCGATGGCTTCGACCTGCGGGACTTTGGGTTAGTTATCGATGTGTTCCACTCTTTTGTGATAACACTTCGCGATTAACATTGCCAAGAACCCCAAGAGATTCGGACCAAGCACATCGATATTCGCTTCCACTTCCTTAGAGACCATGTAGAGAAGGGCGATATAGTGCTCCGGCCAGGAGAGTGACCACCGGTATGGTGACATTTTCACCAAGCCATTGGATAGTTCGAGGTTTTCACTCTGGAGGAGAGCTTGGGGTGGTTTGTCCTTATGGACTGTAGTGAGGGGAGCTTTGGGTTTTCTTGCTCTACTATATTATTTATGCTCTTGCTCCTTGTCTTTGTTGCATTGCATTTTGGGTGCATTTGGGATTAGTCCTCCTAGCATAGATTAGAGTGCTTCTTTTGTCTAGTTGTTTAGATTTTGCTCTTATCTTGTGATTCTAGGATGTTGCTTATTAGTCATTACTTATCTCACTAGGTTGAGCTCACTCACTTCTTGTAGGTTCTAGCGAGGTTGGGCCACCCTCAGACAGGCACGTGTTTGCTCCTAGGTGTGTTAAGTGGGCGCTTGATAGTCCTAGAGTCATATGGGGTAGATGAGAGTCATCGAGCTATAGTATTCTCTATATCTTATCTATGCTTTAAGGACCCATTGTTTTATGTTTTCTTTGCGACTTCTCGATTTATTGTTTTGGTTTAAGGGAGTTCATTTGGGAGCTTCGAGCTTAATATTGACTTAACTCAACTTGAACTAAAAGTTGCATCTAATGTTGAGGGAGCTGGATCTTACGCATTTCTAGCATTCTCGCATTGTAATATAACTACATTGAGCCTTGATTATTATCCTCGCTATGACATGTTTACAATGCTTTACACCTTGCCATGACTTGTGCTTATTTGCTAGATTTATCATGACTTCATATGTGTAGCCTAGCTTTTGCCATGATAAGTTAATTAAAATTGCTCAACTTAAACTAAAACTTGTCATGTTAGCACTCGAGATTAGTCTTTCTTGAGCTATCCTTTTATGATTCATGCCATGTCAAATAGGCTGGGTAGAGTGATGAATCTATATTGAGCCTTAGAAAGAGCTGTTTTAGTCTCTTGGTGATGCATGAGTTAGTACAACTTGTTAAAAGGCAAAAAGATCTCTTTTGTGCGAAAAAACTGATCTCACCAATTCTCTCCTATGAGACAGCTTGCCATTGCATTGGCATGAACTTAGGGGGAGTTTTGGGTGACCTAGACTATCTTCTCAAGCTTCTCGCTTGGAGTAGTCGCATAAGGCTTGAGACCTAGCACATGATAAAACAAAAATCTGGTTGGAAACCACCATGAATTTCAAAAGAAAATATGTTTCATGTGTTCAATGTGCTTAAAGCCTCAAAAAGTATCATGTACTTTAACCAATGTTTCAATCTTGAGCATAGCACTCTATTTGGTCTCAATTTAAGCTTCTTAGTTCCGCTTAGCTTATTGACATGGCTCGCATCATCCTTGGATATCTCTAGCGAGACTTTGCTCATTGATGACTTGACTTGCTCACATAATGTACCTCATTTTCAGATTGTCATCTATGTGTTCTAGCTAGCTTATACATATCTTGTCATGATCTAGATAGCCTTTTTATTAAGTTATGGCTTGGTGTATTACATGTTGGTCATTATGGATAATTCTCATGGCTCAAAATGCTTAAATAAACAAACTTCAGCCATTTTTCATCCATTAACATGTCATATTCTCTCTATTGCATCTTGATCGTTTATTGCCAAAAGGGGAGAATAGAGAAGAAAAAAGTGCATTGGGAACAGTTTAGAGCTTTGGAGATCAATTTGCTCTTTTCGGTTGTTGCTCTAGCGTTCTTACATCGACATAGTCATTAGCTTCATTTCATTTCTTGGACCATGTTGGTTTCTTCAAACTCAAACTCTTCTTAAAAGCTTTTTTCGAGTTTGTCAATATTCTCATCAAGGGGAGATTGAGAGACCATGTGGTCGTGTCTCCATGAAAGTGATGAGTAATTGACAAAGGTTTTAGGTCATCGAGTTTGGTTTGTGTGGTCGGACCATGTCGTTCTTGCGCTGTTCACGCTTTTCGTGAAGTCAATCGTATTGTCGGGATAATCGAACGACCGGCGTGTTATGGGTATGACGACCGCAGGCGGTTGTACCGATTGGTAAATGGCGGTTGAAGAATTCCAGAGAAGTTGTTTTTCGAGTTCGGTCTTCATTGGAAATCGAACGACCGCAGTATTGAGCGCATCACGACGAGTGCGGTTGATCCGCCGGTAACATGGCGGTTGTCTGATTGTATTGTGAGGTTCGCCATTTTGGTGATTTGAGTTTTGGGATAGGTCATATCCAAGTGTGTTCATGCATATGTGTTGCATATTGCATGTTTGAGCTAACGTTAGGTCAAGTTGTGAAGAACTTGTTCGGTTTCGTGTTTCTTGTCGTGTGGTGCAGGACGCCGAGTGGAGTCGTGGCGAGACACGGTGGATCGGACTAGGCGCAGTGGCGCCGAGGTCGAACGGTCGGGATATGTCAAGACGGCGTGGACTCGAGGTGGTTGCGGCGGCGGCGAGACAAGGAGCCGAAGCTTCGGAAGGTGTAGAGGGCGAATCGAAATTCGCAATTTGCACTAGCGGGCGGGCTCAGTTGGACATAGCGGGCGAACGGGCGAGACCCGTTAGCCAAAGCGCTATAAAAGGAGAGGAGGGGCTGCATGCCCTCCTGGAGCACTTGGGTGGAATTAGGGTTTTAGAGTCAAAAGAGGCTTTGTGAGGTTGTTTCTCTTTTGCTCTTTAGTTGTTGAGAGTGGAGGTGTAGGCGAGGAGTGCTCCTGCTTGTCCCTTCTTGGTTTTGTGTTCATCTCCCTCTAGAATGGATGAGTGTTTGTTCTTGAGTTGTGAGAGTGAGGAGATGGATTGAGCTTACATGTAATCATCCCTCTGGTTCTAATGTCCATGCGTATGGGGATGTATCTATGTGTTTTTCGCTTTTGATTCAATGAATGAAATCAAGTTTGTCTCTCGAACTCTTGTTACTTCTTCGTGACTCCCATTTGATGATTTCTTGATTTTGTGAGTCTCTTGTTGTTTCTTGTTGGGAAGCCTCAAAACGAGTTGTTCTATGATGGGTTAGTGCCACAAGATCTTTTGATCGATTTCGAAGAGCAAACATGGTTTAAATCTAAGATTTCAGGTTTTGGGTTGTCTCGTTCTTCGTTCTTCCGTTTTTGGTTGATTCCTGAGATTTTGTGGATGGATCTACTCAATCGTTTCTTGGAATAGGTTCCTAACATCCTTAGGAAGGTGTGTTCCAAATTTGGTCAAGTTTGGCGCGTAGATCAAAAGTTACGTTGATTTTCGTTTTGAAACCCGAAGCGGATTTTGCTGTTCCAGACAATCGGATGAACAGGGCTTAACTGCTGCGGTTGTCCGGATCTGCGGTACAACCGCCGCTTGTTGCGGTTGTCTGGGGCGATCGGTACAACCGCCATTTGCCCGTGGTTGTACCGATTGTCCTGATTTGTTCGGCTCTTCCTCGCTTTTTGTTTGTTTGAGCTTTGGGGGTGAGGAGTGGATTCAACATAAGACTTCCTCTGTGCTTAATCATTGATCTTCATAGCTCTCATAGCTATTGGAGTGATTTATAAGTTGAATCCATTCTTTGCGAAAAAGATTCGGTGCTCCTATTCACCCCCCCTCTAGTCGCCTTTTCGGTCCTTCAGATACGTCACCGACACCTAAACATATACACATAGACCTATACATTGAGTAATATTAGTACCATTACATAGTCAGAGAGGTTAGCAGTAGCTATGGCCTAGCTTCATGCTAGTGATAGTAACCAAGATGATAGGGTTGATCGCTACACGAGGACTAGTAGATAAGAGCCCATAGGTCTGGTAGTATAGGTATCTACTTAGCAAGAAGTAATCGTTAGCATGTGCTATAGCTAAGGACCAACCTAGTATGATAGGTTTACTTAGTATATGTCAAGCCACATAAATAGTAAGGCTAACTAAATATCACTTCAAAGATGAACCTAAATTTGTAGACACCCCTGATCCAGTTATAAGGCTGGAGTATAGCCGATACTTGGAAGTTTTAATTAAGGCTCATGGAACTTCCTTGATAAATATAAAATCATAAAAGAAATCATTAAGTGAACTAGAACCCATGTGTCGGTGAGACTTATGTCTACCTAGAGTGAACCCTGCACTTATGCATAGGTCTCACCTGGTTTTCATAGAACTTCCTCGATAAATAGGAAGTAATAACCAAAGGAAATCTTTAGATTAGCTAGGCGCTGTGTATGGATAGCGGTGATAGGTCCCCAAGTAGATGATTGTAGTTCCACCATCAATCAACATTGTATAGATCCTAGCAATCATCTATCGCTATTCGTTCCCAGTAGTAGAACAATTCGTGATCCGAAGGTGGATCAGAGAGTTCAACCTAACTGGGTAATCTCTCTCATCTAGGTAACCGATGTGAAATATTCCTATGAATATTCTCTCTCTCCCGTTGAAATCCTAACTCATCATCATCGTCTCGTTGGACCAGATCAGAGTACTTTTTCTTCTCATTGCTCTTCACAGGCAACTTACCAGCTTTCTTGAGGTCACATTTTCAGATGTTGTAACCTGCACCACCACAATAGCTGCAGTGAATTTGCACTCCATGTTTTGATAGCTTAGTCCCCCCTTCTAGTTCCTGTGGTTGCTTTCTCCTAGCTTTTTTGGGCCTCCCTACTTTCTTATCATATACTGGAGGGTTCACGTTAACTCCATTCATCTTCTCCCAGCTTTTTTCGTCCCTAGTTTACATGATGTTATACCCATAAGCATTGTCGAAGGCATCAAGTGAGTAGCAACCTGGAACAACCTCTTCTGGATGGATATTTCATGCCTTCAGCAAGCGATGGCATGGCTGCAGGGGTTACCAGTCAATTCTCACCTCCTGCAAGCACAATGCCTGGTTAGAATTTCCACAATGTACTGACGATCTCTGTCTTGCACTTGAAATATCCCCTTGCCAGCTGGCAGAGCAAAGCAAGTATTTGCCATTTCTGAATTCGTCAATAATTTCTTCTTGATCTTTGGACAAATTGGTCCTTGCCACTTATCCACAACCTCAGCTTGCTTGGTGCAGATTCTTTTCATTAGCTGGCATCTAATCCTCTCCATCATGCTCATGATGGGCAACTCTCTAGCATCTAGTATGTACCTACAAATTACATGTTGTTAGTAAAGTATTCCTGCTAGTAGACGAATATTACAAAAGTAGCTTACTTGTTGAACACTTCACAATTGTTATTCAGGAGTACATCACACTTTGCGAATTCACTGAAGAAGGCTCTGACCCAAGTATTAGGAGCCAACCCTTCAAGCCAGTCATAGGCATCACTATTAAGGGCCTTCATCTTCTCCATATTCTCTTTCCACTCCAAAAACAGAGGTTGAATGTGCTATTGCCCACAATTGGTTCTCCAAAGCCTCTCCCTTGGAACTAATTAGGCCCAAGTGACTTTTGTAGAAAACCTCCAGATCTTTTTCTTATTTATATTTTAGGCTAGAATCTTGCAGTAAACCCCTTGCTTGATGAGAAGAAATCGCAAGAAGCCCCCCATCCAGATCACACCTAGCCTGCATTGTCAGCCGCGCACTCACGTGAAATGCCCGGACAGAAATATGCACACGCCCGCCTGAATAGCTAACAGAAGATGAACACAATAGAAATACAAGACAGGAGTTTTGGTGCTGCATAACATCACAGTTTTTCTTTATTTTTTCCCTCTTATTTATACTAGCAAAAAAGAGTAACTGCTCACGACTCCTAATGAATAAAAGTGCCACGATCCCATGACTACATTCATGCGCCATGATCGAGCGACATAAAAAACATTCAATGCGCACGGCACGACTGCTGCTCAGCCAACAATGAACGCCAACAATGCGTGACTACTAATGCAAATAAAAAACGGAAACGTTACCGGTAATAAACACAAGAAAACTGCTCACAAGATTAATCAACAAACACCCCTAATCCTTGATGCGTTTTCTTGATCTCGATGATGCCGATCCTTGTGTACAGCTCCTGGAACTTGACGCGGCCTAGCGCCTTCGTCAGAATGTCAGCTAACTTCTCTTCGGTCTTGATGTACTCCACCTCAACTTTGTCGTCTTCAACACATTCCCGAATAAAATGATATCGGGTGTCTATGTGCTTGCTCCGGTCATGGAACACCGGATTTTTGCTAAGGGAGATCGCCAACTTGTTGTCGACTTTGAGCATGACACTACCTGCCTCTTCATTCTTCAAGCCAACGAGTAAATGAGCGAGCCAGATACCTTGGCAGGCAGACATCGCTGCTATGATGTACTCGGACTCACAAGAGGACAGAGCCACAACCTTCTGTTTCTATGATTGCCAGCTGATGTGGCTGCGGCCGAGGAAGAAGAAGACGCCCATCATGCTCTTGCGGTTGTCCACATCACCGGCCATATCGCTATTGTTGTATCCGACAAATCATGGCTCCTCCAACTTCTTCGCGTAACGACAGCCATAGCTCCACATACTAACAATGTACCGGAGTATATGCTTGATTGCCGCTAGGTGCTCGATGGTTGGCGCTTCCATGAAGCAGCTCACGTAGCCCACCAAGTACGTGATGTCGGGTCTTGTCTGCACTAGGTACCACAAGCTCCCGACGATGCTTCGAGAGGTCGTGGCGTCCGTGAGAGGGGCTGAGCTTGCCTTGCTCAACTTAACCCTCATCTCCATGGAAACATGGCAGGAATTGCAATATGCCATACCGCTCTTCTCATGAATTTTGAGCTCATATGTAGATTGGTTTAGACTGGTGCAGTTCGATGCCGAGGTAGAAACTGAGCAGGCTGAGATCGCTCATTTTGAATGAGCTCTTCATCTCCCTTTTGAATTTGGCAATCTCCTGTGCGTCGGTGCCCGTGATAATAAGGTCATCGATGTAGACGCCCATCATTAGTCGTGATGCACCGCTGCCAAGCATGTACACCGCATGCTCCAACATGCTTCATTGGAACCTAAGCAATAGCAAACAACTGTCAAGCTTGGTGTTCCACGCTCTCGGCGCTTGCTTCAAGCTGTAGAGGGCCTTATGGAGCCTCAACACCTTCTGCTCATAGCCCTCGAGCTCAAAGCCGAGAGGTTGGGCGACGTAGACCTCCTCGTCGAGCTCGCCATTAAGGAATACCGATTTGACGTCCATGTGGTGTACTTGCCATCCCTCGTGTGTGGCGAGCGCGATCAGTAGGCGCACGAACTCAAGACAAGCCACCAGCGCGAACACCTCCTTATAGTTGACGCCCTAGCACTGCACATAGCCCTTTGCCACGAGGCAGGCCTTGTGCTTGATAATAATACCATGGGAGTTCTTCTTCACCTTGAAGACCCACTTCAAGCCGATGGGACGGTGACTGGCGGGGAGGTCGGCAAGTTGCTAAGTGTAGTTTTCCTCGATGGAACGCATCTCTTCAAGCATCGCTTTGTGCCAGCACTGGTGCTGCTCTGCCTCAGCAAATGTGGCTGGCTCCTCGGCGGCCATGAGATGCAGCTCGTCCATGTCGAGCTCCTGGGCAGTGGTCGTGTCATACACGTTGACCACGGTCCGGAAGCGATGCGGCCCGTCATCGTCGGTGTCGAGCATGGCCGAGGCGTCATTGGGCGGTGAAACAAATTCCACCCCACCTTGTGCCATAGGCGTAGACGTGCTCGCTGCTACTCTGGATGCTAACGTCAGTGGCCCTGGGCTGGGCATGTGACTCGGCACTGCTGGTGTCGACGGTTCGTCACTCCCGTGCGCCGCAGGGTTGCCACACACAACAGCTGCTACAGGATGTACGGTATACTCAACAGTGAACATCTCACCAGAGTTAGCCATAGCTGCATTTCCCTGCGTGCCCCAGTCCCACTATGATGCCTCGTCGAAGATGACGTCGTGTGTCACGTGCACGCACTTGCCAACATGGTTGTAGACGCGATATGCCTTGGCACCAGGTTCGTAGTCGATGAACACCATCGGTGTGCTCCTATCATTGAGTTTCTTTAGGTGCGGCTTCATCACCTTGACATGCGCGACACAGCCAAAACTACGAAGAAAATGCACTGGATTCTGTGCGCCATGCCACACCTTGTACAACGTCATGCCCTCGACGCTGCGGGTCGGGGCTCAATTCAGGATGAACATGGCCATCGTCACTGCTTCACCCCAAAACATCCCAGGCATGCTCTTGGCCTTCATCATGCTGCGAGCCATGGCTACCACCGTCTGGTTCCGACGCTCGACAACGCCGTTCTGCTGTGGGGAGTATGGCACCGTGAGGTGCCGCTGGACGTTGCGATCAGCGTAGTACTCACCGAACTCAATTGATGTGAACTCGCCGTCGCGGTCAGTGCGGAGGGCGCGCAGCTTGCGCACAGTTTTCACCTCAACGCCAGTCTGGAAACGCTTGATCTCCACCGGCGCCTCATCCTTCGTTGTGAGCAAGACCAACCACATGTAGTGGCTAAGGTCGTCAATGAGGAGAAGAAAATATTGCTTCCCGCCTAGTGTGGCCGGCGCGATGGGGCCACAGAGATCAATGTGCACCAAGTCGAGGACGTGCTCTGCGCGGTACTTTGCCTGCTCTAGGAACGGGGTACGCCGCTGCTTGCAAACGAGGTAGCTGTTGGAAATCTGATCGACATGATTGATCTATGGCAGCTCGCGCACCATGCCGCGTTGCGCCAGCTTCTGTAGCGCCTGGAAGTTTAGGTGCCGTACCTGGCATGCCATCGCCACGCGTCGTCACCACGTTGTGCGGACAGGTAGACCGGCTATGCAATGCTGAGGGTGACCACATAGAGTCAGTTGCTAGTGTGGTTTACCCGAGCAAGTATGTGACGCTACCGGTCGCGGATCGTGAGCACGTCGTCCTGGATGAGTGTCTGGTAGCCGTTCTCATCCAATCGCTCGAGGCTCACTATGTTGCTGCGCAGTCGTGGGATGTAGTACACCCTCGTCAGCGCACGGTGCTTCCCATTCCGGCAGATGAATAGGACGGTGCGACGCTCGCGTATATCCACCACCGAGCCGTCACCGAACTTGACGGAGCTGGTGACGCCCTTGCCCATCTTCACGAAGCATGCCTGGCACCCAGACATGTGATTACTAGCGCTAGTGTCCTGGTACCAATTGTCGTTGTGGGCGTCCTCCTCACACCCTAGATGTCCCTACGCGTGCAGTTTGTTGAGCACCACGTTAGTGCCTGCACCCACAGATGCCTCGGTGAGCGCGCACACCTACGCCATGAGAAGCGCAGGCTCGGTGGCGGCGGCTTACGTCAGGTGGGCCTGCTTGGTATGCTTTGGTTTGCGGCAGTTCTTGGAGTAATACTCGTACTTGTCATAGTTGTAGCACTAAACATGCGACATGTTACGACGCGCACTGGATGAGCCACCGTCCTTGCCGTCGTGCCCACCTTTGCCACGCCCACGGCCACGTCGCTTGCCGTGATAATGGTTATCACCGTCGGAGGAGCCAACGCCTTGCTCCCTCTTCTTGGTGCGTGTGAGCCACTCCTCTTTAGTGAGGAGCAGACGCCCACCGGAGCCACCCGAGTCATTGCGCGCGTAGCGCTGCTCCACTGATCGAAGTCGCCCGGTGAGCTCTTTGATTGACAACGTACTCAAGTCAAGTAGTGTCTCGATCGAGATTGCCACCTGTGTATACCTGGGTGGCACAATACGAAGGAATTTCTTGACTACCTTTTCATCTTCCAATGTGTCTCCTAGGATCCGAAGATTGTTGACGAGTCCCGTGATCCTCATGGAGAATTCGTCCACCGACTCACCATCGTTGAATTCAATATCCTTGAACTCCTTGTGAAGCTTCTGTGCATTTACCTCGCGGACGAGCTCGACACCCATCCGCATCGTCTTTATAGCGTCCCACGCCTACTTGGTCGTGTCTTTCGTCGCCAGCATGGACATCATGTCCGGCGACACCGCACAGAGGATGGCGGACAGCGCTAGTCTGTCGTTACGATAATCGGCGTTGCCAGGTACGATCACCTCTCACAGGCCTTGTGCCTGTAGGTTCACTCTCATCACGAGAGTCCAGTCGGTGTAGTTCGTTCGCGTCAGTGTGGGGTAGACCACAAATCCCCCGTCTCCCTTACCATCCGTGGTACCACCAGTTCGCGGCCAGCGCCGCTGCCACTCGCGCCATCGTTGGAACGCGGTGGAGACTGGGACCTGCACAGGTAGGAGAGCACGAAGCTCTGATACCAATTGTCAGCCGCACGCTCACATGAAACGCTTGGACAGAATCACACACACGCTCGCCTGAACAGCTAACAAAAGATGAACACAACAGAAGTACAAGACAGGAGTTTTGGTGCTGCATAATATCACATCTTTTTTGCATTTTTTTCTTCTCTTATTTATACTAGCAAAAATGAGTAACTGCTCACGGCTGCTAACGAATAAAAGTGTCAAGATCCCATGACTAGCGCATTCATGCGCCATGATCGAGCGGCATAAAAAAACATTCAATGCGCACGGCACGACTGCTGCTCAACCAGCAATGAACGGCACGTTTGCGTGATTGCTAATTCAAACAAAAACATGGAAACGTTACCATAAAAAACACAAGAAAACTGCTCACAGCACTAATCGACATGCATATCAAGCCGGACGTGCCCCCTCTTTTTTGTGGTGCTTATCTCTCTTGGATGGGAGGGTGGCCTCAAGAGGAGCTAACATGTAGAGAAAGAGGACTTAATCCAAAAGCACTTCGAAGACACGCTGGCCCCACCAGAACCTTGCAACATTATCCTTAACGGGGATGTGTTGAACCCACCTACGACAGACATGCACTCTCTGCAAGAAGCCTTCACAGAAAACGAAGTCCTCAACGCTTTAGAACACCTACCAGGGGACAAAGCTCTGGGCCTGGAGGGCTTCTCTACCATTTTCTACAAATCTTGCTGGTCAACCATTAAAGTTGACATCATGACAGTCTTCAACAGCTTCCACTCTCTCCGCACGTCTTATTTGTACCTTCTTAACACGGCTAACATCGTGCTCATCCCAAAAAAGAGGCGAGCGATGAGAGTGCAAGACTTTAGACCAATCGGCCTCATTCACGGCCTGGGAAAGTGGATTGCTAAGACTCTAGCGCTGCGGGTTGCCCCGTTCCTGGACAATTTGGTCTCGCAAGCACAAAGCGCTTTTATTAAGACGAGGAGCATTCATGACAACTTCCTTTTCGTCCGCAACCTGGTAAGAAGGCTGCACTGCTCCAGAACACCAACTCTCTTTCTCAAGCTAGACATTGCTAAAGCCTTCGACTCTGTCCGTTGGGATTACCTCCTTGATCTCCTCCAAAAAAGAGGCTTTCCCCTTAGATGGACCAACTGGATAGCGGCCCTCTTAATTTCGGCTTCGTCTAGAGTCCTACTTAATGGCATCCCCGGGAAGGTGATTACCCACGGAAGGGGACTGAGGCAAGGAGATCCCCTCTCACCCTTCCTCTTCATCTTGGCCATTGATCCCATCCAGCGACTTCTAGAGGTTGCCATGGATACGGGCGCCCTGGCCCACACGCAAGACCGCTTCGCCAGACTCAGAACCTCCATCTACGCGGATGATGCAACCATTTTCATCAACCCAAGTGCAAGCGAAATTCACATTACTTCCCAGATCCTATCCAATTTCGGGATGGTCTCAGGCCTTCACACCAACTTCCTTAAAAGCAAAGTTCTCCCAATTAGCTGTGACCACCTCGACCTGAACTCGGTCCTCCAAGACTTCCCGGCAATCTGATCGACCTTCCCGATCAAATATCTCGGATTACCGCTCACCTACAAAAGACTTCGCAGAGTGGATTATTAGCCGCTTTTGGACAAAGTCGGAGGGAGGTTGGCAGGCTGGCAAGGTCGTCTCCTGTCCCCTGCTGGGCAGGTTACCCTGATCAAATCCGTCCTCACCTCGATTCCGATTTATTACCTTACGATCTTCAAAACTCCCAAGACGGTCCTAACGCCTTGGACCGAATCGGCGACGGTTCTTGTGAAATTTGGTCACGTCAAGCGGTTCAATCGGAAGAGTAAAATTAATTGGGCCAAAGTTTGTTGGCCGACCCGGTGGTGACCTTGGCATTCTTAGCCTCCCGCAATTCTCCTCGGCACTTAGACTGCGTTGGATGTGGCAAAACTGGAAGATCCAATCCAAACCGTGGGTAGGCACGGAAATCCCTTGCGACGAAATGGACCGGAAGCTTTTTTCGGCAACAACTAGAATTTTCCTTGGAGATGGACATACAACAATCTTTTGGTACTCGGCCTGGCTAAACGGAGAAGCCCCCAAAGATCTAGCCCCTCTGATCTTCGTGATTTCAAAAAGGAAAAATCGAAACGTGGCCTCCGCGCTACAGAATGGACGTTGGATACAGGATTTAAACCTTCTTCAGGGGTTGACAATCCATCACATCCAACAATTCGTGGAACTCTGGACCAGAATCAACCAGATACACCTGTCACAAGCCACCCCGGACGACATTTTGTGGAAGCCTACTCTGTCTGGTTCCTACTTGTCTAAATCAGCCTACAATTTATTCTTCCTGGGATCCACTGCGACGAACTTCAAAACTTTAATCTGGAAAACCCACGCCCCTCCAAAGTGCAAATTCTTCGCGTGGTTGGTAATCCAAAATAAGCTCTGGACCTCAGACAGATTGGAAGCGAGGGGATGGCCAAACCAGCGCTTTTGCCTCCTGTGCAGACACACCTTGGAATCGGCCTTACATCTCTTCACCCAATGTCGCTTCTCCGTCAGAATCTGGAAGCACATGGCGGGGCAGCTGAAACAACGACAGTCTACAACCATCCCTTTGGCCCCCTTGTTGGAACCTCCGAGAGTGGTGGTCAAACGCCATGAAAAGAAAGGCTCCCTAGGAAAACCACGGCGACAACCACGATTCTCATAATCTGGGAAATATGGAGCGAACGTAACGCTAGAATCTTCAATAACAAAGCCAACGATCGGTGGAACTCCTAGCGAAGATTAAGGAGGAGGGTAGAACTTGGTTCATAGCGGGGGGCAAATGCCTGGAGTTTTTCTATTCCCTGTAATTAAGGCCTTGTAATTCCGAAACGGTTACTTTGCGGCTTGCGTTCCGCCCTTCTTTATTAATATAACAAGCAAATCTCCTGCCGGTTACCATTAAAAAAAATAAAAGAAGGGAGAGCAAGGGAGGATAGATGGGATGGAGGCCTGGACGGCTGGACCAACGGCGAGCTTGGTCCTCGTGGGCTTGCGGCCGGCAGAGTCCATGACGGCCAGCCGGCAGAGGCGCCTCGTGGGCGCGCGGCGTGCTGCGTGGTGCAACGAGAGAAGGCGTGAGCTCACTCGTGGTTTCTGCAGCTTGTTGCTGTTGTGCACGAGTCCTTGGCCTGACGAGGACAGCGTGGTAAACGGGCTCAAGGTACGTACTCTGGTGATCGAAACGTCACGTACGGCGGCCAGTGAGAACCTGGGTTCAGCGGCCGCGGTCGGCTGCCGGCCGTCGAGGACGGCAAGGCCGAGGCCCAAATGCCAGAGACGCCCAAGGCGTGCACACGACAGAGCCAGCTAGGTCAGCATGCTCGACTCTTTGACTAAGGTGGGTCCCCGTGGACCTGCTGCATTCATTAGCATCTGAAGGAAGTAAAGGGCTAGGGCTTAGGCTAGGGCTAGGGCTTGGGTTTTTTTGTTAGAAATAATCAGAAGCGTTCTAAACGAACGGCTTTCTTCAGCCACTTTTAGAAAAGTCGGACGCCATTTTCAACGTGGGAAAGCCAGAAGCCTCTCTAGGCTAGCTTCCCATAGCTTCGATGGGATAGGGTTCCAAGTTTGCCTCTAGAGTTGGAGAAATTTACCTCCTCCTACCACATAAATCCCACCTCTCTATCCCCATTCCTCATCGGACCCGAACCCTAGCCACACGAGGAGGACGCCCACCCGTCCGTGCTGTCGCGAACCGCCTCCTCCCACCCTGCGCCTCCTCCTCCGCCCCCAACCGCCTCCCTTCCTCGGCGCCGCCACCCCGGCCGACCTCCTCCCTCAGTGCTACTACCACGGACCGCCTCCCTCCCCCTCCGGCCCTAGCCACCTCCCTCCTCCTCCGGTCGGCCTACTCCTTCGGTGTCGCCCCGGCTGGCCTCCTCCCTTGAGGCCGTCGCCCCGGACCACCTCCCTCCCCCTCCGGGCGGCCTTCTCCCTTGGTGCCGCCCCGGCCGGCCTCCTCCTCCCTCAGTGGTTAATTACTGTTAATTATTGTTAGTTGTCATTAATTATGGTTAATTGATGTTAGTTGTCATTAATTATCGTTAGTTACCGTCATTTGTCTTAGGGGCATTTAAGATATTTCCCAACATAGAAGCTTCAGTCAGCCTATCTAAAAGTCATACTGTCAAATACCAAATATCTTCAGCTCAGCCAGAGGCTGCAACCACGCCAAACAGGCCCAAAGTAGGCCGAAGATAAGTCCTCTTGCATGTACATGTACATGTACATGTAGGTTGTTCCAGCCGTGTTAATTATCTAGTGACAAAGCAATTAAGAAGTAAGAACACCATATGAGAGATGATATCGACATGTTTTGGGTTACTGCCTGGAGAATAGAAACATGCATACAACGAATTACTGCACAACCTGGCAATCATGCTAGGTTTCATGAATTGGTTACAAGAAATTGAGTAATTAATTAGACTACAGTTAGCTTAGTTACTTGGATCAGTTGGAGAAGCTAGTATGTACCAGTGTGCATGTAGAAACTTATCCAGTGCAGCAGCTTACTCTGGAGCTTGATAATTAAGCATGATGTTATTTTCGCATGCATGTGTTCACTGCTGGTTCAATGGGGCGGGGTTAACATACCAAAGGCTCACTTGGCAGAGATCCGTTGTGTTGGCGAGCTGGAAGTGCCTAATCAGCTAACTAAGGCAAGCTGCGCTTTCACCTTGTCTATGCAATTTAATTTAACTGCGTGTACGGTTTGTGACATTGTTGCACCTGTACTCTGCTGTGAGTAATTACGATGCAGATTCAGATGTATTAAGTTGCGTATTGTGAGTACGACTCACAAGTGATTGACACATGCATGAGTGGCGCATGTGACTAATCCAAAGCTGGTATCAATATTGCATTGACATCTTTGTGCTTGTGCAATGTTTGATTGGTTGTTTGTGCCTGAACTATTATTACAATGCTGCTTTATTGCATTTGCTTTGCACTTGCGAGCACAAATGCACCTGGTTAATTATTCATCGGTATCCAGTTCGGAATACACTACGTAGCTAATCAATATTCATTGCAGAGGATCCTTGAATCAGTTGCCCGCTCTAACGAGACGAGAGCAACATAGGCAGTGTGACCCGCTCTAAGGGGGCAGCATGAGTCAGTCCCCGTTCGAGTTTCGGTTCGAGTTTAGCTTGCAGGGGACAACTAGACGTGAAACAAGGTGAGTTACTTTCCCCCCAGATTCTTGGGAATATCCTTCTCTCCTAGGGAACGGCCAGTGAGCGCCGCAGTGTTTTGGAAATAGATATATGATTAGTGACATACAAGTTATTTCACCGGACAACAAAACTCGGCAGAGTAATATATAAATCTCATGCATTTATGCATGTGAGCATTGCAATTTACTTCTGTTCTGCAACTAATGTTTTAGTTAACCTTTTGAATTGTCATTATTATTATGTATTTTACTTTGCTGTTTGTTTTTGTTGAGTATGCTTAAGCATGCTCACTGCTTCTTGGTGATTTGCGCGGTGGAAGCAGGATGATTTTGAGGTCAGGCTGGCGATAGCAGTCATTTGAGAGTGAGGCCAAGCAGGACTACGACGCTAGGTATATTGTTGATTATTTCGCTTATGTTGTGAACTACTACTGTTATGGGGTATCAAGTAGCATTAACATACCTGTGGGCTGTGGCCCACATGTGTGTGGCCGCTGTCACTCCAAGGCCATGTTCTGGGTAATGACAAATACGCAGGTCATCCTTCAGTGTTCAAGAACTAGCTCCAAGAGCTTGCTGACTCAACTTCAACCGTTGCCATGGCTATGGGAAATATGCCGTCATTTAGGTCCATGCCCATAGCTGTCAACAGAGTCCCACGAATCCTACTCTTGATGTGGCAACCACTAAGAAAACCCCTTTTGCACGCATCCAGCGAAATATACATGGTGTCGAAACATCCATTGAACAAATTCAGGTAGAAGGTACTACCAGGGTTTGACCTACTTATCTCTGATGTATAATCCCAGAGTTTGTTGTATTGCTCTAACTCATCTCCATATATTGCCTTCATTGCAATACTCCTAGCCCTGCCAAGCTTGGTCCTTCTAACATGCTAAAATTTAGTTTGTTTCTAAAGCTTAAAAATAAAAATAACCATTTGAATTTTCCTTGTCAAATCAAAGCTTAACTTGAATTTTCAGAAATCAAAAAGATTTAATGAATAATCTAAACTAAAATTAAATTAAAAGTTGTTTTATTTGAGTAATGGCGGCCTGGCCGAGCCAATAGTCCCGTGCTTCGGGCTGGACCAGGAAGCATAGCCCATCTGGCCATCTTTGATCTGCAGCATGGCGAGGTGTTGACCTGCGTTTAGGGGTGTCAACAGATTGAATAGTGGTATTTCCGTATTCGTATTTGTATTTTCTAAACGGATACGAATATGAATTTGAATATTGTCGAATACGAACACAAATCGAATGTTGTAACAAATACGAATACGAATACGAATCGAATACCTACTCAATTCGGTCGGATTCGGATATCCTCATAACTTACGTAATTGCAAGATATTTATGATACTTTATCCCCATACATAGAACACCTAATCATTCTAGTTTATCTATTTCACCAAAAAACATGAATTCATATTCGTATTTTTTTACGCGAATGCGAATACGAATAAGGGAGAAATTGTTGATTAGATGAAAAAAAAATCTAAAATATATTCGTTACTAACTAAATTCGGATGTTGGATAATTCAGATTCGATTGACATCCCCTACCTGCATTGAACCACTTATGAAAGTTTGGTTAACTGAATCTGCAAAATTGGAGATTAGTGACCAAAGTGAACGCACCAAACAAGTTGTGTTACCCTCAGTGCAAATTACTCAAAAGATATTCGTATCCAAAGCGCTCTCTCTCTCTCTCTCTCTCTCTCTCTCTCTCTCTCTCTCTCTCTCTCGCTTAGGCCTTGATCAGTCCCAAGGTCCTCCTGCCAACGTAAGCAATTAGTACAATATTGATCGATCATTACCTTAATCTATACATACATTATACAATAGGAACAACACAAGACACATCTAGTGTTTTTTGCGATTACAAGGAAGACACGCACGTACACACCACACATGAGTGCATCCCCTTAGCACATGCACAGAAAGACGAGGGTCGGGGATAATGAGTGGAATCATGAACCCACCACTAGAGGTGGAAACTGGCCTTGGGCAAGAAAATTTACTAGTGCAACCCCTACACAGTTATAGCAAAAAGACCAGGTATGAGTGGCCTAGCACGAGGCACATGGCCCATCCGAGGGCTAAGCCTTCCCTCTTAGTCTCCCTCCCAACCTCCCACTGGCCAAGCTAGAGGTGGCCAGATGGGCCATGCCGACCGAGCTGGCTCGAGGCACGGCACTGTTGGCCCGCCCCAGGCACGACACGGCCCACACTATTTATGGGCTGGGCCGGCACGGCACAAAGGGCCATGCCGTGTTTGGGCTACCTCCCTGGTATGATGGACTTGCCTAGCAAGGCACGGACAGTGTTGGGCCATGCTAGGTACGACACGAGCCCGGCACGGCCCATGTGGCCTGCGTGTAGAGAGACCGAGGCAGGGAGCCGGAAGGAGGAGCTAGGCAGCTAACAGACGCAAGGGAGGGAGGAGGAAGCTAGCCCTCGGCGAGGGAGGGAGGAGGAGTGATGTGGACATCATAATCATGAAGGCTTCATCTACATCATCATCACCACCATCATCAGATTCACACAACATTGACAATGACAAGACTAGTGTTGGTCCTACGGCTGAAACTTTGCAAGAATTGTACAAGGAACCAATCACTCGAGCTAGAGCAATGGAACTCACTAAATAGGTGAATCTGATCCTAAGTTCCTTTGATTTCACTGATAAGGACAGCTTGCTACCTAATGCTTCCACTTTGTGTATTCTCAGGTTATTAGGTGAGCAAGAACTTAGTGCTACTAAGCGGGAGGAGAGGGAGGCTGGCGCACCAAGAGAGGTTCTAAGAGGATGAGACGACGACACTTCAATTATATCAGTGGGAGAAGCCACCAAGTTGTTGGAATCAAGTTTTCAAGCTTCGGATTGAAGATTGGAGAATATTACACTTTGGAAGCTCAATTGTGTCCAGTTTTCAATTCTAAGCTTGTTTGAGTTTTTGGCCAAGTTCCATGTGTCATGGGCTGGTTTGTATCTATATTAAGACATATTATATGCGTGTTAGGCTTTAGTATTTGTTTTGGGTCAACTTTGAGGTGATGGCGATGCCGAAGCTTCAAATGGGCTGAAAACGAATACTTGGGCCGCAAGGGAAATTGGGTTGTTGCCAAGGGAGTTGTGCGCCACCCTCATGGGCCATCCACCACATGGGGCCCACCTCATGGCCACACAAACCAAGGCCACCAGCCTACCACTTCGTATTGCTTTCGGTTTAAGTTTGGTTTTCGCTTGGTGGTCGGCCAGACTAGTTGGTATAGCTATAAAGCCTTGGCCGCCGCCCCCTTAACCCTTGAACGTTAATTTTGAGTATACGAAAATTCTTGCTCTTTGGTTTATGCTTTGGGCTGTCACAAGAGTTGGAAAGCCAACTAGTTATCGTTCCACCAGATTACCGATTATCAGTGTTCTTGTTGTTCCTCACGGATCAGCAAGGTCGTCTTCCTTGGCATGTTGAGAAGACGGAGATCAAGAGCGTGTTGCTAGTTGAATTCTGGCACACAGGAGTATGTAATCAAGACAGGCAATCGTGTGCTTCCGTTCATCAAAATTCACGGTATTTTAGGTTAGCCACATATCAATCCATAAAGGGAGATCCTACGTCGTGAAGATCAGGCACCCTCGTATCATCTTGGTATTAGAGCGTCGGGTCGACACGGTTGGATCAATCTTTAACCCTAGTTTAGTTCTTATTTCTGTCCTATATACATAAAAAAAATTGTAGCCCTAGTTTCAATTCGTTTGCATGTTGTGAGTTTTGTTAGTTTTCAATCCGTTAGTTTCAATTGTGTAGTTATTGTCCATTGCATCTAGTGTTTCCTTTGTGTTGCTTGATCATTCTTTAAGGGTTCTTAGTTTCACATCTAAAATAGAAAATTCGTGGGTTAGAACTCCTCTAATCCGCACCAAACAGAAACATCATAATCTGAAAATCGTGGTTTAGACTCCTTGAATCACAACCAAAATTTTTCCCTTACCTTGTGAAGAGAAGGGGTTGGCTGAACCCATCTGATAACAACAAATAGCTTGATGGAGTTCAAGACGAACTCACCACGGAACCGAGAGGATTGCTGTGATCTGAAACCCTAGGGTCGGCAAAATAACAGACGAAGAAAGAGGCCGCCGCAAAGAACAAAAGCCGCGGCGGGATAAAAAAGAAGAGAAAATAAAAGTGCGTAAAAATTGGTGGAGACCTTCTACATATATCCACAAGCTTCCACAAAAAAAATTGAGCAAGTTTGGCCCACGGGATTGAAAAATATAGCAGTTTCACATTGAGCCCGAGTCGGTTTCGAGTCCTAGTACAATTCTGATTCCGAGACACCTTTAGTAAAACGAGCATAACTTTTGTATATGGAGTCCGAATTTGACATTTTTGTACTCGTTGGAAAGCTAATGACGAGCCGTATCCAAAAATAATGACTAGCTTGTGCTCATCACCCTCCAAGACCCCCAAAATTGGCCATCTTCAGCCCTGAATTTGCGTCACAAGTTTTTGGGTTTTGTTTTTGCCATTTCTTTCGGCCTTCCCTTCGGAATTTGGGGTTCGCCTCAACTGCAAAGTTGTAGATATCATCGAAACCTTTCAAAAGAGAATATATATAAGCCATATAAAACTTTGCTATTTTATCTCTTGAGACTAGCTGTTGTTTTCTGCTTAAACTAGAGGGTTGTTTTCATTACACCGATATATTATTGTTTTGTGCTCTACGTCGTGTGAACAATCTTGTGCCCTACAAAGAAGTTTGAGTAGTTGGCTAGCATCTCTCCTAATACTTGGTGTGAGGATTTCCTTTGCTTACATCAAGTCACTTTAATCGGTTGCGTGTGTGTGCAGCACTTATATCTTAGACATTGCAACTAGGCTTTTGATAACTGTGTGGACTGTCTACTAGCTTTACAGCATCTTGTGCATCTGAGTTGTGGTAGGATTATACACTGACCCTATCCCAACTCCGCATAAACTTGGTGAGTGCAGCTCTTGTGTTTGGTATTCAGCTTGTGACACCTCTAGCTTGTTTTCTCACCGCCTAGGTACGTGCTATTGCTATTCGTAGGAATTGACAAGATACTTGGCCGGTGGTAGTATTAGGTGTTCCTTTGCGTAGTACACATCATTTGTCTTTTTTTCTTGCTGTGCTAACCATGTCAGGGGACATATCAGCTGCGGAGCAACCACTTGGTGATCGCTTTGCTAACATGGATGACGCCAAGCGAATTGTGGAGGGGTTTAATGAAGTGCTTGAACAGATTCGTAGTGACTTACAAGAACTAAAAGAATGGTGCAACAATTCTGTCACTAACCCTGTTGTAGGTGAAAACACAACGGTGCAGCATGAACTCGATGAGACCGACGCTGAGTTGGTTGCCCGAGTTCAGTGGGAGGAAGAGCAAGCTCACCTGCAACAACAAGCACGTCTCCCTCGCGCACCACAGGATGCACGTTTTCTTCCACCGGGAGCCGCACGTGGGCGAGCCGCTGCACGTGGTGGTGCCCATGGAGGCTTCCGAGGAGGAGGTCTTGGTCTCTATGGGACAGGCTCCTACAACGACGATGTGTACTTCGCTGATGCCTTTGAGGAGGACTACGATGCAAGCTGGGAACCGATAGATCGCAGCAACTACCACAGCCGTGCTAGACGTGTCCCGGTGCCACACGAGGATGGAGATCCTCTCACTAAGGTAAAAATTACTATGCCTAAATTTGTTGTTGGTGTAGATTCGGAAGCATATCAAAAGTGGGAGATGAGCGTGGATAAGATCTTTCGTATGCACGATTTCAGCGAAGACCATAAAATCAAGCTTGCTTCATTGGAATTTGAGGACTATGCGCTGATGTGGTGGGAGAAAGTTCAAAATGACCATAGGGACAACGGTCAACCTCCTATCATCACATGGGAAGCAATGAAGCGAGAGATGCGTACTCATTTTGTTCCTATACATTTTCATCTTGATGTTCTTACTCAATTGCAGGAGCTAAATCAAGGCACACAATCTGTCAAAGACTACTACAAGCAGATGGAGCAACTCTTGATTTGGGGCCGAGTTTAGGAGAACAATGAACAAATAATGGCGAGATTCTAACATAGGCTGGACCGCAACATTTTCAAGCTAATCAACCTTTAGCCATATCCCACTATGACTGAACTGCAGCACTTAGCAATCAAAGCGGAAAAACAGCTCAAGGATGAGGTGCTATTGCAATCCAGGCGCAGCACCTTCACGCCCAGGGAGAGCCGCCCATCTACCTCGACCTGCACACCCAGGGATAGGCCCAAGATTGACATCAACAAATGTATGTTCAACAAACCTTCGAATTCCAATACACAATCATATGTTGTGTGTAATGCTTCGAATGTGAAATCTGCTCCATCATCTAGTGCTAAACCTGCTAGTTCTTTTAAATCATTGCAATCATCTGCTAGTTCTAACACTAAATTAAGTTCAATTCAATGTTTTCGCTGCCAAGGACGTGGTCATTATGCTTGTGAATGCCCTAATGTTAAGTCTATGATTGTAACTGAAACTGATTCTAAAATTGAACCTATCACATGTGATGATAATAACACTAAGAATGAATCTGATTATAATGATCAATGTCCTGGTGAAGGAGAATTTTCTTTAGTTGTTACTCCATGTTTATCAATGCTTGTTAAAGAAGACAACCCATCTCAACGTTGCAATTTGTTCATGAACAGTGCTAAAGTTAAAGATACTAATGTCAAAATGATCATTGATAGTGGTTCATGCCAAAACCTTGCTAGTGTTGACATGTGTGAAAAGCTTAATCTAAAATTGCTTAAACATCCTGATCCATATTGTGTGCAATGGCTTCATGAGGGAAGTAAAGTTAAAATTCAGCACTGTGTGGAAGTTTCCTTCAAGGTTAACAAGTATGAGGATACCGTTTTATGCGATATTGTGCCTATAACGGTATGTCATTTACTGCTAGGTCGTCCATGATTGTTTGATCGCAATGTACATCATGATGGATGAGCCAATACTTATAGCTTCAAGTGGGAAGGTAAGAACATGGTTTTACTACCGCTTACTCCATCCCAAATACATATCGCTGAATAGAAACGACAAGAGAAATCACATCATGTTGTTCAGCACGGTAAGCCAAAGGTAAGCACTGAAAAGGTTCTGATTGCGACGAAAATAGATCTGAAAGAGGCGAGCAATGATCCTAGTGTTATATATTTTGTTCTTGTTTATAAGGACAGTATGGTTATGCTTACAACTAATGATCTAAATACTCTGCCTAGTGCTGTCCAGTCGTTGTTGCAGGCATACGACGACATGTTTCCTGAGGAGGTGCCACCCGGACTTCCACCACTTCATGGGATTGAGCACCAGATCGACTTCATGCTGGGTGCCTCACTGCCGAACCAACCGTCGTACCACACCAATCCAACCGAAACCAAGGAAATACAGCGGCAAGTGCATGAGCTTTTGGACAAAGGGTATGTATGTGAAAGCCTTTTTCCCTGCACTGTCCCTGTCATTCTTGTTCCTAAGAAAGACAGTACGTGGAGAATGTGTGTTGATTGTCGTGCTATCAATAATATCACTATTAGATATCGTCACTCTATACCTAGGCTTGATGATATGCTAGATGAGCTTAGTGGAGCACACATATTCTCAAAAATTGATCTAAAAAGTGGATACCACCAGATTCGCATGAAACTAGGAGATGAATGGGAAATTGCTTTTAAAACAAAGTTTGGATTGTATCAGTGGTTAGTCATGCCTTTTGGTTGAACTAATGCACCCAGTACTTTCATGCGCTTGATGAATCATGTTTTATGAGCTTTCATTGGTCACTTTGTGGTCGTCTACTTTGATGATATTTTGATATATAGCAAAACCATAGCTGAACACTTAGATCATTTGAAACAAGTGCTTGATGTGTTTAGAACTGAGCAGCTCTTCGCTAACTTTGCTAAATGTGTGTTTTGCATTGATAAGGTAGTGTTACTTGGGTTTGTTGTTTCGGGACATGGAATCGAAGTTGATGACTCTAAAATTGATGCAATTAAGAATTGGCATGTTCCTATTAATGTGAGTCAAGTGTGTAGCTTCTATGGCTTTTATCGTCGCTTCATGAGAGATTTTAGTACTATTGTTGCCCCGTTAAATGAATTAACAAAGAAGGGAGTACCTTTTGTGTGGGGAGCAGCACAACATAGTGCTTTTGATACTTTGAAAACACATCTCACACAGGCACCTCTATTAGCTCTACCTAATTTCACTAAAACTTTTGAGATTGAATGCGATGCTAGTGGAATAGGTATTGGTGGTGTTCTTATGCAGGAAGGTAAGCCAATTGCTTATTTTTCCGAGAAATTGAATGGAGCTCAACTAAATTATCCTATTTATGATAAGGAGCTCTATGCACTGGTACGTGCTCTTGAAACTTGGCAACATTACTTATGGACTAATGCTTTTGTCATACATTCTGATCATGAATCTCTCAAGTACTTGAAAGGCCAATCTAAGTTGAACCGTAGACATGCTAAGTGGATGGAATTCATAGAGACTTTCCCATATGTTGTTAAGTATAAGAAGGGCAAAAATAATGTGGTTGTTGATGCTTTGTCTCAAAAGAGCATTCTTTTAACTCAATTGGATACTAAGGTGCTTGGTTTAGAAAATTTGAGAGAGTTATATGCTGCTGATTGTGATTTTGTTGAACCCTTTGCTCGCTGTTTGCATGGGAAAGGATGAGATAAATTTTATATTCATGATGGGTTCTTGTTTCGCTCTAACAAACTTTGCATTCTAGATTCGCCCATTCGTTTGTTTCTTGTGCAGGAATCGCATTGTGGAGGATTGATGGGATATTTCGGGCACGACAAGACATTGAGCATGCTGGCCGATCACTTTTACTGGTCGAAGATGAGACGCGACGTTGAATGGTATGTACAGTGGTGTATGACATGTCACAAGGCTAAATCGAAGCTAAAATCATATGGTTTATATACTTCTCTTCCGGTTCCTACAATTCCTTGGGAAGACATTAGTATGGATTTTATTCTGGGATTGCCTAGAACTAAGAGGGGACGGGATTTGGTATTTGTTGTTGTGGATAGATTCTCCAAAATGGCGCATTTTATTCTCTGTCATAAGAGCGACGATGCGTCGCATATAGCTAACTTGTTTTTCAGGGAGATAGTGCGTTTGTATGGCATACCGAAGACTATTGTTTCTGACTGTGTGCATGAGCTACTTTTGGAAGATATTGTGTATTAAGCTTGGCACGAAATTGCTGTTCTCCACAACTTTTCATCCACAAACTGATGGGCAAACTGAGGTGGTGAATCGTACTCTTGGAATGATGCTGCTAACCATGATAAAGAACAATTTGAAAGAGTGGGGAGATTGTTTACCACATGTTGAGTTTGCATACAATAGGGCGGTACACTCTACAACTCAACTCTCCCCATTTGACATTGTTTATGGTTTTCAACCACATACACCATTGGATTTATTGCTATTGCCTTTTATTGAAAGAGTTAATATTGATGCTTCTAAACATGCTAATTTTGTAAAACATATACATCTGAAAATTAAAGAAGAAATAGGGAGAAAGGCACGTTATATTGCCAAAAAACGAAATAAAAATAGAAAACAAATGATCTTTGAACCTGGTGATCTCGTTTGGTTACATTTTCGCAAAGATAGATTCCCAAAGAAAACAAAGTCTAAGTTGATGAGTCGTGGAGATGGACCATTCAAAATGCTTGAACAAATAAATGATAATGCTTACAAGTTAGAACTGCCTGGCAATGATTATGGTGTTAGTGCTACATTCAATGTTGCAGATTTGTCGCCTTTCTTTGGTTCTACTAACCCTACAGAGTCGAGGTCAACTCCTTTTTAAGAGGAGGAGGATGATGAGGACATCACTATCATGAAGGCTTCATCTACATCATCATCACCTCCATCATCAGATTCACACAACATTGACAATAATAGGACTAGTGTTGGTCCTACGGCTAAAGCTTTGCAAGAATTGTACAAGGGACCGATCACTCGAGCTAGAGCAAGGGAACTCACCAAACAGGTGAATCTGATCCTAAGTTCCTTCGATTTCACTGATAAGGACAACTTGCTACCTAATGCTTCCACTTTGTGTATTCTCGGGTTATTAGGTGAGCAAGAACTGTATGCTACCAAGCGGGAGGAGATGGAGGACGGTGCACCTAGAGAGGGTCCAAAAGGACAAGAAGATGACACTTCACTTATATGTTAAAGAATGAACGAGCCTAATAGGTAGTGTCGCGCTGGGGTGGTGACCTAAGCATGACACAGCTCGTCGAGTCGTGGCTGCCTGGCCGAGCCAATAGTCCCGTGCTTCGGGCTAGACCAGGAAGCACGACCCATCTGGCCATCTCTGATCTGCAGCGTGGCAAGGCGGTGACCTGTGTTTAGGGGTGTCAACGGATCGTATAGTGGTATTCCCATATTCGTATTCGTATTTTCTAAACAGATACGAATATGAATTTGAATATTATCGAATACGAAGACGAATCGAATGTTCTAACAAATACGAATACGAATCGAATACCTACTCAATTCAGTCGGATTCGAATATCCTCATAACTTATGTAATTGCAAGATATTTATGACACTTTATCCCCGTACATAGCACAACTAATCATTATAGTTTATCTATTTCACCTAAAAACATGAATTCATATTCATATTTTTTACGCAAATGCGAACATGAATAAAGGAGAAGTTGTTAATTAGATGGAAAAAATCTAAACTATATTCATTACCAACTGAATTTAGATGTTGGATAATTCAGATTCAATTGACATCCCCTACCTGCGTTGAACCACTTACGAGTGTTTGGTTAAACGAATGTGCAAAATGGGAGATTAGTGATCAAAGTGAACGCACCAAACAAGTTGTGTTACCCACAGTGCAAATTACTCAAAAGATATTCGTATCCAAAGTGCTCTCTCTCTCTGTCTCTCTCTCTCTCTCTCTCGCTTAGGCCTCGATCAGTCCCAAGATCCTCCTGTCAATGTAAGCAATTAGTACAATATTGATCGATCATTACCTTAATCTATACATACATTATACAATAGGAACAACATAAGATACATCTAGTGTTTTTTTGTGATTAAAAGGAAGACGCGCGCGTACACACCACATGTGAGTGCGTCCCCTTAGCACATGCACAAAAATACAAGGGTTGGGGATAATGAGCGGAATCATGCACCCACCACTAGAGGCAAAAACTGGCCTTGGGCTGGAAATTTTACTAGTGCAACCCCTACGCAGCGATAGCAAAAAGACTAGGTATGAGTGGCCCAGCACGAGGTGCGTGGCCCATCCGAGGGCTAAGCCTTCCCTCTCAGTCTCCCTCCCATCCTCCCACTGGCCAAGCTAGAGGTGGCCAGATGGGCCATGCCGGTCGGGCCGGCCCGAGGCACGGCACTGTTGGCCCGCCCAAGGCACGGCATGGCCCACACTATTCATGGGCCAGGACAGAATGGCACGAAGGCCTGTGCCGTATTTGGGCTACCTCCCCTAGCATGATGGGCTGGCTTGGCAAGGCACAAACAGTGTCGGGCCATGCTAGAAATGGCACGAGTCCGGCACGGCCCATGTGGCCCACGTGCAGAGAGACCGAGGGATGCAGCCGAGAGGAGGAAGCTAGGCAGCTAACAGATGGCGAGGGAGGGAGGAGGAAGCCAGCCCTCGGAGAAGGAGGGAGGAGGAGGAGGGTAGGGCGGCGTCGGCGCGAAGGAAGGAGAAGGGGCAACAAAGGGCACATGGGCGGCGAAGGGGTGCATGGGCACGACGACAAGGAGGAAAGGAGGAGGAGGAGAGAGAGAGGAGGGTAGGGTGGCACTGACGGCCGGTGCGGAGGGAGGAGAAGGCGGCGGGGCGTACGGGTGGAGGGAGGAGAAGGCGGCGGGAGGCGAAGGGCGCACGGGCGCGGCGACGAGAAGAGGAAGAGGAGGGTGGGGGCGTGGCGTGGGAGGGGAGGAGGAGGAGGTGAGGGGCCTTGCAGGCAAGGGAGGAGAAGGTGAGGCAGCCGGCTCGGGAAGGAAGGGAGCTGAGAAGAGAAGGGGCAGGGTGTGGGGATAAGGGGAGAGGAAGGGGTGGATGGGCCACGTGACACGATGGGTCATGCCTCGCATGGCATGGCCCGGTTAAAATTATGTCTGTTGGGGCTTTTTCGCACAAAGGGCCTTGCCCAGCACGGCATGACCAGTTTGGCCCGTTTAGCTTGTAACGTTCGAATTTTGGAAAAAAAACGACCTTTTTTTTTACCATTTGGGACTTTAAAAATAGCAAAAATAAATAAAAAATCTTGAAATGTTTTCTATAAATAGCGATCATACCCCCCCCCCTTCTCATTTAGCACCCATCCATTCCTCAATCTCTTTTTCAAATTCTGTTGTGCAAATTCAAAATCGTTGTGAGATAATTTGGCAAAATTGAAAAAAAATATGCCAAATTTTGGAAAATTCAATTTTCAGCAGCAAGTTAGCAAAAGAGGTACAATACTATTGTTTGCATAATTTATTATTATTATTATTTGTTATGCTAAGATAAAATTAATAATAGTGTTAGTTTTGATTTTGTAGTTTTCGTTATGAAAAATTACGATAGCTTTGCTCTTGGTGATTTTGAACTTTCACCGGAGGAAGTTGCATCCATGGAGGTTGCGGCTGCCTCAAACCAACCATAGTTGCTAGCGGAAGGGCAAGGTGGAGTTCTGTCATCAGGCTCCACGACAACATCTTCGTCGGCGACCATCGGAGCAAAGAGGTCATGGTCGTCTACATCGGGAGTGTGAGAGAATTTCGATAGGACAACCAAGGCAGACGCACAGGGAAATGAGGTATCATATGCTATTTGCAAAATTTATCGCAATGAATTATCTGCAAGGTCTACATGTGGAATGGGGCACTTGCTTAGACATGTTACAAGATGTAATGCCAAGCAAGGATTGGTGATGATGCAGACGCAGCTACAGTACAACCCCAATGGTACGGTACGTAGTTGGGACTACGATCCTGAGGTAGCCCGTTAATGTCTCTATCGTTTAATTGCTTCTGAGGATTTACCGGTAGGCTTTGGGGAGTTTACAGTTTTTCAAACTTACATTAGGATCGCACATAATCCTAGATTTTCTACCGTTTCTAGACAAATAACAACTAGGGATCTAGTAAAATACTATAATGAATGTTGTAATAAAATAAAGGAACTATTTAATACGTGCCCATTTTCGGTGGCCCTGACCTCGGATATTTGGAGTGGTCGGGCTAGAAAGGATTATCTTAGTGTAGTTGCTCATTATGTTAATGACAACTGGGTAATGGAGAAAAGAATTATAGGTTTCAAATTAATTGATGTAGCACACACGGGTGAGAATATTGCGGATTGTATTATCAAAGTCATGGGAGACTTTGGTCTTACAGACAAAATATTCTCAATTACTTTAGACAATACCGCTTCGAACTCCAGGGTCATGGATATTCTTACTCCAGTGTTGAGTACATACACCGATTCCTTCTTGCTACATTAGCGATGTATTTGTCATATTATTAATCTTATAGTCAAAAGTGGTTTGAAGAGGTTGAATTCATATAGTAAACCTTTTCGTGATAAGATGTCTTACTTGAATAATTCTAACGTAAGAATAGCAGCATATAAGAACTTTGTAGGGCAATGGGTGTACGTCCAAGAAAGTTCAGTTTGTACATGATGGTAAGATGAAACTCTACTTACTTGATGCATAAGAGTCTTTTTCCATATAATAGCATTTTTTCCTGTTTTTATTCAAACGCACTATCAAAGCACTGACGGTAGTATACTATTGACTGAGCACCATTGGTTCGTTGCTGAGAAGATACTTCAGTTTTTAGAAATTTTTTGTGAGGCCACTGTTGCTTTGTCCGCTATGTATTATCCAACATCTCCTATTATTGTGAATAGTACAGATTGCTAGTCATTTAAAAAACTATGAAAATGGCATAGTTTTAAGAGAGGCTGTTTTTGCTATGAAAACTAAATACCTTAAATATTGGAAAGAAATCTCGTTCCTATATGTATTTGCATTTATTTTATATCCTAGAGCTAAAATTGACGGATTTGCTAATGTTCTTGATCTTCTTAGTGATGCTACAGGGCTAGACTATTCTAACTATTTTGCATATATTCGTTCTTGATTACATGAGGTTTTCCAAAGGTACGAAAATAAGTTCCAGGGAGTCCGCTTGCAACGACCTCTAGTAGCACCCACCTCAAGTGACAAGACAAATCTATGGGGTAAGATCTGGGGTGCGGGCTATTCCTCCAACTCTAGGTCTTCTTCTTCTATAGCGGCACCTTCTCAATAAAGTCCAAGACTAACCTCTCGCCCATGGAGTGGGGAACTATCCGCCTATCTGGACAGTGATACGGTAGATTGCAACTCAGAAAACTTTGAAATTTTGCACTGGTGGCATGACCACAGGTTAGCATATCCCGTGCTATCCAAACTTGCACGCGATGTATTAACTATTCCTGTTTCAACGGTTTCCTCCGAATCTGCTTTGATTCTTTCTAGAAGAATATTAGAGGTGAGAAGAACATGTCTCACAAGTGAGATGGTATAGATACTTCTAACTGTGAAGGACTGGAAACAAGGTGTTAAAAAATCTATATCTAGACAACAACACGTAGAACAAGGATGTATGTAGAGCTATAAGCTGTACTCTTTTTTCCTTTGCCAAAGTTTTCTCATGTTGAGTTTTTACTTGACAAAGGTTTTAACGAGATAGACATTTGAACATTAATAAATCTCTTTATTACAATTTAAATATGTTTATCTTATTTATTTATTTTTACAATTTTCATATCTATTTCTGAATTCTACGCATTTTTTCTGATTTTTTTAAAATTTTCCAGGCCTAACGGGCTAAGTGGGCCGCAACCAGCCCGTCGGGCCAAATGGGCTTGGGCCATCACGGTACAACACGAAAGGTCGTCAGGCTATGCCTGAGCCACCTCCCCGTCACGCGGGCCTACACGACACAACCCGTTTGTTTCGCGGGCTAGGATGGGCTGTAATGAGATGGATCGGGCTGGCTCGTGCCAGTGCCGTGCCGCCCATCTGACCACTACTAGGCCAAGCTAACTGTCCCAACTTCCTAGGCCCCAACAAAGCAGAAGCTTCCCCAATCGCTCGTCGCACTCGCTACCTCACATCACCCCCATTCACTAGTCGAATAACCTACTACATCTCCCCAAATCCGAAAGAACGCGCCCCCGCCGCTCTGTTCCTTGGCACCTACGGGTTTTTCTTGCATTTTCTTTGCAACGAAAGTGGGGTTTCGGAGAGCGTACTAGTAGTTTTATGATCGAACTTTTTATTTATCAAATGTACAGTGTTATGCGATGATAGAGTTTTTGGCTCATATGCCACTATTAATGATGCTAATAGCAATTTTGGCCCGCTCCCAACGCCAATGCAAAAAATAACACCACGGAGCTATCGGTAGACGACACGTAGCCAAGTTCGGTCCCCATGGGGCCAGACTCAACCTCCACCATGCCCTAGGGGGCCGGACTCCCCCTCCCCCCGCACCACGTGTGAAATTCAGGCCCCTAGGGCATGGACCAGGCTAGTCCGGTGTAACATCCCAATTTTCCGAGTTTCAAAATCTTTTTGAGTAGTTTAGTCACTTGAAAAATTTCACCAATTTTATTTGAATTTAATAAAGCTTAAATGGGACTTTCAAATATCAAATCAATTTAATGTGACTAATTTGAACATCATTTAATTCCAAAAATATTTTATTTTAGTTCTTTGTGCTTGGAAATATTTTCTAAATTTTTCTAGAATTTTTTCAAGTTCATTTGCTATTTTTAATTTGTCATTTTGGATTTTCTAGTATTTCTAAAATCGAAAAGCTTTTTATATTCTGAGGAAATCCTTCGGGCTGAAATTATTTCATCACGGCCCAACTTCCCTTTCTGCCAATTCCTACACCAAGCATCTCTCTCCGCTTGCAGCTCTTACGCCTTCGTCGACCACCGTGTGCCTTTTTTACTCAAACTCACTTTCGTTAACGACCGTGCGCCTCCGCCACTTCAACCTTGCTGCCGACCAACCCAGTCATCCTCTCGTGTATGTGAGTACACCGTTGAGTTCCCCGTTGCACCAGTTTCCTATTGCGTCCCTCCATTTGCTTCACCGTGGCCTGGAACGCCGGTGACCATCGGGACCCAAGCGGCAGTAAGTGCGCCACCATCCCCGACATCATCCACGTCATCGTCCACATCAGCCCTGAGCTTGCGTGTTTGACACTTGGCTACCACGTCAGTGCCACGTCGGTCAAACCAGTGCCGTGTCAGCCTTGCTTCGCAAGTCCAGCCACATCATTGGTTCGAGTCGGCCACATGTGCGCAACGTGTGCCACGTCATCTCTACCGGTTCAAACCCTAAACCAAAGTCAGCGTGGACTTGGTCCACAGTAGACCAACCCGCTGACATGTGAACCCCACATGTCAAGTTCACTGTTCTGTGCACCCGTGAGCCATAGAGCAGTAGACCACAGCCATGGACCTGGTTGATAAACCAAGGGTCCCACCTGTCAGCCTCTATTCCCTATTTTCTGAATTTTATATAATTCCAAAATTCATTGCTAACGTCATGCTGATGTAATATTTCAGGATTTCCTTTAGAAAGAAAATTCTAAAAATTCGAAATAGTATTTCTTTCTCTTTTTCTTGGACTTAAATCTTCCGAAAGTCCGTTCCTCCTCATACGAACTCTGATTGAACCCATTCAAGTTTCTAAATTTATCTAAATTCAAGCACTACCTTCCTAAGATTTGTATTTAATTTTTGGAGTTTATTTGTTGCTCTATTTTATATTTATTTGGTTTTTTATTTTCGTTTGCGAGTAGACGTTGATACTTCGAGAGCTTTCGAGGAAAGAGGAGTTAATCAAGCTCAAGACCAGTACAAAGACTTGTTTCAAGGCAAGTTGTACCTTTGACCATGTTAAACCTAGTTTTTCCTAAATTACTTTGATTCAAATTATTGCATGTTATTTCAATTATTTAATTCTTTAAATGTTTTGGGATTAGCTATACACCTATTTGATTATATCCACCTTGCTCATTGTATTGCGATGATCTTTTGCTACCCTAGCTTGGTTAATTATTAGTTGGTATTAACATAGCACAACCGTGGGTTGGTTAGACACGAATAGTCTGCTTAGCCATGCAACAGGCACTACAACAAAACTATCACATAAAGATATTTTTGTTTTGATGCTTTTATATCTATCTCTACGCCGAAAAACACCTGATATGTAAAGATGCTTCTCAAGACGTTTTTTATATGGCGTCACAAAATCTCTCGACGTACCCATCTCTCCACCTCCCCACGCCTGTCTCTCCACCTCCCCACTTCTTCAACATCACCCCCCCCCCCGACGTGGTGGCTTGGTGGGAACTCGGGGGTGACTGGGCGGAGCAGAGTTCACGGGCAGCCGCTCATGGCGGTGTCAGGCGCGTGGAGCAGAGGGCGGCATCGGACATCGACGGGGGCTCGGGGCGGCATAGGGTGTCGCTAGGCAGCAGATCCGGTGCGGGGAAACTCTAGGTGGCGCTCAGAGCGGGCGGCGATCAGATCTAGGGCGAGGTAGCGTCGGGTAGCCGAGGTGGAGCACGAGAGGCTAGGGGTGCCAGATCCATGCGGGAGGCAAAGTAGGGGAGGCCCGGGTGCGTCGGAGAAGAGAGCTCTGTCGCTCGAGCCTCCGTTCCTCGCTTCCTCCTCGGCTGCTGCCTCTGGCGATGAGCTTAGGTGGACACGACAGCAAGCAGCGGGGGGCACCACCCCAAGCGCCCTCCTCTGCGGCGGTGAAGCGGGCCCACCCCATGCCCGGCACCTCACAGCTGCTCCCACCGGCGGCGGTGGCCGCGTCGGCGGAGGAGGAGGACATGATGGATGAGGACATGTTCTTGGAGACGAGACCATTATGGGGGAGGATGAGGTGGCGCTGCTGCTGCTCCACCGTGAAGAGGCCCTCGCCACCCACCTCTCCTGGTGGAAGTGCCCCGCCCTCCCCGCCGACCTTGCTTCCGGCTGCTCCCGCACCGTCGGTACGGCCCCCTTCCCCCAACCCATACTTCTCCGATCTATTCTTATGTCATTCTAGGGTCTCGACTTGGGTGGGTTGGGGGTACTCTTCCGGTCATCGTGGCCGCGTGCGCCACTTGCTCGACGGATTGCTTGGTCCACCGGTGGCGAGCTTGATCTTCACCGCTAGCACAAGGTGAAAAATTCAGAGAAGCTTCCGCGTTATTTGGCCTTCGACCACCAGTTGGATCATCTCTTGAGGTAAATCACGCCTTTGCATCTGTTGCTACCTCGGTTTTGTCAAAGCTTGTCTTTTGCAAATCCCTTGTTCGAATCTGGGACCACTAGCCCCATTGCAGCAAAGGGAATTCGTCGTACCAGTTTTGCAATCTTTGTATGTTTGAGCACACTAGCTTGGTAGACTAGATCAGGTAGTAGTAAGTTATTTAAGGCATGGATTGCATTTCACATATGATTCAAACCAATTTTATGTAATGTTAGCGGAAACATTAATTTGCTTAAAACGAAAACTACGCTTGATATGATTTTACCAACAAACTTTGTCCCATGCCATTATACAAATATACATCTTTGCAAGAAGATATTTCTGCTCCTCTATGCCGCAACTTCATCTTTTTATGCCATTCTTGTCCATGTTACCAACCTAAAAAAAAATCTCTGCTCCTCTCTACCTTTACTTCAACTTTTTATCCTTTCTGAAACACTTGACCAACATAAAAAAAAGGAAAGATCATGCATAGCTTCGGAGGCTGAATTCAAGCAGTGCACAATAAGCAGTGTGGTATTTCAAATTATTTGTATTTCCAGATAGTGTAACGCATAACACATATTATTCTTAAACAGTTTCTTTGCTGGACCACCGTGATTAGAGTCATCCCATAGGATTGACAGATTTCACTGGGTGGTGATATGAAGTGGAGTGTCAACACAGATCGTCACAAATAAGTTATACAAAGACAATTGTCCATGGACTAATGTAAACTAGTATTATCATGGTTACAAGTTTTGACTGATGCTATTACTCTCTGAAGCATATAAGTAGATGCAAATTATATCGACCATTATGTGATGGGCTTCTTGCCTTTTTTTTCTTCTGAAATAGAGATGGGCTTTTTTTCAAACTTATTATGGTGCGAACGTTTTTCCTTGGCTCATAAATTGGCTACCCAATGAATTTTAAAAAAAAATAGTTATATGCATTTTTCTGAAGGGAATTGCTAGAAAACAGACGCCTACATCTTAGTTGTCTTTCAATAAACTGTTGCCATAGTTAAAATTGAACATACTGCAGTAGCTGCAAAAACCATGTTGCAATAAAATAAGAGTGGTCTATAATGTATAGTTGCAGTAGGTAGTGGTAGTTGTTAAAAATGTTGCACTACATGTTCTTCCAATGGAACATTATTGTATATCTGTTGCAACATCCTATAGTAGTTACCTGTTGTAGAAAGTGGAATATTGCATTAGCTATAAGATGATGTAGTAGTTGTAAAAATCGTTGAATATATCTTCAGCGAAGTATTGCATGAAAGATTGCCACAAATGACTGATTTTTGGGGGGGAGAGGGTAAATCATCCCTTGTCACTTCCGTCTCTAGAATTAACTGTAATATAGCTGTTGATTGTAAACACCCATGAATTGATAGATTGGAATATAGAACATACAGATATTACATTTGAAAGCAATTACAAATGGATTTGCTTTTTTTTGTTCCTTTTTTCCTTTCAATATATGATATTTTGTAATCTAAAAATTGTAGCCCTTCTTGCTCTCTCAAAGATTGGTTCCTATTTAGCAGGAAAGGCTGCCACTTTCGCCACATCCAAACTTTCTAATCTGAAGGCTCTGCCATACACTGTGTAGCGTATACGGAGGCAACTTTTAGTGATGAACCTCTTTATAAGGAAGATGGGTGCATCATTATCATTTTGGATTGAAATACTGATTTGCTTGAGTGTATGACCATCGATTGGGTTTCTACAGAGACTACTTAAAGTTTAAAGCTTTTTAATTGGGTTCTCGAGTGGACTTTTTTCATCAAAAATGGTTATTAGCTGTCAAACACGCAGTTGTTTAGATATAAACTTTGAATCACGTATGGGCTTTAAAACTCAGGGATTGCTTCATGAACCTTTGTACATGTTGCACTATATGTTTGATTTTTCTATAATATCAGTAGTTACATGGGGGAGGAAAGAGAAAATGACAGATATAATGATGGTAAAAAAGAATTGTTTCAAGAGACAAGCTAATTATGTGATGGTTGTGTTTTGTTAGTGTTGCTTGTCATAACACAGTCTCCTAGCTGATTTGTTAAATCTAATTTGTATGACACTCTTTGTTGGATATCTGTCCTGATCTTATTAGGATACTTTTCTCCTTTTGTTGGATTTTCCAGCTTTTCACCAGCTGGAAATAGATTATGTTATTGGTGAGAGCCACAAAGAATTGCTTCCCAACTCATTTGGTTCTGTAGCTATGCTCAGGATTTTTGGTGTCACTAGAGAAGGTTGGATGTTTCTATTTTCAAAGATTTTTTTTTATCATATGGCTTTTGCCGATGTGTGATGTTATCATTTTAACCCTTTTTCAGGTCACAGTGTATGTTCTTGCTAGTAACCTCTCGTAGTTAGTTTACTAGGGTGTGAAATAGCTCTTTAAGCTCTGCCGCTGAAAGTTTCAGGTTGCTTTAGTGACAATTGTTCAACTAAAAACACTACTGAAGTAAAGAATACCTTGACATCATAGGTATAGGTTTATCATTTTCCAGAAAGTGTTTGGTATTGTGGGACTGAATGTGAATAGTCCAATCATAAATGCTGAATCTTCTTATTTTTAGAAAAAAAACTTCAATGTTTGAATCTTGTGGATGTTTTAAATATGTATTGCCTGTAGATGTTTCTATTCTCTTGCTAGTGATAGCTCATATCCAGAGCAATATCTGATTGACAAACATGACTGAAAATTTATGTTTGATTTGATTGTCATATGCAGTTTCCCCTTCTGTCCAAGAGCAGCAAGCTTCAAAGGTTAGTACTTAAGGCCACTGAGGATGGGACGGATGAGGTCCACATAGATGGCTTTCCTGGGGAGCAAAAACGTTCAAAATATGCGCAAAATTCTGCTATGGAATGGTTGTCACCCTCAGTCCCCACAATGTTGTTGCAGCAAGATGTGCAACAGAGTACCTTGAAATGACTGAAGACGTGGAGAAAGGGAACTTGATATTCAAACTTGAGGTCTTTATAAATTCTAGCATCCTCCAGAGTTGGAAAGATTCCATCATTGTTCTCCAGAGCACAAAGGCAATGTTACCTTGGTCTGAGGAGCTGAAGATCGTCGGCAGATGTAGGATTTGTAGGAAATTTTTTCGGTGTGTTTACACCTTCGTTTGTGTATGCTAGATTCAGTTGTTAACTCGATTCAGTCCGCAACGGAGTGTCTATGTTTTTTTTTTCTTTTGGTTTTTTTTTATATATCGACAATGTAATTCTACATTTGAAATGGCTTTACCAAAGATCTTAAACTTCTTATGAAAATATGTGATACTATATCCTCTGAATCATTGTAGTTTAACTAGCGATAAAATATTTCTACAGAACAAAATAAAAATGGACATCTCTAGCTCAATCTAAATATGTCTATGAATGTGTATCTGTGTCTTAGCAATATGGAAATGCAAATATGAAAGCGTCTCCAAGCTTGTAAAGACACAATCTAAATGACTCATATCATTGTAGACGCGCTTAACAATACGTCTCTACGATCTTTGACACGGTACATGGGGAGACGCTCTAGAGACACTTTACAAAAATGACTCTACGACGCTATAGAGATGATTGAAAACATCTTTAACCCATAAAATAGGTGTCTCTACAGGGCTTTTGTGTTGTAGTGAGGTTATTGATATTATTTTGAGTTGCAAAACTAAACTTGACTATGTGAATATAGAATACTTTGTGGAAAGTTGTGTATAGTATGTTGTTACTCATTGATCACATGTGTTGCACTTAACCAACAGGGTGGGAAAAGATTTGGACCAAGGCAAGTGGATGGAATTATGATATGGTGGAACTACGTGCGCTTGGGAAAATACGAATATGATAGTTGGTAATAATTGTCAGTCTTGCCTTGGTCAATTAAGGAATTAACTTTGTTTGCCATTGAACTGAGTCATAATTGTACGACGACATGATTGGTATGGGACAGGCCTAACTTAGTAAGTTATGGAGTCTTGATATTGATTACTTAGGAAGATTGGTTAAGCTGTGTGCTAAGGTGAAAGTGTGCTTATGTCTGTGTGACAACTCACATTTATGACCGGTTCGCCATGTCCATCCAGGTCCAACGGTGTGTGACGGGCCAACAACCTATGTGGGGGTTTGGTGTCGTCAGTATAGCACAACGGAAGGGTCAATTGTCAAGATGAAGTTTTGGAAAGGTTTTGATAAGATTGGTGCTAGCTACACTGGCTACACTACTACAGAAAAGGCATTCACAGACGGTTCAAAAACGTCATCACGGACGGTTTCGTGAGCCATATGAGTTTATGGATTAGTGATGACATGAGGTCATCACAGACGGTTATTAACTCAAAACCGTCTGTGACAGCTGACTATCATAGACAGTTTATGGATAAAACTGTTTGTGATAGCCTCTTTTCTACAAAATCTCCAAGTAGTGGATGCTTTTGACTTTAAAATAGGCTTCGTGTGTGTGTGTGTATATATATATATATATATATATATATATAGAGAGAGAGAGAGAGAGAGAGAGAGAGTTCGTAGTCCCTTGTTAGTTAACTTGATTCCTGAATTCAGCTAGCTAGCTCGCTCCTTGGTTGTTCATCCTAAGTGTGTAGGTGAACCACGACCTACTTCATCGAACCTGACATAATGGAGTGTACCATTTGCTTCATACCAATCCTCCACGGTATGTAGCAAATCGTACACTCAATGTGTCAGGCTCGACGAAGTAGGCTGTGTTTCACCTGAACGTTTAGGATGAACGCCCAAGGAGCGAGCTAGCTAAATTCAGGCCTCGAGTTAGCTAACAAAGGCTATGAACTATGTGTGTGTGTGTGTGTATGAAGCCGGTTTTAAAGGCAAAAGTAGCCACTGCTTAGAGATTTTGTAGAGAAGAGATCAAGAATAGAGAAGAGGGGAGGCGGGCTTGGGGAGGAGGCGGCCACTGATTGGAAAACTCTCACAAGGATTGAGACAAAACTCTCATCGATAATACTTGAATACAAGTCCAGTGAAACATATAGAATATGTTGAAACAAATAATTAAGACTCAGACAATTACAATCACATCTCGCTCAAGTATTTTAATACCGAGCGGCAAATTTCTTCATATTAAATAAGAAGACCGCAAACTTTTGTAAAAAGAACATGAATGGTAATAAGATAACAATATATGGTAAATTGACAATATCATGTTAGGATGTAAAAAAGAGTTTTCCTTAGTGTTTAACTCTCTATCTATAAAGCAGATAAGAGCAGCAACCTGTAGAAACTCACCTCTATCCATGTAGAAGTTCGTTTACATTCATATGTGCAAACTATGTGCAAGGATTTTGATATCATAGATTCATAAGCTTTCATTCCAAAACTATTCATGTACAGTTCATCCTATTGTCTCTGGAGATTCATTTCATATCTCATCAGTGAACACAACTAGTAACATTTACGGTTTTCATGTCAAGCAGATAAGAGCAGCAACCTGTAGAAACTCACCTATATCCATGAAACACTTACATGCATGGTGTTATTTATCCTAAGAATAGACGGTGATCAGACTTACTATTAACAGATAGCCATTTGTTAAGATCCCCTCCAGGAGGCAACCAAATTGCCTCCCTCGGATTGCCACTTCTTAAGGTTACATCAATGTGTTTTTTCAGCAGCACACCCTGCATCATATGTATTGAAAATAAAAATATATCTTTATAAACATACCAGCAGTCACACCCAAACACAACCCCATTCCCTACCTCTAGATCCATCCATCCATCCATCCATCTAGCCAGCAGTCACAGAGGGCAAGACAGCAAGACAGCAAGGCCAAGGGTGTCCAAACCGTCGGCCCACATTGCAACTCGGTTCACATGAATACCAACAGCACAAACCAATAGATCTGTCTTACCTCGATCGACATCACCGATGTCGGTGGTGAGGTAGCCGAGGCTGAGGTCGGTAGAGCTAGAGGTAGCCGGGGGAGGTCGGTGAGGTAGTTGAGGTCACGCACGCCGGGGGGAGGCAGAAGAGGGGAAGGCGCGCAGTGTCACTGTAGTTGTGGCACAACAGTGACACTGCACAAGACACTCTTATCGTATGAGTGTCTTGTGCAGTGAACCGTGGTGTCACAATCATCGGCGACGGGAAGAATGGCGGCGTCGGCGACGGGGTCACTCGGGTGGGGAAGGGAACGGATGAGACTAAGGGCGCTGGAGAGTGATGAGTTAGAGCGTAAACCCTAGTGGGCTCCTACTAATAAAGAGATTTATCACAGCCGGTTCTATTATGGAACCGTCGGTGATACTTGTCACAGACGGTTCCACAATAAAACCGTCTGTGATATGGTGTCGTATCACAGACGGTTCATTATGAAAACCGTCTGTGAAGTATCACAGACGATTGTTTGTTAAAAACCGTTTGTATTATTTTGAAATATTAAAGACGGTTATTGTTAAGAACCGTCTGTAATATTACCTCTTCATAGACGGTTTTTAGCGCAGCTAGTAACACAGACGGTCTTAAAACCAAAACCGACTGTGATTGCATGTAATACAAACGGTTTTGGTCAACTGTCTGTGATAAGGCGTCTAGTATTAGCTTTTTTGTAGTAGTGTTATATCTTGTGGGTAAAGTGTACAAATCTCTGCAGAGTGATAATCAATCTATTCGAATAGCTGTGTCTGCGGTCATAGATATGCTCGGGGATTTCAAGGCTCGTAGAGCCTGAGGCGCAGTGGATTCCTGCGAGTTATTGGCTAAAATGGCACTATTGAGCGACAAAATAGAAAAAATAGTCTCCCGCGAATGGATTGGCAAAAAATAGCACTACAGATGTGCTAGCAGACGACTTGTGCCCCTTGTCACGCCCCCATCACCGGATCCGGCCTGCCATGGTGAATAGTGTTGATGAATAATGGATAGTGTCGGCTTGCAAAAAATCATTGTTTCACACGGTGGGGCGCGACAGGGGGTACGCGTCGCCTATCGGCACATCCACATTGTTATTTTTATCAAGGGAATTGCTAGAAATCTGTCGACTGAAATTTTCTTGAAAATCAGTCAATTTTTAGGCCGTTGGATGCGCTATGTGATTGGTGAGAGAGAGGGAGAGGTCGTCCGATGCGCTCTGTGATTGGTGAGAGAGAGGGAGAGAGGGTGGGAAGTGAGATTGGATTGGGGATATAGAGGGGGGTGATATCTGGGGCATTAGATCTTCATTCGATGGTTCAAAAAGTGACTGATTTTCAAGAAAAAATCAGTCGAATGTTGTATAGACGCACCCTTTTATCAATTCGCTCGTAAAAAACTATTTTTTGCAATTTCCTCGTGCAACCGTACCAAATAAGCCAAACCTAGATTCCTGGCTGCTTCCCAAGGACAGGTTCCCAAGACGTAGCCAGCTAGGCATGCGTATACATGTTCTTTTGTTTGTTTTCTCTGGCCAGCAACAATAATCCAGCTTTTACCTTCCCAGACAATCCAAACAAAAGTGCATCAAACGTACGAACAGCAACCTGTACACGTAATACAAGAATGCCATGTAGGCAGAGATATATATAAAACCATCGGCACCGTCGTGTACTTGCTTCGGTTGGTGAACACATGTACATCGGTGTATGTGCGCTTTGGTTGACACACTCAAGTCGCACTAGTTTATACGAGCAAAAATATAATAAAGTGGATTATTTAAAAAATGGTATCGAGATGTGCAAACAAATAGGAAGTATTTTGCAGCACATCGACAGAAGGCTGCACCAGAATCATCTTAAGAGCTATAGTTGCATGAGGTCTCTCTTGGCTCTCTGAACTTCAAAACTTTCATGGTGCAGTCTCTGAACTTGAACATTATGTCGCTTAGATAATTATAAGTGAATTTTGGTATGTCTTTACAAATGGCTACTTATCAAAGGCTTATTTGATTTTTACATAAACCAGGCGGTGACCACCTAAAAACCTGCCAAATTCAAATCTTGAGTTTAAATATGATAATTGAAACCGCCCGGTATTTTTTTCCCTGTAACCAATTTTTGAATCAATCCTTGCTCGTTCCTATAAACCCTTTTCCTTATCAACGCTCAGTAAGCTTATTGACTTGAGTGGCACATATAGGTCATGCTTAGAGACCTACAAAGATGATATCGAATTCGAATTGATTTAGAGACCAAAGTGATCAATGTAACTGCTCAAGATGCAAATTTATCTTTCACTGATGAGCGGGCTCCACCGACAGGTATACAAGATAAAAGAGCTGTCTATCAGGGATAGCTTATGACTATAACTAAAAATCTTTGGTACACATAGCACTTTCTACTATAATAAATAGATAAGCAAATGGCCGCTTTCTATATGCACATTTCGTAATCCATCAATTGTACTGCCACGTGGTTTAGATTTTGGCCGATAGTAGTTGTGGTTTTTAAAATCTAAAGGTCATAATTAGAAAACGTGCAATTTCTTTATTTCTTTTGTTTATTTCCTCACATCGAAGTCATAGTTTTTCTTTTCTTTTCCTTTATAGGGAGAAAATAAAAGCAATCATTTACATGACTCACATAGCTTAGGTTTTTGGAACTTGCGAGAAGCTAGTACTGCCAGATATTCGTAAAAATTTCGATATATATTGTGATGCTTCGTGTCAATGATTAATTAGGTTGTGTTCTGAGGCAAGAAGGAAGAGTTGTTGCCTGTACATCGAGACAACTAATACCTCATGAGTAGAATTACCGTACTCATGATTTGGAATTAGCTGCCGTAGTGCATGCTTTGAAAATTTGGCATCGTTATCTTATTGGTAATCGTTGTGAGATATATACGGATCATAAGAGTTTGAATTATATTTTCACCCAGTCTGACCTAAACATGAGGTAGAGAATATGGTTGGAATTAATAAATGATCATAATCTCGGAATCCACTACTATCCCAGTAAAGCCAATGTCGTGGCAGATGCTTTAAGCCGCAAGAGCTGCTGTAATGCCTTAAAGATGAAAGAGAATTGCCCAGAACTTCATGAGGAATTTCAAAAATTAAAGTTAGAAGTTGTAGCCGAATGATTCGTGGCCAGTTTGGAAGTAAAGTCTACGTTGGAAAATAAATCCGTACTGCCCAACTAGATGATCCTGTAATCAAGGATATTAAACTCAAGATGGAAGAAGAAAAATTCAAACAATTCACTAAGGATGATTAGGATACGCTTTGGATCAATAGACGTATTTGTGTGCCTGACATTGATGGTTTAAGACAGCTAATTTTAAAGGAGGCTTATGATTCGAAGTATTCTATTCACCTTGGAAGCACCAAGATGTATGAGGACGTTAAGGATAAATTTTGGTAGCCCAATCTAAAGCGTGAAGTCGCAGAGTTTGTTGCCTGTGTGATGTATGTCAGAGAGTAAAAGCAGAACATCAGAGACCAGTAGGTCTGTTACAACCCTTGAAAATTCCAGAGTGGAAATGAGAAGAGATCGGTATGGATTTTATCACCGATTTACCTAGGACTCAATCGGGTTATGATTCCATTTGTTTAATAGTAGACATAGCGTTTGACGAAAGTTGCACATTTCTCGCTAGTCAAAACCATTTACTCAGGAAATCGTCTTGCAGAATTATATATGTCAAGATTGTCAGTTTGCATGGTGTGGCCAAGAAGATAGTGTCAGATCGAGGATCCTAGTTCACCTCATGTTTCTGGCAGAGTTTGCATGAAGCTTTGGGGGCTCATTTAAATTTTAGTACTGCTTATCACCCTCAAACAGATGAGCAGATTGAAAGAGTAAATCAAGTTGGAGGACATGTTGAGAGCTTGTGCTCTAGCTCATGCTACTAGTTGGGACAAGAGTTTTCCTTATGCAAAATATTCATACAACAATAGTTATCAAGCTAGTCTACGAATATCACCATACAAAGCTTTGTATGGTCGTGCCTGCAGAACCCCTTTAAATTGGAAAGAAACTGCCAAGCGCTTGGTGTTCGGACCAGATATCATTCAAGTGGCAGAGGACCAAGTGTCTATGATCAGGGAAAGATTGAAGATAGCTCAGTCCAGGCAGAAGAGCTATGCTAATAATCATCGTCATGATGTAAGCTCTGAGCCAGAAGATTTTTTTATCTTCGAGTTACTCATCTTAAACGTGTCAGAAGGTTTCATGCCAAAGGGAAGCTTGCCCCTAGGTATGTCCACCCTTTTAGGATTGTGAAGCGTCGAGGAGAAGTTGCTTACCATCTTGAGTTGCCACAGTCGTTAGCAGGAGTGCATGATGCCTTTCATGTCTCACGGTTGAAGAAATGTCTTCCTATGCCAATCAAGTAGATTCCTTTGGATTCAGTTGAGCTAAAAGAGGATCTCACTTACAAGGAATAACCAGTCGAGAATTTGGATGTGATAGAACATTTAACCAGAAGTAAGACCGTCCATTGTTTTAAAAGTTCAATGGAGTAATCACTTAGAAAGTGAAGCAACTTGGGAGCGTGAAGAAGAGCTGAAAGCCAAGTTTGCTAACCTTTTCTCTAGCTAGCCTGAATCTCGGGGTCGAGATTCCTTTAAGGTGGGGAGGTTTGTAACATCCTAATTTTCTGAGTTTCAAAATCTTTTTGAGTAGTTTAGTCCCTTGGAAAATTTCACCAATTTTATTTGAATTTAATAAAGCTTAAATGAGACTTTCAAATATCAAAACAATTTAATGTGACTAATCTAAACATTATTTAATTCCAAAACTATTTTATTTTAGTTCTTTGTGCTCGAATATATTTTCCTAATTTTTCTGGAATTTTTCTGAGTTCATTTGCTATTTTTAAATTGCCATTTCGTTTTCTAGTATTTCTAATATCAAAAAGCTTTTTAAATTCTCAAGAAATCCTTCGAGCCAAAATTCTTTCGTCTCAGCCCAACTTCCCCACTTCCGGCCCATTCCCACCTGTGGCCTGCATCTCTATCTGCCCTGCTTGCGCCTGCGCTCTTGGCCCCACCCGTCAGCCACACGTGTGCCATTTCTAACTGAAACTCACTTGAGCCACTGCCACTAACATGTGGTTCCCACCGATGCACTCTTCATCAACTCTGACTCGGGCATGACATGGACTCCACCGCCGATTGGGTTTCTTGGTCTTCGCGCCTAGGACTCTCTCGGCCGCAAGGCTATAAAGGGCGGTAGCCCTCGGCTTCCGCATCCCAACCACACCGTCGCCGCTCAAAAGCCCCAACCCTAGCCGCCGGAATCGCTTAGAGAAGAAAAGCTGCCGCCGCAACTTACGTCGTCGAGTTCCTCCGCCGTTAGTGCACCTCGAGCTTCATCATCACCACCGTCGGGATCGCAAGGAGCGGATCTACATCGCTAACACCCTGATGTTGCCGGAGCATCACCGGAATCGCACTTCCGTTGACGACCGTATGCCTCCGCCACTTTGACCTCGCAGCCGACCAACTCAGTCATCCCCTCACGTCCATGAGTACACGGTTGAGTTCCCCGTCGCACCAGCTTCCTATTGCGCCCCTCCATTTGCTCTGCCATGGCCCGGAACGCTAGTGACCATCAGGACCTGAGCGCCACCGTCATCGCCATCGTCCACGTCACCATCCACGTCAGCCCCGAGCTTGCGTGTCTGCCACATCAGTGTCACGCCGGTCAAACCAGTGTCGTGTCAGCCTCACTTCGCAAGTCCAGCCACGTCACCACTTCCTTCCACGTGTCACCCTGTCATTGGTCCGAGTTGGCCACGTGTGCCATGTCATCTCTACTAGTTCAAACCCTAAACCAAAGTTAGCATGGACTTGGTCCACAGTAGACCCACCCACTAACATGTAGACCCCACATGTCAGGTTCACTATTCCGTGCACCTGTGAGCCATAGACCAGTAGACCAGAGCCACGGACCTGGTCAATAGACCGAGGGTCCCACCTGTTAGCCTCTATTCCCTATTTTCTAGATTTTCTTTTAATTCCTAAATTCATTGCTTACGCAGCATGTATTTCAGGATTTCTTTTAGATAGAAAATTCAAAATAGTGTTTTCTTTCTCTTTTTCTTCGATTTAAATCTTTCGAGAGTCCGTTTCTCCTCATACGAACTCCGATTGAACCCATTTAAGTTTATAAATTCATCTAAATTCAAGCACTACCTTCCTAAGATTTGTATTTAATTTTTGGAGTTTATTTGTTGCTTCGTTTTGTATTTATTTGGTTTGTCGTCGGGAGCTTTCAAGGAAAGAGTAGTTGATCCATCTCAAGACCAGTACCAATACTTGTTTCAAGGTAAGTTGTACCTTTGACCATGTTAAACCCTATTTTTCAAAATTACTTCAATTCAAATTATTGCATATTATTTCAAGTATTTAATTCTTTAAATGTTTTAGGATTAGCTATACACCTATTTGATTATATCCAACTTGATCATTGTATTACGATGATCTTTTGTCACCCTAGCTTGGTTAATTATTAGTTGGTATTTACATAGCACCAACGTGGATTGGTTAGACACGAATAGTCTGTTTAGCCATGCAACGAGTTATTGATATCATTTGAGTTGCAAAACTAAACATGACAATGTGAATATAGAATACTTTGTGGAAAGTTGTGTGCAGTATATTGTTACTCGCTGATGGCATGTGTTGCACTTAACCAACAGAGTGAGAAAATATTTGGACCGAGGCAAGTGGATGGAATTGTGATATGGTGGAGCTGTGTGCGCTTTGGAAAATATGAATGTGATAGTTGATAGTAATTGTTAGTCTTGTCTTGGTCAATTAAGGACTTAACTTTGTGTACCATTGAACTGAGCTATAACTGTACGACCACATGTCTGGTATGGAACATGCCTAACTTAGTAAATTATGGAGTCTTCACATTGATTACTCAAACAGATATGTTAAGCTGTGTGCCAAGGTGGAGGTGTGATTATGTCTGTATGTCGATTCACATTTATAGTGGTTTGCCGTGTCTAGGTCCAACGGTGTGCAATAGTTCAACAACCTGTGTGGAGGTTTGGTGCCCTCATTATTGCACAACGAGAGGGTCAATTGTCAAGATGAAGTTTTGAAAATGTTTTTGTTATGATTGGTGCTAGCTACATTAGTTATATCTTGTAGGTAAAGTATACAAATCTCTGCATAGTGTTAATCAATCTATTCGAATAGCCACGTCTGTGGTCATGGACGCACTCGGGGATTTCAAGGCTCGTAGAGTTTAGCCTGAGGCGCAGTGGATTCCTGGGAGTTATCACCACTGTTGCGTGACGAAATAGTAAACATAGTCTCCCGTTAGCGAATTAGCAAAAATAGCACTATGGATGTGCCGGCAGACGATATATGCCTCCTGCCACGCCCCCACCGCCCGGATCCGGCCTGCCGCGGTGAATAGAGTTGATGAATAGTGAATAGTGTTGACTTGAAAAAAAAATCACTGTTTCACGCGATGGGGCGCGGCAAGGGGTACACGTCGCCAGCCAGCACATCCGCGGTGCTATTTTTATCAATTCACTCATAGAGGAGTATTCATTTTTGCTATTTCGTCACGCTGCCGTGCCAAATGAGCTAAAAACTATATTGCTGGCTCCTTCCCAAGGCCAGGTTCCCAAGACGTAGCCAGCTAGGCATATGTATACATATTCTTTTTGTTTGTTCTCTCTGGCCAGCAACAATAATCCAGCGTTTACCTTCCCAGACAATCCAAACAAAAGTATTAATCGGCATCAAACGTACGAACAGCAACCTGTACACGTAATACAAGAATACCATGTAGGCAGAGATATATATAAAAACATCGGCACCGTCGTGTACTCGCCTCGGTTGGTGAACACATGTACATCGGTGTATGTGCACTTCGGTTGACACACTCCAGTCAGCACTAGTTTATAGGAGCAAAAAAAATATAAAGTGGATTATTTAAAAAATCGTATCGAGATGTGCAAACAAATAGGAAGTATTTTGCAGCACATCGACAGAAATTTGCACCATAATCATCCTAAGAGCTATAGTTGCATGAGGTCTCCTTTGGCTCTCTGAACTCCAAAACATTCATGGTGGAGAGATGAGCCTAGCTCAGTTGGCGAAAGGGGTTGGTTGTGTCTCTCGCCCACCTGTGTTCAAGCCTTGTGCTCGGCGCACGCTCTCGCGAGGGGGTTTAGGCCCCATTTCTTCTTTAATGCAATCCAGGCAAAGTCTGGTCACTAAAAAAACAAAAAACTTTCATGGTGTAGTCTCTGAAATTGAACATTATGTCACTTAGATAATTATAAGTGAATTTTGGTATGTCTTTACAACTTAAATGGCTACTTATCAAATGCTTATTTGATTTTTACACAGATCGTACGGTGACCACCCGAAAACCTGCCAAATTCGAATCTTGAGTTTAAATTTGATAATTGAAACCGTTCGGTACAAAACCGGTTATCCATACTGGCTAGTTCTGGTGTTTCTTTTTATGTAACCAGTTTTTGGATCAATCCTTGCTCATTGCTATAAACCCTTTTCCTTATCAATGCTCTGTAAGCTTATTGACATAAGTGGCACATATAGGTCATGCTTAGAGCAGATATAAGTCATGCTTAGAGACCTACATAAATGATTTCGATTTCGAAGTGATTTAGAGACCAAAGTGATCGATGCAACTGCTCAAGATGCAATTTTATCTTTCACTGATGAGCGGGCTCCAACCACAGGTATAAAAGATAAAAGAGCTGTCTATCAGGCATAGCTTATGACCTTATCTAAAAATCTTTGGTACACATAGCACTTTCTACTATAATAAACAGATAGGCAAATAGCCGCATTTCTATATGCTCATTTCATAATCCTTCCATTGTACTGCCATGTGGTTTAGATTTTGACCGGTAGTAGTTGTGGATTTTAAAAATCTAAAGGTCATAATTAGAAAACGTGCAATTTCTTTATTTCTTTTGTTTATTTCCTCAGATCGAAGTCATAATTATTCTCTTTTTTTTTTCCTTTATAGGGAGAAAATAAGAGCAATCATTTACATCACTCACATGGCTTAGGTTTTTGGAACTTGCGAGACGCTACGCGCCGTCTCAAATGGGCAAAATTTGTTTTGCTTGATCCAGCATAGGAGACTGGGACAAATAAAACTCTAGTCTCTATTCAATAAAAATATTTTTGCCAAAAAATTAGTAGAAATACTACGATTAGGAATCCAACAATTTGATTGCAATTCAGTACAAGAAATTTGATTGCAATTCAGTACAAAAAATTTGATTGCATTCATGACTGAAAGGGGTGTTTAGATGGAGCATTGCGCTCGTGTGCAATGGATTGGAATCCAACAATAGGGAAATAATGTGCTGATGTGGCCAATGTTCATATAGAGCTCTATATAAAGATACAATTAATTTCGCTAAACTACACATATTTTTGCCAAAACTATCAGAAACTACAATTCACATAACTATGCATATTTTGAGCGTTGATTAGTGGGTCCCACAGGTCAGTTTACACTAAAAGGTGGGTCCCACTATCAAATTCCGTGGCATATAACGAGAATCGACAGATGTGGGGTTCATTGAAACACCATGCAAAGGTATGTGTAGTTATGTAAAAGATAAATACTGCAAACGGTATAGCGTTGCCTAAGAAACCAACATTGTCACAAATCACCGTTGGATTTCAACCTTCTTAGGATCATCTCCATGTGATTTACGCCAAGTCTCGGTCCCCGTGACCCGTCACATCCCTTTTACACGAAGCATGGTTCCTTTTCCCGTCCCCTTTTCACACGTAGTTTCATTCCCTTCCACTCCTCTGTTTTTCTTTTCCATCCCCAAAATCAAATGGTAGCATTGCTAGGAAAGCGAAGAATGAAGGGTGAAGCAAGACGATTCATCCAAATCCACAGATGATTGGTGGGCGAGCTTCTGCGGGTGGCAAGCGAGCACGACAGGTGGTAGCAGCGCGAGCACGCTGCGAGGCGGCAAGCGCAGTGACCACGTGCTGACCCGAGCGCGGTGATAGAGTGCATCCGCGGCTGCAGGGTGGCGGGCACGAGCTTCCCAAGCATTGTGATGGATGGATGGTGAATGTAGGTACGACTACTGGGCGACGAGCGTGGCGGTCAAGGGCTGCCCTGAGCGCGGCGGTGGACAGTGAGTGAGGCGGCCATAGCCTCGCCTGAGTAGGGTTGCATGCTGGGCGTGGAGTAAGCAGGCTTCTTGCTGCTCGTGGCTAGCGAGGTCATCGGGTATGCCCGGATTTGATTATATGTGAAGCTCATTTTTTTGCTTTTTTTTTTGATTTTTTATGAAACTTCTCGAAACATGTTGAAACTTGCTGAAACTTGAAACTTTTTTTGTCTGAAACTTGAGTTCCAAAATCTGAAACTTGTTGAAACTTCTTGAAACATGTTGAAACTTGCTGAAACTTCTTGAAACTTTTTGTCTGAAACTTGTTGAAACTTGAGTTCCAAAATCCAAAACTTGTTTAAACCTCTTGAAACATGTTGAAACTTCTTGAAACTCTTTTGTGTGAAACTTGTTAAAACTTGAGTTCCAAAATCTAAAACTTGTTGAAACTTAGGTTTGAAACTTTCTAGGAATCTTTCGGAAACTTCTAGAAATACACGAAACATACTGAAACCTGGAACTTTTAAAATGTTTTTCACGAGACTTCTTGAAAGTTGCTAAAACTTCTTGAAATTCTTTTGTTTGAAACTTGTTGAAACTTGGCTTAAAATTTTCTTAGAATCTTCTGAAAACTTGAAACCTAGTCGAAACTTCAAACTTGAAATCTAGAACTTTTAAGCAACTGAAACCTCATGAAACTGCATGAAACTGTATGAAACTACTATACCGTTGGAAATGCATTCCAACAGTATAGCGTGGGCTAGCAGCTCCCTATGCAAAATGTAAACTAAAAATGTGTACTTTTCTGATAGTTGTGCCAAAATATGTGTAGTTTTGTGTAATTTATTCTTTTTCTTTTGACCAGAGAGAGTTATACATTGATTTTATAAAATTACAAACTACACTAGTTGACTTTCCAATTATTTATTTAGGCCGTATTCAAATACAAAAGAAACAAACAGGCAAGCCCCATCGACCAGGGCAGAGAGATCATGGTTCCCCTAGACCAGATCTCCCCTAGACCTTCAGGGGAGAGAGATCATGGTTCTCCTAGACCAGATCTCCCCTAGACCAGGCCAACACTGATCATGGCCACGTCTCTTGAGATAAGGCAAGTGATAAATTGACCTTCCATGCGCTAAGCACAGAATAATTAACGTATATTATAATAGGGGATTGCAATATGCCATTCCAAAATTTAAATTTCACAAGTTTCAAAAGCACTAGTATTGTTAGTGGTGAAACAACCAGAGTCTGATTTGCAAACACCCACTCAGTCTGCTTAAAAGTTTTCTCCAAAGCATGATTTAAAAATTGCGTTTTCACTTTTAAGGTACCACTGAAGCACTTTCCCTTTACAATATACTACAAATAATTTTCAAAGTAAAATTCAATGTTCTTGCCAATCATGATCTAGTAGTAATTCCCTATATTGCGAGGCAAAATAAAATTTTGTTATCAATTCATTACGAATTAAATATAATCCAGCCTCTGGGTAATAAAATACAGTCTCCTCTTTGCTCTAAAAAAAAACACTTTCCTAGTGTGAAAGCTAGGCAGCAAATCGTACTATTTTGTCGATATATATTCTGCACGTGGTCCATGATGCATCATACAGGCAAAAAAAAAATTTGTTTTCTCCTCTCCAAGAATGAGTCGCAATTTTACCAAACCTTCATTTTTTTCCCAAGTTGATATTTCCACAACGTGTAATTTCCAACTTCCTGCAATTGATTGCTACTTGCACTTGGGAACACGTACCTAACCACATTTGGGCAATACCCCACATGCTACTTGTTTGTATTATCTTAACTAGAAACTAATTAAACCCATCAAACTTTCTAAACTCACATCGGACAAGCGACTCATGTACAGGGTTTTTAATATCGGTTCAAATTTTTTACCGGGCTGGCCGGTAAGACCGAGATGGCCAATAATCGGCGAATTTTGGCCAAAATTTCCAAAAAATAATTTGAAAATTTCGGATTTTAAATTTTAAAAATCAAATTCGAACAAAATTCAAGCAAATTCGAGTTTTTTTTTGATAAAATTCAACCAAACCAGCAATTTCGGCACCGGTTTGACATTCTACCGGGGGGGGGTCCAGTAGAACCGGTTTTCGGCTGATATAAAAACCCCCGCTCATGTATACACGGGCACAACACAAACAACAAAAGCTAAACATTAGATCCTACTTATGCCCCGTTTGGAGCGTAGCTAGGCTGGAAATTTTTCTGATTCTTGCGGTAATTGAACAATTTTTTTTTGAAATTCTCGTAAAATTCATGTGCTCCAAACGGGGCGTTAAAATGTGTGCTAAAAAGCGATATGAACTTTCACTAGATCCTCGAACATCTGTCTAACCATGATTTACACCGTCTAATATAGTCGGATTAGTTTGTCCGAAAATAAAAACTTAACTGCACGTGTATTTTAGCTCAGTGTCATTTTTTTTTTTTGGCGAGGCAATTTTGCGTGTGGTATTTATATGGGAAAATGAATATATCCCTTTCGTATGATCATCGTATGATACAAATTACAAAGTGCATGTACACTAGAAGAGTAAGTGTACAATAATAATCCTGGAACACAGTGTATTGCATGGAACAAATTAATTGATCTTGCTTTTTATAGTACTTACACGAGGGTTATATTACTACTTTAATTCCCAGCTGCGTCATGCATGCCGTTGCGTGTGCCGCTCCTCCTCCTCACCGTCACCTTGAGCCCGCCGGCCATGTGCGCCGTGAGCAGCGGCACGAACACCGGCGTGCGGCCCTCGTCGACGGGGCGGAGCTCGAACCGGCGGAGCACGGCGCTGGCGACGAACTTCATCTGCACGAAGGCCATCTCTTTGCCGAGGCATGTCCGCGGCCCGCCCTGGAAGACCGGGTACTTGAACGGCGACACGCCGCCCGCCGCCGCCGCCCACGGCTCGGCGGCGGCGTCCGCAAGTGACAGCCACCTTTGCAGGCTGAACTCGCCGGCGTCGGCGCCCCAGATGGCCTCCATCCTCCCCATCCCGTACTGGAAGTACGTGACGCGGTCACCGTGCCCGACGCGGGTGCCGTCGGGAAGGACGTCCGCCGCCGCCGCGTGTTTCGAGTCCCACGCCACCGGCGGGTACAGACGCATCGTCTCACACAGCGCGGCGTGGAGCACCCGCATCTTGCGGAAGTCGCCGAGGTCAAAGCCCTCACCGCCGCAGGCGCAGTCACGGTCGCCGCCGTGTCTCAAGCTCGTGATCTCCTTCAGGACCTCCTTCTCGACGTCGCGGTGGCGCATGAGCAGCCAGAAGAACCACGTCAGCGCCGACGACGTCGTGTCGCGGCCGGCCATGATGAAGCTGATCACCATGTCCCGGATCGCCTCGTCGGCGTAGCCGCATTCGATCATCCGCGACAGCAGGTCGTTCCTTACGCCGTCGTCATTGCCGTTGACCAGAGCTCGCTCCTTCTTGCGGCTGCGGATGAGGTCCATGACGGCCTCATGGATCAGCTTGACCTCCTCGCGCAGCGTCCGCTCCGAGCCGACGTCCAGCGCGCGCTTGACCTTCCACACGGCGGCCACCGGCGCCGCGCCGCGCCTGGCGATGATCCCGGCGGCGGCGTCGAACGCCGCGGCCAGCCTCGGCGCCGGCAATGCCGGGTCGAGGCACCCGGGGTCAACACCAAGCGACACCCGGCAGATGACGTCGAACGCGAACCGGCGGAGGACGTCCTGCATGTCAACAGCGTCGCCGCCGCACGCCGCGGCGAGCGCCGGCACGAGGCGGTCGCGCGCCTCGGCCTCGAGCACGGCGACCTCCAGCTCCCGGAGCGCGCGCGCCGTGAACTCGAGGCTCACCAGCTTCCTCTGCGCGTGCCACATCTCGCCGTCGACGTTGAAGATGCCCATGCCGAGTAGGTCGCCGAGCACGTCGGTGAACGGCTTCCCCTTGGGGTAGTTGCCGAAGTTTCCCTTGAGGATGTGCTCCACGTTCGCCGGGTTCGCGGTCACCACGGTCCGCCTCGCGCCCAGCCGGTCCACGACGATCGTCTGCGTCGGCGACGCCGCCAGCATCTCGGTGTACCAGTCGAGGAGCCGCCGCCGGTTCCGGTAGAAGGCGACCAAGCAGCCGATCGCCGGGTAGCTTCTTGGGCCATGCCCATGGCTGCAAGACCTAAATCTAGCACTGTACAAGAACAGCAAGAGGCAACATGCCGCAAAGCACAGCATGTGACAGATCATGCTGTACTTTATCAGTTGATCTATTAATTCTAGTGAGAGAAGGTTGAGCAGTAGAGAGAGAAAGCATGGGGGAGAAACCACACACTATTGGTCGATATATATATGTGTATACGTGTGGATATATCGGGTTAGAGGGAGAGAGACAGAGAGACGCCGGTGCTATCGCCATTGAAGCTCCATGCTTGCTAGCTCTGGGGGTCATTGTTAATGCACGTTTTATTAGAGGGGCTCATGGCATGGACCAAGGATCCGTTTGGTATTGCGGTGGTGGCGTGGTTTCTCGAGCTCTTTTTTTTGGAAAATTGGAGAACTTATTTCTGTAGAAGTTGTTTTCTGTAGGCATCAAATTGTGACTAATAATCGGTCTTACTGTCATGCAGTGGACACCGCCTACCATTTGCATCACGTTGAGGTTGCTATGATGGGGAGATCATGAACTTTACGTGACAACCATTCCAAACTAACCTTGTCACGAATAGACTTGTAAAAGTATAGCTATGGCTTTGCTTGGGTAACAGAAATAAAGCCGGACTCGAACTCAAATTAAATTGCTGGGCCGAAGCTCAATGCCCGATCTTTTCTTAAACGCAAGGAGCATTAAACTTTATTACTCCCTCAGGTCACAAAAGGGCAACGTTTTGGATGTCGATACGGTTCATAAAATACAAATTTGACTTCTAATTTCTATTTTTTAATTTAAGATAAAACTTAATAAAATTATGATATTACGAAAGTACTTTTCGAGACAAATCCAAATGTATCATTTTTAAGTGTCTAATCAAAATATTTATAAACACAACGATAGCTAAATTTGGAAAGTTTCACTACACGTATCCCAAAATGTCACTCTTTTATGGTAGGAGGAAGTAATCAACAGGAGAGTTACAGTCAGCATTCAAGCATCAATAAGCACCTAGCTCTCGAACTAGAAACATACCCCCTCCATTGCTAAATAGATGACATTCTAGGATTTTACACAACTAAGGCATGTATACAAAAAGACTATATTATCATCCTTCGTAAGGTCACTTATTGCTCTTGGTGTGTTATTCTAGTCTATAGGGTGTGTTTGGTATGCATAATCTCACATTCCCTTGCAATCTAATATTCCCCTCAATCTGATTACTGGTAAACATATTACTAGTAATCTAAGATTCCAACTTTTGGTTGATTTGAAGAAAACTACAAATTAGTCTTTATCATGGTTCAAACATTTCATAGCTCGAACTAGCAAGTCCACAAATTTAAATTACATGATTTGAAATTTCAAACCTTGAAGGTTAACATTTATAAATTTTAAACTTAAAACTAAAATTTTGAATTTTATAATTTAAATTCGATAATACAAAATTCCAACATTCCAAATTTCTTTTTTATCATTCAAAATTTAAAATTTGGATTCGATATTTGAAAATGTAATATTTTAGTTTTGGAATTTAAATTATCGTTATTTGAAATTATGAAATTGAAATTTTGAAATTATCAAAATTGAATTTATTAATTTAATTTTTGGTTCTGAAATCCGAATTTGAAATTTCAAAATTAAAAAATCAAAGTCCAAATTTGCAAATAGGAATTTTGAAATTTAAATTGTTTGGATTTAAGATTCAAAAATTTAGGATTCAATTTTTGATATTTTGGTTTTGAAATTCATATTTTGAAAGAAAAAAATAAAATTTCATAATTCAGATATTCAAATATTAAAATAAATCATGATTTAGGTTTTGAATTCTAATTGTTCAAAATTTGGCTATGATGAATTAAAAGCTGTAGGACCGGAAAGGCGACTAGAGGGGGGGTGAATAGGAGCACAAACACTTTTTCACCTTAATTGAATTCAATACTAATTTCACTCCAATAGCTATAGAAGCTATGAAGATCAATATACAAGCACAGTGGAAGACTTGTATTAAATCCAATCAAAACCCTGAAGCAAAACAACCAAAATTACCAAAAACTCAATTCGCAATGAGTTAGGCGGTCAGACCTCTCAGAACGGCGGTCTGACCTCTCCATGGGACGGTCTGACCTCTGATATTGGCGGTCTGACTGTCAGCCTGACGATGAACAGCCCAAACAGCACAGACAGCCCAAAAACCAAAACTCAAATCGGTCTAACTTTTGATTCGTAAGGCCAAACTCCATAAAATTTGAGACACATCTTCTTAAAGATATTAGGAACCTATTCCAATCAAAGATTGTAAAGATCTATGCCAAAGTTCCTATCTTTTTCAGTTTGAACGAAGGGTGCTTCAAAACCGAGCCAAATGCGAAAACGGTGATTGAGATGATTTCGTGGGAGGAATCAATCCAAGATGGCTAAAGATGATCTCCCATACATCTTAGTACTCTCAATCACAGGAAGAATCAAGCCAAAAGCTCTCAAGAGCAAAACCCCCGAAAATCACCCTTTCTTCACCAAAACCGAGCAAAACCAAAACTTAGATCGAAAAGCTTGCTCGTGGATGATTGATGGTCAAGATGAACCTAGATGGGTTCCCACATATCCCAGCAAGCAAGATCAAGAGGAAAAACCAAGTAAAAACTCCCGGATCAAAGAAAGGCCCAAAATCACAAAATAGAGAGGAAGAACAAATAAGAACACAATGGGTTAACACACGCACGCATCTCAAAGCGCCGTCTTCATCATCGATTGACCTAAACCGCTTCACCATGCGCCGACCCGCGCCGTGGTTTAGCTAAAAGGTCACCAAGACAGTATTTGGTGAAATTACCAAAATACCCCTTCTCGATCCTTCTCCAAAAGACCGAGTCCATTTGCGCGAAGCACTCGCCTACTTCGCCATGTATAGGTTGATCAACGGCTTCATGTCATCAAGTCTCTCCCGTCCGGATCCCACTGGCACCACTGAGCACTTGCAACGACTCCCGCACCGCTTGATTCAACTAGTCGCACCGAACCGCCCGTTCGGTCATCCATGTCCATTCTGCGCCCCGTTTGAGTCCTCTGACCTCACCCGGCATCCTTGATTGTTCTGGACCTCAGCTCTCCAAGCTTAGTCCCGATCCACCTCGCCGTTGACCGTCATAGACCTGCAAGCAACCTGCACAGCAATAGACCAAGAAACTATTTCCGGGAACAAGTTCTTCACAACTTGACCCACGTTAGCCAAAACATGCATCATGCAATACATATGCAAGGATAACCATGAACTTGACCTAACAACCACAAATCGCCACCAAGCGGGCCGGCGAAACAAGCCAACACCGGTCAGACCGCCACCCTTGGCTGGTCTGACCACCCACTGGCCGATCTGACCGCCAGCACAAGGCCGGTCTGACCGCCCTTGGGACTTAGCCAAAATTCCACCCTTGGAAATCCGAACCTCTCTGGAATTTTTAATTGAATAGAACTTTTCCCTGGAAGCTCCAAAAATTATGGGACCAAGTGCAGAAGAACCCTCTCACTTACCTACACCCTCTATTTTTTGGCCTAGCTCCAAAATCCAAAGCCCATAAAGAGGCCGGTCTGACCGCTCAGGCAAAGCCGGTCAGACCGCTCCACTGGCCGGTCTGATCGCCACCCTTGCCGGTCTGACCGCCAGCCACCATTCCAGAAAAACCACACAAGGCATGGCCAGTCAGATCGCCAGAGGCCTAATAGAACTGGAGCAACGCCGAAAACGGGTGATTCCGCAAACCCTCAGTGCCACTACCCAATTGTCTCATCATCCTAAGATCGTGGGCATATCCCCATGATATCCACAAAAGCAAATGTTAAAAAACGCAACAATAAAAATTCATTTCCCTTGGTAATCTAAGATAGACACCCATTTGTACCGGAAACAGATTCCTAGAATTGATGGTAATCTGGTTCGGAAGGTAATTTTAGATTCATGGTTGTTTTACCAAACATGATAATATCATAGGATTACTAAAGGATTCCGCCAATCAAACGGTAGTTCTGTCGAAATCATAGAGTGACATGTATTTGGGAACAAAATTTGAATTTTACAAAAGAATGACATGTATTTGGGAGGGGGCTGGGGTACTTTGGGTAAGGTAGGCAAGAACAAGGGGTGATGTCATAAATAAGTGAAAGCAATTCCAAGCTAATACATACTACCTCTATTCTTTTTATTTAACGTTCTAGAATATGCGTCATCAAACTTTCTAAAGTTTGACCACCAGTATGTTTAAAACTATCTCTATTGGCTATATAAAAACTGTATTATTAGATTTGTCGTTAAAACAACTTTCGTAATATTATAATTTTATTAGTATATAGTCATATAAGGTTATAAAAATAAATGATCAAAGTCGCATCTTCGAGACAGTAAAAAGTAAAAAACATCAAATAAAAAAGGAATAATTGATTATTTGCCATTGCAAAAGAGTAAATTTTATGATTTGCCACTGCATGTGAGTATGACATATGGGTCCCGGGACCACATGTCATACTCACATCAGTGGCAAATAATCAATTACATATGTTTGGTAGTGGCAAATAATTGAATCTCCCAATAAAAAAACGAAGGGAGTACTAGATCTTAGAGAAAATATCATGCTAACCAACATCGACAGACTCATGTGAACTTTTCCTAGATGTCCTAAAAAAATTGTAAAAAGATAACAGGAGAAGGGAGAGAGATGACCTACAAGGCTACAACCCTGTAAAGTTATAGATCAAATTTTGTCGCATTTCCAAAATATAAAGCTCCGCAAAAATAGGGATGGTCAACTGTGATTCCCTGTTCCATTTCACTGCTTGTCAATTTCTTTACTATCAAGTTTGATTGAGTTTTATTTCAAAATTTTGCATGGTCCTTGTAACACCCCAGCTCAACATAGAGTACAGAATATCACCTATACATTTTTTACTCTCAAATTTAAATCATATTTACTTATAAGTTCAACAACCAATGCATGGAATAAAACCCACAATGAGTTATCTTTCGACGATCATAACAATATAAATGCATAAAGGATAAACTTTCTCACAGCTTGGGACTTCGCGCCCAAGAACACTCAGGGCCACGTGCCTGAGAACGGCCGGAACCATGCGCCTAGGAACATTTTCAGCAACAAAACTAACTAAATAAACCATAACTAAATCAATTATGCTCCAACCATTAAGATGATGAAATCCATGTCTACTACTCAGATCTAGATAAAAGCACCAAGTCTCTAGTTTTAATGATAGCAACTAAATAGTGATAATTGTGTGAATGACAGCTTGTGATGTGTATGTACTACTCCCATCCCATGTATGTCGGCTTCATTGGTCACCTAAAAACAATAATAAAGCAAGGGTGAGTATAAGACTCAACAAGTATATAATAGAACAATAAACATACAACTTATCATTCAAGTAGATCATTATCATCATCATTCATGTATCTAATTAACTTCATCATCTTTTCATTAATGCAATGCTTGGCTATTCTACATATCCACATACATATCTCATAGCTTATACCGGTATAGCGGAGTGTTCACCCATCGATGAACCACTCTTGCCCCGTCCTGTTTCATATGGAGTCCAACCTCCACTCCCGTGGATTCCCTACCGAAGTAGGTCTTTCTCTAGAGTGCTCCGAACTAGCCATGTAACTTTCTCACCGACCGCTCTGGACTAGTTATACAACTTCCTCACCGACCTGGCTCAAATGCAATCTTTTCATGATGTGAATGCAATTGATGCAATGTCTTCCATTACCTATTAACATGATCCATTATCATCATTGCCATGTCATTACCATAGTCATATCATCATCATTATCATATCATCATCATTTTCATATTATCATCAGGGAATTGTAATAGGCATGAATAAAACATGAACATATCATGGCAATTTAATTGTAAAGACAAGTGACAAACAAATTGATGTTTGTCGCTCTACCATGCACTTGCCATTTAGCCACAGAAACCGAAACAATGCAAAGGCGGCACCGAACTTGAAGCAACACTCCCTGTACAAAGTTAATAATTCACCTCAAAAACATACAACAACAGTACATGGACATAAAATAAATCAACATCGCAACTATGCGCAAACCTGACATACTTAACCCCTCTTCACCGGACAACCCACCCGCTGTCCCAGTGATCAAACATCCATAACATTTATTCTCAGAATCCAAACATCAAAAACTCTTTGTTTTATGGAATCTACACAAAAAAATTTATACACTTTCTTAGTTATGCAAATTCTCTTATTAAGTTGTTCAAACCCTTGTTTTTAACTTCAAAGGTCAAACTGGAACATTACTAAACGGCAGAATTAACCATTTTATATCTATTTTTCTACCACATGAAAAGTAGCAAAACTTACCACTTCTGGAAACTATGGAAAATTATCTAACTAATCCTAGTTATGACCATAAATTAATTTGACCATCTAGTTTACGTAAATAAGCAAATCACACGACTGCTATTAACGGTGACAAAATTCTAGACAACAGCGCTCCAGAAACCATAACTTTTACACTGCTTTACCAAATTCAGTGATCTTACACTCTATGGAAAGTTTAAACAATAATATACAACTTTAATAACATGGCAAAGGTATGAAACAGTACGTAGATACCCCAAAACACACTCACAAGGCTCGACAACATTATTAACCGAAATAGAGCATAACCAAAACACTAATTCCCGCAATCGATCTACCCTAAACTTAGATTAAATGGTAATCTAACAACGTAGAAAGGATTTCCAGATTGTTGCCCCTAAAAAATGGATGACGAAAGAGATTGGATCACAAAACCCTAACTTTCCCACTTCCTCCTCTTCTCCCTTCCTCTCATTCCACTTCCTTGCCTTCTCCTTGATCCCCCTCTGCAGCAGCAGCAGCAACCACAGCTAGCCAGCAGGCAGACAAGCAACAAGAGGTTATAGCGATAGCGGCAAGGCATGGCTGCAGCGGTGGCATGGTGCGACAAGAAGTTGGGCGGCTACGGCAGAAGAGCGGTAGCGGCAGGGCGTGGCGGTGGTAGCCTGGCATGCGGCAAGGGGGCTGACGGCTTGACTAGGGCTGCAAGGCGGCAAGTGTAGCAGGAGGCAGGGCTAGGGTTTGGTTCGGCTCCCCCTCTCCTTTTATGTGGTACCTAAGTGTGCTCCCATGCCGAGTCCCACATGGACTTGGTTGGGCCCTGGCCTGGCCCACTCTCCCTCTCATCTCTTTCTTTCTTTTTCTTTTCCTTTTGTAGGCTTTAGAACAAACAGGATATTATAGTCCTATAGCATATGTGTCTCTACATCAAGTAATATTTTTGAGATTATGTTCAAACTTCCACTCAAAGTTTACGCGAACATGGATAAGAAGGGTAGAGACTAGATACAAAACTAAAATTTTGGTGCATAGCAGGGGCGGACCCAGCTATCGGGCAAGCATGGGCGGACGCCCGAGGTAGCCCACGATGCCGATACCCCCCTCTTGTCTCTCGTCCCTATGTCCTTGGTATGTGGAAGGTTGCTTGGTGCCTCGATCTCGAGGAGGAAGAAGCCAGGACACAGGCCCTGTTTGTTTAGGCTTAGGCTTTTTGGCTTATAGCTTAAAGCCAGCTTTTTGGCTTAATTAGCTTATAAGCCTCTAGGCTTTTAAGCCAAGATTTGTTGTTTGGTAATCAGGCTTTTTATAGGATGTTGGCTTATTGAGTTGTGTGTGATCGATGAAAGGTCTGAAATGCCCTTAAGGGTTTAAAGGACCTTGTTAAGCATGTATTTAAACTGATTTTTTGCATGGGATCTAAAAATATGACGATACATGCATGTGTACATATGAAACAAAATAGATATCGCTCATACGTGCATGCATGTATTTATTTTGGACATTGCATAACGAAAGAAATTAATATAGAAAGGCCAATATCAGTCAACCAAATAAAATAACACAGTAACAAAATAATATTTACTCATATATGATGCAATTATATTGTCACTGCAACATGTATATATCATATTAATGTAATCTATTTACCCTCTTGCGGCCATTAAAGAAGTAGCAATACTATCACGAAAGACACCCATATCTCCATCATCGATTGCTGATCCATTGACATTGTGCCCTCCAAATGATCCAATTTGTGTATCGTTTGGATCATAATCTTTGTCAAGATCACATCTCTCAAAAAGTTCATCACGTAAAGCACTATCTCTGATGAAGTTGTGTAGCGCCCATCTTCATTTTGTAACTTGGCAACGCCAACAAGATTCTCCATTTCATCTTCAACACACCAAAGGAATGCTCAATCACATCGCGAAGGGACGAGTGAGCGTGATTGAACACCTCGTATTTCCCACTCAGTTGTTGACCATGGTGAAATTCTGGTAGATAATACTTTTGTCCTTTGTAAGGAGCTAGATAGCCCTTTCGATTGGGATAACCCGCATCAATAAGATAATAGAACCTTTTTTATTTTGGCCCTCTCACCCAAATCAATTGCAAAAATGACTCTCATCCCGTTTTATTTGCAAATCTAGACCCCCTCCCTCACCTTCCGCGCTCGGCCACTGCGGAATGTTCGCTTCTCACGCTCGTGAGCCACCCTCTGGTGTCTTTCCGCGCTCGGGGAGCGCGGAAGTGACCTTCCCCACTCCCCGATCGCGGAAGGTGAGGGAGGGGGTCTAGATTTGCAAAAAAAATGGTACGGGGGTTATTTTTGTAATTGCGTGGCGCGAGGGGGCCAAAATGAAAAAAGATTCAAGATAATATTTTCCTACATACATGAAACATATAAATGTAGACAATACAAATCAGGAATGTTATCGTAATAATTAATTATATGATTAAAAAAGCAAATTACCTTCAGGAGGATGTGGAAACCGGTTCGATTGCTTGTCCAAAGTGTTATTAAAAATCCTTGTGTCATGCGCTGAACCCGGCCATCCGGCAACAACAAAGGTAAACCTCATGTCAAAGTCACACACTGCCATCACGTTTTGAGACGTATATCCAAGACGACCGGTGTAGGCAACCTACTCATCCGCTGGAACAACAACATGTACATGTGTGCCATCAATTGCACCTATTCCATTGTTAACATACAGCGTGAAGTGGTTATCTTGAAGTCTTGGATGCACTATTGTGAACTCCGAATCCGTTGGTCTAATATTATCTTCAGATAAAAGATAGACACATGGCAAGACTTCACCAAACTTTCTATTGTTTGTTTCCGTTGACCTTTTGAAGCGGTTTTGAACTTGACTAACTGACTGAGGGTCACCAACTGTCCACAAAAATTATAGCCAAAGGTTCTACGAAAGTCATAGTCCTAGTTGATTTCAAGCCATAATTTGCAACCAAGGTTTCATGCAAACTATCAAAAACAACCCTATTCATTTGGAACATCGACTAATAATCTCTCTCATCGCCTAGTTGCTCAACAACCCATTCATAACCAGTTAGGAGTGGTTGTCTCCTCTCCTTTTTGTTTAGGTAAGTGTCGTAGTAGTGCATACCTACATAACCAGCTGCTGCAACAAAATCCTGAAATGGTAACTTCCTCTTTTTTGTTTTTTTCGATATCATCTTCGCTTAAATCGCTCTCAGTGGTTAAACCATCAATGTCACTCTCAGTGGTTGAACCATCAATGTCACTTGATGAGCTCATCTACAAATAATAACAATGATTAGTAACGTAGAACATGACATCAAGACATAATTTAATTGAGAACACATTAGAAGGTAACAATAATACGAGTATGACATATCTGAATAGTTTCAACCCCTTACATTATTATCACTAAATAGTTTTCAAATTAAAAAAAGAACAAGAAAAAAGATCTAATCTTTCTTCATCTTGAGATCAAACATCCTCCTAAGCCAATTCATCTTTACTTCATTGGTCTTCATAGTGATAAACACTTCTTGATTTTTCTAGTTTAGTAAAGAGCATTGTCGCAATGAAGTGTTCATCACTTCCTTCTACTACCCCAGCCTGAATAGCTACATCCATAGCATCCACTACGGATGGATCACTCTGAATAGGGCCTTTTGCCATGATGTCCACCATATGCTTGAAATCCCTAGCTATGGGATTTTTCTTGTTCTTCTTTGGGCTAGGATTACATTATTTGCCCTACGCTTCGCAACGACCTTCGGTTTCGTGCAGACGACCTCATTGTTCTCCCCATCGGCGGCGGCATCTTCCTCGCTGTCCTCCGAACAATAGGTGGTCCATCACGAAAATGTTTAGGATATTGCTGAAAATATATTAAAAAAAATGACTGAAGTTAGCAAAAAAATAAAATATGAGACCATACACATTAATAAATAGACTTTTCTGCAATGACTACCTTGTGCTCCTTCCACCAATCATCAAATGCAGATATAGTTCCTTTTTTATGATTCCAACCTAGGCCAGTTACTTTTTGTTTCAAATCATTCCACAAGTTGTATTCTTTTTTCAATGTTTCCCACTTATTTTTTAGTTGTTTTTTGTCGTGCTTTTTCCCTGTCCTTTCAAAAAACTTCTTTTGGAGGTTCTTGTAACCCGTGGTATTCAAACATCCCAATGGTCTATTCCCAGCACCAACTTCCTCAGCATAGATCTGACAAAATGCCCTATTGCCAAATGTATCCCAATTTGCCTTGCTGATAGCAACTAGTTCCATCTATACAATTTACATGATGATTTATAATTTGTAAGGGCATAATATAATGATATGCAAAACTAACATTTTAACTTGCAAAAAAAATCAGTAAAACTAAACCTAGAACAAGGCTTGCTAATAGACATTCTTTGCTAGAGATGTTCTGTGTCAATCCGCTTAAAAGGAAACATAGCTATGCATACCATTTAATATCGAACATAATGTGAATATGAAAGAAAATAAATACTTCACTCCCAGCAAAAAAAGTAATACTTCACAGGCTTTCTTGTTTTTTCTTAGAACCTTTTAACTTGCACAGACACATTGCTTTCTACACAGACACATTGCTCATCATACACATCATACACAGACACATTGCTTTCTACGAAATTCAGATCATACACAAACACATTGCAGAATCTTTCAGTTAGTTGTTCATCATGACTAGCAAATTCAGATTTCAGATCATACAGACACTATGCTTTCTATGAAATTCAGATCATACAGACAAATCAATTTTTCCCATGACTACCTTGATCTGGATCTGAGGACCTTGCAGATAGCGATAGAAGGCAGCGTAGGATGAGGACAGGAGGTAGCGCACTTGGGAAGGCGGTGTCGGTGCGGGAGGAGAGGGGAGGTAGCGACGCACTTGGGAGGTGGTGTCAGTGGAGGAGGAGAGGGGAAGCGACGACACACATGGGGAGGCAGCGTCGCACTTGGGAGGCGGCATCGCACTTGGGAGGTGACGTCGGTGGGGGAGGAGAGGGGAGGCGGCGGCGCACTTGGGGAGGCAGCGTCGATGGGGGAGGAGAGGGGAGGCGGCGGCGCACTTGGGAGGCGATGGGCGTGGAGCCGAACGGGAGGGGAGGGGATTGGAGGTGTCAGGGTGGGAGATGCATGGGAGGAAATGAAGGAATCGAGAGAAAAAAATGAGAGGGTTTGTGTAACACCCTGGCCCAAAATCCGCTCAATGCCCAGCCCACCGTGGGGCGAACCCGCGCACACATAGCACCCCACTTACACTTTCGTCCTCGCTTCGTGTAAAAGGGTTAACCCGGAGGTGCTATGTTTGGACCCAACAGGCATTATATACTAGTACAACTCACTTTAGACAAGCAATGTGGGACTAATCCCATCACACAACTCCTCATGGGCCACATGGGCCGCATACGAGTAGACCGAGGTATTACATTCACCCCCCTTAAGGGCTGACGCCCTCGGTAGCACACCGCATACGCGGCAAATGCCTAGAACCACCCCTCGGTACACGTCCGTGCGTCCAGTGCCGGCACATATGCCATGCCGTGTGTCCACTCCGGGACCACATGCGCCATGCGCCATATGCCCGCGCCCCTGTCCCGCATGCGCCCGTGCAGCGAAGGTTGATGCTCCGATACCATCTGTAACACCCTGGCCCCAAATCCGCTCAATGCCCAGCCCACCGTGGGGCGGACCCGCGCACACATAGCACCCCACTTACACTTTCGTCCTCGCTTCGTGTAAAAAGGTTAACCCGGAGGTGCTATGTTTGGACCCAACAGGCATTATATACTAGTACAACTCACTTTACACAAGCAATGTGGGACTAATCCCATCACACAACTCCTCATGGGCCACATGGGCCGCATACGAGTAGGCCGAGGTATTACAGTTTGCATTTATATACGAATGGCATTTTGAGGGTAATTTCAATGAAGTTCAGTAGCAAAGAGATATTTTATTCCGCAAAAGCCAAAAAAAACATCTCTCTCCTAGCTTATGGCTTTTAGCCTTAAAATAGCTTAAGCTTTTTATAAGCTGTATGAAAAAGTCACCCTTTTGTTTAGGCTTAGGCTTTTTTGCTTTTAAGCCAGACAAAAAGCCTAAACAAACAGGGTCACAGAATGGCTGCTGGGCCTGGAGTGCGAGCATCTTAGGTGCTTGGCACTTGCGTGAGGATTGAGAAGGCCCTGCCCATTAGCCCATGCCCACCGCTTGAGAAGTAAGAGTACATAGCTGAGTGTAGCAGTGACTCTTCTCTCTCTAATCCTAGAGAAGCGACTCAAGTGAGGGAGGTCTAATGCGGCGTGCGGCGGCGAGCGACGAAGAGGGCGTGTCATGCATGCATCATGTTGTGGGCGGTGGTGAGGAGCGGTGTGCGGGCGCTGGGCTACAACTAGTGGTGGACCCAAGATTAAAATTTAGGTTGGGCGGAGTAGACGGTGGATCAATAGTAATATCCTAAGTTGTTCCGATACTGGTACAGTGATATGAATTTGTCGATATGGTGATACGATATTTCTTAAATATAATGATACATTGATTCAACGAGTATATATGCATTCAAAAATAGATGAACCAGCCATTATGAGCTCTTAAGTGTCAAACTAGAATAACCAAAACTACAATGCCCTTCTCCTTTATCTAAACAAGAGAGAAATTTGCCACAATCAAACTAGCTTAAACAAAACCAATATAGTAGTATGGCGGCAAGCACCTTGAATTTGCATAGACTAGAGCAATAGCACACTCTCCCTGTAAAGAAATGGTCCTTGATTGGGTTAACTAAAAGTCTGAGAGTCACGGTCATCAGTTTAATTAACATCAATAAGCATCAACAGAGAAGAACCAACAATTAAACTAACTACGAGAAGAAAGCTCACACTCTATGCCCCATTGCCCTAGTATCGCAGCCACTCCTGCGCCCCATGTGGCCATAGCCCAGGGCTCGTGAGCCGCTCCTTGCCACCGCCCACAACGCGATGCATGCACGACGCGCCCTCTCTATCACTCGACACCGCCACAGTGCTGCCGCGCGCCGCATCAGACCTCCCTCGCTTGAGTCGCTTCACTAGGATTAGATAGGGGAGAGTCACTACTACACTCTGCTTTGTGCTCTCACTTCTCAAGCTGTGGACATGGGCTAGTGGGTGGGGCCTAGTCAATCCTCACACACGCGCCAAAACACCCAAGATGTTCGCACTCCATGCCCAATAGCCACTGCGTGTCCTGGCTTCGTCCTCCTCGAGACCGAGGCATCGAGCAACCTTCCACAGACTAAGGCCATATGGACGAGAGACAAGAGGGGGTACCGGCATCGCGGACTACCTCGGGCAGCCGCCCATGCATGCCCAATTGCTGGGTCTACCCCTGGTGGCAACCACACGGGGTGCAGGAGTAGCTGCGAGACTGGGGCAATGGGGCGCAGGGTGCGAGCTTTTTTCTTGTGGTTAGTTTAGTAGTTGATTCTTGTTTGTTGATGCTTGTTGATGTTAATTAAACTGATGACTGTGACTCTCAGAATTTTAGTTAACCCAACTAAGGACCATTTCTTTACAGGGAGAATGTGCTATTGCTCTAGTCCTATGCAAATTCAAGTTGCTTGCCGTCATACTCCTATATTGGTTTTAGTTAAGCTAGTTTGATTGTAGCAAATTTATCTCTTGTTTAGATAAAGGAGAATGGCATTGTAGTTGTGGTTATTCTAGTTTGACGCTTAAGGGCTCATAACGGCAGTTGGTTCATCTATTTTTAAATACATATATACTCGTTGAATCAATGTATCCTTATATTTAAGGAACATCGTATCACCATATCGACAAATTCGTGTTGCCATATTCATATCGCCATACCGGTATCGCGTATCGAGGCAACTTAGGATATTACTATTGATCCACCATCTACTCCACCCAACCTAAATTGTAATCCTGGGTCCACCACTGGTGCATAGTGATAAGTGAAGTTAGACACCTAAATTTAACTACACTCAAAACAGGTGAGCTAAACGGTCAAACCTTGTCAAAAACTAATGTTAACTCATTTCTTGTTCTATATGTGCAGGGAGCTAAACGAGAAGTAAATTGGATCGTAGGTGGTACTCCATACGCATCCATCTTTAATTTGTTCCATGGAAAACACAAATGAAAACCCTAAACACACATTCTAAGCAGCACAGCCCCACCCTTTCTTTAATTCCTCTATTTGACTTAATATTTGGGCGTTTTGCTCATGAATGAATGATGATTTTGTCCTGGATCAACTAGCTTTCTTCTTTTAATGCCAATCTCCGACTGTTATTGGAGAGGCACAAGGGTGATTGAATTTCAGTGCCAACGATGACTGCATCAATGGCCTACATATACATTAGAGCAGGGAGGAGGCGTCTGTCAGAGCATCTTTTCTATTTTAAATCCCTTCAATGGGCAGTTCGACATCAACTGCCACGCATGCATCTGTACTTTTTCTCTTCTGCTCTCTCCTCATGCCTATAAAATTTTCTTCTGCTCTCATCTCATGCCCAGAAAAATTAAGAGTAAATTAGAACAATATGGCTGTTTGGGTAATAGTATAATACACAAGGCCACACCACAAAGTGACTTATCTAGTACTACCAGTACTACAATGCTATATGGAATTAGCTAGTGAACTTGGAGTGATCGATCCATGATTATATTTGGTTTATCTAGTACCACCAGTACTACAATGCTATATGGAATTAGCTAGTGAACTTGTGGTGATCGATCCATGATTATTTTTTGGACAATGAAGTACGAACGAATTTTGAGTACTTAGTTGAGAGGAAAAGACAATTTCTCAATGTTCTATGCAGAAAGGCACAAGAATATAACAGTTTGGAGAACCTTTGTTATTTTTTAATCTTTTTTAAAAATTATTTTAAAGATAGCATCTTCTTAACTTTATTTTCAATTCTGACCCCTTTGGTCACGCCATAGACCGTGGCGTAACCAAACTGTGTTGTCACGCTATCGACCGTGGTGTGACCAAACTATGTCGTCACGCCACCGACCCCTTTGGACGGGTCCATTTCTAGGTTAAGTCCTGTCACGCCAAGAAGAGTGTCGTGAATAGCATAGTTTGGTCACGCCGCAGTCAGTGGCGTGATAGCACAATTTGGTCACGCCACGGGCCATGACGTGACCAAAGGGGTCAGAATTGGAAATAAAGTTAAGAAGAGTCTATTTTTAAAATAACTTTTAAAAAAGAATTAAATAATAAAAAGAATTCCAGTTTGGATGGTTGCTCAAAGGCACTGCACAGCCTACTATTAGGCGTAGCTACAACCTACAACCGCTGAATGTAAAGAACACACGCCGCTCTTCTCTCTTCCCGTTTCGGCGGTTGTTCAACTGCTTACGCAATCAAACAGCTAGGAGCAGGAAGCTTTGAGTTCAAAGTGGCCTCATCTGACAAAGCGGTTGAGATCGCGCTACGAGGCTGGTTAAGATCTGGATGTATTTTGATATCTCTCAGTATAAAGTTGCCCAGCGCAAGAGCCTTTTCGGCGAGTCTAACGCCTCAGCTATCTAATCCAAGTGACAGCGCCATGCAATGGTGACAAGCTACTCCTGCCAAAACAGCCTCAAAGCACAAACTAAGTAGAGAGACAACTTGGCTGCCAGCAATGATTCGCTGGCTTCCCGACTCAAGAGGGATTACGAACACATACGCTGCCAATTAGTAGGACATCAAAGAAATGATTTCGCCTGGAAAACGGATAGTGACACCCCAAATCCCACAGCATGCCCGCTCTGCTCCCAATGCCTAGTAGACTTTGACGCCCCCTCGTGACCCAACCATGCAACGACTACATGCAAACCCTACCAACCTCCTTCTCTCTATCCCTTCGCGTGTAGCCATGGAGCAACCCACTAAGCTAGTTTCATATAAATCAGCCCTCCTCTCAGAGGCACAATGCTCACCAAGACCAAAACTCGCTCATCACATCTTCCCGAAAAAACCTAAAGACCTACAGAAAATATGTTTTCGCTGCCTATCCTACTCCCATTTCATAGCATCTTGTAGAGACCCTGTTATTTGCTGGCTTTGTAGAACTAGTGGCCACTTAAAAAGAAATTGTCCATTCACCTTTTAGTTCGCCAAGCAAACCGATGTTCAAAAAACACCAGTCTCCTCCATGGAACCAATCATTCTAGGCCATCCTACTTCCCTTGGCATTCACTGCCTACCAGCTCGCAACCTGAACTCCCTTGTCACGACAGTCGCTATTGAGCCCACTGCTCCGTCCATCGTCCATTGGCTTCGCTGAGTTTTCCATGGCTGCCTGGGCAACCCCCAGGTTCACTTTGCTGCCAGAGGGGTGGGTCACATCTTCGTTGTCTTCCTTAGGCTCCAGGACCAGGAGCGCGCCCTCCGGAGCAGCTCACTGCGTGTTGAAGGATGAGTGGTGACCATTTTCCCACACAACTAGAGGGAAAATGTATTCACTTTCTTCTACCGCTACATCGTCTATCTCATGCTTGAGAAATTCCCTCTCGAGCTTTGGGACTCGGTGTGGCGTCGCGTCCAGCATCTCTGGCTTCACCAACCTCATCAACATCGACAACACCTGCCTTAGAGGCCATGATTTTGCTACATACTTCGCCATGGTTAAGGTTGAATCTCTAGACCACATCCCTCACCACTTAGCTTTCCACAAACCAGATGAGACGGGCGCATATGCGGATGTGTACATCAACAAAATTTGGGACATAGACAACCCATCCTTCACCTTGTCTCCTCCGCCACCTCGCTCTAACCACCTGCCAAACCTTTTTCGCCACTGCAATAACTGACCTCCCACTACCCCAAACACCAGCTCCCGCCGAATAGCTTTTGCTAATGCAAAAACTCTAGAACCGTCACTGAATCCACTGCCACTCTTTTCATCATGGGTGATCATGCTAGACACACCCTTCAACAAAATACCAATCCCAACCTTTTCGATGTCCTGGCCTTTCTTGCTCAAACTAGCAAGCTGGAAATCATGGGTTTCCCTAGGCATACCCCACATGCCTCTGTTGCTTTTGAACGGGGAGCTTACCACGTACGTCTAGAGCTAAGACTGTATCGGGTTGTAGAAGCCTGGATCCTTGTAGCCCAAGTTGACCGCATAGACGAACCCACCTTTCCTTGCTACAACATTCTATCTGGCTCCATTTCTAGGGAACCCGCCTTTCCGGTTGTTGACTGCCACTACAAGATCAAACTAGTTATCCACATGAAACCTATTACTGTTGAAGTCACTCCACTAACACTTATGCCGCTATCCCAACGACCGGCCATGCTGCCACACAATTCCATTCAAACAATGTTTGGCCAACAAACTCTGATCATCATGCCATCGCCTCCAATTTGCACCATGCCGCCTTTCATGCTACCACTGATTGACAAACGCTTGCTAATACCTCCTGAGCAGAGCCCGGTGGCAGTGGTGCCGCTGGAATCACTACACTGTGCTCGAGTTAGACTACCAGTGCCACTACTCCATGAAGCAGTAGATAGCAAGAGCAAGAAGAAAGACGCCAAAACATGTGCACGCACGCCAGTTTCCCCGAACCCAAAAGCCCAGCACTACTACAACTCCTACCACCAAGCGAACAGTTGGAAGACAAAATCCCAGACCTCAATGTTACTCCACTAGCTAAGAACGGCCGCAGCAAGAAGATTGATCTACAGGTGTACGTTCGGAGGAGCCCGTGGCTGCAGAAGGTGTATGACGGGGATCATATCAACCAGGTGGAACGAGCCAGCCGTCGTGTTGTAGCTGCAACACCAAGCTCTTCGGCTAACTCGACTTCAACTTCAGGGAGTCGTCGTAGAAACCGACCAAAGGCAAGGAAAATTGACCAAGTAATCCAGACGCCTATCAAAGTAAAGCCAAAGCTGACATCAAAGGCCGTGATCAGAGAACTAGCAGGGCTTTGTGGTTTACAGGCGAAGGAGAACATCAAAGAAGCAGCACAGATTGAGAAGGCCGCATTAGGAAGTGCACCCCTAGCAATGCTTAAGCCAGTACCACTGTACCACCGACCAGAGCTATCATCTTATGCATCTTCTTTTGTCTCTGCATCTATGCTTCATTTCGTCTACAAGCATAACTTTTCTCATTTGCACCAAACAATCGTGTTTTTTCACCTAGCATTTGCTCGGTTGATCTTTACCTTCTTAGGTCGTACTTATTGTCCTTCTCAGGTTTCTTCTTTTCCTCTAGTGTTTGCAATAGTCTCATGCTGCTCTAAGTTAAGTTGGCTCCAGGGGGCTTTTGTTTACATTTTCCTGTTGCAGCTTGCTTCTTCCTGTCTCTTTGTGTTTGCGATGTTCTGGGTGGCAACTTGAAAAACTTTTTGGGCTATGCTCACATTGGATCTTGGGAGGCACTCATGTTGGTTGTGCATCACGACGCTTAGAGCATACTAAGGACCTCAATAAAGATCCTAACTTGAAATGTGGGAGGTCTAGGAAAGGTCAAGAAGAGGACATTAGTCTATCAAACTCTATTGGATTTAAAACCGGATGTCATTTGTCTACAAGAAACAAAATTGACCAACATTGATAGATTTAAAGTGATAAGCTTCTTACCTCCGAGATTGAGAAACTACCATTATCAGCCATCCTTCTAGGCTTCTGGTGGCACACTCACGGCCTGGTGCAATACCAAATTGGACGCATCCTTTATACATGTTGATGATTCGTCATTATCTCTAGCCTTCTAGTCCAAAACCGACAGAATCCAATTTAATATAACAAACATCTATGCACCACTCGAAGATAATGATCGCCAACTCTCGACGATCGAGTCACCGATCTTACGAAATAAACAAAGGAAAATAGCAAAGACTTCTTGGAATGAGAATGGGACAACTCTTTATTGCTATAAACTGGATCCTTTACAGGGGGTGCCCTCTACTAGGTAGTGGACTAATCCTAATTACACTGAGTGTAATGCTTGCTATGCTATTGAATCAGACTTAAAACATGAATCTAATGCCGACTGTGATGCTTCAATCTGATGCCTTTGTTCCTCCATGCTCCATCTTTAAATAACCATCGGAGAGGTGGCAGTTACTCCTAGAGAAAACACCTGTTAGAAGTGAAGCATCTGGTCAGAGGGTCTGTTACAGTTAGTGAAATAGTAACAGATCGTTGGTTGGTGTCTATGAGACATTAAACTGAATGGTGGTTGTTGTTAGTGTCTTAGGACCATGAAACGTCGCATAGTATGGAACAAATACGACATGTGTTTCATTCTACACCCGAAAGGAATATACCTGGATGGGGTCTAGGTGCCAGTTCATTGCTTCTACGAGCAGTTTTCTGGTCGAGTAGTAGGTACAGGACCTCTCTGACCAGGATACCCACGATGTAACCTCTGGAATCCTTACGACCGCGAGGGTCGTTAGCCTTAGGGGTTACGACCATGAAGACATATGGTCTTTAATTATATGTAGAGGTTTTAATCCTCGTCAGCTAGCCCCCGAACTTTAAATGAATTTGGTCATGTAAACCTTTTCCCGATGCAAAATGTATCGAACTGACCCTCATTTAATGTCATGACAGTCGAGGTGGTCTGTATTCACTTCAAAGTTGAGAAACTGCTTTGGGAACCGAAGAGTCCTATGTCAGTTGGACTTTTGGTAACTCCTTTTTTGCAGTTAAGGAACTGCGGCTATAAAATCCCTTCGGCGTGCTACCTAAAGGATTTTACGCTCTTAGACTTTCCTTCAATCCCTCTTCTTCTTCTTGTGAAGTATCTCCTCCGACCTCCTTTGTTCTTCTTGCCCAAAATATTTTTCGACCAGTGTTCTAAACCCAAACATGTCGGACTCAATCACCAAGTGGTTGGCTTCAGATTTGAGCGGGAAGAAACTCAAGGCTCTGGAAGAGGTTGGGATGCTTCGCAAGAAGGATCTGATCAAATGGAGATCAGCGGCTGGAGAGCATTTCCCGAGCAAAGAGGATGGGGAAATCTTTGTTTTTCTTGCCTACATTGAGTACGGATTCAGATTACCAGTGCATCCGTTCCTTCCGAGAGTCATGGAGTATTACGGAGTTGAGCTAGTGAATCTGGCCCCCCAACTCCATCGCCAACCTCAGCATTTTCGTCTACCTTTGCGAGGCATACCTGGGGATCCAACCAAATCTAAGGATCTTCAGGTACTTCTACAAGATGGTGGGGTCGGGGAAGTCAAAGGCTAGACCTGGGGAGTGTTCGCTGTGACTCCATGACAGGAAGGCTGAGGAGTACATCCAAATGTACCCGAAGTCCTCGTGATCGTCATGGAAGGAAAGCTAGTTCTACATGACGGTCACAAAAGGGGACGGTCTCTACTTTGCCGACAAGGTGGCGAGGGAGAACCCCCACTAGCAGTCGACCGTGAAGAAGGAGGGAAGGGTCGAAAGATGCGTTGAAGCAATCCAAGACCTCAATGCCAAGGGCTTAAATGCTTGGCACGTGGTTAGTGACTTTTTCATGCGCATGATTTGCCCCTTGAGGCTCCGATCCCTTCCTCTACTCTGGTATATTAGTCATGATGAGGTGACCAAAGATACCATGAAGGGTAAGTCGTGATAACTTTTCCGACCAGTATGATTTATTTAGTTGTTTTATTTTCTAATCTTGAAACCTTTTTGTTCTTTTGAAGCCCTTTCTCCTAATAAGATCAGGGAACAGGTCAGAATGATCTGTGTTGGGGAGCCGGATGACAAGGCGGTGTTTCCCAACGTCTTGGCTACTATCTTCGACTCGGAGAGAATAGCAAGGCTTAAGGTAAAAAAAACCACTTTTTCATTATCTTTTATATATTCTCCGACCAGTATATGATTTGCTCTTAATAGCAGGTGGTCGGGTTGAGGATACAAGAGTCCAATGATGGCTCTACTCCTACTGTGGTTCCGACCGACTCCTGCTCTGAGGCCACGCAAGATGATGGCTTTCCAGAGGTAAGAAGAACATTGAGAAGGAGCATATATTTTAGATGAAAATTTCATCACCTAATCAAATTTTATTTATGACTTAGGCGAGTGAAAAAGAGAGCCCGCAGCGAGAAGTTGAGGAGGTCGTAGGCCCCATAAAGGTCGTTCACGACCTAACAGTTGCTCTAGAAGCAACTGATCTAGAGGTCGACGAATGCACTCCCTCCGATCCGATGGTCAAGAATCTTACCCTCGACCAGCAGGTTGAGGATATTGCTTCCGACCTCTTATCGGAGGATGTGAGGGGTCTAACCAGCCCTACTAGTTTGGGACCAGTGAAGTAGGTTGAGAAGAACAGGAAAGCAAGCGCCACGGACTTTGCTCCAACACGTTTCAGACTCAAAACAAAAAAAAGGCGACCAAGTACGTATACATGAAAAACTTATGTAAGTACTGACCTTCGATGTTTCTAAAATTCTAGAGTATTAATCTGCCTTTCTTCTGTTTTATAGATCCTCTGGCATTCTGGTCACTTCCAACCAGGACGATCCTTAGGATAAAATTCCTGAGGAAAAAGAGGTCGAGCCAGCCCCTGGGCAAGTAACGTACCAACACATGTTTAGAAAACAGTAACAGATCCAACCCCACCTATGGAGGTGGAGATTTCTGAGGAGTCCCAGCAGGTTCTGACCATTGCTGGGAAGTCTCCTCGCCCCAACAAATTCCCTCATTGCCCTCAGTTCATCGAGGATAAAGAACTCGATGAGGCATTGGGGAGGATATCGAACCGTCAAGCAGAGATGAATCCTGATGCCATTTTCACCAAATACAATGATGTGGCGATCCGGGCACGACCACTTTCATAGCCTTTTCCTTAGAGTATATGATAACTAACAGGAATTTGCTATCTTTATAGAATATGGTGGAGAACTTCGCTGTGGTCAGAGGACTGACCCAGCGAATAAAACTCTTGGACAAGAAGAACTCCGAATTAGAAAGTAAGTACTCTGTTCTTAACTTCTCCTCTCCTTTCGTAACTTTGTTCCTCTTTTAATTAACTTCTTCCTTTATCATATTTGATAGATTTGGAGAAAATTAAAGAAGATGTTATAGACAAGGAAGCTATAATAACCAAGCTTAAAAAAGAATGCTAGGTCAAGGACCAGTCGATCGAATTCTTGACGACCAGGCAGAAGGAAGTTTTTGAAACTTGCGAGAAGAAAGTCCAAGGTAACTGGTCATAAACTTGGCTAGTCTACTACCTTTTAAAATTACATGTATTTATCATTTGGTCTACTCGTACAGAGCAAACAGAAAAGTTAAAAAGAGCAAAGAAAACTCAGGAGTTTGAAGGCGGCTAGGGGTAGAGCTTGAACGAAGCCTTGAAGACAAAGTCAAGGCTTTGAACAAGATGTTCCTTGACATGGGATCGGGAGTGCAATTTCCTCTCTTAAAAGATCTTGCGGAGAAGATAAACTTCCTTGGTGGACAACTCAAAGACCTCCAAAAACTACTCAAGCTACTCGGGAGAACCATGCACAGACTATGAAAGAAGCTATTGCCAATGGAGTCAGTTTTGCATTAGCAAAACTGAAAGCCTCTGCCCCCTCCATGCATCTCCAAGCTGTTGAGGAAGACTTCAACTGCTCGGGAGATGAAGCAACCAAGCTTTTCGAGGAAATGGCACCTCTCGGAAACAAGGTTGTGGAGGAAATGGATGTCGGATCTCCAGCGCGCAGCGACCAGTCTAGTAGCCCCAAGAAGTAGATAATTTGTAATATAATAATTATGAATGTAAAAACTTACCTTTTGATCATCAATAAAGTCTTGGTTTATCTTTACACTTTGCTACATACTTGTACATTTTTCTAGCCCCTGACTGCTTGTGTTAGTAGAAGAACTTACTAAAGAAGTAATAAACCAAGAAAAAAAGAGCAAAAGCTATGACCATGGTAAATTATATGCTGACTATGTTGTAAAAATGATCTATATATCACTAGGAAATCAATTTGGTCGGAACCAGTGTATGACTTCAACTAGTTTAGATCTATTTCATAATCGAAATATTGTATAGCACCTTGTATGGTCGGAAGATATTATAAGACTTATCGTGATGATAAGAAATTATGCAAGAATGAATGCAAAAGAATGATAAGTGACCCTGTTTATACTTATTATTCAAAACTGGTCATAAAGGTTGCTAAGAATTAAATACATGAAAAACACTTCGCAAAACGTGCTCATGCTCAAGTTTCGACTGGCAGCAAGGATCGTAGGAAAATGACCATCGCTAGGAAGCTCTTTCTAGTGGGTAGGACCACATGCAAAGAGGAGAGACTTCGACTAGGAGGCTTTTCGTGTCCCGACCAGTAGCCAAAACGAGAGTAGAATAGAATGTTGAAATGATGAAGGGTAGTCTTTAAATTCTAAGCATGTAAATAACTATATCGAGTTGTTTGTGCAATGCTCCTTTATTTGCTTGCTTCTTTGAGAAAAGTGTGTATGGTTGCGCGTGAGTATCATAGCTATGATGTTCACGACTAGGACCCATATGGTTTGTGATACCTAAGTCAATACCAAAAGAAGTAAAAGGAGATCCTTTAGAAAAATATCAGAGAGAAATCGATCTTTTCCGACCCAGTTAAACAACAATAGTATGTGCCCAAAGAATAAATGATATATATATATATATATATATATATATATATATATATATATATATACACAATATCACTCATTGGAAAGAAAAGGAATGATGCATCTTTATTGAATTGAATAAAAGAAAAGAACAACTATACATAAAACTTACACAACTGGTCAATGTTCTAAGAATTAAACAAAACTTGCACATCTGACATTGCTAGTCATACCGAACCTGGTCAGGTTACTTCGACCACAGTGTATGGACCTTCCCATTTGGGAGAAAGTTTATTGCAATTAGCCTAGCTCTGAATTTTTCGGAGAACCAGATCACCTACAGCTGGGCTGCGAGGTTGCACCTTATGACTATGGTACCTTCACATGGCTTATTGGTAGACTACCGATCATATCAAGGCTTGGTTTCGTCGTTCTTCAAGGAAATCGATGTCGTCAAGTTGTCATTCATTCTGATCGTTCTCATTGAAACAATCAGTTCTAGCGGAGCCAATCTTTAGTTTTGGAGGAAGCATGGCTTCAGCACCATAAACCAAGAAAAATGACATTTCACCGGTCACACGACTGGTCGTGGTTCGAACGGCCCATAATACAGAAGAAAGTTATTGAACCCAAGCTCTTGACCATTTTGTCAACTGCTCGAATACCCGACGTTTCACTCCTTGCATTATGATTCCATTAGCCCTCTTGACTGCCCTGTTACTCTGCGGATGAGCTACAGAAGTGAAATGTATCTTGATACCTAGATTCTCACAGAATTCCTAAAAATTACCGCTCGAGAACTAGGTACCATTATTTGTGATTATCCGACTGGGTATACCAAATTGTGTTATCACGCTTTTTGTGAGAAACCTCTTGGTAGCCTCAATTGTTGTTTTAACAACTGGCTCGGCTTCTATCCATTTTGTAAACATGTCAATCATGACGAAAAGGAATTCGAAGCCCTCGGGTGCTCTTGGGAAAGGTCTTAGAATGTCCAGTCCCCAAGTTGCAAAAGGCCAAGAAAGTGGTATTGTTTGCAATGCTTGTGCCGGCTGATGTACCTGTTGACTATAAAATTGACATTATACGTACTTCATCACAAGTTCTTTTGCATCATAAAGGGCAGTTGGCCAGTAGTATCCTTGTCTGAAGGCTTTACCGACCAAGGTTCTATAGGAATGATGTGCTCCAGAGAGTCCTCCATGTATGTCGGAGAGTAGCTGTAACCCATCCGCTTGAGATGTACATCTCATCAACACTCCATGAGATCTCCGTTTATAAAGGGTACTTTCAATCAAAGTGTATCATTTGGCTTTTCGAGCTGTACGATCGGCCTCTACATCGTCTTTAGGAATTGTGCCATGCTAAAGATAATTGTAGATCGATGTCATCTAATCACTACTGGGATCGATCTATACGACCTCCAGTGAAGCATCTATGTTCTCAGAATTGTCGACCACTGAAGGTGTTTCGAGCTGCTCGAGAAAAACTCTGGGCGGGGATAGGTGACCGTGTAGAAGCCATCCGTGCCAAACTGATCTGCCAAAAAGTTTTCCTATCTAGGAATGTGTTGGATCTGAAAACCGAAGAAGTGCTTTTCGAGTTTTCATTTTTCCACCAAATAAGATGACATCTTGGGACTAGAACATTGATATTCCTTCCTGACTTGATTCGCTACTAGTTGAGAATCACCTTTTGCTAGCAATCTAACAATCTCGAGCACTCTAGCTGCTCGGAGTCCTGTCAATAAACCTTCGTACCCTGCCACATTATTTGTAGCAGAAAAATGTAGTTGTATGGCGTACTTAATTTGTTCTCCAGTAGGGGATATTAAGACGACTCCAGCCCCCAAGCCTTTGAGCATCAAGGAGCCATCAAAGTACATTGTCCACTCGACGTGGTGTTCGTACTTGGGCCCTTGGGTGGGTTCAAGGTTCGTCCATTCGGCAATGAATTCTGCTATTGCCTGAGACTTGATTGTTGTTTGTGAGATGAAATGGAGGTTGAACGCCCCAAGCTCGACTACCTATTTTGCTATTCGTCCGAATGATTCCCGGTTTTCGAGAACCTGACCAAGAGGATATCTAGTGGGTACGACCACTCTGTGAGCCTGAAAATAATGCCTTAGTTTCCTTGAAGCCATAAGGAGACAATATAGCAACTTTTGTACCTATGGATATCATTCTTTAGGTCCATGTAAGACTTTGCTTACGTAATATACTGGTCTTTGGATGTTATCACGCTCAGCGACCAGTACAGCACTGTCTACCTGTGGCGTTGCAGCTACATAAATCAGTAATGTTTCTCCCGATCTTGGAGAGACTAAGATCGGGGCACTCATAACGTACTTCTTGAGCTCTTCAAAGGCATCGTTTGCCTCTTTAGTCCACTCGAAACTCCCATGTTTCCGAAGAAGCTTGAAGGAAAGTAATCTTTTTCACCTAACCATGCTATGAAATGACTAAGCGCTGTCATACAGCCGGTTAATTTTTGGACCTCTTTCTTCGTGGTTGGAGGGCACATCTAGTCGATGGCCGCTATTTTCACTGGATTTGTTTCAATGCCTCTAGCCAAAACTTGGAATCCGAGAAGCTTTCCAGAGAAAACTCTGAACACACATTTTTTTCCGAGTTTAACTTAAGGTTATGCCTTCTTAAGTTATTGAAAGTCTCTTGTAGGTCGGAAATGTGATCGCTAGTGTTGATGCTCTTTACGACTAAGTCATCAACGTAAGCTTTCAAATTTTGACTATTTGTGGATTAAAGGTTTGTTTGCATTAACCTTTGAAAAGTTGCACCATCATTTTTTAGACTAAATGGCATTTTTACATAGTAGTAAGTGCCATATGGTGTGATGAAGAAAATTTTCTCTTCATCATCTTTGCTCATATTAATCTGGTGGTACCCTGAATACGCATCTAAAAAACTTAACAACTCACACCCGGAAGTAGAGTCTGCAAGCTGATCAATGCGTGGAAGAGGAAAGCCATCCTTCAGATAAGATTTTATTAAGATCTGTGAAGTCAATACACATTCATCATTTCCCCTTACTTTTTCTAACCATTACAGGATTGGCGAGCCACTCTAGGTGATCGACTTCACGAATGAACCCGACCTGGAGAAGCTTGTGGATCTTCGACTGGATTGCTTCCTTCCGATCAGGTGCAAAGTGCCTTAGCTTCTGCTTGACCGGTTTCTTATCAGGCCAGAGAGCTAGCCTATGCTCGATCACCTCCCAGGGGACTCCGGGCATGTCGGACGCCTACCACGTGAATACATCCAGGTTTGCTCGGATGAAGGAGACGAGAGACTCTTCCTATGTTAGCATTTTCTGACCTAGACGGTGTTTTGGCGCCTTCCGGAGAGCGCCTTTGCCAAGTGGTACCTCCTTGGTCTAGTCGGACGGTTTTGGCACCATCTTTGGTCTCAAGTGTTTGACCTGCATGGTAGGCGGATTAGTTTCCCTAGTCGAAAGTTCATAAACCAGTTCTAAGGACTTCCGATCACATGCATAGGCCATTTTTTGATCTCCTCGAACCGTAATGACTCATTTTGGTCCTAACATATTTAAACTCTGATAACCGTAACGCGTGGCTATCAGAAACTTTGCCAATGTCGAATGACCAAGGATTCCATTGTATGCGGTTTCGAAATCCACCACATCAAATGGAATCTTTTCCATTCGGAAGTTGTCAGGTCTTCCTAACATGACTGGTAGGGATAGTTGCCCTATCGGTTTAGCGGTAGAACCAAGAACTATGCTATGGAAAGCATATTTCATAGGTTTTACTTTTGACATGAGAATTTGCATTTCTTTCAATGCTCCCGTAAATAAAATGTTTAAAGGGCTACCTCCATCTATTGAGACTCGATTAACTTTGCAATTATTAATTGTAGGTTCAACAACAATAGGGGACTTACCTAGTCGAGTCGAAAGGATGGGGCAATCTTCTTTGCTGAAGGAGACTACAGGTTTCGACCACCTGGATGGCTTCATAGTGATCGGAGCTTCAGCAAGGTTGACCTCCCGTTCCACGGCATTCAGATGGTGTCTTAATTCGTATGAAAAGGATCCACTGAAGATCATGTCAACAGTATGTTGCGGCTCCTGGTACTCCATTTGTTTGTTGCCATCTTTGTCCTCCTTCGTGCTTGGCTCTCCAAGCTCCTGTATGGATGGTAAGGGACCTTTACCCGCGTAATAATCCTCTAGCTTTTTCTGCCAAGCCCGACAGGTGCGCAGATCGTGCCCCGCCTGCTGATGAAGTGGACACCATTTCTTATTTTTCTTGTACACGTCGGTCGGAGCCTTTGTCTTGTTCCAACCGGAATAGTCTCTCTTACCTTTGGTAAACTTCTCTAGGATCGTGAGGATTTCCTTGTCCTTGGACTTGCGATTCTTCTTACCCTTGAGAGTGTTCTTTTTCTTCTTCGGCTTATCTAGGACAGGTTGAGGAATCTTCTCTTTTCGATCGATGGCCTTGCTCCATTCGACTGCTTCACTAGCAGCCGCATATTTGTCGGCCATGTCAAAAAGTTCAACGGTTGATCATGGAGGGTTTATGGCAATGTCCTCCGTAAACCGTCGATTTCTCAATCTTGCTTTGAATGCCTGGATGACGGAGGAATCTACGACCTTGGGGATAGAGTTACGGACCTAACTGAACCTCTTAATATATTGACAAAGGGCTTCGTTTGGTTCTTGTCGGATCCGATGAAGATCATCCTCCTTTTCGGGGCGGTCATACGTCCCTTGAAAGTTGATGATGAGGAGGTCACAAAGCTGCTCCCAAGTGTAAATTGATCCGGCCGTTAGGTTAAGTAACTACGACCAGGCAGACCCTTCAAGTACCGTAGGCAGATAATTCGCCATCACGTGTTCATCACCACCACCAGCCTTAATGGCGGTGGTATAGATTTAGAGAAATTCCAATAGGTTTTGAGTCCCATTGAATTTTTCCATGTTGGCTGGTTGGAACCTGCCCGACCAGCGTACAGCTTGGAGTCCTGCCGAGAATGCTCGACAGCCCGTAATGGAGTCGTCGCGCCTTCTGGAAAGGAGCTGGATTGTAGTCGGTCGGGGACCGGTTTCTCAAGTTGTCATACCTTGGATCCGGTGCCCCGAGTCAGCCATGGACATTGGTGTTGTGTCTTTGACCACTCGCTTGGTTCAGGCGATGCCGAAGGTCATCGAAACCAAGTGGTCTTTCCTCTTGACGAGGAGGAGGAGAGGCTACTGGGAAGAGTCGCCTTCCCTCGTGATTCCCAGGTCGAAATCTATGAGGGGGTCTTGGTATCGATCGGTCCTTTTTTCGACCATGTTGCCCTCTGCTAGGGAGGAACGCTGGGATGATGTCATGGTTTGAGTTTGCAAGTTCGTTTGTTCCCAGTACATTTTTGTACGCTACACGGTTCGTTGGAGGATCTTTGATACTTGTTTTGCAAGTTGAGCATATCTAGGAGCCTCTGCCAGAGCATGGTCTAGATTATTTAAAAGGTTACGAACTTGTTGCGGGTTTTGAACTGTTATCGTAGGTCTGGGAGGATTTCTACTACCAGAGGGTGTTTGATGACTTGAGGTACCTCCTGATCTTTGGTCTTGCCCTATTTGACCCCTTACGCGCAGTGGGGCAGAAGCAGGTGAATTAACTGATGGACGTCCATCAGCTCAGTTGCCTCCGACATCTGGTGCTTGACCGCTCGTGCCATTTCCATCAGTACGTGGTGGCGAGTCAAGCAGTGGAAAATTGTGCATGGCATCCTGATTTGCATCTTCGATGACATTAACCTCATGCCTCCAGCAGCGATCCTCCGATGAGCTTCTATCGTAACTAATGGAGAGCTTTCCAATGCTTCTATAAGGAGCCTCCACAATAGAGAGTGGTCGGAGATTACCACCTCCGATGGGCCTTGTGGTGGATTCAGCCTAATCCAGTGGGTACCCGATCGTAGGCCGAGTTTGATTATTCCCACTTGACCTTCGACTGGTGGTAACTTCATCGACACTATTACTAGATGTCGGTTGGCCCCTGGAATTGCCAGAAGCCATTTGTGAATACCGGTCACTCATGATCGTATGGAGAGTACATTGACCCTCGGGTTGCGATTCTGAGCTTTTGTCGCCCTTTTCGCCGGTCGGAAGGACCGGGCTTGCAGAGGTCTTTGGACACTCCGAACTGGTTGGAACGGCTGGTTCCTATGGGGACGCCACTGGTGGTGGCGAGTCCCCCCCCCCCATACGGTCGGTTTCGATGACCTCAGCGAGTGGCGAGTCGATGACAAAAGAGGATGATGAGGACATCGTGTAGTGTTCCATGGTGCGGATGCATGCGTCCATGTAGAGGTTAGAGTAGTCCTCCATGTCGAACTAGTTTTCCTCATCCCACGTCCCTGCCATGTACGCATGAGTGATGATGGAACGAAGGGAAGTGAGTGAGGAATGTTGAGGAAAGTAATCTTCAAGAAATCAGTGCCTTAATCCCCACGGATGGCACCAGCTGTCGACGATCGAGTCACCGATCTTACGAAATAAACAGAGAAAAATGGCAAAGACTTCTTGGAATGAGAATGGGACTGGTCTTTATTGCTATAAACTAGATCCTTTAAAGGGGGTACCCTCGACTAGGTAGTGGACTAATCCTAATTACACTAAGCGTAATGCTTGCTATGATATTGAATCAGACTGGTAACATGAATCTAATGCTGATTGTGATGCTTTAATCTGATGTCTTTGTTCCTCCATGCTCCATCTTTAAATAACCATCGAAGAGGTGGCAGTTACTCCCAGAGAAGACGCCTGTTAGAAGTGATGCGTCCGGTCGGAGTGTCAGTTGTAGTTAGCGAAACAGTAACTGATCGTTGGTTGGTGTCTGTGAGACACTAAACCGAATGGTGGTTGTTGTCATTTTCTTAGGACCATGAAACATCGCATGGTATGGAACAAATACGACATGTGTTTCATTCTTCACACAAAAGGGATATACCTGGATCGGGTCCAGGTGCCAGTTCATTACTTCTACGAGCAGTTTTCTGCTCAGGTAGTAGGTACAGTACCTCTCCAACCAGGATACCCATGATGTAACCTCTAGAATCCTTACGACCGCGGGGGTCATTAGCCTTAGGGGTTACGACCATGAAGACATATGGTCTTTAATTATATTTAGAGGTTTTAATCCTCGTCACCAGCCTTTCTTCGATGGGCTAACTGATATCCGGCAAAACATCTCTGGACCATGGATGGTAATTGGCGACTTCAATATATATTGATATGCATATGAGAAAACCAACGACAATATAAACTGGATGGGTATGGCTATCTTCAACTCATGGATACAAGACCACGGCTTGCTAGATGTGGAAATACTCGACAAGAGATTTACCTAGACAAACAAGAGAAGAAATCCAACAATGGTCAAGCTCAATAGGGTTCTAATTGATAAAGAATGGAGCTAACCTTTTTGGGCACTTCCACAAAATCAAAGGTAGCTGCCACTTCAGACCACACTCCAATTGTTGCTGACATCACAACCGACCTACCTTCTTCAAGACTTTTCAGACTTGAAAACTTTTGGCTTCATATGCCTTATTTTGAGAACCTAGTGTTACAAAGATGGACGCGACGGACCAGAAACTTGGTTAATATCTCCATTGCCAACCTTAAACTACGAAGACTGCGTGCACAAATTAGATCATGGTCCAAGAGGAAGTGCAGCTTAGCTACTCTACCTGACAACACCAAGATTACCTTGGAATACTTTGACAATATGGAAGAATGGAGACCCCTAACAACTCTCGAATTCACCTTCAAAAAGAATGTTAGACTTCACCTGCAGAACCTAACTTGGTTCTGGTCACTAAAATGGAGACGTCGGGCAAAGATTAAGTGGTGCAAACTGGGCGATGGGAATATGCATTTCTACCATGTAGCCTCGACCATCAACCACCGAAAGAACAGCATCAAGGTTCTGGTTAAGGATGGAATCGAACATTATGACAGCTCCTCGAAATTAAAAATTGCTATTGATTACTTCAAGGATCTTTTCAGTGTGTTAGTTCAATGGTCTCCAACAATTGACCTTACGTGTTTATACCAGCAAGATCAAAGTCTGCGGTCTCTTTCAGCCAACTTCACTTGGGAGGAGATAGCGAATGCAATTGTACATTCCTCGAACAACAAAAGTCCAAGGCCAGACGAGTTTACCAATGAATTCTACAAGAAGTTCATGAATACAATAAAGCCTGATCTACTACATGTTTTTGTAGACTTGCATGCCACTAGTCTTGACCTCTCAGGGGTGAACACTTCTTATGTCACACTGATACCAAAAATTGAGACGCCTATGCAAATCAAAGATTTCAGGACTATCTCGCTACTACATAGTATACCCAAGCTCATAAGGAAAGTCTTGGCCAATAGACTACAACCGAAGATCACAGACACATGCAATCCAGTTTTATCAAATAAAGATCAATCACAGAGAACTTCATACTAGCTTCAGAATTAGTCCAATGTGCAATGAAGAGGAAAAAACCAATGATAGTGCTCAAATTAGACTTTCATAAAGCTTTTGACACAATAAATTGGGACTATCTTCGACTAGTACTACAACACCGAGGCTTCGACAGTAAATGGATCAACTGGATACATACTATTCTTTCATCTAGCAAAGAACAAATTCTTGTCAATGGTATAGTGGGCGATCAAATTCATTACAAACGTGGGGTATGACAAGGATATCCACTCTCTCCATATTTATTCATACTAGTAGCAGATGTCCTCCAAAGAGTATTGGAACACGCTCACAATGATGGACTGATTCTACACCCCCTGGATATACAAGAGACCCCCCAACCTTACAATATGCAGATGATACCCTAATCTTGCTTAAGGGTACAGTGCAGCAAGCAACAGTTATCAAAGAGCTCCTAGAATCGTTTACAAGTTTCTCGGGTTTGAAGATCAACTACCATAAGAGTACATTTGTACCTATTCACATGTTGTAGCAGGATGTCGCTTTGGCCGCCAGCACCCTACAATGCCCTATCTGCTCAGTGCCATGTAACTACTTAGGACTACCACTCTCTACCAACAAGGTCCCTCACAGTCTATTACAGCCAATTATCGACAAAATCGACATAAGACTAGCTGTTTGGATGCATGGACTACTCTCATGGGGTGGTAGAGTACTAATGATAAGTACTATTCTATTAGCTATACCTACATATTACATGAGTTGCCTCCAATGGCCGGAACGTAGCATAGAAGCCCTTGACAAAATCCGTAGAACTTTTCTTTGGAAGGGAGATAGAGAGATACACGACGGGCATTACCTAGTCGCTTAGACCACAGTACTGATGCCCAAAGAGCAAGGGGGTTTGGGAATTCGCGATCTCAGGAATCACAACAAAGCTTTACTCATGAAATCAGCAGGGAAGTTACTATCAAACTCTACTGAACCTTACTTCCATTGGTTAAGACGACAATATATTCAAAACCACATACCAATGCAACCTCGTCCGGGCAACACAGCGATTTGGAAAACTTTATCATTTGTCATCGATGCAACTACACAAATGACTAAGGTCATAATCGGAGATGGACATACTACTTTGTTCTGGAAAGACCATTGGACATTCACAGGGCGACTCTACCTCCATCTACTCACTCTATTCACCTTTGCTAGTAACCCAAACTGCACGATCAGCTTGCAATTCATTGATAACACTTGGGCAGTGTCACTACATCCTGTTGTATCACAACAGGCGCTCTCGGAACTCCAGACCTTACTAGATGTTCTTTCTAAACAACAATTGTCACAGGGAATTTTAGACCAAAGAGTCATCGCCTCGACCATGGCAGAGATAACTACTTCAGAAGGGTACACACTCCTCTCATTCCATGACCTAAAATGGACAACGTCGGATTATGCCTATCACAAATCAATACCACACAAGTACAAAATCTTCTTACGGCTAGCTTTCAGAGGAAGACTAAACACTAAGGATAATATGAAAACTAAGCAATGGATGACGGATCCTCACTGTGACCTTTGCCCTGCACTAGAAACAATCGATCATACCATTCTATGATGTAAAGTTGCAGATCATCTCTAGAAAAAGCTAGGACTAGCAACAAAAGCTATCTCATCCCACGTCATATTGGAATTTGTAGAAAGAATATCAACACAAGCAGTTAACTATTGTGAAGTTTGGCCAATATGTTTTGCAGCTTGCGCTCATACGCTATGGACTACGAGAAATAAGCGAATATTCCAAAATATTGAAGACGGAGCCATATTGATACAGCGTCAGATTCAAGACTCCATTAGCCTCTAGACTTACAGGACAAAAACCAAACACCGCATTTCCCTTCGCCGGTGGAGACAACTCTTAACACAAATTCCATAGGTTATAAGTTCCATGTTTGTACAGCTTTTGTTTTTATTTTATTTTGTTTTGCTCTGCTTCTTCGAATTTTTTTCACAATAATCCATTTTTATTATTAATTACAACATTATACCTGCGATAATATTTTTTTACAGAAATATACTCATGTCGCTGAACCGTTGGACGATTGGACCCAGTAGCTCAACGGTTGAGCGACTGTGACACTTGTCGCCCAACGGGCACAATGCATGCCCAGCTAGATGAGTGAGCTGCACACTAGGACCAACTGTTGAGCGACAAGTGTCCCAATCTTAACCGTTGAGCTACTGGGGCCAGTCACTCAACCGTTGAGCTACTAGGTCCAGTTGCCCAACGGTTCGGCGACAGGAGTATATTTCTGTAAAAAATATTATCGCAGGTATAATATTGTAATTAATAATAAAAAATAGATTATTTGAAGAAAAAAATTCCTGCTTCTTCTCTGGTCTTTTTCGGCTTCTCTACACGTTTTTGGCGTTGTAACACTGTTTAGCAACTATTTTAATACAATAGTTATTAGGCATAGAACCCTCTACCTTTTACGTCAAAAATAAAGAACACACGCTAGTGCACGAAACAAAGACTAGCTAACCTATAGCGTCAGCAAAAGAGAACCTAGGTAATAGTTTTTGTACTTGATGCATCAACTGTTGTCGTTTTACTCCTCGTGACCTAGGATTTTTTTTTCAAATAATCCATTTTTTATTATTAATTACAATATTATACCTGCGATAATAATTTTTACGAATATACTGCGTCGCTCGGCCGTTGAGCGACCCGATCCTGGCCGAGCGATCGTCCCAAAGAGCTCAACGGTTGGGCGATCGAGACCCTAACGAGCACAATGCATGCCCGCTAGATAAGTGAGCTGATATTAGGACCAACCGTTGAGCGACAAGTGTCCCGAATGCTCAACGGTTGAGCTATGGGACCCCATCGCCCAAATGTTGAGTTATTGTGAGTATATTTCAGAAAAATATTATCGCAGTATAATGTTGTAATTAATAATAAAAAATAGATTATTTGAAAAAAAATTCCGTGACCTACCTATGCATTTTAGCTAGCTTTTCTAGCTTCTTGTGGAGAAGCCCGAAAAACCTCGACTTCTTGGGGAAGCCCGAGAAGCCGTTCAGTTAAAAATTTGGGGACTCCAGCTTATGTAGTATGCACATTAGCTTCTCAAATGAGTCATTTGAATGTTCCAATTCAAAACATTCTCTCGCACAGAAGCCACAGCAGAACTCGAACCAAACATGCCTTAGATCCCATGAACAACGCTTTTCCTCGTACTAATGGACTGGCCGAGGTCGTTGATTCTGTAGTTGGATCCATGGCAAGTGTTATTGGTCAATATTCAGGCATTTCTGTGCATTAACAAAATGCCCAAATCGTCTTCTTGTAGCTCTGTACAATGATAGGATAGAGATTGCACATCAGGTGAAGACAGGAACACAAGAGGGAAAATCAGCAAAACCACTTTCCAAGCTCTGTAAGTTCAGATCGGAATGATGTGCAAGTTGCAACAGGAACACGTTCTATATACATTCAGAGCCTGCAAGCCAAGCTGCTTTCCCGTATGCCACTCGAGAAAGCAATCCCTGAAAAGGTTCTTTGCCTGCATGCTCAATAGACACAAAAACCTGAAAGCAACAGCTACCAACATGTCTCCCAAGCCCTAAGCACAAGCCAATTAGGATTTCCATGATCCACACAGGCTCGGTCGTTTTCTTCCAGCCTTTCCCTTTTCCGCTTAAATTTGCAAATAATTTTGTTTCGCGAGACGAAATCAGGGCAGTTTTGGGCCGTTTTCGGCGAGAATATGTCCCTGCCAATAATATATGGCGCACATGTGTCACATGGATTGTTCAGTTGAACAAATTATCCCAGTGGTCAGCTTCACGCAAAAGCTGAAAGCCAAGTTCTCTAGAAGAGAATGCATGTGGTGTTGGATCTGATTCTGTTACGTCTTTGGAGATTTGCAACTTGTGAGATCATGTCACTTGAATAAACATACATCTGCATTCTGCAGAGCGCTACGTGGCTAAAGCAGTGCGACACAAATAGCATCGTAACAAAAAAATCAAAACCCCCCTTGAAAAGGGAGACTCAACTTGTATCGATTCATACCTTGAATGAAATCGAGATTGATTGACTTCCCATTCTGCAAAACCTTTGGAACTGCACTACTGCCAAGTTGCCTTTTCTTTCCTCGCAAAAAAGACTGCTCTCAAGAGGCATGTATGAAAAATTCGGTTTTATTCGCGAGATAGTTGTGCTCATTCCTACTTGCATGTTTTCGAGCAGGCAGAGGCAATGGCTGATTTTTTTTATAAATAATTTATTTTTTATTCGGAATTATAGAAATAATACCACTTAATTTTTTTGTTAGAAATAACCTCGTGTCGCTGTACGGTTAGGCGGCTTGGTCTAGTTGCCCAACCAGTGTGCGACACATGTCCAACTCGCAGAACAGAGAGGCGACTTGACCGTTTGGCTCCCAGTCGCCAAACCGTATGGCGACTTGGTCCTAATCGCCCAACCACCGAGCGACATGCATTGGCGTCGCCTTTTTATTGAGCGACTTGACTAAGTAGCCCAACCACTGGGCGATTTTAGGTAACAGCTGTCCTATTCAACAAATCCGATTAGAATAATTGTGTTATAATAAATATTACATTTCGTATGTATTATACTTAGCAAATCTTATTGTATGATGGGTTTTTTTTTTGAAAATAAAAGTGTAGTGACAATGTTGATTGGTCTGTTTATTATTTTCGTAGAATATCAAGGGTACGAAATTTGTCAGACTCGCAATAATATTTTGTGATCGTCATATATTGTTGTAGTGCGCTAAATTTCTGAAGAATTTTATAAGGACGATTGAGATGGTATTGAGTCGTAAATACGAAGGTAAGTGATATTACGATGCGCTAGGGAATAACACGGGGTAACAATTGGCTGGAGGCACCATTTTTTATTATTTAATCTTTTTTTTACAAATTTTTTAAAGTTAATCCCTCTCAAACTATCCATAACTTAAAAGTAGAGAATCTATATGTGAACCATATATAAGACCATCCTTTTTAATGAGCATAAATATATATATGGACTGAAAATCTTTTTGTGGATTGATAACCTTTGACACTTCAGCATATATATCCTTGACAAATAATATTTCTAGGCCTTGCTCAGAAGTGATACATGTTGTTGGATGTCTTTATAATGATGCTGGGAAGAACACGAAAGAATCGAATGCGAAAAGACGAGAAGATTTGATGTTGCGAATTACAATAGACTTTATAATAAAGCTGGGAATAACATGACACATAGGGTTTGGTTACATACATAAGAAACATCAACATACACGATGCAACAAACCGAAGTACTCCTACGATACATATGCGCCTTTTTGGAATGGAGATAGATTCGACCTTCGATGGAGGACTAGTACAGAATGGTCCGACCTACTACGTGGACCGAGGCTATTTTCCCTTCCTTGCTAGCTCGGCATTAAACTCCTCGCCAGCCGCTTTGGCCTTGGCCGCTGTGAGAACCTGGGCGATTTAATTTGTAATACTTAACCTTTCCATTGGTCCTAACATTACAAATCAAATTTCACCGCTCTTCGCGTGTATGTACTTCCCAGAATTGTAGTACACATACCTTGTACAAAAATTAAGCATCAACTCCATACACAAATTATTACATTACCGAAGGTTTCATAATTTACAACATAAGATTCATTCAAAAGAGTCAAGTCTGCAGCGGAACACTTGCCATAAGATGGCTAAAACAAAAACCAACCGGTTTGCCCTTACCCACAAGGCAATCGACCAGAAACGCCCAAGCTAGTCATCAACAGCGAAGTCATCCTCACAAATGTTAACCCCTTGGGGGTCAACCTCCTTTGCAGCAAATAAGCAATGCAGTTGAGTACAAAAACGTACTCGCAAGACTTACGATTAACAAACCTATACATAACTACATGCAGGCTTAATTCAATGGATATGGCCATAGAGTTTATTTTCAGCGTAAAGCCATATTTCATTTGCAATAATGTAATAGATTGAAAGTAATTTGTCAAAACAGTTTTAATTGATCAAAATAACAGTGAGACAATAATTGTAGACATAATCAACATCCTAGAGGTGACTTCCCAAAGCCACCACAATAGTACGAATTACCCATTCGTACCACCCAATCTCAAGTTTTATTAAAATGTTATAGTCTAACTCTTGCAAAACCTAACCAAGTGTGTCCATAACCTAGACGAGGCTATTCGAATTGTTTATACCCTGCAGGGGTGTACAACTTTACCCACATGTTAGATCGCCTTTTCGCCAAGCTATTAAGCACACTTCCTTATGTATGCCGGTACAGCTAAGTCCTACAAGACGTTTTCCAATATTATGTATTAACTACGAGTCGCCCGTATGGTTACCCATACGTTGTGTTAGAGTCATTGTAAAGCTGAAGGTCAACTACCCTATAGGGGTAAAGCCCCCGGACAACTACAATGCCCTTCGTTGTGGAGAACTTGGACAGGATTCCACCCCCGCATACCCAACACATATAAACATATTTCTTCTTTTCACACAACACACGCACCCACCACCTGCGACTCGGAGCTAACACACGCCAAAGTACTAAGTCAAGAGGGTCCCATATGTCCCTCATGTGGATGCACGCAAAGATGCTTGGATAGTGTGACACAAGATATTCGGTCCTTGTTGACTCGGGCACCAAGCACACACCCAAAAGCACATCAGCCAACCAGTGTGCCCAAGTCTAAAATATTTTATTTTTATTTTTAGTTTTTCCAAATATGATACATACATGAGTACCTGACTCAAGTAATTTTCTAGGAATTTTCCAAGTTAAAAGGATTTTTAAAGTAACAAATAATCCTAATTGGAAATTAATTCTAATACCAACATTTTTTGTGGTAGTGACAAGTTCCAAACCTATTTCATATTAAAGTACAAAAAACCAACAAAATTGGTTTCACTCAATTTGGAGTTAAAATGAAATAGATATGAATTTTTGACGTTTATTGAATTATCAGTGCAAAAATAATTCAATTCGGAATTTCAAAAAGGATTAAACACTTTTGTCACTCAGGCTGAGTCGACCCACAGTCATTGACTGGTGGGGCCTGACGAACAGTGCTTTTCCTTTTTATTTAAACTCAGGAATAGTTGCTCCTGACACGTGGGGCCCACATGTCATAGAGAGGGTCTACGGAAATAGTGCGTGGACTATGAGTTCACAACATAGTGTTTTGGTCCACGGGGTTTACTGTGCAACCGGGCCCGCATGTTAATGAAACACAGTGGATTTAGCCATTAAACTCCCAGTTTTCCGTTCCCGGGCCCGCTTGCCATAGAGACATTAGGCAATAAGGACATAATCAACACAGTAAATTGCGCTTAAGACAGTAATTAATGCTTAATCAATGAACGCTACAGTGTTGCCCGAAGCTACCATGCAGAGCACGCTCTCGGCCGTGAGCTTTGCTGGTGAATCGCCAGCGGCTTCGTCCACAGCGACATGGCCAGGTGGTCAAAATGGGTTCCAACACCCTTGCGCACACGATTGTACCGACGGCAAGGCTAGTGGTGACTGGAGGCGGTGGCGCGGCGAGGTTAGGCGGTGGTGCCATTCGGCCAACATGTCAAACCAAAAACCGGCGGTGCCCTTATGGAACTAGTGCGCACATGAGCCTCAGCAAGGTCCTAGGAACTCACCACGATGACCCGGAGGTAGGGAGATCGCCAGAGACGTGCCGGCGGCGGAGGACAGTGGTGGCGACAAGGGTGCTACCGTGGAGAGAGCGGCCTAAGCCAAATTAAGAGGAAATGTTTGTTGGGGAAGCTCGAGAGAGGTCATGGGACAGTGTTAGAGCGAGCAATTGGAACAAGACTTACCTCACCGAAGATGGGGAAGAAGGGGGCGGTTTCGGCTGAAGGAGCAGAAATTCCAAAATCCGACAAAACCTATGAGTGCAAACCAAAATTAGTTGAGGGAAAACACTCCTAGCACTCTGAAGCATAAGATGACACGGTTGTGGAGGGAAGAAGATCACGGGGGCGCCGGCGATGAAGTGGGAGCGCCGCGACCGAAAATGACTTAAGCTTCCTTTGCCGGTTTTCCTAGGTGAAGACAGGTGGGGAGGAAGGGAATGGCAAGAAGGGAAGCTAGGCGAGTAATGGTGTTGCTATTTAATTGTGAGCAGCGGAGGTAGCGAAGGCGGCCGGCATGGGCGACGAGGACGGTGTGGCACGCATGCAGCCGAGCGGGCAGAGCCACGTGGAAGAAAAGCCCTGGCCGGTGGGGCCAGGCTGCCAGTGAGAAGAAGAACAGCGCGGGCCGAGCTGGTTAGGTCGAGTCAGGCCGAGTCAAGGTGGCTCGGTTGGTCCAACAGTCGAGTCCGGTCTAGGTCAGATGAACAGTGAAAACAGGGTTTGAAAAATAGGCTGAGAGAAGAAAGGAATTTTTAGAGGTTGAAGATTAACTCCAAAATTCCTAAAATTTTTATGGGAGGTCAATGACTCTAAGGACAACCTTGTATAAATTTTCCAAAGTCTTTCATGCAATGCATTACTCTCTAGAAAAATCACAAGGTCTATCCTAGGGTTTTGACCAAGAGTTTAACTGGTTTGATTGGCCTCTTAAAAATAGCAAATAATTTCTAAAAATTATGAAATTTTTTAGAGGAGTCACTAAGATGATCCAGAAGCTAGGGAAAAAAAATCCAAGGTAGGATCATAGGATTTGTTTTAGAAGTTTTCAAAGATTATGCTTCTTGTCAAATGAAACATTAAGTCTTTGAAATCAATAATTCCACTGAGAGAGTTTCCAGAAAATTTCAAATGACAACATGATACATGAAAAGTTTTAATTTCTTCTCATTTTCATACATTTGAAACACAAACTCGAGTTTGGGATGTTACAGCCGCCATTTCCCTCTTTCTCTCGTGCTCCCTCTCGCGAGCCTCGCACTCCCTGCGCCTACACGCCTCGAGATGAGCTTTCGTCTCCCAACGTATGCACTCATTTTGCTCGTGGGTGCGGCGTTCCTCCTCCCAGATCTTGCAGGCTCTCGTGGCATCCCACTCGTCGAAGTCGAGAGACCACTGGTCATGTGGGTAGATCTCTTGATCGATCCACTTGCGTTAGCCATATAGTGGATCCGAGGACTACAGATAGACGGGAGAGGTTGTTAATGCGTACTTTGGAAGAGAAATAGTAGGGGAACACACTTTAACTAGTCCTTACAGGCTACTAATAGCTGCTCATGTCCCAACGTCGGTCAGGATAGTCACTGAGTGGTTCGTGCAATCCTAGTAACGCATGCCCAGGCTCAGCCGTTGCTTAGACTTGAAGAACTTGCATGGGTCCCTGCACCAACAAAGGGGCGGCATCTCCCCCTCCGGCGGGTGTTGCGGTGAACGCTCGGTTGGAATGTTCTGGAAGACGTTGCTGCTACGGGGGGCCTCATTGCGGAGAGCTGCCATCCTAGCAAGCTCCTCTTGCCGGACCCGGGCCGCAGCAGCCCTTGCTTGGTCGTCCCGCGTCCCAGCAGCCCTTGCTAGTTCGCAGATCTCGTCCCATTGCTTCTGCAGCTTGTCCATCCTGACGTAGTGAACCAAGCACTAGTGTAGTGTTGGGTTTGGTTGTGTAGTGTTCTCTCCCAGATATCTTCCACCTCCTTTTATAAGCCATAGGGTTGGCATGGTGTGGTAAATTTCATGTGAGTAGCCTGCGAGGAAGAGTATTGCCTTATCATTATGAAAAGTTGCTGGCGTTAGGTCTTGCCACTGCGCAAAGTTGCCCTATTTGGTCTTGTCACTGCGCAAAGCAGCCAGCCCCGTTAGGTCTTGTCACTGCACAAAGCTGCCTCATTTGGTCTTGTCACTGCGCAAGGCTGTCTCCTTTGGTGTTGTCACTGCGCAAAGCTGTCCCATTTGGTCTTATCACTGCGCAAGGCCGTCTTCTTTGGTTTTGTCACTGCACAAAGCTACCACGTTTGGTCTTATCTTGCGCAAGCGACCCAACCTGTCTCGTCCTCGTCATCACAAAAGTCGCCTCGCTTGTTCTTGTCATCGCGCAAAGTCGCCCGCCTAGTCTTGTCATCGCAAAAGGTCAGTCTCCTATGGTCTTGTCACTGCGCAAAGCTACCCTGTTTGGTCTTGTGAAGGCATCATTCATTCCCTAAGGCAGGGGCCATAATGAATGTGTAGCACACTATTCTGATTGAACTTGAAAACCGAGCTATTCCATACCATACATTATCCGATACAATTAAGACGAGATATTGATACTTCAAATAAAGTTAAAATTTACAAATACGATACAATTAGTTTCACAGTGCTTACAACAATCAAAGTATTGACTGAAGTATAAGTTACAACATGCTAGCAGTTCTAATACAAGTTACTTTATGCTGGTGTTCCTACGTGTCGGCAGGCGCTTTGCAAGTTCTCACATTGTGGCCTTCCTGGCGGCAGCGGCCGCAATGTCTACCCGCCGCTCCAGCTCCCCTTCGTCCATATTGTTCCTGATGCGACGACTCTACCGACGGCCCTTCCCCCGTTCAACAGGTCTAGATCCGAAATCCAAGTCCTCTGTGCAATATCCAACGTGGCGAAGTTGCCCACAACCCTGAAGCCCCTTAGCTCGCCGCACCACGCCTGTTGCACCCTCTCCTTCATGAAGTACTTGATATGAAGTTCAATGGGTCCATGTGGATGGTGCCACACGCGGCGAGGACATGAGAGCATGGCTTGTGAAGGAGCTTTAGCTTGTTGCATGCGCAGCTAGGCTCATTCACATGGTCTCCAAGGCATACCTCGTGGGTAACAAGAGACCGAGCCGTCCCAAATCCGGCTCTATCTCGGAGGACCACGTCGAATCGGTGCTACGTATTGCCCATTACGAAGACTGTGTACGATTGAGCCTTCTCAGTCTTGGCCTGTATGTACGTTGTAATCTTCGAGCAGTACGGTGTATGTGGGTTGGCTGCATGAAGTGCCACATTTGCATGCCTTTCCCTAAAATATCCTATTGTACCGTGTAGAACGTCTTCCATGATGGCGACGAGAGGCTGAGAACAAGGGCCCCTAATAACCCAGTTGTTCTCTAGCTCCTCGCCGTCGGCGATAGCCCTCGTGTACCCCACGAGGCGGGCGTCGACGGAGTCACCGTGGCTGCTGGTAAACAGTACCCAGCCGAAGAGCCACAACAGGTACACCTCGAGGTGCCACAACACCTGGTCGGCGGTGGGCCGCGGGACAATCCGCTCGACTACGCACATATGAATAATTAGTAAGTCAGTCATATGGCTAGGCCTCAATGCATCGCTAAACATGGAAAATAGGTAGTATACGTACTTGGAACTGCAAAAGCCACTACAAGGGCGGGCCATGCCGCTGTTGCTCCGAGAAGTCGTAATACGGAGGCGCGGCCTCCATCGCAAGAACCCCCTGAAACCTGCCCAGCAGGGCGTCGCGCCAGTTGATAGGCGTGTTCGGTGGGAATGTAGGGGCTCCCGCGATAGGTAGGTCGAGTAGCATCACGACATCCTACAAAGTAGGGGCCATCTCCCTGAATGGGAGGTGGAAGGTGTGTGTCTCGGGCTGCCATCGGTCCACCAGGGCTGTTAGGAGCGACTGGTTGAACGGGAACCGTCGTGACCACTCCGGACTAGCCTGGACCTCCCCGTCGTCCTCGACCGGACCGCTGTCCTCTTCGGTGGCCTCTACTATCCGTGCGAGGGGTAGAAGGCAGGCACGGCTCAGCCTACAAAGCACAAAGAAGTACATAGCGGGTATATGACACAAAACAAGCGGCATAGCTTACGGACAAACTCGTTTACCCAAAGATGGGTCCACCACTAAGTTCGTCGGGGTGTCCGCGCATTGAACCACCCCAAGTCAACCGCGTCGTCCCCGCGAACCGGATGCGGCCCAAGACGGCTCACGCGGTGTTGCGCGTCGACCAACCGGTCCAGCAAACCGAAATGCCAGTCCGAACCACTAGGGTCGTGAGCCATACCTGCAAATTAAGAAATTAAAAGCATTAATATTAATTGAGCATTTAAATTATATTCCAATGGCAAATAAATCATATTTGGTATGTTCTTAGTGGCACCTAAACACTTTGCTCGAACACAGTGGTAATACATATGCAATTTCATGAAACCCAAGTGGTAGACACGTAATTTTCCCTACAAAAGGCTATATTACGTTAACGCATGTACCGGCTGCTATGGATTACGAAATATTTAAAACATCATTGTTACTATGCATATTTATAATGGGTGAAGCTTTTAGGAAAAAAATTCAAAATTTCACATGTTTGAGAATTCTACGGGTTTGGAACCATGTATCTGTGATTTTTGTCTTAGTATTTTATAATTCCTTAATCCATCCAAAACTATAAAGTAAATGTTATCAATTCTTTATTATGCAAATAAATACATATATTTAACATTCTATAAACTAGTATTTGCGAATGCACGAGTTATCGACATGTTTATATAATAGAAAAGTAACACGTTATCATTCATCAAGCTCGGACGCAATTAGCACAACACGCGGAATAGTACAACTAAATTTATTTTCACCGACTAATTTTTCCTCCATACAAACTTCTAAACTAATTGTATTAATCATGCTATCTCTAAACATTTGCTAACAATATGTCACTACACATGATGTTGCTTGCTAACCTACTATGGTTTCAAAAATACACTTATACAAAATAATGCTACAAACTCACCGTCGTGGTCATCGATACGAAGCGAAGAAACTTTTTTTCCCTCCTTTCCTTCTTCCTCTCCTCTTTTTCCCTCTCCTTCTCCTCTCTTTTTCTTCTTTCTTCTCGGCTCGGCCGTCGCTCTCTCGAATGGTGACTGTTCATCCCGGCCGCGCGTTCGCGGTGTAAAAAGATGCTAAGTTGTCAAACCGTATGGCGACTAGGGTCCAGGGCCGACACATGTCGCTCCACCGTATGGCGACTAGAACCAAGTCGCTATACGGTTTGGCGACTCGGAGCCAAACGGTCAAATCGCTCCTCTATTCCGCAAGTTGGACATGTGTCGCACATTGGTTGGGCGACTAGACCAAGTCACCCAACCATACGGCGACACGAGATTATTTCTGGCAAAAAAACTAAGTGGTATTATTTCTATAATCTTGAATAAAAAATAGATTATTAAAAAAATGCAACAGTTGCACACTTTTTTTTTTCTTTTTACTATAGGAATGCTTTCCCGCTGACCCGCACCATTGTCGGATCCGGAGGAGACCCGATTTTTTTTTCTCCAAATCATTTGATTTTCTTCTCGATTGATTTTTTGTATTCAATTTTTTCCATTTGATATTTTTGGACTGAAGATTTTCTCGATTGATGCTTTATTCAATTTTTCTGAATTAATTTTTTCAACTAATTTATTTTATCGGGTTAATCTTTTAAATCGAATTGGATCATTTTTTTTCAAAAACTTATCAACTGATTTTTTTCTCAATTGAATATTTTTTTAAATATCTTTTAAAAAAAAATCTCAACTGATTTGTTTCCGAATCTCAATTGATTTCTTCCCTCAAACCGAAAGCACCGTGCTTAGAGGGAGGGCCCTTTAAGATAGGTGTTCTCAATCATAACAGTGATACTGACTACGGGCAAAAGCAAAATTGACTCCCATAGGCAATTGCAAGCACTAGGATTGATCAGGATAGGAATCAAACCAAGCAGTTGGACATACTCATCTTGCCCGACATTGATGGTTGATTGATGTACTAACCGAAAGAAAAAGCTTTGACCACGCATGTCTGAAAACCATATGCAACAACAACCCGTACCATCCATCTTAATTACACGAGTCAAACCTGGACCAGATTGGCCACTCAGTTTTAGGCCATCATCTCTTGTGTGAGTGTGAGAAGAATGGGTTAACAAAGAAAATAAAAGGTCAGGCACGTGCCTGGTGGTGGTGGGGACGAGGACATTTGTTCTCGCCCACCCACCGAGTTTGATCACTAGGAGTCCCGTAGTGTGTCTTATTTAATTAAAGTATGTATTTTTATATGCATTTAGTGTTGAAGAGTATGCCGTAGTTCGTAAAGATCTATAACCTTGCGTAAGTTTTTAGTGCGTATAATAGACCCGGACGCATATTTGTGGAGTGTGCATGCGGTGTACATCCTCCGTTACTCTTAGAAACCCAGGAACATTAATAAAGGTTTCTGACTCAATAGCCAAATTAAGGCCCCTGAAAGTGGTTGCAACTGCCAAGCATCGGCTGAGCTCACTTGAACCCTTAATTGGTTCGGTCGAGTTGCATATACATATATGGGCATTCTGCCACGTTTAGTTGATGCCTTATGTAGCTGCGGAGCCGGTAATCGGAGATGAGGAGAGCCAAACAAGATATATGTATATGAAGCTAGTTAAATAGCAGAAATATAGATAAAATTATATAAATCATAAAGAAATATAGCGGCAAAATTTAAAGCACAGACGGAGCTCTACCCTGACAGTCCCCCCTGCCTATGGCCTTGTGTACTACTGTTCTACAAACTATTATATTAATTAGCATTCACGACTTTAGCTAGGTTTGCGATGACTCGTTCAAATGGTTGCTCCAATAATAGGGTGGAGGACACGTCGCCGTTCGGGAAATTTACTCGAAATCGACGCAAGCAGCATCTCTTGACACAGTAAAGCACACATGTTCAATGTGATCACCAGACCCTTATAAAATTAGAAGGCAGTTAGAGGACGACAGGACGACCAATGCGCTTGGAAAATGATTTTCAAGAAAGACCTTGACATGGGTGTGCTAGACCTACTCAGGGCAGCTCGACCCAGCCTGGTCCGGTAAACAATTATTTAATTTAAAACTATTTTATTAGAAGGGATTTAAAATCAATATTTTAATAGGGAAGATAGTTCTAAAATGTTTTTTATTGAAGGTAATGGATTTTTTGGGCTTCGGACTCGCCGTAATTCAGGCGGGGCCGGGCTCAGGCTAGGTTTTCTGTAGGCCCGGCCCTAAGAGGTTAAGGGCTTGTTTGGTTGGTGCTCTGGATTCCATGTCTAAGGAAAAGTGGTGTCTAGAGGTAGCTTGGAAAGTAGATAATTTTTGTCTGACCAGACAAACTTGAAGATGGGTTATTTGGTTAGAAGTTTGAGTCTAGAATTAGTGAATAAAAAATAGAACGTTAGATAAAGCAATCAAGGGTGGATAGAGCAGCCTCGAAGGCCTGGCTCACAGGCGCTCGTTTTAAACGCCTGAGTCAGGCAGCTTGGCTGGCTTGTAAGCAAACATCGAAGGGGCAACTTCCAGGTGCTGTGCCGGCCAGGCAAATCTTCCCCAAGCCCGTAAGACTCTGTGCCTACGTGAATCGAAGCCATTTGAGCGGAGGTGTGTATCGGCTGTGGCGTCATAGCTTTTCGCAAATACCCTCGTGCTTCTGGAAAATGCACATCTAAGTCCATCCACGAAAATTCTATACAAATCTACTATCACGAGGGGGATCCAGATCCCTTGCTCCAATAGAGAGGATCATTGTGTGGATAGTGTTTTTGCGAGTGTGTGAATAGGACTAGACAGCGGTACTGTAGCAAATATTGTAGCACCAGTGAACTATTTACTGTAATGAAAATATTGTATCTATTGATTTGGACATTTTTTTATCGGATAGTGAATATCGTTTTCTAATACAGAGCATAGTAAATCCTCAACGTTAAAACCTTGGATGCACAAAATCCATTTCCTCGCGACGGTGCATGCACTGAATTTTTTTTATTAATTAATCTTTTTTATTAATATTTTAAAGTTAATCCCTCACGAACTTTTTTTCCAAATCTGACCCCTTTGGTCATGCCACCACCCGTGGCGTGACACAATATGCCACGCAAGCCCTCGGCCGTGCGTCGTGCCAGCGTGGAGAGCTTGCGTGGCATTTGTCACGCCATATTACATGGCGTGACAAGGCTGCTTTGTCACGCCCCGATATTTGGCGTGACAGTGGCTGACTTAAGTGCGGCCGACGCTCTAGTTCTTCACTTTTTTCCGCAGCTTGTCCTTGCTGCTCTGACTTCTCTCCTCCCCAAATCCATCCTCGTCGTGCCTTCATTGAGTCCCGCCGGTCCCCTACGCTGGAGCTTGACCTCGCACTAGCGTCCTCCCCCACGCCGTCCTCCTCCCTGCGCTGGCCTCTCCTTCACGCCGTAAACAGTGGCGGCGGACCCGGCCCTCCTTGCAGTAGCCCCAGCCTCCTCCCTACGGCTGCCCTGGCCTCCTCCCTACGGCCGCCACGGCCTCCTTGCCTCCTCCATGTCAAGAGTTCGTATTTCCATTTCCTCAACAAAAAAAGTCGATTTTAGGGGTAATTGTATTAGTTATAGCATTGGATTTGCGCATGAGGCTTTATTCAGTGTGATTATCCAGTGTTAATGATAGGGTTTAAATTATGAGATGGATTGCAAATTAAAAGGACCCTAATTGTGTAGATCGATAAAGAGGATAAAAGGGCATGCGGAAATGAGTTTGATTTTAGGGTCATGATCACTATAGGAGAAGTAGAACCAATTACGTGGATTTTATAGCCAAGCGCCTTAGTTAGCTGTTGACTCCAAAAGGTCAGAAGGATATGAAGTTAGCTAAACAGTTTGTATGGTTTTAACTGGAATAATTATCCTACACATTCACTTGTGTTAATTAAGAGCTGCTGTTTGGCAGCCCTATATAATGTAACAGATTGTGATTACACGGCACTTGGATGAAGTGATTACACGGCACTTGGATGAAGCCAAAGCTTATGGCTTATATTTGTCTAGTTGCCTTTTCTTTTTGTTTCTGTTTGTGCACTTGGATGAAGCCAAAGCTTATGGCTTATACTTCTTGTATTGCTTACGAGCTTGAAATTTTACAAGCGTATCTTCATCTAATTGTTTGCTTGGAATGCCCCCTCTAACAGAGATCTTGGTAATTTGAACTTATCTGGCCATCTGGTGCCTGAACATGGGAAATTGGAGCATTTGTAGTATCTGTAAGTTCTTGTCCATGTGGTTTGGTTCTATTTACTAGTTGCTCTCAATAGGAAGTTGAAACTTATATTATTTTTGTTCTACTACTGTTGACACACACACTGTCGGGACCCAAAAATACAATTCTGGACCCTCTGTGTATACTGCACTAGTCCCAGATCACGCTAGTGCACACAGTGACAACATCAGTGAAATATCAAGTCCATATACAAAGATAACTACTAAATGGGCAAATACAATAAACATCAGAGTAAAGACCTTAAGGTCAAAGCTTACAATTAATGCCTTAGAAGGCAAAAAACTCAATGAAGCTGCAGCGGAACGTAACGGAATAACTCTAGTGAAGCCCATCCATATTCCCACAGGCAATCGGCTGGGGTGCGCGACCTAGTTCTCCACGATTCTTGAAGTAGACCTTGTTGACTGGCGATTCCTTCAGTTCTGCTTGATTCGTCAAAGCAAGCATGAGTACACACCGTACTCGCAAGTCATACCACAGAAATGCAAGTATGCATGCAGGCTTATTCCAAAGGAATGGCATTCTGTGGTTATTTTGTAGAAATGCAACATTTGCAGTTGAATACAAATAATAGATTGAAAGCAAGTAAAACAAATAGACAATCATAATTTAACAATTTGATTTCACAAAGACACACACAGCCTAAACAGATTATTCACATAGCCATATGATTTAGATCACACAGCTCCCTTCCCACACAGTTTATGAAAATCTACCCCTCGTGTGAAATCCCCGAGCATGTCCATGACCGCAGACGCGGCTATTCGAATAGATTGTTTAACACTCTGCAGAGTTTGTACACTTTACCCACAAGATGCAATCAACTGGATCAGAGCTGATCACAACAAAATCTTTCAGAAACTTTATCTCAACATTGACACTCCCAGTGTGCTTTGTCGTCATACCAACCCTAACACAGAGGATGGTACAACACACACCGTTGGACAGGGAAGCGGCGAACCGTCCCGCGATGCGACTACTTGGTAGCACACACCTCCACCCATCACTAAGCCTAATCTACTGCCTGAGCAATCAATGTCAAGAATTCATAAGTTACTAAGTTAGGCCCGTCCTATAACAGGCATGTGGTTGTACGAAAGACCCAGTTCAATGGCGCACAAAGTTCAGTCCTTAATTGACCAAGGCAAGACTTCCAATTTCTAACTAAGCCACACAGATTATTTTGACACATAGATACATATTCCCAATTCACACAGCCACCATGTCACACAGTTTCCACCACTTGCCTCAATCTAAATCCTTTCCCACCCAGTTGGTTAAGTACAACACATGCCATAATAGCACATAGTACACATAGATTATCACAAAGTTCCATAGTCACTTAGTCAAGTTAATAATTGCAACTTTATATGAGCAGATGATTCGTGGCATGGCTAAGCAATCTAATCGCATCTAACCAACCCACGTTGGTGCTACAATATTACCAACTAAATAAACTAATCTAGGGTGACAAAAGATTATGACATATCAATTAGGCAAGGAGGTTATAACAAATTGGATTATTAACTAACACTACTACAAAACAGGCTATAGTAGACGCCCCATCACAGACGGTTCCTTTGGAACCATCTGTGTTGGGTCTATCCGGACCTGCGGGTGGCGCGGGCAACCTATCACAGACGGTATTTTTTAGAACCGTCTGTGATAGTCACCTATCACAGACGGTTTGTTAATAGAACCGTCTATGAACTATCACAGACGGTTCTTAATAAGAACCATCTGTGATAATCCCGCTAATCACAGACGGTTTTATTTTACAACCGTCTGTGTAATATCACAAACGGTACTATTAACAAACCGTCTGTGATTTGCAGGATTATCACAGACGGTTCTTATTAAGAACCGTCTGTGATAATACGCAGACGGTGCTGAATGAGAACCGTCTGTGATGTTGAGTTATCACAGACGGTTCTAATTAAGAATCGTCTGTGATGTCCTCACTCCATATAAATTGAGCCCGACACATCCCTCTCGCCAAGATTGCCATTGTGTCCACTACCGCCTCGCTGGCATTGTGGTCCTTTGCGTGCCGCCTTGACCTGCATTGCTGCTGCTGCGCCACCGCTTTGGAGAGCAAAATTAAACCCCCTGCCGTTGGCTCCACTTAGATCTGCTGCTCCTCCCCAGGTGCCACACTTCCCTGCCCTAGCTCTCCTCCAACCTGCGGCTCCTCCCCTAATTAAACAGATGGAGTAATACTTATTATCCTTTATCCACTCTATTGATTAATGATTTTCCCTTATTTTGCTACTCTGTATATGGACCCTAATGTTTATTTGTTTTCTTTGTTGTATTCCTTAATCGAAAGCATAGGGTTTAAGTTTCAATTAATACTTCTCACAAAAGCAATAAATTCTTAGAAAAAGGCAAATTTAAACATCTAGCTCTCAATTTGATGGACCCTAATTAAACCTAAACTATAGCAGCCATTGGATGTTATTGAACCAAAACTATGATATAAATTCCAGAAAATGAAAAGCAAAACATGTAGCCTTTAATCTAGTGTAATTCCTTTGTGAAACGATGAGACAAAACAAGTAAGTACATACAAAGAGGTGAAAGTCTTAATCAGAACTAATTTCATGAGTTATTTTCTAGAACAGATTAAAAAGAAGAATTTATGACACACCAAGATAAGTCACATGTGCAATGATCTATTTTATATTTCCTCCATTTATCCATGAAGAAACGTCATCACGGTGGTTTATTGTTTCAATTATATCAAAAGCGGATACCAAGAATCGCTACGGACCAACTTGCTAGTTATTAGGATCTTCCTCTTGTCTTTTGTCTCGTATCTAATCAACAATCATGCAAATAATCAATAATATATCCGTCGCCAGCTTAGAGAGGAGAAGGTTGGACCCCTGCCCCTAGCGCCTCCAACACCCGCCGCCTCCTCCCCCATTGCGCCACCTTAGAGAGGAGAAGGAAAGGAGAGAGGAATCGTATTTTCTTTGTGAGCTCCAAGGGTAACGATCTATAACCCTTTATGTTTGCTATAAATTAATCGCTAATCAATTTGACACTAATTTGTTACATGCGTAGTGTAGATGGATCGAAACTGGATGTATGGTGTGAACCGTGTGAGTCAATAGTACATTAATGGCGTGGTTGCTTTTAGAAGAGCCACGGCGGTGATATGTTGAAGAAGGGATAAATTTTATGTAATTGTCCATGCATTGATTGCGATGAATCAAGATGTTTAACAACGGCGCAGATCGAAGCGCACTTGATTGAAGGGTTTCAAAAAGGGTATACATGTTGGACCGATCCACGGTGAAGAGCAGATTATACCAGAAGTTAATAATGACGACATCGCCGAGGAAGTCAACGATTTCCCGGATGTGGACTGTGCTTTTGATGAGGATAGGTGGCATGATGACAATCTGGATCAGATGCTACGCGATGCAGAAGAGAACTACAGTGAGAGAGAGTTTTGTAAATTCGAGGGCTTAAGGGAGGACTCGGTGAGACCTTTGTTCCCTAGTTGCAAACCGGAATATACAAGGTTGTCAACCGTGCTTGAACTGCTGAAATTGAAGGCAAGCAATGGTTGGTCCGATAAGAGTTTCACGGCGTTGTTAGGTCTCCTAGTGGACATCCTTCCGGAGGGAAACGTGTTGCCCAGCACCACTTATCAAGCAAAGAAGGTTATTTGTCCATTGGGAATAGAAGTAGAAAGAATACATGCATGTCCGAACGATTGTATCCTCTACCGTAAAGAGTATGCAGAAATGCATGTATGTCCGTGTGCAAAGCATCCCGATACAAGCGTCGAATCTCGCTAAGGTGAAGCAAGGACCTCTGCTAAGATGTTGTGGTATCTGCTGTGATCCCACGTTTGAAGCGTTTATTTGCGAACCCAAAGGAGGCAAGATTGTCGCATTGGCACTCAGAGGAGCGTAAGAGAGATGGAAAGCTAAGACACCTGCCGATTACGCCTAGTGGAGAAACTTCGATCGGAGCTTGAAGAGTTCGGTCTTGAACCGAGGAACATAAGGTTAGGGTTGAGTACAGATGGAATGAATCCTTTCGGTAATATGAGCATCGACATAGCTTTTGGCCCGTGAATCTATGTATGTACAACCTTCCTCCTTGGTACGTGTATGAAGCGGAAGTATATTTTAATGTCACTACTTATCCAAGGGCGAAGCAACCTAGGAATGATATTGATGTGTACCTAGCACCATTCTTTGGAAGATCTTGTGACCTTTGTGGAGCGAAGGGTGCAGGTATGGGATGCGTACAAGCGAGAGAACTTCACTTTACGCGCCATGTTGTTACGCACCATCAATGATTTTCTGCCCTTGGTAACTGTTTCAAGCCGGTACAAAAGGAGCCAAAGCTCGTCAAGACTTTGCTTAGATGCTACGGAGAGTGTATGGCTGAACAACTCACGCAAAACTGTGTACATGCGTCACCGTAGGTTCCTTCCCAGGAGTCACCCATACCGCAAGATGAAAAAACAATTCAACGGAAATAAGGAGAACGATTCAGCTCCAATGGCTTTTAGAGGGAAAGAGGTCTATGATATGGTTAAGGATATCGATGTTGTGCTTGGGAAGGGACGTAAATTAAGAACTCGTGAGAAGAACATCTGGAAGAAGCGGTCAATTTTTTGGGACTTGCCTTATTGGGAGCACTTAGAAGTTCGCCACTGCATCGATGTCATGCACGTAGAGAAGAATGTATGTGATAGCTTGATTGGTCTCTTGCTGAACATTAGTGGCAAAACAAAGGATGGTGTTAACGCATGGCGTGACTTGGTTGATATGAACATAAGGACCGAGTTAGCACCGGAAGAGACCGATACAGGACGAATGTACCTTCCCCCAGCTTGCTACACTCTATCCAAGGCCGAGAGAAATGAACTGTGCCAGAGCTTGCATGGAGTGAAAGTCCCATCTGGTTACTCCGCTAACATTAAGAACCTTGTTTCTATGCAAGATTTGAAATTAATTGGTATGAAATCTCATGATTGTCATGTGCTGATGACACAAATGCTTCCTATTGCAATTAGAAGTATCTTGCGAACAAGGTCCGAGTGGCAATCTTGAGGTCGTGTTATTTTTCAACTCAATTGCTCGGAAGATCATTGATCCCCAAGGACTAGATGCTCTGCAGTCGAGGTGGTGACGACTCTATGTCATCTTGAGATGTATTTCCCTCCGTCATTTTTCGATATCATGGTCCATCTCATTGTTCACCTTGTGAAAGAGATAAAGATATGCGACCTGTGTTCTTCGTCATATGTACCCGCTCGAGAGGTACATGGGAATTCTCAAGTCCTACGACGGAATCGATCTCGAGGAGGGCGAGATCATCGAAGGTTATGCAACCGAAGAGGTCATTGAGTTCTCGTCGACTACATGTCTCGTGGAACCGATAGGTGTGCCTCTATCTCGCCATGAGGGGAGACTGGATGGTATCGGGACCATCGGAAGGAAATCAATCACTCCCGATATGGATACGTACGCTCAAGCCCATTTCACGGTCTTGCAACACATGACCCAAGTGTCCCCGTACATCGACGAGCACAAAGACATGGTGCGCCAATGTAATCGCAGACAGTCGGAGGTTTGGATCACGAGAGAGCACAACCGTCGGTTCAACGAATGGTTAAAGGTGCGAATCACTAGGACGTCATCAAGTGATGATACGCTGCTATGGTTGGCACGAGGGCCACAATTTACAATTGTCGCATGGCAAGGATACGACATAAATGGGTACACATTTTATACGGTAGCTCAGGATAGGTAGAGCACAGTCCAGAATAGCGGTGTCCGCATAGATGCATTCAGTACCGATGGGATGAGGAGCTCCTACTATGGGCAAATAGAGGAGATATGGGAGCTCGACTACGTGCTTTTCAAGATCCCCCTATTTCAGCGTCGTTGGGTCCATCTCCCACAGGTGAAGGTCGACAAGTATGGTGTCACTACCGTGGACCTCGAACGTGTCGGATACAAAGACAAACCATTCATACTGGCTAACCAAGTTGTTCAAGTCTTCTATGTAACCGACCCGGCAAATAAGAAGCGCCACGTAGTTCTTCATGGAAAAAGGAGGATTGTCGGAGTTGAGAATGTAGTGGACGAGGAAGAATACAATCAATTTGACGAGTTGCCTCCTTTCGGAAACGGCATTAGGCTCGAGGAAGAACCAGTGAGGAAGCAAGCTATATGCGCGTCGATCATCAGGAAGGCCTATATTTTAATTAAGAATTTACTCCAATGTAATTAATTTATTCCATAACATCATGTGTTATGGACTTGTAATCTCTCATATATTTTGATGTCAACGTGAAATTGTCATGTGTTGATGTGTTATGGACTTGTCATATTTGATATTGATGTCAATGTGTGGACATACATTGTAATGTGGAGTATCAAAATTGGTTTCACTTGATTTGGAGTTGAGTTGAATTAGATATGAAATTTTCAAGTCAAATGTATTATGAACTTGTTATGGACTTGTCATATTTGATATTGATATCAATGTGGACGTACATTGTAATGTGGAGTATCAAAATTGGTTTCACTTGATTTGGAGTTGAGTTGAATTAGATATGAAATTTTGAAGTCAAATCTGTTATGAACTTGTTATGGACTTGTCATATTTGATATTGATGTCAATGTGGACGTACATTGTAATGTGGAGTATCAAAATTGGTTTCACTTGATTTGGAGTTGAGTTGAATTAGATATGAAATTTTGAAGTCATACTTGTCACCAGGTTCACTATGTTTTGTCAGGATATCACACATTGTCATCAGGTTTTGTCAGGATATCACACATTGTCATGACAATGGTTTTGTGGGGCTATCACAGACGGTTTTTGAATAGAACCATCTGTGATATACTTTTTATAAGGCGGGAAACGCTAGGGTTTTGCTCTCACTTGTCACTTTTCTCCGCGCCCTTAGGCTCTCGCGCTCGTTCGCCTCCTCTAGGGTTTAGGGCTCGCCTGTTCACCGCCGACCTCGACCTCGGCGCCGCCCGCCCGACCTCGGCGCCCCGACCTCGGCGCCGCCGACCTCGGTGCCGCCCCGACCTCGGTGCCCGTTCACCTCCCGGCAGTAGCCCAGCGTCGCCGCCTCCGACCTCGGCCGCTGTCCTCCTCCCGTGTCGGCCTCCTCCCTCTGACCGGCCTTCTCCCCGTCGTCCTCCTCCCGTGTCGGCCTCCTCCTCTACACCGGCCTTCTCCCCGCGCCCTCCTCCTCCCCGTGTTGACCTCCTCCCCCACCTCCCTCCTCCCCGCGTCGGCCTCCTCCCCTGCACCGGCCTCCTCCTTGCACCGTGAGTTCTTGTGCGGCATCCTCTCTGTGAGTATTGCTCCTCTGTGGCAGTTCGGTTGATCTTTGCATATATATATATATATATATATTTGCGATGCTAGTTGATACCTTGATCTCGTATTAGTTTCGATTTACGAATCTATATCAAGATGTTGCAAATTGATCGGTGAGCTTTGTTGACATGCTCTGTGATGAACTCATCTTATCTTGAGATTGAATGTGATAGTTAGTTCATACTTGAGCTCTATTGTATTACTTACTCTTGTCAATATGATGTCTTCGTTAATTGGTTACTTTCGGTTGAGCTCATAGTTCTATTGCAAATTGATCGATGGGCTTTGTTGACATGCTCTGTGATGAACTCGTCTTATAATCGAGATTGAATGTGATAGTTAGTTCATACTTGAGCTCTATTGTATTACTTACTCTTGTCAATATGATGTACCGTTAATTGGTTACTTTCGGTTGAGCTCATAGTTACATTGCAAATTGATCGATGGGCTTTGTTGACATGCTCTGTGATGAACTACATCTTATCTTGAGATTGAATGTGATAGTTAGTTCATACTTGAGCTCTATTGTATTACTTGTTACTGTCAATATGATGTACTGTTAATTGGTTACTTTCGGTTGAGCTCATAGTTCTATTGCAAATTGATCAGTTCTATTGACTAGTTTGTGATTCTTCTAGTAGTCTGTATGAGCTCATTCAACTTTTCATTTGCCATCTTGATCTCTGTAGTCAACCTCTGTTTGTTGGAAGTTTAATCTGTTTTTAGATTATGAGTTGAGATCATTTGTGAGTTAAGCAAAGTATTGTTTAGAGCTCATAGTTTGAATTTATATTATCATATTCATTTAATGAAGAGTATAGACAATAGGATTGAGATGGCAAAGACTTGTTCTTTAGCTACTCTCCTTCTGAGAGCACATAATATCATCAATCAATATGTTGGAATAGTGTCTGTGCACCGTGAGTTCTTGTGCGGCATCCTCTCTATGAGTATTGCTGGCGATTCGGTTTATATATATATATATATATATATATATATATATATATATATATATATATATATATATATATATATATATATATATATATATATATATATATATATATATATTTGTAGTGCTAGTTGATACCTTGATTTGTATTAGTTACGATTTACGAATCTATATCAAGATATTGCAAATTGATTAGTGGGCTTTGTTGATATGCTCTGTGATGAACTCTGTCTTATACTGAGATTGAATGTGATAGTTAGTTCATACTTGAGCTCTATTGTATTACTTGCTACTGTCAATATGATGTACTGTTAATTGGTTACTTTCGGTTGAAAGCTAGTTATTCTGATTCTTCATTTTCAGTTTTATTGAGAGTATTCAGTTTTCGTTGGTAATCTAATGACTGGTTTGTGATTCTTCTAGTAGTCTGTATGAGCTCATTCAACTTTTCATTTGCCATCTTGATCTCTATAGTCAACCTCTGTTTGACTGGAAATTTAATCTATTTTCATTAACAGTTGAGATCATTTTACAGTTAAGCAAAGTATTGTTTAGAGCTCATAGTTTGAATTTATATTATCATATTCATTTAATGAAGAGTATAGACAATAGGATTGAGATGGCAAAGACTTGTTCTTTAGCTACTCTCCTTCTGAGAGCACATAATATCATCAATCTCTATGTTGGGATTAAACCTTTGCTTAGCATTTCCTTCGTCGATCATTTTACTTGATTCTAGTTCTATGACTTCATTAAAGGCTAGTCTTCTGTACATGAAGCATTAAACCTTTGCTTAGCATTTTCTTCGTCGATCCTGACACACTTGAATGTACCTTTGCTTCGTGCCAATCCTCCACGGCATGAAGCAAATGGTACACTCTAGTGTGTCGAGCTCGATGAAGTAGGCTCGGGCAAAGATCACAAGAGAAGCTGGTGGATTAAGGAGTGTTAGAATAGAAGCTGGTGGATTAAGGAGTATTAGAATAGAAGCTGGTGGATTAAGGAGTGTTAGGAATGTTAGTAGTCTGTATGAGCTCATTCAACTTTTCATTTGCCATCTTGATCTCTATAGTCAACCTCTGTACTTCTTCCTGAGATTAATTTGGGACACTTGCAATAAATTTTATTGCATATGTAACTTATATAGATAGCAAGTAAGCGAGATGGCAGAGGCACCGTCTTCGCCGCCGTCACCGACGCCGCAGATGGAAGAGGCGCCGACGAGGCCGCCAACACCGACGCCGCAGATGGAAGAGGCGCCGACGAGGCCGCCGTCACCGTCGACGATAATGACACGGAAGCGAGATGGCAGAGGACAATCGAAAATGCCTTTGGGCCGACTGGTCATCACGGAGGTCGGTGACTTTGGGGTCCCTCGAGTCCCAAGAGATCGTGCGTAGATTCCGGACCATCTGCGGGATACTTGGAAGGAACGGTTCTCATCACCACACCAAGGTGGAAGGACGACAAAAGAAGCGAAGGCGCCTTGTGGGGATGAACTTTCGAGAAGTTCACTATTCCGTAGCACACGTGGCACGCGCGGCGACGGACGGCGATGCTCACGATGGATAAATCATGGAGGACCTTCAAGAGCATTCTTGTCACGGCACGTGAACATGGGTCGACGCCTTCATGCAAAGATAGATGCTTGACGCGGAAGCATGGGACACCTTTGTGGCTATGAAAACGACGGCCGAATTTAAGGAGCAAAGTGCGCGACAAAGCTCTCTAGACACGAAACACTCACCAAGATAGACTCGGCACCGCTGGTACGCGGGTAAATCTGACGAATGGGCGTGGAGGAGCAGAACCCGTTTCGATGTCACGGACCCGCGTTCCCTAAAATTTGGTTAAAAGCGAGGGCAAAGTCTCGTCTTCGGCAGCATCTCTTTCACAAACCCGCGGACAGAAGTGTCCCAACGTGTAGTAAATATGTCGAACTACCTAGTTAATAAGTCCATAACTTCATAGTGTCTATAATAACATGATGACCTCTTGCAGCGTGACTTGACTGCCCAAGCTTCCCAAGGCTCCTTCCATGCGATAGGAGAAGGATATACTATCTACGGCCTTGGGAAACAAGGAGCACCCGGGTCGCACGCGAGGCCTTGGGGTTAACGTACCTTGGAGTCATGGATTCGCGGATGACTACTGCACATATAGAAGTAGGAAGAGATCCAAGGCCGAGCACGACAACCGGTTGGTACAGATGATTACTAACAAATTTGAAGAAAAGATAGCAGCATTGCAGGGTTAAATGGAGATACTCCTGAGCCAGCGGTCGCAAGCCGCCCCCGTTAATTCGGGAGGCAGTCCTCCTCGACGTCGGAGTAGCGTCGCATCCGCGCATAATTCTGAACATAACGACGTCCAATTACCGATAGACGACATCAACGTAACGTACATCTATGGAATGCACCAAAGATAGACCTATAGGACGCCTTAGCTAATTGCGTATCGTTTTATAGGAGCCGACGCCGTGCAAGCTCCAAGTGAGGATGGATGATGGGTCCCTTTGTATTGAGGCTGCGCAGGGGATGGTGTATCCATACGAGGAAGGAAGCGCAGAAGACGGTGCCCGGTGGGCGCAGGTTACTCAAGGTCAGTGGATATGGTACATGTCAATTTCGAGCCATCCCGTGAAGATTTGCCCGAACGAAGAGATCACAACACTAGGGGATGCCGCCCACTCTTTTATCCGATGGCCCAAGAACAACATCGCTCGACCCAAAGAAGGTCTTGCGATCCGACACAACCATTCCTCTCCAACGGACCCTCGATGACTCCACCTCATGTTTCGCCTCGAAGGCCACCTCTTCAATTCCCACGGAGAAGACGCCAAGGAACAAACAAAAGCGTCGACGTGTCGGTTCCCGAGTCGTCTCACAAAAAGACGCCGCCAATCGCTAAGGCCAAATCAAAATCAACGAACGTTAAGCGCCTCCCAAGTCCGGAAGTCCGCGATACCGGGAACTACATCATCGGAAACCGCAGTGCTCGACGCATATAATGCCTTATTTGGATATGCTTGTCGCTTTGCATGCCCGGTACTTGGACAAGACCCAAAAGAAGGGTTGTGATCTATCGAATCACCGCCGAACGAGGACAAGCATTTCTTCAGCGGGACGAGGTACTTCGTCATGGGCTTCAACGACTTATATGAACTATTCAACCTCGTTGGCCTCGACGTCTCGCTTCTACGATGTTGGACATCGTAAGCGCGCATAATCAAGTTCTATATTCATGTAATACCGATAAATATCACAACTCATTGCTTATGTATAGATACATGCTGAAAAATGTCCGGGAATGGAAAGAACCGGTGGGTTTCCTCGACCCACATGTGATATCGTTGCAAACCATCCAACAAAACTCGTCATTCGTCGAGAAATACATAACGAGGTCATTGCTTCGTCAGACGAACATGAAGTACATAGTGGTGCCCTACAACCAGGGGTAAGTGTCACTACTTGCTATACAAATTTCATTTGTACTTTATACGCAGCACGAACTTAGGTTTAATGACTATAGCAACATACATGAGTAGGTACCACTGGATCCTTTTAGTTGTTATACCCAAGAGGAACCATGTGATATACCTTGATTCCCTAAACCGCAACAAGCATGACTTCAGCATTCTAAGAGGAATACTCGAGAGGTATGCTCATTTCCTCCTTACATAACTCTATTGTAGTCTTCATTCGTTTGAAATGGCCGAGGATAACTTTTTCGAATCATGTAGGTCATTCATCAATTATGTTGCCAACAAAGGAATATACAATGGAAAGAGCGCCTAACTAACACACGGGATGGATTTTTGATGCAGCGCTACAACACGATAATCCTATATCATACTTCATAATAACGCGTCTCGAACCGACTATACCTATATATGTAATTCTATTTTTGCAAAGGCCAAACAAAAAGATGATGAGTTATGTGCAATCTACGTCGCTATCATATGCGACTAATCCTTAGAGCTAGGAAGAAGGATCCTGAGGTTTGTCAATCTCGAAATAATTATTTCCTAATTATAAATTTAAATATATATAGCTTACCACTTTACTCTTGGTAGCGACAGGTCATGGATTTACAATGTGATTCACTCGTTGCGAAAGAGATCAAGGACATTCGAGGGAAGCTCTGCACCTTTATCAACACAGAAATCATTAACGAGAATGGAGAGTTTCACTCCGTCGCTAACCGAGAGCATCACCCCGTCGACACCTCTCAACGTAAACAATTGTAATCCAGTTGTAACTATAGCGACAATACTTGAACAAATGCGATCTTTTGTAATTTATTTTGAGTAATGATCACTTTGAGTTGTCAACAATTGATTATCTCTAATGAATCTGTTTTTGTGCATGCTTGAATCTGTTTTTGTGCATGCTTGTTTTCAGAGGGCATGGCTAGCAATTCCGAGGCTAGCGTAAAAACAAACAAAATTGTGGTCGGGTTTGAGCTATCACGACGGTTTTTGTTAAAACCGCTCAGGAAAGAAGTATCACTGACGGTTTCTACTAACAACCGTCAGCGATATTTAAATATCCTGCATCGTTATAAAAACAAACCGCTGCGTGATTCGCGAATATCACAGGCGGTTCTTAGTAAAAGCCGTGCGTGATAGTCACAAATCACGAGCGGTTTTCTTTAGAACCGTCTGTGATATTCCCATATCACTGAGCGGTTTTAGTCCAAACCATGCGTGATACTAGCCTTCATAGACGGTTTTTTATTAAAACCGTCTGTGATATTGCGTATCACAGACGGTTTTTTACCGTCTGTGATAATGGCCTGTTATCACAGACCAACAAACATAGATGGTTCGGAAACCGTCTGTGATGACGGTTCCGAACCGTCTGTGATGTAGCTTCCTGTAGTAGTGTAAACCCAAAAGCATTTAAATAAATACTTAAAGTAAATGCAATAATTTGAATCAAGATACTTTTAGAACACTGGGATTCAATATGATCAAAGGTACAACTTGCCTTGCTAGCAATGACGATCTTATTTAACTTTAATCTTCTACTTCCTTGATCTTCAGCTCCTTCTTGATCAGAACTTCTCAAAGCATCGACGTCTACTCGCAACAAGCAAATAAACTAAATAAATAAACAACAGAGAGCAAATAAACTCCAAAAATTAAATAATAATCTCAGATAAATGGATATTGATTTGAGATGAATTTAGGAATTTGAAAGGACTCAAACGGAGTTCGGATTCAAAGGATATGAGCTTTCGAAGATCACATGAAATGATGAAATTGCGAGTGGAAAGAATATTCCGAGAATATTCCTTCGGATTAAATAAAATAGAAAGAATTGGATACTGGTAAGTGAGAGAGGACAAAGGCAATGAAAGACATGTGGGACCAATTGGATAATTGAATTTCAGAAATCGGATTAATTTCTGAAAAGGAATAGTGGATGACAGGTGGCACCCATTGGATAATTGAATTCCTAGAATTACACTAATTCTAGAATAAGGTAAAGAGAAGGACAAGTGGGCTATTGGTCTATAGACCATGTCCACAGAGATATGGTAGTCCAAGGTGGACCAAGCTCATTAACTAGGGTTGACCAAAGGTTGACTGACATGCGGGACCCGCATATAAGAGAGAGAACTGATCTAGGGTTTTTGATTGAGAGGATGACATGTGAACTATTGGTCCATAGACCAAGTCCACGATCTAGGGCTTATGGTGCACGGAGGAAAGGGTCTGACATGATGGGGACCACGAGTAAATGACTCGGCTCATAGTGAGCCAAGTCTACCTGGGTATGGCTCAGGGTTAGGTTTACATCTAGGGTTTGAGATGCCTGGCTGAAGAATGGGGTCCACAAGGCATAGAGTAGGTTAATATGAACTATGTTCATATGGTTTGGTTTTCGGTTTAGGTCAGGGTGTAGGCAAGGGCAGCTTGGCGAGCGCATCGGGTGCGGGAGGAGACCGAAGCGGCGGTGCGTCAGGTCGAAGGGAAACATCGCCCGGCGGTGGCTTGACGACGACGGCCATAGGTCTGAAGTGGTCTCGGGAGGCTTGATCGGACACCGGCTATGGCAGCCAACATGACACGAGATGGCAAGCTGACGGGGGAAACCATGCAGACGTGGCAGCAAGAACCGGGTGGCATGACAACCGGCGCATGGGTTTGGTGTCTCTCGGGTTTGTGGTGGTCACCGGCGTTGTGGATCGGCAGTGGCCACCAACGGCAAACACGAAAGTGGCGGCACGATCATGGCTTCGACGAAGACGGCGTTGTGGACGAGCTCCGATGGGGGAAGGGGGCATCGGGAACCAGCAAGGGCACACACGGGGTGGGACCATACTGTCATATATATGGAAAGAGAGGGAGAGAGAGAGAGAGGGGTAGGGCCCGCGTGGAAGGCACACAAAGGGGCACGCTACTACCATGGCTTCCTCGGGTGGATCCAGTATGCAGCGAACGGTGGCGCTAGGCACGGCGGCTCCAACGGGGTTGGGCGAGGTCTAGCACGGCTCGGGAGGGCGTGGAGACGGTGGATCAAACCGGCGTGGGGAACTAAGAGGAGACGGGGAACGGGGTCTCACCGGTGAACGTGGAACGAGGAGGAGGCATGGCGACGAGGCATGGTGACGTTGGCGGGCACAGATCGCGGACGAGGGCGATGGGGAATCAAGGTGGTGGCGTCGGCGTAGATGGGGAGGCACCAATTCGGCATCAATGGCGGCGGCTCCGACGACGACGGCCATGGATCCGAGACGGGGCGGCACGGGGGCTTCCATGGTGAAGAAGGGCGACGGAGGCTCGGCTTCAACTCGGCGAGCTTGTGCGACATGACGGCGACGTCTCCGATGGTGGCGCCTATGGCTTCGGAGGCGGCGGTGCGAGGGCGGCGGCCGGCTCCTTGGCGGCGGCGGTGTCGAAGGCGCCACGCAGCATGCGCTGGTTGTGGCGGTGGCGTGAGGCGAGGCGATGGTGGTTGGCGCCGGCCACGATGAAGACGAGGGAGCTCCGACGCGCGGCGACAACGGGAGAAGGCCTGTGAAGAGGAGGCGTGGCGTCGGCTTCGGAGGGGTCGGGTGAGGGCGGTGAAGCACCAGGCGGCGGAGAACGGCGACGGAGAGCGCGGCGCCGGAGTTGGAGAAGACGACCTCGGCGGCGGCGATTGGAGACCTTCTCGGCGGGGCGACTCGGGCACATTGGCAACACGAGGCGAAGAGGGAGCACGAGGCACGAGGGGCGGCGCTACTCATAGCGCCCCTTGGGGAGGCGTGTGGCACGGACGCCCAAAGGAGGCGGCGGCGATCGTTGCGTGGCGGCACATGAGTCAGCGTGATCAGCGTCAAGCTGCTGCGATGGGGCATGCTTGCTAGCAAGCGGCCCAGGTGGAATTAGGGTTAGGCGGCGGGGATGTGGGCTGGCCTAGGCCGAGGAGGGAGCGTAATTTGGTGGCCATCGGTCAAGGAAATGGGCCGGAGGAGAGAGGACGGGAATGGGCCGATCCAATTCGGCCCACAAAGGGAAATGGATTTAGAAATGATTTAGGATTTAAAATAAAAGCTGAAAATCCAAATGAGCTCAAACAAATAGCAAATAAATTCAGAAAAATCCAAGAAAATATACAAAAATTCTTTAAATTGACGTTTGGATTAGTCAAATTAAATATTTTAAGGTTAGGAAATTCCCTATTAAGCTTTATTAATTCGAATAAAATTGGTGAAATTTTCCAAGAACCTAAACTACTCAAAAGATTTTTGAAAAGCCAAATTTTAGGACGTTACACACACTTCTCTAATCTCATTTATAAATCCGTTATGCGTTCCTTTAATTAGTTGGTGAGTCTCATGTATGTTGCAATTTGCAAGAACCAATAATGGCATCTAATCATTGTACTACTTTTGTCCCACCATTGATTAATTTGTAATTTGGACTGATATGCTTCACTTGTAACCATGAAAGCGTGTGTACTTCTCTACAGATGGACTATATCTCCTGTAAGAGATACTTTAAACTTGCATGCAGGCAATTTGTATTAGGTTATTTGCTTTGCTAGAGTTAGTAAGGGCTTTGAACTGGGATAGGCCCTTTTTATTTTTTATGTTCGAGGTGAAATTTTGTTTGGATTTCAAAATTTATATTTTAACTTTCAAGTTATTTTTGAATCTGGCACTTTCGTCACTTTGTAGCTTATATGTTAAGCAGTACTATGGAGTATGGACTGTAGTATTGTACTAGTTGAACTGTACCACAATCTATGCTAATAAAGCTAACATATTTCTGAAGTTCTCAACCATATTTTTTTTTCTAGTATTTGTATCTAGCAGGTAGATATGAACTTGGAAACCAAAAAGGAATTATAGAGGCATGTTTTTGGGAGCCCCTTGCAATTTTTTGTTGAATACTTCATTATTTGTTCCATTACTTTGGTTTACTGCTTCCTTAATAATGAAGTGGGTAATCTCCATTATCGATTAATTTGTCTCCCTTGTATTTTCTTTTTCTTTTTCTAACAATTTCTCTTTTCAACATTCTACATTTTTTATGGATCAAAGGACCTGGATATAATGTAAGACAAGTTTGTCTTCTTTATGCTCATATGAATAGTGGAACAATATTACTTTTCTATACTGGAAATTATGTGAAGTACATAGTCATCAGGTTGTACATGTATAGTCAGCTTGGATGTTTTCTTTTGCATTTTACTTGTATTCAATTCCAGTTTCTGCTGTGTCCTTGGTGTTCCATTTTGACATGTTGTATGTTTTGCATTAGAATTGATTGCAAATACTTTTGGGGCTATCTCAAATACAAGAGACCGAGAGAGGTGGCCGTCTGATTCAATTGAGGTACTTCCAATATTTTCCTTCTTATGGCATCAAGTAAATAGCACTATAGCTTATTATGATGTTTAACTTCTTGTGCTGTTTGAGGAGATTCCCTTTTCTTGTCACCATAGCCACAAGTTTACTATAGAAAAAGAATTACGAGCCATGGTTAAATGAATCAGCATCTTGTATATAGGATATATGCACGCTTCATTGATGCTTATATTTTTATTTTGCTGGCACTACATTGATGCTTATATGTTTGAAGCATGCTGTTTGAACTTGTTATCATTTTGTCTGGCATGAACAAATATGGTATGTATGGAATGGCGTGACATCACTTAGCACTAGGAGAGCTTGCCTTTTCCGCAACGTCTCTGGAACGGCTAGCAATTTGGCATGGTAGTGCGGTTTTGCCACGCCGTGAACAGTGGCGTGACAAGGCAGTACTGTCACGCCGGGCTAAATGGTGTGGCAGTACTTAGCACCAGGAGTGCTAGCCTTTTCCGCAACGCCTCTGGAACGGCTAGCAATTTGGCGTGGTAGTGCGATTTTGCCACGCTGCGAAATGTGGCGTGACAAGGCAGTCCTGTCACATCGAGATAAATGGCGTGATAGGACTCGGCACTAGGCCGCTGCTCTTTTTTTCGTAACGCCCCTGGAACGGCTAGCAATTTGGCGTGGCAGTGTGGTGTTGTCACGCCGGGATAGACGGTGTGACAGGGTTTAAGGTTTTAGGTCTGGTTTACGTTTATGTTTAGGTTAGGGTTAGGGTTTAGGTTTATGGTTTACGGTTTAGGTTTAGGGTTACGGTTTAGGTTAGGGTTATGGTTTAGGGTTAGGGTTTGGGTTTAGGGTTTATGTTTATGGTTTACGGTTTATGCTTAGGTTTATGGTTTACGGTTTATGCTTAGGGTTTAGGTTAAGGGTTTAGTGTTTTAGGGTTTGGATTTAGGGTTTAGGGTTTAGGTTTAGGTTTACGGTTTACGGTTTTAGGTTCAGGTTTACGTTTATGTTTAGGTTAGGGTTTAGGTTTGTTCAGTGAATATCGACACCTATACTTTAATGCACGCGACACATCGATGCAATAGTCAACTCAATAAATAGCAACCGCAATGACCCGTCCACCATTTAGTTACATACTTTATGAGATTGAACATAATTACGTACAGAAGGGGAGACTACCGATGTACAAGCTTCTCCGCCCGTGCCTAATGATAAAAGGTGCCTCACACTACCCACATAGAGTGTTGTACAGTGGGGCGCCTCGGACGAGGCTGGCCGTCGTTGTAGTGGCACACACATATGCAGCTAGGGTTCGCGCAGTAGCATGTGGGATCATAGGAACTTCCTATGTTCATGACCTCTTCGTTGCCCTCTCGCACTGCATCTGTTGGCGGAGGTCATCATTTTGCTCGTTGAGATTGTCAATCCGCCTCTAACTGAAAGATTCGATCCCACAACGTATCCACGTACATCGCAACATGTCGTTCATGGGGAAGATCGATCCAGCAGACAAAGTTGCATTTCTCCATCTGCTGCAAGGGACGGTTAGCATAGAGGTTGTATTAGTAGTAACATGAAGCAAACTATTTGCTAATTGTACCCTAGAGTGTGGGCATCGGAAGAAACGTCGTCCGCCATTGAAAGGGGCGTTCGTGACCTGCACGACAGCGTCCTTCCTGTGTCCGCATTTCGGCCATACCAGTTGAGCATGCTTGTTCGGTATCAACTGGTAGTTAGGGGCGAAGTCCTCCCTCCTTTCAAGGGGAAGGTCTTGCTTCGGCGACCCCGGTTGGACTGATCTCTCGGCGTCTGCCATTGTATGTTACTGTATAACAGAGAAGGTTCTTCTTCCTACGGTTTCAAGGGTCAAGTGGTCCTACTTCCGGAGCGTAGGGCGCACATTTTATAGCCCGCGGGGGGAGGCTAGCAAAGCGGGTAATGTGTTAGGTTGTAGATGACAAGACCTGACGGGGCTGGCTGCTTTGCGCAGTGACAAGGCCAAAGGAGACAGCCTTGTGTAGTGACAAGACAAGACGGGATAGCTTTGCGTAATGACAAGATCGGACGGGGCAGCTTTGCGAAGTGACAAGACCAGACGGGGCAGCTTTGCGCAGTGATAAGAAAAATGGGGCAGCTTTGGCGTGACAAGACTTAGCACCAGGCCGGGATAAATGGCGTGATAGTGTTTACAGTTTTAGGGTTTTAGTTTTTAGGTTCAGATTTACGTTTATGTTTAGGTTAGGGTTTAGGCTATTAGGCTTTAGGTTTAGGTCTAGATTTACCTTTAGGTTAAGTGTTTAGGGTTATGGTTTGCGTTTAGGGTTTAGGTTTATGGTTTACGGTTTTGGTTTAGGGTTTAGGCTTTTAGGTTCAGGTTTAGGGTTTAGGTTTAGGGTTTGGGTTTAGGGTTTAGGGTTTAGGGTCTAGGTTTATGGTTTACAGTTTAGGTTTAGGGTTTAGGCTTTTCAGATTGACTTGACAACCCTAACCGCCTCGCCAGCTTTTAAGAACGAAAAGACATGACTCAGCAAAGAAAAACGTGACAACACTCTGCCTCGCCAGCTTTTCAGACCAATAAGACAACACACTGCAAAGCAAGACATGACTTCTCTCTGCAAAGAAAGACGTGACAACACTCTGCCTCGCCAGCTTTTCAGATCGAAAAGACAACACTCTGCAAAGCAATACATGACTTCTCTCTGCAAAGTAAGACGTGACAACACTCTGCCTCGCTAGCTTTTCAGATCGACATGACAACACTCTACGTCCTTAGCTTTTCAGAACCAAAATATATGACTCTGCAGAAAATTTACCACACCATGCCAACCATGTGGCCTATAAAAGGGGGTGAAAGAGATCTAGGAGAGAACACTACATAACTAAACCCAACACAATCAAACCTAACACTACACCAGAGCTTCCTTTACCACGTCGGGATGGACAACAGGCAGAGGCAATGGGACCGGATCTGCGAACTAGCAAGGGCTGCTGGGGCCCGGGAAGAGCGAGCAAGGGCTGCTGGGGCCCGGGAAGAGCGAGCAAGGGTTGCTGTGGCCTGGGTCGAACAAGAGACACGTGCCAAGCTGGCAGCTCTCCGCAATGAGGCCCCCCGTAGTAGCAACGTCTTCCGGAATGTTCCAACCGAGCGTTCGCCGCAACACCCGCTAGAGGGGGAGACGTCGCCCCTCTGTTGGTGCAGGGACTCATGCAAGTTCTTCAAGTCCAAGGACCGGATTAGCCTAGGCATGCGTTACTGGGGTTGTGCGAACTACTCCAGTGACTATCCCGACCGACGTTGGGACATGAGCAGCTATCGGCAACTGGTAAGGACTAGTTACAGTGTGTTACCGTACTATTTCTCATTCAAAGTACGCACTAACAACCTCTCCTGTCTACCTGTAGTCTCTAGATCTGCTATGTGGCTACCGCAAGTGGATCGACCAAGAGATCCACCCACAAGACTAGTGGTCTCTCGTCTTCGACGAGTGGAATGACAAAAGAGATCGCAAGATCCGGGAGGAGCGACGCCGCAACGACGAGCAAAACGAGCACATACGTCGGGAGATGCAAGCTCATCTCGAGGCGTGCAGGCGCAGGGAGCGCGAGACTCACAAGATGAAGAGGGAAATGGTGACCAAGGCCAAAGAGGCCGGCGAGGAGTTCAACGCTGAGCTAGCAAGGAAGGGAAAATGGCCCTGGTCCACGTAGTAGGTTGGACCATTCCGTACTAGTTCCCGGAAGGTTGAATTTATTTCCATTCCAAAAATACGCATATGTATCGTAGGAGTGTTTCGGTTTGTTGCTTCGTGCATGATGTTATTTTTTATGCACGTAACCAAACCCTATGCGCTATGTTATTCCAAGCTTTATTATGAAGTCTATTTTAATTCGCAACTTCAAATCTCGTCGTCTTTTCGCATTCAATTTTTCACGTAGCAAGGCATCCAACAACATGAAAAAAACGAGTTCTGGAAGTGGGAACGAAATGATCTACGACCACAAAGTGATGAAGAGTGGTACCACCTATCGTTCCAGTAGGATGTCTACGCATCTTTCATCAGCGGTACTGTCTAGCATATGTGCATAATTATGCCTCATGTTGTACCACACAATCCACATATTAGTCATTTATTCCAGGATGCATTATGTATCACTTCTGGGACACGTCCTGGAAATATTGTGAAGTGTCAAAGGTTTTCAAAGCACAAAAAGATGACCGGTCCATATATGTATTTACTCTTAGTTAAAAGGATGGTATTATATTTGGTTACATAAAGAGGTCTCTATTTTCAAGTTATGGATTGTTTAATGTACATGGTGTTATGCATCACCGTACTTTCAATTGTTTTTGATCTTTCAAAAGGAAGTCCCTTTGTTATCATCTTACTACAGGTTCCAAACCTATAAGTCCAAATAGGGTAACTGTCATAATTTACAAACAAATTGATCTGTCACGCCAATCAGGATAGCGTGACACAATACTTTTGTCACGCCAAATAAAAAGACGTGACAAAGGAGACCGGTCACGCTATAGGATATGACATGACACATGCCACACAGGCTCCACGCTGGTATGGCGCGTGGCCTAGTGCTTGCGTGACAGTTTTGGTCACACCGCTATAGATGAGGTGATAATGTGATTAAATAATAATAAAAAATTTTGCGTGAGCTCCCATCCCATCGATACAGCTAAGTGCTAGCTAGCTGTGAGCCCGTGAGCAGTAGTGTACAGGCTGAAACGACCATAGATGGATCCTTTCTGACAGGTCAGATCGACAAAGTACGTCTGTGTAGTGTACCCGCATGTTTCACTCGATCCATGCGAGCAGCGCCGATGAGTCAGGACTGTCGTCAGGTGAGGCTGCATCTCCTAGTCACTATGGGGCCTAATTTCATTATGAGCCCCAACGCGAGGATGGCCACGTAGGCTAGGCATGGCCGCATGGCAGTGGAGCCGAGAGTGCGACGCAAGCTGAGCACAACAGCGGAGGCGTACTGCGGGCCAGAATTGATCACGATGCGGGCAGAATTGATCCCAACAAGGTTGTAGCCAAGCACAGCGACGGAGGCATAACGTGGGCCGGGGTGGAGCTCGGCAATGACAGCTTGACACGCCGGAGTAATATGTTTTGTTTTATTCTTAGAAACGTAGAAACGCACTGGCATGCAACTACTATTAATAAAAGTATATGAATTGACCACATAGAAATAATACCATTATATTTGTCTGGGAAATGCTTGCACGACATATCATATTTATTAGTTAGTATATTATGAAAAAAGATCACGTTCAAAGTGTTGCATTTGGGACTGAAAAATAAGAAACATGGCCGGGTTGGGCTGCGTGGAGACGCTCTCTGGGCCGTACACCACATAAGAATACATTAAATGGGCGGGTGGCCGATACTTGACATGCTCACGGGCCTGAAATCCCACACACGGCCCAACTAGGCCCTAATCACTAAATTGTATTAAATACTACTACTTTTTCCATAGAATTACAATAATACCATTATTGTGGAGGCCAGGCTCACCTCGGCGGCCCAGTGAAGCTCTGTCCCGGATCCCTGTTGATGCCTGGTGTTCTACGACAGAGCAAGAGCGGTATGTTTTGGGAGTGTGCTGATGAATTGCATCTTGCGCTTGCCAACAGCCAGGGGCTGTAGTTTTTTTGGTATCACCAGCTGGTCGGTTCTCATGGTGTACCTGGTACCTGTATTCTCGTCAGGGGGTTTATGGTGTGACTAGAGGGGTTGAATAGAAGTTAGAGGTGCAAGTGGGGTGGGCCTGGCCACTAAACCGCTAGCCAATCTCACAAAAACGGCCTACTTATCTGCCCGCAAAAACCCAGAAGGCTTTCCGGAGTACTAGGCTACGTTCCCCAGTCGAATGCCAGTGGCTGCGTTCCCCAATCGAATGCCGGTGGGTGATTCGATGAGCCACCTCAGAGTTTATTTTTTTATTCCTGCTGTTGTGAGACTTAACGTCTTTGGACCTCTTTTGTAATAAGTGACCATAAGGCCGGTACTTAGTTATTTATTAATGTTATTCTGTGATTTGAACTTGTTATCAACAATACTTTCATTGTGTGCACTACCTACTGATCTGGGACTGGTGCAGAAATACACAGAGGGTTCGGATTCAGAAATCTGGTCCCCACAGAGTTTGTATCAGAGCTGAGTCGACTGTAGGACGTGACCTAGTTAGAATGGCAAGCCTTAAGGATTTATATTTTCTAAAAATTAATTTATAAACTTTTAAGTTTCTTTGCTACTTTGTTTTCTATCTTATTATCTTTTTCTTGTCTTTACATTCATTATTTAAAATGGTTACTAGATGTGTTTCATCAATACTTGTGCTAAGAAAGAAGGAGGATTCTGTGCTGAGCTGTGGTTTATACTTCAGGGATTGGGCTACATTCATCGTCCAGAGTATCACGGTTTCACCATCAACAGGTATGATAAGGAGATGTTGCGTGTCAAGGTCACCGTTTACTCAAAGAGTCACTTACGAGGAAACAAACCCTACCACTTCACAGTAGACAGAGAGACCGACAAGCTTGGAATGCAGGATGCTGCCAGAGAAGCTATCATTTGTCCAGGGTTCCACTACCGCACTGCCCTGGGACGCACCGCCTTTTGCTACTTTCCCTACCATAAGAAGGGGGAAGTCTTTAACAGGTTCAGGTCCACGGAGAGGGAGCGGGACACTACCATCACTCACATGGCGTCCCTGATCAAAGTGCAAGATGAGGCCTATGTGTTTATGGCCAATGAGATGGAGCGAGTATACGAGTGACTGGATGCTGCAGAGAGAGAGAGAGAGAGAGAGAGAGCCGCTGAAGAAGCCATCTCGTCCGTCCTGCATCCGCATGACTGTACCCATCCTGCATCCGCATGACTGTACACAAGAGGGTGCACCGTCTTCATGACCAAATGACTGCAGCAGTGTATCGCTTGTTCACCCCTGCCACAAGAGGAGAGTCTTCTGGTGTAGCTGTCGCTACTGTTCCCTCTAATGCTATCATCGTTGGGGGTGTTAGCAACTCAGTGGACCGGCCTGAGGAACCTGAGCCTGTGGAGCGTATCATCGAGGTCGACATTGAGGACAACGATGAGGAGGATGTTGAGGAGGACCCTGAGGAGTAGTAGTCCTTGGTCTTGTGTCTGTAGTGTCCAATAAAAGTCTTACGTATTTAGACGTTGTTATTTGTTTGTCAGTGTGTAGATTGGGCTGTATCAAGCCATAGGCACTTGTGATACAGCCATTCTAAAAACTATTTCCGTTTTTATTAATTTCAGTTGAAGTTATTTCTTGTTGAGCATGTTTTGGTCATTGTTTGGGATGCTAGTTTTACCCCTGTTCTCTTTTCTTTGCTTTTCCCTCTTTTCTCCTTGCTAACCTTGGACCGTTCATATAGAGAACCTTGGAAGAGGACGTGGAAGAGGTTACAGAGTAGCCCATGGAGGAGCTCGTGGAAGAGGCCGTGCAGCCGGCTGAGGCCGTGGTCCTGGAAGAGGTTGTGGTCAACCGTTTCCCAAGGAGCCAGTTTTACCTCTAGTATCGCAAGAACCTCAAGTTTAACCAGAGCAATTCTTTGAGGAAGAACCTCTATCGCCACCACCTCCTGATCATCCCCAGATGAACATAGAGTAGATGATGGCCATGCAACTGCAATTACTTCAAGCGCTTGCTCAGAATCAAGTTAATCAACTTTGCACTACGGCTCTGCTCGATCTTACCACCTCGGTCGCATCGGGGAATTCATGAGAACGAGCCGCCAACCTTCATTTGGTTGGTTGATCCTCTTGAAGCTGAAGATTGGCTTAAGGATGTAGAGAAGAAGCTGATCTTAGCTCAGTGCAATGACCAAGAGAACGTCCTCTATGCTGCTCACCAACTGAAAGGAACTACAGGAACTTGGTGGGAAAATTATTACGCAGCTCACCAGAACGTCCAAGCTATTTCTTGGTAGGAGTTTTCTGCTGCTTTTTGCATAGCTCACATTCCTTTGGGAATGATGGAGATGAAGAGGCGGGAGTTATACAAGCTGCAGCAGGGTAACCTCAGTGTGTCTGAGTATCTCAATAGGTTCACTCAATTGTCAAGGTATGCACTGGAGGACGTTGCAAATGAGGGAGCAAAGATACGGTGCTTCATGGAAACCCTAGCCTTAAGGTGCAGTTGGTGTCAATTGACTATCCCAACTTTCAGCAGATGGTCGGTCAATAAGGCTCTTGTGGAAGAGGATGCCCAACGTTAGTTGTATGAGTCCCGTAAGAGAAAAATAGCTTTTTAGGCGTAGCATGGAGCCAACAGTTTCAGGTCTCACATGAACCAGCCATAATTCAATAGGCAGTCGGTGGCCAATGCACCCAGAACTCCTATGTCAGGACCTCGTCTGATCATGCAGGGTTTCCGCAACAACACTGGTGTTCAACCGTAGAAAAACAAGACATCTACAGCTGGAGTTCAATGCTTTTACTGTCATGAAATGGGACATTATGCTAGCAATTGCCCTCAGAAGCGCCAGAACTTGACTCCAGTGCGCTTCAACTTGGGGACTACACCAGCATGTACACCAGCTCCAGCACAAGGACGTGGCGCTCCTCAGTCTCCAAGGACTCCACAAACTTTTGGGAAAGGACGTGTTAACCACGTCACCACAGAGGAAGCCCAGGATGCAACAAACGTAGTTCTCGGTAAGTTCCATGTTAATTCAGTACCTGCATCAGCATTATTTGACTATGGAGCTTCGCATTCTTTTATTTCAAAGAGTTTTGCTGATAAAACATTCTTAGGATGTTATTGAACTTAAGAACCCTATGGTAGTGCAAACACTTGGAAAGGAAGTGAGGACTAATACAATATGCCCAGGAGTGGCTATAGATATAAATGGAGTTAGGTTCCTAGCAAACCTTATCTTATTAGATTCCAGAGGCATTAATATAATCCTTAGAATGGATTGGTTAACAAATTTTAAGGGACAGATTGATTGTACCAACAAAGCCATCACCCTCACCAATGTTGAAGGTATTCGAGTGGAGTTTGTGTCCAACAAACCATCAAAGAACAGTTTTGTTCTTAACCGCCTGAAGGGCATATTTTTGGAAAGTGTGCCGGTAGTGCGGGAATACCCAGATGTATTTCTCTATGAACTATATGGAATGCCACCACACCAGAAGATTGAGTTCATCATTGATTTGGCACCTGGTATAGCTCCTATATCCAAGAGACCATACTGTCTTCCAGCAAATGAGTTAACTGAAATGAAGAAGCAGATTGAAGGGTTGCTTGAAAAAGGTTATATTCGATCTAGCTCATCACCATAGGGAGCACCAATAATCAACAACTTAAGGATGTGCGTGGATTATAGGTCCCTGAATGAAGTCACAATCAAGAACAAGTATCCTCTACCGCAAATTGATGACTTGTTTGATCAGTTAGAGGGAGAAAGTGTCTTCTCCAAAATTGATCTATGCTTTGGATATCATCGGTTGAAGATAAAGGCTGTCGGATATCCCAAAGACCGCGTTCACCACTCGTTATGGTCTTTATGAATGTATAGTGATGTCGTTTGGTCTAACAAATACACCAGCTTACTTCATGAACTTGATGAACAATGTGTTTATGGAATACCTGGATAATTTTATAGTGGTATTCATAGATGACATTCTTATTTACTCTTAAAATAAGAATGAACATGAGGAACATCTGAGGTTAGTTCTGGAGAAACTCAAAGAGCATAAATTGTATGCTAAATTCAGTAAGTGCGAGTTTTGGTTAAAGGAAGTTGCTTTTTTGGGGCATGTAATTTCTGTTGGAGGAGTAGCAATGGGTCTAGGAAAAGTTAGGGATGTTCTTAACTAGAGGAAACTCAAGTAAATTCCGGAAATTAGAAGTTTTCTTGGTTTAGCTGGCTACTATCGTCGTTTTATTGAAGGCTTTTCGAAGATTGCAAAACCCCTCACCGAATTGCTCAAGAAAGAAAAGAAGTTTGAATGGACCTTTGCTTGTGAGCAGAGTTTTCAAGAACTGAAGAAGAGGTTAACTACTGCGCCAGTGTTGATTTTGCCCGACATTCGGAAAGACTTTGAGATTTTCTGCAATGCATCAAAACAAGATCTCGGTTGTGTATTAATGCAAGAAGGCAAGGTAGTAGCCTATGCTTTGAGACAATTGCGTCCGCATGAGCAAAATTACCCAACCCATGATTTAGAGTTAGCTGCAGTTGTTCACGCTCTAAAGATTTGGAGGCATTACCTTATTGGTAATCGTTGTGAGATCTATACCGACCATAAGAGTCTCAAATACATTTTTACTCAGGCAGATCTCAACTTAAGACAAATAAGGTGGTTAGAGCTAATCAAGGATTATGATGTTGGAATACACTATCATACACACAAAGCTAATGTAGTAGCTGATGCTTTGAGCAGAAAAAGCTATTGTAATAATGTGTTGATTAAAGAAAACCAACCTGCACTGTGCGAGGAATTTCAGCGACTCAACCTGGAATTAGTTGAGGAGGGTTGTGTGAATACCATTGAAGTCCAACCAACTCTGAAAGATCAGATTAGGGAAGCTAAGAAGGAAGACCCGGATGTCAAAGAAATCAAGGATAATATGAGAAAAGGTAAAGCACCTGGATTTTCAGAAAATGAGAGAGGCATTGTTTGGTTTGGAAAAAAAATCTTTGTACCAAATCTGAAGGAAATCAAAAGTTTGATTCTAAAGGAAGCCCATGAATCTGCATATTCAATTCATCCTGGAAGCATGAAGATGTACTAAGATCTTCGCGAGAGATATTAGTGGTCAAGCATGAGGAGAGAAATTACTGAATGTGTATCATTTTATGATGTGTGTCAGCGGATTAATGCTGAACATCAGAGACCTGCTGGATTACTTCAAACTCTAAATGTACCTGAATGGAAATGAGAAGAAATTAGAATGGACTTTATCACTAGTCTGCCAAGAACAAAATATGGATATGATTCCATCTAGGTTGTTGTGAATCGGTTATCAAAGGTTGCACATTTTATTGCAGTAAAGACTACCTACTCGGGAGATTGACTCGCAGAGCTGTATATATGTCTGCATGGGGTACCAAAGAAGATTGTATCAGATCGAGGATCCCAGTTCACTTCTAGATTCTTGCAGAATTTGTAGGAAATTTTTAGCAACAATTTGAACTTCAGTACAGCTTACCATCCACAAATAGACGGACATACTGAAATGGTTAATCAAATTCTTGAAGACATGCTAAGAGCTTGTGCTTTAACCAATAGTACAAGTTGGGATGTAAGTTTGTCGTATGCAGAATTTTCTTATAACAACGGTTATCAATCAAGCTTGCAAATGTCGCCTTTTGAAGCACTCTATGGAAGAAAGTGCATAACTCCTCTATATTGGATTGAAACCGGAGAACGACAAGTGTTCGGGCCAGATGTTTTGAAGGAGGTTGAAGAACCGGTACGGAGGTGTAGGACCGGAAAGGCGACTAGAGGGGGGGGGGTGAATAGACGCTTTCTCTATTTTTCACCTCGATCAAACTCAACACTACTTTCACTCCAATAGCTATAAAAGCTACGAAGATCTGTATACAGGCACAGCGGATGACCTGTGTTGAATCTGATCAAAACCCGAAGCAAATAGTACTCTTTGAATAGCACAAAAATCAACAAGAAACAGCGTAACACAAAAGCTCAAGATCGGACAAGCAATAAATACACCTACTGTTATCTCTCAGGAGAAAACACCACGATCTCTTGGAATCAAACTAGAACCGAAACACACATCTGCTGCTGTTACAAAATCGAATCGATCCACACACAGCTGACAAGCAAGCACAAAGAAAACTGCTGCCTATAGAAGCTATAAACTCCAACTGGATCAAAGCCTCGAACAAATCAATCTCCAGCACCTACAGAGGCACCTTGTCTCCTACAAAAAGCGAGCCTTTGCCTTGATCGGTTTTGGTGGGCACTGAACAACGATCGCCACCATCTTACTTTTTACATCGCCAATTCACTTCACGCCCAGCTCATAGCGGACGCGCCCTCTTGCACACCAACGTGTGCCGCAACAACCAACAAGAAACCGACACGCACTCACTAGGCAGCACAACTCCCTAGATCGGGTTGACAGGAGCAAAAACATCAACAAGAAAAAACGTCTACCTCAAGTTTGATGTGGAGACAAAGCAATAAACTGATCTGAAACCAGCAAATCGCACAGCAATTAAACACGAAGATTCAATCGCTATCATTGATGGCAGTCAAGCAATACACTAATCCAAACAGCAAACTACAGATCTTGATTTTCTTGTCTAACTACGAGACTACAGGCCGCCACCAAAAACTCCTCTCTCTGCCAGTGCGGCCGCCGCCTAGGGGCTCCTTTTTCTTCCGGGTTTTGCGGGCAGCAACCAATACTTCAAAACACACAGCAGCCGGCACTGTTCTTGCACACCAAAAGCCTTAATCACATCATTGAGCAGTCAAGGCAGATAAATAAATCTGCAACAGTAAACTGCTGATACTCAAAACTGAAATCTTAGTCGGATCAATGAAAGCAGCCAAGCAATAAAATAATCACCTAGTTGCAGCCACTAGTACCGTAGGAAATTAAAACACACTCCTCACTCACAACAATGGAGACAGCCAAATAAAAAATTCTTAAAACAGTGAACATCCAGGATAGACTTAATGCATCATCTTGCTGGCCAACCAAACCCATCGTTCACTCGCAACAAAGAAGGCTGCCACAGCAATCAAGACCACACAAGAGCCAAGCCGACCAGCAATCAAAAAGGGGACAATGCAACACCAAATCATCAATGCACTTCAGATCAAACAGCAACCTGCGACTGCTGCTTTTACAAAAACCGAATCAGCCTCACAGATCTAACATACACGAACAGAGAAACAGCAGCTAAAGTAATAAAAAAAACTATACTCAATGCAAACTGCTGGCTATTATGCGAAGGGGCTACACGCGCTGCCAAGGATTCCTATTTCTCCCAAGGGACAGGCCGCCGCCAGATGCTCATGTTTCCTTGCGTGAGGGAAACGGCCGCTGCCAAGAGCTTCTCTATCTCTGGGGAACAGGCCGCCGCCACGGGCTCCCCTCTTTTTTTTCAGCGAGAGAAAACACAGATGTCCCGTCTCCTCCTTTTATATGACAGCCACCAACCCTAAAACCCTTTTAGAATTGGAGCTTCTAGAAGATTAAACCTAATAGGCTTCCGTTAAGGCCCAACAACAATGGAACACACACGCACGCATTTTAAAGCGCCGTCTTCACTTCTCTTGACCTAATCCACTTCTTGACGCACCATCTTGCGCCATGGGTTGGCATTAGGTCACCAAGGAGGTATTTGGTAAAATTACCAAAATACCCCTTCTCGATCTTTTCCGAAGACCGAGTCCAATCCTGTTGAAGCAATCGCTTTTGCCGCGCGTGTATGTTGATCCGGCGGCTCTCATCGTGTCGGCAAGTCTCTCCCATCCGGTTCCCACCGGACCACCTTGGCACTTGCACCGACCCCCGCACCGCTTGATCAACCAGTCACACCGAACTGCTCGTCCGGTCATCCTTGTCCATTCTGCGCCACGCTTGAGTCCATTGACCTCACCTGGTATCCTTGATCGTTCTGAACCTCAGCTCTCCAAGCTTAGTCCCGATCCTCCTCGCCGTTGACCGTCATTGACCTGCAAGCCACCTGCACAGCAATAGACAAGCAAACACGAATCCGGGAACAAGTTCTTCACAACTTGACCCACGTTAGTGAAAACATGCAATATGCAACATATATGCACTATAGCCTATGAACTCAATCTATTCCAAAGCTAAATTTCCAAAATGGCCGAAGATCAGCCTTTTAACTTTGCCGAAAACGCGTGAAACTTCAAACCAAAAGCAACATTGCCAATTGTTTCATCATCCTAAGATCATGGGCATATCCCCATGATATCCACAGGAGGATTCATCAGAATCTGAAAACATCTCAAACCAGGCAGAAGAGTTATGCTGATAACTACCAGCGAGATCTAACTTTTGCACCTGGATATTATGTGTATCTGAAGGTTTCACCTCTCAAGGGAACGTGTCATTTCAGAGTGAGTGGAAAACTTGCAGCAAGATACATTAGACCTTTTCCGGTGCTAGTCAGAAAGGAGAAGTCACTTACAAGTTGAAGCTTCCACCTCAGCTATCAGATGTGCATGATGTCTTTCACATGTCTCAGTTGAAGAAATGCCTCAGAGTTCCAGAAGAATAGATGCCACTAGAGGAAGTTGAGTAGAAGGATGATCTCACCTACCAAGAGTACCCTATCAGAATTCTCGAAGAAGCAGAGCGTCATACCAGAAGCAAGACTATCAAATTCTGCAAGGTGTAGTAGAGCAATCATTCCAGAAAGAAGCAACATAGGAACATGAAGAGGATTTGAGAGTAGAGTACCCCAATTTTTTTTCTCGGTCCATCCGAATCTCGGGATCGAGATTCCTTCTAAAGGGGAGTAGGTTTGTAACATCCCAAATTTGGTTTTTTTTCAAAAATTTATTTTAAAAGTAATTAATTTAAATTGTTGGTTTTTAATTGGAGTTTTTGGCATTTATTTAAAAAAAATTAAATCTGAAAAATCAAATCCAATTCGATCGTCAATTCAAAATTCGTTGTCAAATCCGAAATTCAAATTTTGCAAATTTGAATTTTTCCTGTGAAATCTTTTTCTTTTCTTTTCTTTTTTATTTTTAATGTTTCCTTCCTTTTCTCTCTTTCTTCCCTTTTCTTCTTTCCTTCTCTGCCCTTGGCTCTGCCCAGGCACACCGAACGCTAGCCCGAGCCCCCCAAGCCGTCGCACCATGTCGCGCCATGCTCGCTCTTGGTTCCGTCGCCACCTTCAAAGACGTCATCACCGTGCCATTTCTCCGGTGCAATCAAAGCCCCATTACATAGCCCTCCATCAGTGAAATTTCGGTTTCCTTCAGCTTCCAAAACCGACCCGTGAACAGTGTCGACATTCACTCACGTTCCCGATGATTCAAATCATGGAAGAGGCTATAAATTGGAGCACTAACACCTCTTCTACCTCTTTGCACTCCCTCAAAATCTTAGAACCCCAGGAGCTCCGACGACGTCGAATTTCCCTTTTTCCCGAACGTTGACCACCACACCCGATTTGTGCATTCGTCGTTCTGATGAGTTTTTCAAACTTCTAATCATGTCAAATTGTGTTCCCGAGCACAATGATCTAAACCCCTCAATTAATTTCACTTTTCGTGTAGTATGTCGCCCGAATTTTGCCGTCGAGCCTTCTTAGCCAATTTCAGTCTCGTCAATCGATCTCCTTCACCGGTGAGTTTCTTGCTGAATCAACTGCGTCACCGCATGTTCCTGGGGATTTCCTACCTATCCCTTACCTCAATTTGTTCAATTTTGCACCGTGGAGTGCCACCGCCGTCGTTGTCCATTTGCCGCCGCCCAAGGAGCTACCGCCGCCGCTGCCATGGTTCTCCAGCCGAGACGCCACCACCTATGGGTAGGGCATACCCATGGGGTCCCATTTTGGTGAGTCTTTGGCCACCCCACCGCCTAGCTCGTCGGTGTCGCCGCCATGGCCGATCACCTTTGGAACTGCTCTGTTTTTTTTTTGTTCTGTGCATTGTCTCTGTGAAGTGTTCCCTTGTGTCTATGACTTAGTGGTCCCACTAGTCAATGACTCATCCTTTCCTTCCTTTCTTCTTTGATCATTTCTCTAGCAAAGTAGTGGTCCCACATGTCAGTTAATTGTTGTTTTTCCAGTCAAACCGAATAAGTGAACTCAGAATAGTAAATCTCAACCTTTTCTATCATTTCATGTGAGAATCGAGCTTCCAGATGTTCGTTCTCCTTCATATGAACTCCAAATCCGTCGATTCTTTCTCCTAAATTCAATATCTACCTTCCAGTATTTATTTTATAATTTTTAGACTTTATTTATTTCCTGTTATTTATTTGGTTCGATTCGCGCGTGTAGAGTCCAACGTCGACGACACCAGTTTGGATCAATAGGAAGCATTAACCTTCAACATCAATGAAGGAGAGTCTTCTTTGAACATTTTGTACCCATAATTTATAAATATTGTTTTTGGTTTTAAAGTATTATGCATTGCTATTTCATTTAAAATGATGAGTTTAATTTGTAGGTTGTTAGTTAAACGTAAAAATTGTTAATGTCTTCCTTGATAATTGTACCATATACCATTGTAACCCTAGCATAGAAATTTTGCAATATTGATTACAACTTTGCGGAATAGTTTTATACAGTAGAATTGCTTAGTCATGCTTAGCGGTATTGTCCAACCTTTTGTTTTTTTTGGGGGGGGGGGGTCATTATTAACCGATATACTTTAATTTGGAAATATTTGACATTAGGTAGTGTTAATATTTGGTAAATAAAATGAAATGGTGGAAAATATTTTACACTAGGGTGAGTGGCATCTCGCCCTAGTCAATTAAGGACCAACTCTTGTGTTTATTCAAACCAAGCAATACCGTGCAACCACATGTCCTAAATGGGAAGGACCGAGCTGATTAATTTGCTATGTCCAGACATTTAGTCCACAGGCTGTAGGTGTTAGGAGTTACCTGGGAAGTATAGACGATGGTAAAGGACATCCATGTCTGTCGGCTGAAGAATCTAGACCCGCCATTATGTGTAAATGGAGTATTTTGGTGATTAATGACAAATCCAGTTGTGAGACTAACACTTTCATTGATATACCTATTGCTTAGTCTCAGTCGAATAAAAAGGTGAAAATCAAAGAGGTATGCATTCGACATCATATTCGTATATATTGTTGCATTCCTTGGATCCAAAATATAGGTTGAACTCCACCAAAAGTGTAACTTGAATATGTGCATATGTTCTTATTACACATTCGTGTATGCACACATCTAGGGGGGGTTCATTCTATGTTTTGTGGTTTTCATTAGTATTGATCTATATTTCTTTATCCACATACAATAAGGATCTTTACTTTGAAATATATCATATGAGTATACAAAACTTGTGTGGTTTATACATACTTATATTTATCTACATTCAATTACTTGCAATTGTGATGGTTGTCATCAATTACCAAAAAGGGAAAGATTGGAATATCTTGTCCCACCATTATAAGTTATTGGTATGTTGTGGTAATTAATGACAATCATGTTGTGGGACTAATGCTTTTTCATGAGTTGGATGAACATGTTATGTCTCATGATGAAAGAGACTTCGGATGACATCATGAGTTGACCATCATCAAGTCAAGGTTCAAGAAGAGGATGCATCATGTGTTGATGCATATCAAGATCTCGAAGAGGAGATGATCATGAGTTGATCATCAAGTCAAGAGAAGACCCATCATGTGTTGTTAGAGGTCAAGTAAAGGATGCGTCATGGGTTGATGCATGTCAAGACGATGACCCGAATTTGAAGTGAAGATATGCGTCATCAAGCTACAAGTGTTTGTGCAAGGCAAATGTATAACTAGCTAGGGCTAAGGATTTGTTCCTAGTCTTTTACCGGTCTTGGTGTTTGGTTGGAAGACCGGATTGCTAGTATAGGTTGTCGTACTATAAAGAGGGGTCCTGATTAGTAGCTTGAGTTAGTCTTGTGTTGATAGCTTATTGTGTTTGCTCTAGCTCTCGTTAGCATGTTGCCAATATTTGCAAATGTGTTTTGTAAATAGTTGAGACTCATGCATAATCCTTGTAGCATGTGACTTTAGCTTGCAAATATGTTTTGCAAATGGTTTAAGTCCATGTATCTTATTCCTTGTGGCAATGATTCTAAAAGTCGGCAAATATGTCTTGCAACTTGTTGAGAATCTTGCTTTTATCTTGTGTTTGCATCGCGCATCAATTGGCAAATGAGTTTTGCAATGTGAATTGAAGCAAAGGGCAAAACCTCTCTGTGAACTGGCGGTCTGACAGCCAGTAGCTACCGGTCTAACCGGTGGTATATCGATCTGACCGCCATGGGTGGAGCGGTCTGACCGGCCTCCTGTTACCGCAAGTTTTGTGCGGTAGTACCACCCTCTGTTAAAACGGTACTACCGATTCGCGGTAGTACCGGAGTCTTGTGCGGTACATTTATTCCAAAGAGGGCACTCTTCTAAAATGCCCATTGATTTCTTTTGGGTGGCCTGACCGCCCCTCTGGCGGTCTGACCGGGGAGGTCCAGTCTGAACGGCCATTAGTTGGCGGTCAGACCGGCAGTGAGTCTAACAGCTAGTTTTATAGCTGTTGGAGCTGAGGCGGTCAGACAAGTTTTTCCCTGATTCTCTAGAATCTTTCCTCAACGGCTAGTTTTTATGTGTGGGCTATAATACCCACCTTGGCTAGTTGTGGGAGTGCTGCTGGTGCCATATACATTTCTATTGAGCTAAGAGCAAGCCCTCACCGCCAGTCACCACAGTTGTCCTCAAGCACCCGTGAGCTCACCCCCATGATCCCCTTCGCACCCTCTACCTCCCTGTACCACCCACCGCCGGCGACTCGCCGCCGTTCGTCGGAACCATCGGTTCCCGTGCGCCGTCGCCCTTGCCGCCGTCCACGTCACCCTCCACCTCAACACCCCCGCCTCCGTGGCACGTGCGTGTTAGCCACGTAGGCGCCGCATCAGCGCCTGGGCGCGGGTGCGCCACGCCAGCCCGAACCACATCCCACGCCCTCAGTGAACCCAGTCCACGGTGCACCCCGCCACTTACAGGTGGGAGCCACATGTCGATGAGGCGATGTCTACCAACCCATCGATGACGCCTTGACATTGCGCAATAATCCAGTTTTTCTTTTAAAGAATAATTCGAAAATCCAGTAAATACAATTTCTAGGGTTTTTCTTTAGATTCAAACTTCCAAACCCCATAACTTTTGCATCCTAACTCCAAATCAGTCCATTCAAATATCTAAATTCCTATAAATTCAAGATCTATTTAATGGAGATTTTTTTTGGAGTTGTTTTGCCTCTGTTATTTATTTAGTTTATTTGTTTGTTTCGTTTGCGAGTAGACTTCGACGCTTCGGGAAGATTTGAAGAAGAAAGAACACATCAAGATCAAGAGCAATTTCTAGACCTGTTCCAAGGCAAGTCATGCTTTGACCATGATTGAATCCCAGTTTTCTAAATGTTATTTTAATTCAAAGTATTGCATTCTATTTCAAGTAATTATTTAAATACTTTTGGGATTAGTTATTAAATCCAATCTATTATGCCTTCCTTGTATAATTGTTATGCCTTGATCCTTTGTCACCCTAGTTGATATTTAGTTGGTAATTATTGTAGCACCAACGTGGGTTGGTTAGTGCGATTAGATTGCTTAGCCATACCACGAATCATCTACTCATGTGAAGTGCAATTATTAACTTGACTAAGTGACTATGTAACTTTGTGAAAATTTGTGTGTACTACGTGTCTTTGTGGCATGTGTTGCACTTAAATCAACTGGGTGGTAAAAGGGTTTGGACTGAGGCAAGTGGCGGGAACTGTGTGACATGGTGGCTACCATGTAGTCGCATCGCGGGACGGTTCGCCGCTTCCCTGTCCAACGGTGTGTGTTGTACCATACACTGTGTATGGTTTGGTATGACGTAAGCACATCAGGAGCATCTATGTTAAGATGAAGTTTTTGAAATGCTTTGTTACGATTAGTGCTTGCAACAAGAGTTGTATCTTGTGGGTAAAGTGTACAAACTCGCAGAGTGTAAATAATCTATTGAATAGCCGCGTCCTCGGTTATGGACAATGCTCGGGATTTCACACGAGGGTAGATTTTCATAAAGCGTGTGGGAAGGAGTGTGTGATCTAAATCATATGGCTATGTGAATAATCTGTTTAGGTTGTGTGTGTCTTTGTGAAATCAAGCTGTTAAAATTATTATTATTGTCTATTTGTTTTACTCGCTTTCAATCTATTATTGTATTCAATTGCAAATGTTGCATTTCAGAAAAGAACCACAAAATGCCATTCCCTTGTAATAAGCTTGCATGTATAATTGCATTTACGTGGTGTGACTTATAGTACGGTGTGTACTCACGCTTGCTTTAAAATAAATCAAGTAAGAGGAGGAGTCTTCACCAAAGATTCGAGGAGGAGTTTATCGAAGGTGCCTGATCGTGAGGTCTTGATCCCAGTCGGTTGCCTGTGGTGAATCGATGGGATGCCGCTGCCGTTTCTGTTTCCGCTACTTTATTTCTCTGTTAGCCCTGCGTGGCTTAATAATTGTAAACTCGACCATAAGGTCAAACCATTATTTATTAATCAAACTATTCGTTTATGTTACTATTCGCTTGTGTGGATCGATATCCACCTTTGTTGACACTGTGTGCACTAGTGTGATCCTGGACTAGTGCATTAAACACAGAGGGTCCAGAATTGTAATTTTGGGTCCCGACAGAGGTGGTATCAGAGCCATACTGACTGTAGGTCTAGACCTTAGTTAGATCGGCCGTTCGAGTGTCCGAATTATTTTCTAAAGAAAATTTAACTTGCAAGACTAAATGAATTGCTTAACTCCTCTCATATCTCTCTTGACTCATCTATTTCTAGAATTTTTCCTCTCCCTGCTGTCTTAACTTGGTTCCTGCCTCTTGTCTATCTTGACAGATGCCTTACCTTCAGACCTATGGAGATTGCAACGGAGGACTTGCCGCAGAGCTGTCGAAGCTGCTGCAGACACTTGGAGGCTTCGACTGCCCAATGTACCGTGGCAGCGAGTACCTGGTCAACGGGCTAGATTGTGGTGTGATCTGCCGTCGGCATCTCACGCCAGAGGAACACTAGAGGCGGCCCGGCCCTTGGACATCTCGGTCGGGAGGACTACCTTGGGCTAGGAATCTAGGAGTCGTCACGCCTGGCCATTCTCCGAGTCTGCAGCGTCTACGCACAAGAGCTGCAGAACACTGTTTTCCGCTACCATCCCAGATCCCCTTCAGAGGAGCTAGCTGCACGCTTTCCATCTACAAATGGGGAAGGCAATGCCACGATGGTGCATCTTGCACGCCACAGTACCGGCGGGAGGAGACGCTGGAGATGGCCGCCACCGAGCTGAGGTGCGCCTATCAGGCCTGGGAAGAAGCTGAGAAAGGATTGCCGTCCTAGAGCAAGCTCTCTACAGTCAGCATGAGCCCGAAGATGATCCAGAGGAGGTTCCAGAGGATCCAGAGGTGGTTCCAGAGGATCCAGAGGAGATTCCAGAGGATCCAGCAATAGAGGGACCAGCGGAGAGCTGCAGACAATCGGAGGAGCCACCAGACTGGACTCCAAAGACGCTGCCCGCTACACCAGTTCGAGGCATCGAACGATTCACAAGGATGCGGCTCACTCCGATTCTACAAGGGCGGAGCGCCGCCGTCGTTGTGGAGGCTTCCTCGAGTAGTTTGTTTAAGTTCCAGTTCTGTCAGGCTTAGCCAGTTTTCCCTTTTCAGAGTCGCCCTTTAGGCGGTAGCTTGTGTGCTTAGGTTCGTCTTATTTCCTTGTGTGCAAGTGTGAGCTGCAAAAGCCCTTAGGCATTTGTTGCAGCCATGCTAAAACCCTATTAATAAAGTTATTTCATTTGAGTTTATTGAGCGATGTTTGTTGGGTTTAATCTATCCCCCTGTTTAGTTCTTATCTCATCTTGTGCTTGCTACCTTATCTAACCTATGGAGCTTTACCAGATGGTTCAGACTCGTCACACCGCTGCAAGTGGATCCGGCACCCCAGCGTCCAAAGAGAATGATCAAATCCCTGTAGGGACAGTGCCACCCCAAGCACCACCTCTTGACTTGCAGAACTTTGGAGCCTTTATGGCAGCACAAACGCAGATGATGTATACAATGATGAACCAGATGCAGGCCATGAACAACAACAACAACAACAATCGTCAGGGAGGAGCCCCAGTCGCTCAGGGTCATCAGGGACCATCCAAGTTGGCTGAATTCATGAGGACCCGTCCGCCAACTTTCTCTGGGCATGTCACGCCAATAGAAGCTAATAATTGGCTTCGCATAATTGAGAGAAAGCTGCTGATCACCCAATGCAGCGATCACGAGAAAGTTTTGTATGCCACTCATCAGATGGAGGGCATAGGCTGGCGAGTGGTGGGAGAATTTACAGACGGCGCATGAGGCACCGAGAATATCACTTGGGAAGAATTCTCCGCAGCCTTTCGCCAGTATCATGTACCTGAAGGGATCATGGATTTAAAGAAAGATGAGTTCCATGCTCTTAAGCAAGGAGCTATGTCAGTGACTGATTACCTGAATAAGTTTACTCAGCTAGCCCGCTATGCTCTAGAGGATGTCGCTACTGACAGGTCTCGCCAGAGTCACTTCTTGAAGGGATTGAACTCAGGACTACAGGTCAATCTGCTTGCCCACACCTTCCCAGATTTCCAGGAGTTGATTAACAAAGCGTTGGTTATGGAGGACAAACGCAAAGAACTGGAGGACCACCGCAAGCGTAGGATGGCTCAGCAGGGAAGCCACCAACCATAGCAGCAGAGAGCAAGGATAGTGTCACAGCAGGTCAATCGCTTCCAACCGTAGAGTTCTTTCAGGACACCTGCACCGCCTTCAGCACCTTGTCCTTTTGTTCAGAATTCTCGCAACCCTACACCAGTCAACCCTATACCAAGGAACAACAGGCAGAATGAACCCAGAGTGTGCTACAATTGCCGTCAACCAGGTCACTTCGCCAATCAGTGCCCCCGGAAGGGAACAATCACACCAGTCCGCTTCAACCTTGGAGCAACACCTGCCAAGACCCCAGTGCAGAACAACTAAGGAGCTTCTCAGGGAACTAGTCAACCAGGAGGAATGCCTCAGTTAGTTGTCAGGGGTCGTGTTAACCACATCACTCTGGAAGGAGCCCAGGAAGCACCAGACGTCGTGCTGGGTAAGTTCCTAGTAAATTCAGTACCTGCATCAGTTCTGTTTGATTTTGGAGCTTCGCATTCGTTTGTTTCTGGAGTTTTTACAACTAAGAATAAATTGAAAGTTATGCATCTTAAGCATACTTTGCTAGTCCAGTCGCTTGGAGCAGAGCTAAGCTCTAAAGTGGGTTATTTAGGAGCTAAGTTACTCATAGCGGGAGTTGAGTTTCTAGCTAACTTAATTGTTCTAGACACCCAAACCATAGATGTCATTCTTGGCATGGACTGGTTAACCAAGCACAAAGCCGTGCTAGATTGTGGCCGAAGAGCCATGACAATTGAGGATACCAAAGGAAACAAGATAGAGTTCCTAGCTACCTTAGTGCATAATGGACATCTGCTAGTCAATAGCCTGAAGACCATTACTTTGGAAGATGTGCCCGTTGTTTGAGAGTATCCATATGTGTTTCCGAAAGAGTTACCAGGGATGCCACCGGATCGTGACATCGAGTTTGTCATCGATCTAGTGCCAGGAACAGCACCAATCTCTAAGAGACCGTATCGGATGCCAGCTGATGAGCTAGTAGAGATGAAGAAGCAGATAGAAGAACTTTTGGAGAAAGGCTTTGTGAGGCCTAGTTCGTCGCCATGGGGAGCGCTAGTCTTGTTCGTCAAAAAGAAGGATGGAAGCATGAGAATGTGCATCGACTACCGATCTCTCAATGAAGTCACTATCAAGAATAAGTACCCATTGCCCCGGATAGATGATCTGTTTGACCAGATGAAGGGAGCCAGAGTGTTCTCGAAGATCGATATGATCGAGGTTACCATCGATTGAAGATTTGTCCCAAGGATATACCTAAGACCGCTTTCTCAGCGCGATGCGGACATTATGAGTTCTTAGTCATGTCCTTTGGTGCGACTAATGCCCTGCCTATTTCATGAACATGATGAATAAGGTATTCATGGAATATTTGGACAAGTTCGTAGTTGTATTCATCGATGATATTTTAGTCTACTCCAAGTCAGAAGAAGAACATGCTGAGCATTTGAGATTAATCCTAGAGAAGCTCAGAGAGCATCAGTTGTATGCTAAGTTTAGCAAGTGTGATTTCTAGAAAAAGGAAGTTGATTTCCTTGGTCATGTGATGACAGCCGCAGGAGTAGCAGTTGACCCCGGTAAAGTTAAAGCAGTATTACATTGGGAACAACCCAAGACTGTCACTCAGATTCGTAGTTTCTTGGGATTAGCAGGATACTATCGTCGTTTCATTGAAGGATTCTCATCAATTGCTAAACCTCTTACGCAATTGTTGAAGAAAGATAAAAAGTTTACCTGGACCTCAGCTTGTGAAGAGAGTTTTCAAGAGTTGAAGAAGCGTTTGACTTCAGCCCCAGTGCTGATTTTACCAGATATTCGCAAGGATTTTGATATCTATTATGATGCTTAGCGTCAAGGATTAGGATGTGTCCTGATGCAAGAAGGAAGAGCTGTTGCTTATGTGTCAAGACAGTTAAGGCCACATGAAGAGAATTACCCTACCTATGATTTGAAATTAGCTGCAGTAGTGCATGCTTTAAAGATTTCGCGTCATTACCTTATTGGTAATCGATGTGAGATATACACAGATCATAAAAGCTTGAAGTATATTTTCACCCAGTCAGATCTGAATATGAGGTAGAGAAGATGGCTAGAATTAATAAAGGATTACAATCTTGGAATCCATTACCATCCTGGTAAAGCCAATGTGGTTGCAGATGCCTTGAGCCGCAAGAGCCACTGTAATGCGATAGAAGTAAAAGAGGTTTGTTCAGAACTCCAAGAGGAATTCCAGAAGCTGAAACTAGAAGTGGTATCCGAAGGATTCGTGGCTAGTTTGGAAGTGCAGTCTACTTTGGAGAAGCAGATTCGCGAGGCTCAGCCAAAAGATTCAGAGTTTTCCGACATCAAGAAGAAGATGGCAGAAGGGAAGTTCAAAGACTTCACCGTAGATGATCAGGGCATACTGTGGATCAATGGACGTATTTGCGTGCCAGATACTTATGGTTTGAGGCAGCTAATTTTAAAGGAGGCTCATGACTCAAAGTATTCGATTCACCCTGGTAGTACTAAGATGTATCAGGATGTTAAGAATAAGTTTTGGTGGCCAAACCTGAAGCGAGACGTCGCAGAGTTCGTTGCCTTGTGCGACGTATGTTAGAAAGTCAAAGCAGAACATCAGAGACCAGCAGGTCTGTTGCAACCGTTGAAGATTCCAGAGTGGAAGTGGGAAGAAATCAGAATGGATTTCATTACCGGATTACCCAAGACTCAATCGGGTTATGATTCGATTTGGGTAATAGTGGACCGTCTAACTAAAGTTGCCCATTTCCTGCCAGTCAAAACCACGTATTTAGGAGATCGTCTGGCAGAGCTGTATATGTCAAGGATTGTTAGTTTGCATGGTGTGCCCAAGAAGATAGCGTCAGATCGAGGATCTCAGTTCACCTCCCGTTTTTTGCAGAGTTTGCATGAAGCCTTAGGGGCTCATCTGAATTTCAGTACTTCATATTATCCCCAGACAGATGAGCAGACTGAAAGGGTCAATCAGATATTGGAAGATATGCTGAGAGCCTGTGCTCTAGCTAATGCCACCCGCTGGGATAAGAGTTTGCCATATGTAGAATTCTCGTACAACAACAGTTATCAAGCCAGTCTGCAAATGTCGCCGTTTGAAGCTTTGTATGGTCGTGCCTGCAGAACCCCGTTGAATTGCTCAGAAACTGCTAAACGTACAGTCTTTGGTCCTGATATTATTCAAGAAGCAGAAGAACAAGTGTCCATGATCAGAGAGAGATTAAAGGTAGCTCAGTCGAGGCAAAAGAGTTATGTTGATAATCGTCGTCGTGATCTCAGTTTTGAGCCAGAGGATTTTGTTTACCTTCGAGTTACACCCCTTAGAGGTGTGAAAAGGTTTCATGCCAAAGGAAAGCTTGCCCCTCGATATGTTGGTCCGTTCAAGATTTTGAATCGCTGTGGAGAAGTGGCTTATCAATTGGAGCTGCCGCAGTCGCTAGCAGGAGTACATGATGTCTTTCACGTCTCTCAGTTAAAGAAGTGTCTTCGTGTACTAGAAGAACAAGCCCTGTTGGAGTCAATTGAACTAAAAGAAGACCTCACCTACAAAGAGCAGCCGGTCAAGATTTTGGATGTCGCAGAGCATCAAACTAGAAGCAAGATAGTTCGTTTTTGTAAAGTGCAGTGGAGCCATCACTCAGAAGGTGAAGCAACGTGGGAGCATGAAGAAGAGTTGAAGGCCGAGTTCCCTAGCCTTTTCTCCAGCTAGCCTGAATCTCGGGTCGAGATTCCTTTAAGGGGGGAGGTTTGTAACATCCCAATTTTTTGAGCTTTAAAAATCCTTTGAATAGTTGGTAGAGAGAAAATTCACCATTTGGAGTTATTTGAATTTAATTTAAAAGCATAATACTAGACTTTGAGTAGCAAAACAATTTAATATGGCTAAAGTCAACATGAACAATGGTCAAAACTATTTTCTTTGGATTCTATGTGCTTGGATATATTTTCTAGAATTTTTCCAAGTTCATTTGCTAATTTCTATTGCCATTTGGAATTTCTGGTATTTTCTAAAAAGAAAAAGCTATTTTAAATCTCCAAATAGTGTTGGGCGAATCTCTTCTACCCATCTTCCTTCTGCGTGTGGCCAGCGTGGCCGTAGTCATGTGTGACCAAAGAACCCACTCGCCAAGCACCTCACACGCTTGGGCCCACCCGTCAGCCTCACCCGCGCCGTCGGTCACGCCACTTCGCCCGAGCCGTAGCCGCTGACAAGCGGGCCCCACCTCGTTACTGTTTTTCGTCTCCGAATCCGTCGGGGAGTCCGTTGCGCCGCCGCTCGGCCATTTGGGCGTTCGTGCCCTGGAAGCTCCGGGTCATTAGCATATAAAGGGGACGCGAGCCCTCGACATCCGCATCTCAACCCTAGCCGCCTCCTCGCCTGTGCCGAACCCTAGCCGCCGTAGGAGCCGTAGATCCAATCTCCGCCGCCGCCTACTCTGACGAGCAATTCCTCCACAACCAGAGCCGCCCGAACCTCGTCGACCGCACCTCCGGCATCGCAAGAGCAAGGGCTTCCTCCTGGTGGCCTTCACTTTGTCGAAGCATCGCTGTAGCCCGGATCCTGTCGAGCCCAAAGCCTCTCCGCCGCTTCGACCTCACCGCCGATTGCCACAGTTGTCCTCAAGCACCCGTGAGCTCACCCCCATGATCCCCTTCGCACCCTCTACCTCCCTGTACCACCCACCGCCGGCGACTCGCCGCCGTTCGCCGGAACCATCAGTTCCCGTGTGCCGCCGCCCTTGCCGCTGTCCACATCACCCTCCACCTCAACGCTCCCGCCTCCGTGGTGCGTGCATGTCAGCCATGTAGGCGCCACGCGCGCGGGTGCGTCACGCCAGCCCGAACCACATCCCACGCCCTCGGTGAACCCAGTCCACGGTGCACCCCGCCACTTACAAGTGGAACCCACATGTCAGTGGGGGCAGTGTACAGCCAACCCTCTGATGAGGCCAGCATTGCGCAATAATCTGGTTTTTCTTTTAAAGAATAATTCGGAAATCCAGTAAAACCAATTTCTAGGGTTTTTCTTTAGATTCAAACTTCCAAACCCCATAACTTTTGCATCCTAACTCCAAATCAGTCCATTCAAATTTCTAAATTCCTATAAATTCAAGATCTATTTAATGGAGATTTTTTTTGGAGTTCTTTTGCCTCTGTTATTTATTTAGTTAGTTAGTTTGTTTCGTTTGCGAGTAGACTTCGACGCTTCGGGAAGATTTGAAGAAGAAGGAACACATCAAGATCAAGAGCAATTTCTAGACCTGTTCCAAGGCAAGTCATGCTTTGACCATGATTGAATCCAAGTTTTCTAAATGTTATTTTAATTCAAAGTATTGCATTCTATTTCAAGTAATTATTTAAATACTTTTGGGATTAGTTATTAAATCCAATCTGTTATGCTTTCCTTGTATAATTGTTATGCCTTGATCCTTTGTCACCCTAGTTGATATTTAGTTGGTAATTATTATAGCACCAACGTGGGTTGGTTAGTGCGATTAGATTGCTTAGCCATGCCACGAATCATCTACTCATGTAAAGTGCAATTATTAACTTGACTAAGTGACTATGTAACTTTGTGAAAATTTGTGTGTACTACGTGTCTTTGTGGCATGTGTTGCACTTAAATCAACTGGGTGGTAAAAGGGTTTGGACTGAGGCAAGTGGCGGGAACTGTGTGACATGGTGGCTGTGTGATATGGGCATGTGAATCTGTGTGTCAAATTAATCTGTGTGCCTTAGTTAGAACAATGGAAGTCTTGCCTCGGTCATTTAAGGACTGAACTTTGTGCGCCATTGAACTGAGCCCTCCTGTACGACCACATGCCTGTTATGGGACGGGCCTAGCATAGTAAGATACGAATTCTTGGCATTGATTGCTGAGGCAGTAGGTTAGGCTATGTGAATAGGGTGGAGGTGTGTGCTACCATGTAGTCGCATCGCGGGACGGTTCGCCGCTTCCCTATCCAACGGTGTGTGTTGTACCATACACTGTGTATGGTTTGGTATGACGTAAGCACATCGGGAGCATCTATGTTAAGATGAAGTTTTTGAAATGCTTTGTTACGATTAGTGCTTGCAACAGTAGTTGTATCTTGTGGGTAAAGTGTACAAACTCTGCAGAGTGTAAATAATCTATTCGAATAGCCGCGTCCTCGGTTATGGACAATGCTCGGGGATTTCACACGAGAGGTAGATCTTCATAAACTGTGTGGGAAGGGAGCTGTGTGATCTAAATCATATGGCTATGTGAATAATCTATTTAGGCTGTGTGTGTCTTTATGAAATCAACTGTTAAAATTATTATTATTGTCTATTTGTTTTACCTGCTTTCAATCTATTATTGTATTCAACTGCAAATGTTGCATTTCTGCAAAAGAACCACAAAATGCCATTCCCTTGTAATAAGCTTGCATGTATAATTGCATTTCTGTGGTGTGACTTGCGAGTACGATGTGTACTCACGCTTGCTTTAAAATAAATCAAGCAGAAGAGGAGGAGTCTTCACCAGCATTCGAGGAGGAGTTTATCGAAGGTGCCTGATCATGAGGTCTTGATCCCAGTCGGTTGCCTGTGGTGAATCGATGGGATGCCGCTGCCGTTTCTGTTTCCGCTGCTTTATTTCTCTGTTAGCCCTACGTGGCTTAATAATTGTAAACTCGACCATAAGGTCAAACCATTATTTATTAATCAAACTATTCGTTTATGTTACTATTTGCTTGTGTGGATCGATATCCACCTTTGTTGACACTGTGTGCACTAACGTGATCCTGGACTAGTGCATTAAACACAGAGGGTCTAGAATTGTAATTTTGAGTCCCGACAATGTGTTGCACTTAGTGAGCTTTGAGAGGCAAACCATAATTGCATGTGTTGCATTAGGTACTGGATTGTGTATCCACTTGAACTTAGACACTTGATTAGTTCAAGTGAGAGTCTTCGACTTGTTACTCTTGGTGTTTGCCGACACCTAGATGGTGTGGAGGCATCGTGATTCGGTGATCTTCTCAAAGAAGGTTGTGAGAAGACCCGAGCGTTTGAGAGTGGCTTGGTGCTCGCCATCTCCAGAGTGGAGGAAGAGCAACCCCTAGTAGATCGAGGTGTTGGTTCTTGTTGGAACCGGTCCAAGTGGTTGGACTTACCTCGGAGGTGTTTGGCTCAATTCGTGGAGCCGGTCCAACGTGGTTGGGCTTACCTCAACGTGGATTAGGGGAGACCGGCAAGTCTCCGATCACCACGATAAAACATCGTTGTGTCATTGTGATTTGATTTCTTGTGCTTTACAATATTGCAATTTATATTCCTTATATTAAATTGCTTACTTGTTTGTGTATGATTGCTATCTTTTATATAGTCTCATATTGTTGGTGCACTTAGTAAAGACTAGTTGATTTAGGCTTTAATTGTGCAAAACCGAATTGATTTGCAATTCCACATAAAACTCGGTTTTAGCCAAATAAGTTTTTAAAACCGCCTATTCACCCCCCCTCTAGTCGGCCTCCTCGATCTTACAAGTGGTATCAGAGCTTGGTCTCTCATTTATTAGGCTTAACCGTCTAGAGAGTAAAGGATGGCAACTAGTGGTATAGTGTACCTCGGTGAGACACCTTTATTTGATGGCACAAATTATGATATTTGGAAAATCCGCATGTCTAGTTATTTTAAGGCCATGAGCCCTATAATTTGGCGGATTGTAGATGTGGGTTTTTCTCCTCCAAAGGATCCTCTTGCTCAAACTATCGAGGAAGAGAAATGCTCACATCTCGACGCTCAAGCAACTAACTATTTATTTAGTGCTTTGAGTAGAGAGATATTTGATGCCATATGCAATCTCAAGAACATTCATGAGATGTGGACCGATTTTCAACATAATTATGAAAGGTCCACCTCAACCAATGATGATTGCATAGAAGAATGGATGTCGGGAGAAGAATGCTCAACTTCTAGCTCCGACAATGAGGAATCCTCAACTCCATCCACATCACCTCATTGCTTCATGGCAAAGGGTAATAAGAAGGTAAGTGATGATGATGAGCCTTTATATGATGAGTTGATGGATATGCTTAAGGAGCTTAATGAATATTTAGGAAAGGAGGTTTCAAAATTCAAAGTTTTGAAGAACGAGTATGGCTTACTTCAAAATAATTATGATGTTGTAAAAATTGAACATGAAACTCTCCTTCTAAATGAGCTCAATAAGCCCAAGGTGGATATAGGCATTATATGTAGTTTATTAGATGATATGCCACGCGTAGCTTCTAGCTCATGTATCTTATATAAGGTTAGTATATTCACCTCGTGTGATGATTTGCTTGATATGCCTTATTGCTCAAAATTAGATGCTTCTATTCCCTCTATGTCTTGTGAGACTAATCTTGTAGAGAAAAATAATGAGCTCAAGGCCCAAGTCACAAAATTAAAAATTGACTTGGATAGAAGCTACAAAGGGAAATCCTCTTTTAATGATATCTTGAGCAAGCAACGAAGTTTGAATAACAAGAGAGGGATTGGCTTTACTCCAAAGAAGGAGAATAGCAAGACAAGGCACAATGCAAGACACACGAAGAAATATATGAAGTGCCTTGGATGCAATGAGAAGGGCCACAAAGTCTTGGTGTGCCTAAATCAAATAAATATCAAGTCAAGACATTCAAAGAAGAGGCAAACCGGCAAGGAGCAAGAAAAGAAGACAAGTAAGGGAAACAAAAGCCCAACTTGCTATAATTGCCGGGAAAAGGGGCACATTGGTAAACAATGTCCCAAAGGTATCACTCCTAAGCCTATTATATATAATGATCATTATTTGCTTAGGAAAGATAAATATGGCAATGTGTTTGCTAGGATTATTAGCTCACCTAAGATTATTGTTAGGGCCATTTGGGTGCTCAAATCTATTGTGACTAACATTCAAGGACCCAACCGAGTTTGGGTACCAAAAGGTGCTTAAATGATAAATAGGTACTTAGAGAAGCATTGGAGGTTTGGCTCACTCATGAAGAGGTGGATTCCATCATATGCAAAATGTGAAGCCAAGCTTGAGGAAGATCAATTCATATTATAAACTAATGCTATCTGGGTAGCAAGTATTTACATTGAAGTATCTAGCCCTTTATGACTTGTGTAGTTTGCATTTCATGAAAATCTTAAAATGGTGTTCTTACTCTTGTTCGTAATCTTCATTATTAAAATCTTGAGTAAGATAGTAAGAGGCACATTAATGGGGGGGGGTGCTAAATCATGATCATGTATATCATATCTCTAAGTGTGCCCAAATAAATTAAGTGCTAGTAATGTTTTTTGAAATTGAGCCTTTTAGCAAAAAGTCAAAAATTTCATAACTATTATTAATCCTTTGAAAAACTAGTTGAAAAATGTATACAAATGCTTTCCAAAGGTTTCCCAAAGGTTTTGGCTCAAGAAAAACCTATTTTAAATGAAAATAAGTTTCTAGCCAAATTTCTAGATAATAGTATCTTGTTTTCGACATAAACTAGATTTGTGTGTAAAATATATTCGAAAAGGAATTTGAAAATGGTCTCAAAAGGAAAATCCTAGAGTTGGCTATCTTAAACATTTTTGGTATTCACAAGATTTCCAAAAAGCCAACCTAGAAAAAGCTATTTGATTTCGAAACTCGTCCAAAATCCTAGTTTGACCTAAGTGGTCACTTTCTAGCACTTAAATGAGTTTTGCCATTTGATCCTAATTTATTCACATGAATAGGTCCTTGATGGTATTAATTACTCATACATACAATTGGATGCTCAAAATTTTATCATATGCTCAATTTGGATCTTTTGGAGATGTTTTTTGAAAATAAGATTTCATTTGCAAAAACAAGAGATTAATTCATAAAAACTATTTAAGATTTAGATTTTAAAGGGCTATATAAGTTGAAAATGCTCCAAATATATTTGCTTGATTGATTGTGTGAAGATTTGGAGCAAAATACAACAATTCATTCTATTCTCAAATCCAGTATTGAATATGTTGTCAGATTCAGACTTAACCGGTCTGACCGGCCACCCTTGACGGTCTGACCACCAGTCCTTTTGGTCTGACCGCCATTTGCCCAGCGGTCAGACCAGTTTTGTGTGAGAGTTCTTTAACTTCCACCCGAACAGGTATCCTCTCACTTATTCATCCTCAACCCGAAAAACACTTTGTCTCTCTCCCTCAGTCGCCTTCACCCTCTCCGGCCTAGATCTCCCTCTCCGGCTAGTGGATTGATGCCTAAAGGTAATCTAGGGTTCCTCTTCTCCTCTTCTCTTCATTCCAAGGATTGGTTTGAACTCTATTTTTCTCATTTCTCCAAACCATGAAAACCTAGGTGGAGAAGTTCATCCAAATCTGGCAAATTTGATCCTTAGTTTCTTGAAGGACTCATCTTCCTTGATTCCTTTGTTCATCTAAGCCGGTATATCTATTTTCTTACTTGAAATCTTACCCACATTGTGTTTTGCCTAAATTTCTATGGTTTGCCATAAAATCCTAGTTTCAATTCAATTTGATGGCAAATCTTTGACCTGCAAGTAGATTAGGATTGCATTAACAACTATTCACTATGCCATTGCACCAATATTGCGAATTTTGGGTTCTTCCCAAAATCAATTTGCTCTTTTTGTCACTAGCGGTCTGACTAGTTGCAACCCGGCGATCTGACCAGCCAGTTTGGTGGTCTGACTAGCCATAGTCCGTGATCGACCCGACCATGGCGTGATCGACCACTGAGACAGAGAGAACTGAGAAGAAATGGCATGTTGAATAATTTGTTAATTCATTCCTTGAATTCCTTTGACACTCTTGCAATATTTTCTCAGAGATAATGCCGCTCAAGAAGACAGTGATTCGCTCTGCAGCTCCCACTTCTTCAAAGGAAAAGGAACTTGCTAAGGATGAACATATGGAAGATGTTGAAGAGGAAGGAGAGACGGGTGATAGCAATGATAGTGGCGAGAGTGATGAAAGTTATGAAGAGTCTGAGGATGAGGATGAAGATGAGGACATTGCTCCAGATCAATCTCTGTTTATTGGACTTGATGTGTCAAGAACTAAAAGTGAACAATACACCATATTGAGCCACGTAAATCAGTTCAAATTTCTAAAGGATGCCACCATGGGTATGTTCCACACTAAGTTTCAACAAGATGTCTATCAAATTATTTATGTTAAGTAGAAGTTTGCCAACCATCGCTTTGTGAAATAGAGCTACCTAGGACAGAATCAAGCTTATAATGGTTTGTATTGTCTGCTTCGGAATGTAAGTTTGGGTTCTTTGGTTTCCTTGAGATGTAATTTCCATGCCAAAGCCATCAGCCAATTCTATGCAACAGTGTATGTGTCCCCTGACCATGACCATCTTATTTGGATGACGGGACAACAGAAGCTAGAAGCCTCCAAGGATGACTTCATGAGAGCTTTGAATTTGAAAGATTCAAGTCGAATTCAAGTACATTTTCAAGAACCTCTAGCCCTTACTCAAGTGGATGAGTACTATGATCAAGACAATCATTTTATCCGTGGAAGAGTGAGTGGTCTTCTTCCTCTTCCTAGTATCATAAACAGGATCATGAGAGCTACCTTTTTCCCTAGAAGTGGAAACAATGATAAAATAGATGGGAGAGCTTGGAATGTGGTAAAGTACATAATGGATGGCACTAAGATTGATGTGATGGATTTGATCATTAGGGAGATTGCCACATCAAAGGGAGATAATGCCAAGAGCATATACTTTGCTCCCTATATCATGAAGCTCATTCAGAGTAAGATTGATTTTGATAATCCCTATGATATAGAGCACAAAGAGTACAGACCCAGAGATGCTCCACCTCAGGTGCCTCCTCCACCTCCTCTTCAGCCTCAAGCGTAGGGATTGTCTTCTCAGGGTCATCCAGAGCAGCAGGCTCCTCAGGAGCAAGAGCTTATCATGGCATGCATAGACTAGAGCCATGATAGAAGGACTAAATGTGAGGTTTGATACTTTGGATTTGAGGGTGACTCATATGGATGAGAGACTTTCTGAGTATCAGCAGCAGCGAGTACCGCTAGCTTATCAGAGGTTTGGACGTGGTCAGCGCCCTCCTTCTTCCACTCAACATGTTGACCATCCATCTTCATCAGAGGCTCCATCTTCCTAGTTATAGCATCTTTCATATTTATGTCGATAGACCTTGTGTTGTGAGGATAAGCTTACTATCACTCTTGTAATATTCTATGTAAGCTTATTGAACCTTGGATGTTTTTATTGCTATCAAACTCATTTTGGACAATGGAATGTTTATGCTATGATTTATGCATCTTTTGTATCCTTGTCCAAGATATGTTGATGTTAAAATCTTATTGATGGTTGCATGATTATTCATCTCTTGATTATCTTGTGTCATGCTTCCTTGGATTCCATATATAGAGGAAACCCCGTCAAAATTTCTTAAAATCCTCTCACATGCAATGAATTTTGATACACATCTCTTTATGCATATATTTAGGGGAAATTCTATCTCTATGGTTGTTGTTTGCAAGAAATTCAAGATGTTTAGAAAACTTCAAAGCTTGTGGACTCCGTTTGAAAAATATGTTTGCTTTATCTTCTTTTAAGCAAAAAGTTTGGCCTCCAAAGCTATTTCTAGAATATCTTTTTGGAGACTCATCTTTCGAAAACCCTTGTTAGAAAAGATTCCTAGAAGTCTAAAGTTTACTCTTGCAAAATTTCAATAGATTTAGACTTGATTTGAAAAAAGATTTGACTTTGTGTCTACTTGATCAACATGCTGAAATTTCAGAATTTTGCATTGTTTTAAGCTGATTTGTAATTTTTGTATCTCCAAATGGATTCAAAATATGAAGAAGATATAATAATTACTTTTCATCCTCTATAGTTTATATTCTATGTCAAATTTTCTCAGATTTATTAGATCTATTTTAACTAGTTTTTCAGCCATGTTTTGAAACTTAAATGAATTATCAAAGTCTCAAAACCTGAAAATTTCAGTTTTTCTGTAACCTTGTGATTTTTATATCTTCAAAATGGTTGACATTTGGTTGAGCCTTCCAAAATAAAAATTGTGTGTATTTGTAAGGACTAGCTCTATGATTTATTTCAGATTTTGCAGAGCTTGTTTTCATATCCTTTCAGATATTTCAAGAATGTTTTGCGCTCAACATGAGTTCAATTTGTGATTTTGTGAAAATGAGCATGGTATCTTCTATGGATGAGTTTATTTGAATGTGTTTCAAATATCAACTCTTCGTGATCAAAAAGGGAGAATGTTATTTGATCAAAATAAAATGAATTCAATTGCCAAGCTCTTTTGTGTGCAACACCTTTTGTTGGCTTAGATTTGTTTGGGATTTTGGTGTTTAATGCCAAAAGGGGGAGAATATTTATATGATCAATATATTTGGATTCTCTCTTGAGTTTTCACCTTTTCATGCATAGCACCAAAGGAGGATAATTTAAATTTCTTAGTAACATGCATGATTATAGTTCAATAGCTTAAAATCTTATCTTATGTTGATTTATATCCAAATATTCTTTTTGATAAAGGATTTATCATCAATCACCAAAAAGGGGGAGATTGAAGAATCTAGGCCCACCATTATATGTTAATGGAGTATTTTGGTGATTAATGACAAATCTAGTTGTGAGACTAACACTTTCATTGATATACCTATTGCTTAGTCTCAGTTGGATAAAAATGTGAAAATTAAAGAGGTATGCATTCGACATCATATTCTTATATATTGTTGCATTCCTCGGATCCAAAATGTAGGTTGAACTCCACCAAAAGTGTAACTTGAATATGTGCATATGTTCTCATTACACATTCGTGTATGCACACATCTAGGGGGAGTTCATTCTATGTTTTGTGGTTTCATTAGTATTGATCCATATTTCTTTATCCACATACAATAAGGATCTTTACTTTGAAACATATCAAGTCAAGAGAAGACCCATCATGTGTTGATGGAGGTCAAGTAAAGGATGCATCATGGGTTGATGCATGTCAAGACGATGACCCGGACTTGAAGTGAAGATGTGCGTCATCAAGCTTCAAGTATTTGTGCAAGGCAAAGGTATAACTAGCTAGGTCTAAGGATTTGTTCCTAGTCTTTTACCGATCTTCGTGTTTGGTTGGAAGACTGGATTGCTAGTATAGGTTGCTGTACTATAAAGAGGGGTCCTGATTAGTAGCTTGAGTTAGTCTTATGTTGATAGCTCATTGTGTTTGCTCTAGCTCTCGTTAGCATGTTGCCAATATTTGCAAATGTGTTTTGCAAATAGTTGAGGCTCATGCATAATCCTTGTAGCATGTGACTTTAGTTTGCAAATGGTTTAAGTCTATGTACCTTATTCCTTGTGGCAATGATTCTAAAAGTCGGTAAATATGTCTTGCAACTTGTTGAGAATCTTGCTTTTATACTATGTTTGCATCGTGCATCAATTGGCAAATGAGTTTTGCAATGTGAATTGAAGCGAAAGGGCAAAACCTCTCTGTGAACTGGCGGTTTGACAGCCAGTAGCTACCGGTCTGACTGGTGGTATATCAGTTTGACCGCCATGAGTGGAGCGGTTTGACCAGCCTCCTGTTACCGCAAGTTTTGTGCGGTAGTACAGCCCTCTGTTAAAACGGTACTACCGGTTCGTGGTAGTACCGGAGTGTTGTGCGGTACATTTATTCCAGAGAGGGCACTTTTCTAAAATGCCCTTTGATTTCTTTTGGGCGGTCTGATCGCCCCTCTGGCGGTCTAACCGGGGAGGTCCGGTTTGACTGGCCATTAGTTGGCGGTCAGACCGGAAGTGAGTCCAACGGCTAGTTTTATAGCCGTTGGAGTTGGGGCGGCTTGACCGGCCATTAATTGGCAGTCAGACCAGTTTTTCCCTGATTCTCTGGAATCTTTCCCCAACGGCTAGTTTTTATGTGCGGGCTATAAATACTCACCTTGGCTAGTTGTGGGAGTGCGGCTGGTGCCATATACATTTCTATTGAACTAAGAGCAAGCCCTCTACACTCTCTTATGCATGTGTTGCACTTAGTGAGCTTTGAGAGGCAAACCCTAATTGCATGTGTTGCATTAGGTACTGGATTGTGTATCCACTTGAGTTTAGACACTTGATTAGTTCAAGTGAGAGTCTTCGACTTGTTACTCTTGGTGTTTGCCGACACCTAGACAGTATGGAGGCGTCGTGATTCAGTGATCTTCTCAAAGAAGGTTGCGAGAAGACCCGGGCGTTTGTGAGTGGTTTGGTGCTCGCCATCTTCGGAGTGGAGGAAGAGCAACCCTTAGTGGATCGAGGTGTTGGTTCTTGTTGGAACCAGTCCAAGTGGTTGGACTTACCTCAGAGGTGTTTGGCTCAATTCGTGGAGCCGGTCCAACGTGGTTGGGCTTACCTCAACGTGGATTAGGGGAGACTGGCAAATCTCCGATCACCACGGTAAAACATCATTGTGTCATTGTGATTTGATTTCTTGTGCTTTACTATATTGCAATTTATATTCCTTATATTAAATTGCTTACTTGTTTGTGTATGATTGCTATCTTTTATATAGTCTCATATTATTGGTGCACTTAGTAAAGACTAGTTGATTTAGGCTTTAATTGTGCAAAACCGAATTGATTTATAATTTCGCATAAAATTCGGTTTTAGCCAAAGAAGTTTTTAAAACCGCCTATTCACCCCCTCTAATCGACCTCCTCGATCTTACATCGGCGCTTGTGCCAGGCGTTGGTAATTGACGTCCAAGTCCGGGTAGGTTATCCCCCGCAATGGGGAGCTCCAGGTCGATGATAAATAACGTCCATGACTTGGGATTAACCTCATTGGGCGGGCTAATGTTATGATAAAGTATTATAAAAGCTCTGTGATAATCGCTTAGTCGCACACCTTTGAAAGTGTGTGAGCGGACAATATAAGTCAATTATCTCATGTGGGTCAAGCTGTACAACCTCTGCGGAGTATTAAAAACTATTCGAATAGCCGTGCCCACGATCAACGGCGAGCAAGGTGCATATACACATGGTTGATTTCAGTTTTGGTTTTAAAGAAATATTTTGGGACCCAGGAGTAGTTGGAACTCTTGGAATGTTGTTCTAGCAGTTAGAGCCAGTTAGGCAGCTAGAGCTCAAATCATGAAAACTTGGTGGATAGAACCTCTTTGGTAATGTCTAGTAGCTAGAACATGCACTAGAGATGAAAATTACTTTAATTATTAAATCTTCATTTTGTCAAATATGCTTTATGAAAGTTGTTTAAACTTAAAATATTGCTTTGTACAAAAGAATCCTATATGCCCAATTATTTAAGCTATGCATATGCATATTTCTCAAGACTCGTAGAGTACTTTATGTACTTACATGCTGCACTCAAAACCAATCTCAGAAGTCTACGAAGATGCCGAGAATGACTACGACTACTTCGCCTGTGGCTTCGACAAAGGCTTTCCGAAGTACTAGGCTGCATTCCCCAGTCGAATGCTGGTGGACGATTCGATGGGCCACCTCGGAGTTTTTTTTTTATTTCCGCTGTTGTGAGACTTAAGGTCTTTGGACCTCTTTTTTTTTGTAATAAGTGGCCATTAGGCCGGCACTCAGTTATTTATTAATATTATTCCGTGATTCAAACTTGTTATCAACAATGTTTCCACTATATACACTAACTATTGATCTGGCACTGGTGCAGAAATACATAGATGGTTCGGATTTAGAAATCTGGCCCCTACACCAACAGGCCGGTCTGACCGCCTGACCGCTCCCAAATTTTTTCCAAATCCTAGAAAACACCCTCTTGAAATTTCGGCAAAACTCTATCTAGTTTTGCATCGAAACTCTATTTTCCAAGAAACCTGATACAAACACACCTCATAATACTCCCACATAAGTGTTTGATCGCATTCCCCGAAAGTCAACTTTTTGATCCTCGCTCTGGCCGATCAGATCACCGGCCTTCTGCCGATCTAACCACCACCCCTGGGTCGGTCAGACCGCCGGCCCTCAACTGGCCAGACTGCCCCTCAGGGCCGGTCAGACCGCCGACTGCCTGACAGCAAATCCGACAATTTGCCAAACACCTCAACACCGATACCAATTGTTCAACACTAAGATTATAATCATACACATGATCTCCACAAAGTGACACACTTTGTTATGTTTTACTCCAGATAATAACTAGAAAGCTTGCCTAAACAAAAACAAGTCTGTTCTTAGTTAGTGTGCCCTGTTTATTTCGTGAAGTTCATGTCACTGTTACTGGTTTTGTGTTACACTGGTTAGTGCTAGAAAGTTCACATGTTGTTACATATGAGAGTTGTGACTACGACTGCCGAAGTTCGCGGAATTCATAAAGAATGATATGAAATTATGAAGTTCCAAGGTTTGCTTATGCCTTGAGATATTTTCACCAAAAGAGGAGAAACAAAGTAGTAAGCATGCAGACATCATTGCTTGTTTCCCCTATTTTTCTCATTATTTTGTAGATTGATAGAATTGTTTATGTTATCCCTGAGATATCATTACATGGCGAAAAAATATTGCACTGCTTCTTATGGGTGTGATGTTCTTTATCTAATTAATGTTATCAATCTATACCTTGTACGGTTCTCTCTGTGTTGTAAGCCTATTTTAGTAAGATTCTGTTGAGGTTCTTAAATTGTCCTTAAATTTTAGAAATGATGTTAGATTTGGAGCTGGTTGGAGAATTCATCTATCATGAGTTGACTACGCTTTTGCTTGATAAGAATACCTTAGTTAAACACTTCTGAGAGAATGAAATAACCCTTGCCAAGTTAGCTTAAGGCTCATATTGCATTGCACAATTTTGCACTCACTGTTTTTTATACTAGAAATTAAGTGTCATCCTGAGAAAAATACCTGTAGTTGCAAATTGATGATACATATTGCATAATACTACTGGTTTCTGCAATGTGCAAGTATAATAGGTTTATAGATTTTACAACTTTCATTTCAACAATGCTAGATTATGTTGATTAAATACTGTGCCACAGTTAATACTCCCATTTTTCTTTCCTTTCGATGTTGTCAGCAACCTTGAAATTTTATTCATTTATGCTGTTGTCAGAATAGACTTTGCCAGAATACTAACCTCAAGAATGGATACTTCTTTCAAGTCTTTTTCTCCTTTTTGGGGAAATTGTTATCTGCGTGTCATAATATAGCTGAAAAGACGTAGCTGTTCTTCCATAACCCGTAATTTCTTCCCTAGTTCATGCATGAGTTACGGTATTTGTGTTTGTCAGACAGCGGTTATATGTATGATGCTGCTGCTTTTAGGACTAAACATACTGTCAGATGTTTCTTCAATATTTTAATTGTTAAAGTATTAACCTAAAGATTTAGTTATTGCAAGACCAAGTCCAGCTCTTTGATAATTTTTTGTCAACTCATCGCAGGGTGTTTGTCATATAGACAGTGTGATTTATGATAATCTCTTCATGCATCAACATATACGAAAAACTCTTCAAGCGAACAAAGACCCATATCTTTAGATTTTTTTTTAAATGAATCATGTGGTTAAATTTAGAAAATTCCGAATGTTAATTGATGTTATTTTCAACATGGCTGTGCTCCCATGATCGATCTGAACATTTCTTTAGCAGAAATAGCCTTATAACTGGGGCTCTAGAAAGTACCCTGTAATTGTTAATTTTATCCATACCAGCACACACACAAGTACAGACTTCAGGAAGCAATTTAATGAACAAAGTTGCACAGGTTACTTTTTTGTTAATCTATAATATGAATAATGCTATTTATTTCATAAAGAATTGTGTCATAAAACAATTCTATTTGATATGGTACACAAAGCTTCCACTCAAATTAGAGATCAAGAACTCAGAACTTGAGTCAGCATTGTGATATCAAACAATAAAACCTGATCCTAATAAGCCAGCATTTACAACAGTTACAAAGATATTCACTCTCCTACAATGCTAATCATGTGTACAAATTTGAGAAATCTGATCGAGTGGTCATATGTTTCAATGCTGACTGAACAAAAATTGCTTTCATACAAAAATCTACAAAATTCACAACATAATGATCAGCTTAGGATGCTTTGCATCAAATGAATTTCGTACAAGTTGTTGTAACCTGTTTCCAGTCCAAAATTGTTGAGTTCTCAGGGTAGCATATGCATGAGATTTCGGAACTCACAAGAGCGCGCCAAAATCCCCACACGAGCACTGGCCATCCTTGAACTTGTGAAGCCGTTTACTGTCCCGGACAACGATCTCTCTCTTTACAAGTAATGAGAAAAACTTAATAGACCTGTGGCAGTCCCTGCACATGGTGACTGTTTCCAGTACAAAATTGTTGAGTTCTTAGGATAGCATATGCGTGAGATTTCTGAACTCACAAGAGCGCACCGAAATCCCCACACGAGCACTGGCCATCCTTGAACTTGTGAAGCCGTTTACTGTCCCGGACAATGATCTCTCTGTTTGCAAGTAATGAGAAAAACTTAATAGAGCTGTGGCAGTCCCTGCACATGGTGATGTTCTTCGTGACACGAACTGTCGAGCCTGGAGGAGTTTCGAGCAGCCCCAGTGCAACAGCTAACCTTTCACTATGGTGCTTTAGTGAATCTGCAGCAGGCTTCTTGTCATCCTCGCTGTCAGATAACTCTGCATTCTGGTATTGTTCATATCCAATGGCCTTAGCTTTTTCCAGCAAATTCTCCAATAGTTGATACAACTCAGTAGTCTGAGGGTGAGCTCTATCATCAGCTCTGAAGAAATACACCTTGTCTTTGATTGTAATCCAGCTGCGATCCCTAAGAATCCCAACATCTTCCTGTTTCATCAGTTTCCGCACTCTCGCCACATCATGCCATCTCTCTGTGGAAATGTACATGTTCAACAGTAAGACATAGGTTTCAATCCCTTTAGGCTTGAGCTCAAGCAGCCTATCAGCAGCATAGAAAGCAAGTTCCATGTTCCCATGACTCCGACATCCAGCTACCAAACTGGACCAGATGGCCTCATTCGGCTCGAAATCCATGCTTTTGATGAAGGAAAATGCATCCTCCAACCGGCCCAACCGCACGAACATGTCAACCATGCACCCATAATGATCCACAACAGGCTCTATATGATAGTCATTCTTCATCATGTCAAAGTAGCGCTCAGCCTCCTCAACTAAACCAGCATAGCTGCAGGCTGACAGCACACTTACAAATGTGATTTCATTTGGCCTGACCCCAGCTAATCTCATGTCCTCAAAGAGTTGTATCGCTTCCTGGGGCCGGCCATGCTGCGAGTACCCTGAAATCATAGAAGTCCACGTGACAAATGTCCGTGTTGGCATTTCGACAAAGGCTTTGGTTGCATCTTCAATGCATCCACACTTATTATACATGTTCACCAGTGCGCTGTTTACCACCACATCTGACAAAAACCCAGTCTTTATCGTCTGTGCATGGATTTGCTCACCCTGCGCCAAGGCCATCATGGCACTGCAGACAGATAGAATGCTCGAGAAGGTGAACAAATCTGGCTTCATTGCAGATCTCTTGAGGTTGCGGAAAATTTTGAGCGCCTGGAATCCTCTTGAACGAGCATGGAGATCATCCTTTGCTGAATCCATGATCTGAGCGTAACCCGAGATCATTGCGTTCCATGTGATAATACTGATGTCCTCCATCTCTTCAAACAGCCGCATCGCCTCCTCGGTTTCACCCTTCCTCAGGTAGAGGTACATGGTCGAGTTCTTTACTGGAAGATTCGTTTCACAACCGATTTTGAAGCAGAAGGCTTGGACTTGCTTGCCCAGGTTCAGATCCAGCCTTGCACCACTCAAACTCATGACACTCGTCAACGTAAACTCGTTTGGCATCACTCCTTCCTTAAGCATATCGATGAACAAACTCAATCCAAGCTCCATGTAGTTCTCACCTTCGGCGCAGGCAGATATCATTGTTGTCCACGTGATCACATTCTTGTCAGGGATCCTCCGAAAGGCCCTCATGGCAGATTCTAAGCTTCCAGACTTGGCATACAATCTACAAAGTGAGTTCCCCATGCTTGTGATCGACTCAGCCCCGTACTTAACTGTGTATCCATGAACCTGCTTGCCCAAATCAACGCTGTTTGACGCGGTGCACGCGTTCAACATGGCACCCAACGTGTAATGCGAAGGGTACCTCCCCTGCTCCAGCATCTCAACAAACACCTCTAGCGCCAACACTGGCTGAGAATTCAGAGTAAAGCCTGTTATAAGCGCCGTCCACGTGACGACGTTCTTCTCAGGCATTTCATCGAACAGCCTGCGTGCGTCCCCGCTCGCCCCGCACCTCATGTAGACATTCACTAGGGATGTCGCCACAAACATATCCACATTGGTTCCGGTCTTCACCATGTGCCCGTGCAGGGCCCTGGCAGCGCTGAGGCTGCCGGTCTCGACGCACCGGTGCAGCAGCGGCACGTACATCGCCGACTGCACCGTCTTGCCCTCCTTTAGCATGCTCATTGCTTCCCGTGCATCCAGAGGCCGAGGGACCCCCTCCAAGCTGCCGTTTTCCAGCACTTGGATCCTCTGGTAAGAACTGCCCTGCGAACACGCAATTGTGGCAAGAAAATGGTGAGTACACGCCGCATTCGAGTGAGCCATCAAATCTTTTACTCGCATTCTTGGCCTCGATTAGCACAGCAGAAGAATACCAAAGGCTAATGGCAAGAAAAGACCAATTCCTTCATGAGAGAAAAATTACAACTTGGACGGATGCAAAGATAGCAAGAGAATTCAACCTGGAGAGACCTGATCAACCACAGCATTTTCTTCAATCGAAAGCAAAAGAGAGAACAACAAAACAAGGCCGGTCACCTTGTCAAAGCCGACGGAGCTCGGCGGCGGCTTGCGGGGGTCAGCGCCGACGACCGCAAGGAAGGCGGCGGCCCCGCCGGAGACGGCGAGGGAGGGGACCGAGGCCATCGGCGTTGGGCGGGGTCAGAGGGGAGGAGGAGAGGAGAGCATCGGTGGGGGTGGGGGAGAGAGAGCGAGCGAGAGAGCGAGAGGATTTATTGGTGCGATTTGTGGTGGGAAGAGGCGATAAGGGTGAAGCTGGCCGCGGATGCTGCCGAGGTTTATGCGAGGAGAGCTTAGCTTAGCCTGTGGAGGGAAAGGGCTCAGCTGACGGCGGTTAGACTTCGAAATCAAGAGTAGATTGCAGATTGCACCAGGTAAATTAACCTCTTTGTACATAGCATGACACCGGGTTTAATTCAGTCTTGTTTCACTTTGTGCTGGCCGTAGGTTCAGTGCTATCCACAGGCAACCTGTCTTGTCTTGTCTTGTATTGTATTGCTTTCTTGGAAGGAAGTTTTGCTTTGTGTTGATTTAGGCCGTGGTAGACAAACCAAAATGGCCATTTGTGCTGGTTTTCGAGGAACAATTCTCCTTTCGTGATGCGTTGTATATATAGACACTCGTCAGTAAACGCTCCGATAAGAAGCAAAACATGGAATTGGTCCATGACCAAGGGAGTGACGAAACTAGCAGCAAGTAGCAGCGGTTCTTATATGAGAATTTTGTTGTACATCTCGCACGTACTCACTCCGTCTTTTTTAGATGCTGTTTTAGAATGCTTACGGTCAACCCTTTAAAACTTTGACCGCTAATACACATAAAATTACTTGGATTTGTAATATGGAAATATTACTAGCTTTGTTATGAAAAATACATTCATATCATTATATTTTTAATAATATTTGCTAACATATAATTAGAAGAAGTAATGATCAAATATGTGTATTGGAGACCATCTCAATGTCTAAGGGTGCATTTGGATACAGGGATGGGATAGTCCTGTACCGAATGGTTTGGGAAATAGGTAGATTCAGTTGTTTGGTTCGATGGACCGGATCGTTTGGTTTAGGAACAGATGGTTCCATCACGAAGCATATTCTCAAAAGATGCTGCACCGCGCGGTTCGATCCAATGTCCCGAACCACACGGTTCACTCTCCTCTCCCCCGCTACGCTCACTCTCTCCCCTGCTGTGCTCGCTCTTCTCCACCCCGTTGTCTCCTCCGTCGCTCCCCCGTTGCACTCGTTGTTCTCGCCGCCCACCCTGCTATCTCCCCGCCTCCTCGCCACGCTTCGCTCTTCTCGCTTCCCCCCCACAAGCTCCTCTCTTCTCGCCCTGTCGATGCTCCTCTCTTCTCCCCCCGCTCCTCTCCCAGATCTGGCCCGGTCGCCACCCACATCACCCCGGTGAACATCATCTCCCCCCCATAGAACCCTGCCGGCCGCCTCGCCTCCCATGGTGTGGATTTGACGCAGAAGGACGCCCCTTCTTCCTCCCCTCCCGGATCTGGCCCGGCTTCTCCTTCCGCCTCCTCTCCCGGATCTGACCCGACGACTCCTTCTTCCTCCCCGGTGTTGCTCTCATCTCGGTAATCAAAGGTATGGATCCCAAACGCGCGTCTCTCTAATCCTCCTCTCGTCCCCCGTCGCCGTCCTCTCTCATCCTCCTCCCTTCTCTGGTGCCGGCGCTCGTCCAAGCCCCTCTCCTCCTGAGCCACCGCCGCCGCCTCCCTCCACCTCCCGAGCCACCGCCACCTCCTCCATCCACCTCCCAAGCCACCGCCGCCTCCTCCATCCACCTCCCGAGCCACTTGTTCATCCAGCTTGTTGTTCAATGTCTTGTATATGACTATTCTGTTTCATGAATTTGATTATCTTGTATATAATTTGATTATCTTGTCTTGTACCATTTGCTAACCTGATAGCACATAAGACATTCATTTGTACATTGAATAGCTGATGTTTGATTGTTGGATAGTCAACAAAATGGAAAACTAGAATTTTTGTATGTAGTACATGCTGAATTACAATGTATGGCAATGATTCATGATAGTTTTATCCTGAGCCGATTGATTATGGTATTGCTGAATTACAATGGATATGTTCAGATCTGTATGCATCTTGATTTGAGTGTGTATGGTTCGTATCCTCAAATTGTAGTCATTAGTGCTAATTATATATGTCACTCATGAATTGTAGATGGACAACAGGAAGCTCAAAAAGAGAAAGATGTTGCATATTAGTTCTGCTACATACGTGGTTGCTTGCATGATAGTTTTGTTTGTACGGTCTAGACTAAGGAATAGGAGAGACCGTATTACATATGGCCCAATCGAGGAAAGGGATAGGATTAGAATTAATTATCTGAATACCAAAATTTGAAAGAATGAGACAACCTTTACCAACACAATTAGGCTTAAGAGAGCTCCTTTCTTTCGGTTGTGTGAAGTTTTGAGAGAGCGTTCTTTGCTTCGTGACACCATATATGTATGTGTTGAGGAGCAAGTGGCCATGTTCCTGACCACAATTGGCCATAACCTCAGAAATAGGCTAGTTGGAACCAATTTCACTCGGTTAGGTGAAACAGTTAGCCGATATTTTGGACTTGTCTTACATGCCTTAGGTGAGCTACGAAATGAGCTTATTAGGCCACCTTCTTTGGAGACCCCAAGCAAAATTGCAGGAAACTCAAGATGGGATCCATTCTTTAAGGTATGATAGCTAACAAGTATACCTTAGAGAATTTTGGGGGACATCGGTGGGTTACTAAATTCATGTGGTTGAAATGACTTATTCCTGTGTTTGGACAAGTAAACCTAGCAATGTATTTTATTTGAAATGTATGATAAAGCACTAGTTATTCATATAACTGTTCACCTTGTCAAACCCGACGGAGCTCGACGGCGGCTTGCGGGGGTCAGCGCCGACGACCGCAAGGAAGGCGGCGGCCCCGCCGGAGACGGCGAGGGAGGGGACCGAGGCCATCGGCGTTGGGCGGGGTCAGAGGGGAGGAGGAGAGGAGAGCATCGGTGGGGGTGGGAGAGAGAGAGAGAGCGAGAGAGCGAGAGGATTTATTGGTGCATTTGTGGTGGGAAGAGGCGATAAGGGTGAAGCTGGCCGCGGATGCTGCTGAGGTTTATGAGAGGAGAGCTTACTTAGCCTGTGGAGGGAAAGGGCTCAGCTGACGGCGGTTAGACTTCGAAATCAAGAGTAGGTTGCAGATTGCACCAGGCACATTAACCTCTTTGTACATAGCATGACACCGGGTTTAATTCAGTCTTGTTTCACTTTGTGCTGGCCGTAGGTTCAGTGCTATCCACAGGCAACCTGTCTTGTCTTGTCTTGTCTTGTCTTGTCTTGTATTGCTTTCTTCGAAGGAAGTTTTGCTTTGTGTCGATTTAGGCCGTGGTAGACAAACCAAAATGGCCATTTGTGCTGGTTTTGTAGGAACAATTCTCCTTTCGTGATGCGTTGTATATATAGGCACTCGTCAGTAAACGCTCCGATAAGAAGCAAAACATGGAATTGGTCCATGACCAACGGAGTGACGAAACTAGCAGCAAGTAGCAGCGGTTCTTATATGGGAATTTTGTTGTACCTCTCGCACGTACTCCCTCCGTCTTAGAATACGTACGATCGACCCTTTAAAACTTTGACCACTAATACACGTAAAATTACTTGGATTTGTAATATGGAAATATTACTAGCTTTGTTATGAAAAATACATTCACATCATTATATTTTTTAATAATATTTGCTAACATATAATTAGAAGAAGTAATGATCAAATATGTGTATTAGAGACCATCTCGATGTCTAAGGGTACATTTGGATGGAGGGATGGGATGGTCCTGTACCGAATGGTTCGGGAAATAGGTAGATTCAGCTATTTGGTTCGATGGATCGGATCGTTTGGTTCAGGATCAGATGGTTCCATCGCGAAACATATTCCCAAAGATCTTTGCACTGCTGTTCGATCAATTTCCCGAACCACGCGGTTCACTCTCTCTCCAGCGCTCACTCTCTCCCATCATGCTCGCTCTTCTCCACCCGTTGTCTCCTCCCGCTCCCCATTGCATCGCTGTTCTCGCCCCACCCCATTGTCTCCCCATTGCTGCCCCCTGCGCGCGCTCTTCTCGCCCCCACTGTTCGCTCCTCTCTTCTCGCCTTCTTGCTCCTCTCTTCTCCCCGCTCCTCTCCCAGATCTAGCCGGCCATTGCCCAAGATCACTCCGGTGAACATCATCTCCCCACAGAACCCCGCCATCCGCCTCGCCTCCTATGGTGTGGATTTGGTTATCCTGTCTTGTATCACTTGCTAACCTGATAGCATATAAGACATTCATTTGTACATTGACTAGCTGATGTTTGATTGTTGGATAGTCAACAAAATGGAAAACTAGAATTTTTGTATGTAGTGCATACTGAATTACAATGTATGGCAATGATTCATGATAGTTTTATCCTAAGCCGATTGATTATGGTATTGGTGAATTACAATGGATATGTTCAGATCTGTATGCATCTTGATTTGAGTGTGTATAGTTCATATCCTCAAATTGTAGTCATTAGTGCTAATTATATATGTCACTCATGAATTGTAGATGGACAGCAGGAAGCTCAAAAAGAGAAAGATGTTGCATATTGGTTCTGCTACATACGTGGTTGCTTGCATGATAGTTTTGTTTGTACGGTCTAGACTAAGGAATAGGAGAGACCGTATTACATATGGCACAATCGAGGAAAGGGATAGGATTAGAATTGATTATCTGAATACCAAAATTTGGAAGAATGAGACAACCTGTACCAACACAATTAGGCTTAAGAGAACTCCTTTCTTTCGGTTGTGTGAAGTTTTGAGAGAGCGTTCTTTGTTTCGTGACACCATATATGTATGTGTTGAGGAGCAAGTGGTCATGTTCCTGAACACAATTGGCCATAACATCAGAAATTGGCTAGTTGGAACCAATTTCACTCAGTCAAGTGAAACAGTTAGCCGATATTTTGAACTTGTCTTACATGCCTTAGGTGAGCTACGAAATGAGCTTATTAGGCCACCTTCTTTGGAGACCCCAAGCAAAATTGCAAGAAACCCAAGATCCAAGATGGGATCCATTCTTTAAGGTATGATAGCTAACAAGTATACCTTAGAGAATTTTGGGGGACATCGGTGGGTTACTAAATTCCTGTGGTTGAAATGACTTATTCCTGTGTTTGGACAAGTAAACCTAGCAATGTATTTTATTTGCAATGTATGATAAAGCACTCGTTATTCATATAACTGTTGTTCTGTTTTCCTTTTGCTGTAACTATGATCATATAACTATTTTATTTGCTGACAACATTCTATAGCAATTGCACAACATGGTATGGTGCAGCTTGTGGTAAGTTCTTTTTGATAATCTTAACAACATGTTGTATTTTTCAGTACCAATTGTTTGTCATGTATTTAATTCAGAAAAGGAATGCTCATATTCTCAAAACTGAAGTACATATTTCCTTTTTGTAGTTGGAGACTGTGAAGATCAAAAGAATTGCAGTTGATTGACAAGCTGCCTCTTAGGCCTCAAACTCATTTGGTGTTCATCGGGTACTTATAGGTAGAGAAGAGAACAGAGAGGGAGTAGCTAGATTCTGAAATCCCGAATCTCCCTTGTAGGTTTGCGAAGATGATACATTCATGTTAATTGTTATGGAATCATGTGTATGACAGGAAGAGCTATTTCAATAATTTCATATTTTTGGGTCCCAAATAACTGTCATGGAATCATGTATTATGTGTGTAAATTATGTGTTATTGTAAAACCTTTGTTTCATTGTAATAAAGTTTGCACGAAATTTCAAATTTTAACTTGTTTTCCATCTTTTATTTGAATCTACAATATTTGTATGAGTAAAAGTTGTTAGAAATAATTTATTCAAATACTAGATTATTTATCTTGAATTATTATTATTTTTAACAAATGTTTTAGAAATTATTTTGATCTCACCAAATTTCAAACCTTTTCACTAATTTAGTTTTGAAAATAGTTTATTTCTGACAAATTTTAGTTTAAAAAGTGCTTAAAAATATTTTTCCTAAGACCTAGTTGATTCTCATAACCTCCTAAAAAAAATTCAGAATTTTTCAATTTTTTCTTCTATTTTAAATCGACCGGTCAATCTCTTTGCCTTTCGGTCAAAACCCTTTTAAACCCTAACCCAAACTCCAAACCGACCGGACTCATTCTGACTTGGTTCAACCCAACCCCATCATGCGCACCCAAGTCTGGTTCGTACCGTCTCATCGCGCCGTTTCTTTTGGGACGTCCAATGCGGATTGAACGGCTCACATGCGTTGGGACGTTCGCACTGTCCGAACGTCCCAACGCATCTGGGCCGTTCATTTTTTATCGCAGGGCTCGCGTCGCTGGTGCGATCGGTCCGATCAACTCTAGGACGTTCGATTGAGAATAAACGGCTGGAATTACCTGGCCATTCGGACTGGTCCGATCGGCCCAATCAACAAGGGCCATACGATCAACATTGGACGACCAGGATTTGAGTGGCCGTTCGGATGGTCTGAACGGCCCACTCCATTTAGGCCCTCCGATCATGATCCGACGGTCCACGTGCGAGTGCATTTAGGCGGTTGGGTGGAGTCAAGTTGGTGCGTCGGGCTCAAGCCAGGGTGCGGTCGAGTCAACAGTGCTAGCCCAAGTTTTGAAAACAGTTGACCAAGAAACAAAAGGGTTTGACCAAAGCTTTAAAAATAGGAATAAAATTCCTAAAATTCTGAAATAAATCAGAGGGGTTTCTGGGACATCCTAGGACTCAATTAAAATCTTAAACTTCACTATTCAAGATATACTTTGAATACTCTAAATTCAAACTTAGAATAGGTCTTTCATTTGAGTTTGAATTTTCTGAGGGTCAAATTAAGTTCCAAAAATTTAGGAAAAATTATATTAATACATGATAATTATTATAGTATTTCAATAAATTATTTCCAGAAGATGAACAAGAGTTTTTATTCTTGTTTTCTTTTGGAAGTTATAATTGAGTTGTAGGTTTAAACTTTATTTGAGATTTTCCAAGTGCAATAAAATATGCAAAAGTTTCCAAAAAGTCATGCATGGATTCAATTCAGTGCTTGATCAATTTTACGACCTAATTGAGGTTGGTAAGGTGTACTTGATATCTACAGGATCAGTGAAACTTGCTCAGAAGTAGTTTACCATGACTATAAAGGAACTCTGGATGTCTCAACATGTATAGCCATCAAATGTCATCAAATGTTGTTAAATGTTGTCAATTATTGTCAAACGTCGTCAACTGTCGTCAATTATCGTCAAATGTCATCAAATGTCGTCAAATATCATCAAATATCGTCAATTATCATCAATTATCGTCAAATGTTGTCAATTATTGTTAAATATCGTTAAATATCGTCAAATGTTGTCAATTATCATCAAATGTCATCAATTATCGTCAAATGTTGTCAAATATCGTTAAATGTCGTCAAATATCATTAAATGTTGTCAAATGTTGTTAAATATCATTAAATATTGTTAAATATCGTTAAATGTTGTCAAATATCATTAAATGTTGTTAAATGTCATTAAATTTTGTCAATTATCGTCAAATGTCATTAAATATTGTTAAATTTCGAAAGCTAAAATAAATTCCTTACCTCAAATTCGGCTCGGCAAAAAATATAACAATTAATTGTTTGCAAAAAATATTTTCAAACTTGAATTTAAATTCAAATCAATTTATAAACTCAATTTTCACAATTGTAGGAGGTGAACTCACCACCTCTAGTGAGAGGGTTGTCATATCCAACTTCATCCACCAAACCAAACAACATCTTGAAACATCCAGAATCATCCTATACAACCAACCAAACAAAACTCTGTATCATCCTATACAACCAACCAAACAGATTGACTGTACCATCCCATACAGGACGATCCCATCCTACCCATACCATCCCATCCCATTCAACCTCATCCCACCAACCAAACGCACCCTAAAATGACAAGTAAAAAAGAACGAAGGCAGCAACCGAAGAAACTATGAGCTGGTGCCACCTAACCAACTGGTGTGGCATCTGCGAGCCAGGCCCACTTGTCTGCAAGTCGAGTTGCATACACTCAATTTTAGGCCAGTTCATGTGGATGGTGCAAAGTGAAACAAGACTATGCTTGGTGTAAGTCCCTACCAGTACTTCATGGAGGATGGACCAGATGGTGGTGAAGATAACGAAGCTTAGGCCATGACCCCCAGTCACTTGCCTGTGGCAGAGTGAATGGATCCACCACAACTTATTTTGCTTCCGTACTTGCTTTCTACTCCGTGTTCTTGACTTTTGTAAAACTCTCACCTAAGGGACACTTTTGTAAAAACAAATGGCCGCTCGGTTGGATATTTATGTAATATATCATGGGCATGCACTGTTCATTTTGAGTATCATTTACATTGAGCAAAGTTCACGATTAGTGGGCATACAAACTCTAAATGGATGACTCACGACCACTCTTAGATAGTCTAGGACTACTACCAGACGTCTCAGGACCAACTCTAGATGGTCTAAGACCACAACCAGATGTATCACGACCACCCCTAGATAGTCTAAGACCACTACCAGATGTCTCAGGACCACCTCTAGATGGTCTAAGACAAAAACCAGATATCTCACGACCACCCCCAGATAGTCTAAGTGTTGGGTCACGGGTAGGCTACGATAGCTACAAACAAAAATTTCTACCACGCAAACCAGGAAGCCATGCAAGTAGATGATCATAGATCGTTACCAACAGACGCGCAGAACAGCGGAAGAAGGGTTGGAGCAGTCTGGTCCAACGAAGAGCGCGTCGATGAAGCGGTCGTAGTCGATCGTCCAACGTCCAGCGAGCCGATCGTCTCCTCCAACAACGTCTGCGGTTCCTTGTGAAGATCGTGGATCGTCCTCAAGCGCAACAATCGTAGTAGCGCCTCTACGGTATCCACACGTCCAGGGAAGGAACAACCGAACGTCGGTGTGCAAAGACCAAATCGCGCGGTGGAGCTCTCAAGGAGATGGCGGCTAGGGTTTTGGTGGTGTTTCACGCATGTCACCCAAATGACCTCATGCATCTCCTTATATAGTGCTCGTGTGGCGAATCCTATCCGGACACGCCATTTAATCAGATTCGTCTTGGTTTGTTCCAACCCGTTAAGTGTGTGACCCAGAGGTTCATGTGTAGTTCGGTTGTGACTCGGAAACCCTTCCGACCACGAGTCGTAGCGGCTCCTAGCGTAACATATCGATTCCGAATACACACAAATTATATCGGACGAACCTTAATGCAATATGATCTACGACCAGGTCTTCACCACTTACGACTAGGTCCTATCTGTATACGACCACTTCGTATGTGGTCACGACCAGTTCGTAACTCCTTACGACCAGGTTACGACCACTCTGTGATTACGTTCGACCAGTCTACGACTAGCTCGTATTTGCATACGACCACCAGAATCGCTCGACCGAGCGACCTACTCGTGTATACTCCCTTTGCCTCACGATGTCCGGTTGAACTCCGGTGAGATGTTGTGTCATCCATGGACTATTCAATACTTTCTCGATCGAGTATCGAGATAACTTTACGTGGTGAACACTTCGACTACTAGTGGCATGGCCATGCACTTTCTTTATCCGATCACAACGAGGGCCCAGAGACATCTCTCTGTTATGTTAGGAGGGCAAATCCCATATCCGACCGGTCACATTCCTCTCCATGTTTGAGCATACCCGAAAGCTACCTTTATAACTACCCGAGCACGGTGTAGCGTTTGGCAACCCCTAAGAGTGCTCTTACACATGTAGGAAACCATCTTGATCTCGGGTCTAAGGATTATACATCATCATTGCTTGAGACCAACTAACGACACATAGATTCATAACAATCTCAATAGTGTCTCAAGGTGGGTCTTATCCAACATCATGTTCTCTAACATGTGTCCATATTATCGGTTTGATATCTCCATATCTATGACTCGTGAAACATAGTCATCAACCAATACATATGCTAGTCTATTCATATGTGTCCTCATATGTTTACGACCAGGGATAGTGTAAGAATAATTATTGCAGAAATATAGAGTTTCACAACCAAGTCACATACTTGATAATAAATATTAACAATATTATTCTAGGAACAAGATAACACATTATCCAATGTCATGAACATAATGAAATATAATCATCTCTATGATTGCCTCTAGGGCATATTTCCAACACTAAGACCACTACCAGATGTCTCACGACCAACTCTAGATGGTCTAAGACAACAACCAGATGTCTCACGACCACCCCTAAATGGTCTAAGACCACAATCAGATGTCTCACGACCACCCCTAGATAGTCCAAGACCACTACCAGATGTCTCACGACCACCCCTAGATAGTCTAAGGACCACTACCAGATATATCACGACCAACTCTAGATGGTCTAAGACAACAACCAGATGTCTCACGACCACCCCTAGATGGTCTAAGACCACGATGAGGTGTCTCACGACCACCCCTGGATAGTCCAAGACCACAACCATCTGTCTCACGACCACCCCTATATGGTCTAAAGATCACTTCCAGATGTCCCAAGACCTCCTCAGGACCACCTTTGGCTCTCAGGACCTCCTCAGGGTTTGAACCCCACCCAGGACCCTCTTTAAGACTTCCCCAGATGTCCTTCATGTTCAAATGTGGTCGCAGCTATGAACCCAAATGTGTGTTTGCTGTGAGCTTCCGTAGTTATGCGAGTGAACTTAAATGTAACTGTGCTTGTCAGCTACTGATCCAGGGAATGACACCTTATGCACAGTGGATCCCAAGCTCCAAATTTTGTGTCCGACATCGACACTTCAACCACTAGTAGCATGGCCATGCACTTTCTTTGTTCGACCACAATAAGGGGCTAGAGACATCTCTCTTGTTATGTTATGAGGGGCAAATCCCATATCCGACCAGTCACATTCCTCCGCATGTTTCATAGCATACCCGAAAGCTACCTTTATAACTACCCAGTTACGAGTAGCGTTTGGCAACCCCTAAGAGTGCTATTACACTTGTAGGAAACCATGCTGATCTCAGGTCTAAGGATTATACATCATCATTGCTTGAGACCAACCAACGACACATAGAATCATAACAATCTCAATAGTGTCTCAAGGTAGGTCTTATCCAACACCATGTTCTCTAACATGTGTCCATATTATTGGTTTGATATCTCTATATCCATGACCTGTGAAACATAGTCATCAACCAATGCATATGCTAGTCTATTCATATGTGTTCTCATATGTTTCCGACTAGGGAACGTTTTAAGAATAATCATTGCAGAAATATAGAGTTTCACAATCAAGTCACATACTTGATAATAAGTATTAACGATATTATTCTAGGAACAAGAAAACATTTTATCTAATGTTATGAACATAATGAAATATAATCATCTCTATAATTGCCTCTAGGGCATATTTCCAACAGGGGGCACGTCTCTCCTCTGTTCATAATTTCTCGTGCCGCCTCCTGTGCGCGTATTGCCCGCACCACCTCCTCAGTTCCTTCCTCCTTGCTCTTCTCACTCATTCCACCTCCTCGGTTCCTTCGTCCTTGCTCTTCTCGCTCGTTTCTCATCTTCGTCGCCTTCTTCTTTTCTTCCTTCTCGCTTTTGTCGCTCGTCGTCGTTGCCCTCTTGCAACCACGCAGTGGCTGTGTGGCCTATTCGCCTGGTTTTCCCCTCCCCGTTTCGTCCATTGTTGAAGTCAGTTTTCTATTGATTTGTGCTTTTGCCGTTTCTAGGCCTTATTGCTCCATCAATTTACGCCAGGTTTGGTTGACATCGGTTCTTTCTCGTCAGATTTCCTCTGCTGCCCGCCGATGTGGTCTTCTTGTGTTCATCCCTTCCTATGGTTTTCCTTCTCTCTCTTTCGGCTGTCTTTGCGGATTGTCCTCTATTGATCTATATGTCCTTGTTTTTTTAGGGCGGGTTGCTCTGTGGATCTATGCCGGTTTAGTTGCCCCTAGTTCTTTCTCCTGACATGTTCCACTTGCTCGGGTGCATGTGCATAAATACTGAATCTAGCTGCTTGGATTGGATGTACTTTCAGCATGAAGATAGATACACCATATACGTACATGCATTAAGAGAAAGACCCGTTCATACAAGTCCAATATTCGTTGGCAAGGATATTCGAAGTGAAAAAGTAAATGACTAGAATTGATTTAGAGGTGTCCTCATTTTTTATCATTTGAATTGATTTACGTAGAAATGGTTTTCTTAGTTTCTCTATGGTATATATATATATATTTTTGTCCCCAAACATAGGTGGTATTTTCTCTTAAAGCACCATGTCTATTGATTGTAGTACTCTCTACTTTTATGGAATGTTTAAATTTGTTGAGGACTCAGGATCTGTTAATGCTTTTGAACCATTACCGGGACCTATCATGGCCTATAAAATTGCGTACTAGTTGATAAGCATAGTTGGATGATCCAAGATTGTTTAAAGTTTATCATTTTAATTGTTGTATAATCTAATTGTTCAATTTTCTTAGGTGTTCTGGGGTACAATTTATATGGTTGATGCAGAGAGGAGGCGCATGGCAAATGCACTACAAGATCCTTATAACCAGCATTTTGTCTTGCTCTATGAGAGGTTAGTCATTTTCTTTTGTCCTCATCCTCGTCTGAATCTTATATCCCTTTCCTAATAATGTGTTCTCATTACACTTGCATGCCATGACATACCTTTGATTATGTATATAGTTATCTTATGGAAACAAACATCAGCTTTGTTGACTGGTATGTGAACGTCCTGAAGGCTATAATTACGGATGATTCTATCTAAAGTTTTTTCTTTCTATTTAGAGTTGAATAAATGTTTGATTGAGTATCTGTTGTTTCCCTCTTATTCATGGTTGTTCACAATAATAGTTTTGCCATTGGCATGCCAAATTTATTCACGATCCTGGTCCGCATGGAACTGGTAGATATTTTGAGCGTATGTTACCTGAAATTGGTAAGAGAGATTGGAGAAAAGGTGCACAGGTGATAATTTCATATGTTTGTTTTCCCTAGAAAGTGGAATCGTATGGTAGCCAAATGTTGCATTGCCTTTTCCTTTTCATCTCACTTTCATAACTTTTTAACACAATTGCTATGAATTTCTATAACCCTCTGTGATCTAATTCAAGTATTCTTTTAAACAATTGCCATGGTTTCCTACAGTCCAATCTCCCACATTCTGATGTGTTTTCCTCTTGCAGCGGTTCACAGTGAAACGACAGCATGCGGTTCTTATTCTTGCTGACATCCTTTACTATGCAAAGTTCAAGCGTTATCCTTGTCGTTTCCCTCTTTAAACCGCATTTATGTGCCTGTGTGTATGGTCCGTTTTTCTTGATTTCTAATAGTAGACGAAAGGCTCATTGCAAACACGCCTCATATTCATGCATTATTTTCTACCTTTTCCCTTACAAACATTTTCCCCTGTTTATGGTCCTGCTACGTTTATGACCTGTTGTTTCTTGTCAGTATCTGACATGCTTTCTGTACTTAAAACCATGTTACTGTATTTGTGCATATGTGGCAGCAGCATGAACACGTATAAAGATATGTTTTTCCATGCTTTAATACATACTTCTGTCCACATAGTTCAGCTGTTCACCCGATTTCAGACTGATTTCTCACAATATTTTTTACCACACCTTTAGTTTTGTTACTAAAACCGCGTTTATGTACTTGTGTATGCATCTCTTTTTTGTTTTACCCCCTATAGAGGAAGAGGGTCTTACTGGAAAAACAGCATATTGTTGGTATATCTCTCCAAAAATTCCTGAAGCTGCAGTAATCGCATCTAGGTATATATATATAGACTTTCCAATATGCATCTTATTCTTCGTACATGCAGACTTCCACTAGTACAGCAGCATTTTGTCGACGGATCGAATCGCCGATCTTATAAAATAAATAGAGAAAAATAGCAAAAAATTCTTGGGAGAGAATAAGACTACTCTTTATTGCTATGAACTAACTATTACAGGGGGTGCCCTCAACAAGGCAGTGGACTAATCCTAATTACACTGAGCATAATGCTTGCTATGCTGCTGAATTAGACTTGAAACATCAACCTAATGCCGATTGCCGTGCTTCAATCTGATGCAGTCCAATTTAATCTGCTCTCTGCTCCGTCTTTAAATAACCGTCGAAGAGGTGACAGTTGTTCCTGGAGAAGTCGCCTGTTGGAAGTGACGCGACTGGTCAGAGCGAGGCGTCAGTTGATGAAACATCAACCGTTCGGTGGTTGAATGTCTATGAGACACTTCAACCGTATGGAGCAAATATAACATATGTTCCATTCATCACACGGTAAGGAATATACTTAGAGTTAGATCTGGATGCTAGTTCATTGCTTCTATGAGCAGTCATCTGGTCGGGGACTGGGTACATGACCTCATCCGACCAAGGTACCTATTACGTAACCTCTGAAATCCTTACGACCACAGGGGTCATTAGCCTTAGAAGTTACGACCATGAAGACATATGGTCTTTTTTATGTATTAAAATAATACATAGAGATTTTAATCCTCGTCAGCTAGCCCCCGAACTTTAAATGAATTGGTCGTGTGAACACTTCCTTCTGATGAAATCATATCGAACATACTCTCATTTAATCCCGTGATATACGAGATGGTCTGTATTCACTTTAAAGTTGAGAAATGGCCTTGAGACCCAAAGATTTTGTCTGTCCGTTGGACTCTGGGTAACTCCCCGATGTAGTTAAAGAATTTACGGCTATAAAATCCCTTCAGCGCAAGTCTTTAGGGTTTTTACACTTCCTGCTTTCCCTTTCCATCTCCTGAGCAGAAAATTGCCTCTGACATCTTCTTATCAACAACCTTCTACGACCTCCTTTCTTCCTTCATCCAAAATTCAACTATGTCAGATTCTATCACTAACTGGTCGATTTCTGATTTGAGCGAGAAGAAACTTGAGAGCCTAGAGAAGGTCGGGTTGCTTCCCAACAAGGATTTGATTTCTTGGAGATCAGCGGCTGGAGAGCATTCTCCGAGCAACGAAGATGGGGAAATACATGTTTTTCTCGCATATATTGAATGCGGATTCAGGCTACCAGTTCACTCTTTCCTCCCCCAAGATCTTGGAGCACTATGGAGTCGAATTGGTGAACCTCGTCCCTAATGCCATCGCCAACCTCAGCGTCTTCGTCTATCTCTGTGAAGCATACTTAGGGATTACAGCAGATTTGGAGCTCTTCAAGTATTACTACAGGATGACGAAGTCGGGGGAAGATGACTAAGATGCCTGGAGAGTGCACTTTGCACCTCCACGATGGAAAGGCTGATGAGTACATTCATATGTACTCAAAGTCTTTGTGGTCGTCATAAAAGAAAACCTGGTTCTACATGATGGTTACTAAAAAAGACAGCCTTTACTATACTGATAAGAAGGCTATCGAGAATCCAGAGTGGCGCTCCTTCGTGAAGGAGGGAAAGGTGGGGAGATGGGTTGAAGCCATCCAACACCTTAGTGTCAGGAGTTTAACCTCCTGGCACGTAATAAGGGATTTCTCCGTGTGCCAGATTAGCCCCCTAAAGTCCCAAGCACATTCGACGCCCTCGTGTATTGGTCGTGGCGCCGCGACCAAAGATTCCAAGGAGGGTAAGTCCTGAAAGATTCTGACTAGTTTGCTTATCTTGGCTGATTACTTCTGTGATCCTAAAGTCTCTTGTTTATTCTTGCAGCTCTTTCTCCTAATGAGATTAGAAGCCGGATCAAAATGATCTACGCCGGAGAACCTGGCGATAAGGCTGATTTCCCCCGGATTTCAGCGGTTGTTTCCGCAAAAGAGAGGGCTGAGAGACTTAAGGTAAAAATATCAACCACTCTTCATCTTTTGTATGTTTTCCGATCAGTTTACCGTAAATCCTCTTTGATGCGCAGTCGGTTGGACTAAGGATTAATAAGGCCACCGAAAATTATGAGCCGATTGACGCTTCGACCAGTCCTACGACCACCCGAGATGGTGGTCTTATAGAGGTAGGTAACTGAACAGAAATATATATTCTAGATGAAGGATTTTCATCACCTAACTAACTTTGATTGTTAATTAGACGGTTGTCGTGGACTCCAATGTGGTCACTGATGTCCTGTCAGTTGCTATTGGAGTAACTATTCTGGAGGCCGACGAATCTACACCTTCCAACCCGATAGTTAGGGATCTTGTTATCGATCAACTAGTCGAGAACATTTCTTCTGATCTCCAGTCAGAAGACGTGAGGGATCTAACCAGCCCTATTGGTTCAGGACCGAAGAAGTTAGTCGAACAGAAGAAAAGGAAGGCGAGCGCGACATACTTTGCTTCAGCGCGCTTCAAACTAAAGACCAAGAAAACGACCAAGTATGTATACATGAAATAATGATTTAACCAATACTTACCTCCGGTGTTTTTAGAGTCTTGAGCTTCTTTTCTTCTTTCGTTGTAGATTCTCTGGTATTCCGGTCGATTTCGACCAGGGCATCCCTCAGGAGAAAGCTCCTAAGGAGAAAGAGGTCGAGCCAGCCCCCAAGTAGGTGGCAGCGCCAGTGCATGCTAAGGAACTCGTGGTGGCTCTAACCCACCTGCAGAGGTAGTGGTTCTTGAGGAATCTCATTAAGTTCCGACCTTTGCTGGGAATTCTCCTCTTCGAGTCACATTTCCTCATCGTCTCCGGATCTTCAATGATGAAGATCTTAATGAAGCTTGGGGAAGAATTTCGGACCATCAAGCAGAGACAAGTCTCGACTCTATTTTTTCCGAATATAACAATATGGAAATTCAGGTAAGGTTCCACGACTACTTTTAATATATTTTCCCTTAAAAAAATACTTAAAGGAGTTTGTTATTTTTGTAGCATTTGGTGGAAAACTTCGCTGTGGTTAGAGGACTGACCCTGCGAATAAAGCTCTTAGAGAAAAAGAACTCTAAATTAGAAAGTAAGCACTCTCTTAGTGTCTTCTTTTCTTCTTCTTTACCATTTGGCTCTTTTTCTGTTAACCAATTTCTCCCTTTGTCGTATTTGATAGATTCAGAGAAACTTAAAGAAGTTATGGCTAAGGAAGCCATAATTGCCAAGCTCAAAGAAGAATGCCAACACAAGAACCAGTCGATCGAATACCTGACGACCATGCATAAGGAAGTTCTTGAGACTATTGAGAAGAAGAGTGAAGGTTACCGGTCGTAGACTCGACCGGTGTGTTTCATTTTTCTAGTCGTATGTACTCATTTTTTGGTTTACTCGTGTAGAGAAAACTCAAGTATTGAAGAGAACAGAAAAAGCTCTTGAGTTCGAGTGCGGTAAGGAGGCAGCCTTTGGACAAAATCTTGAAGAGAAGGTCAAAGCTTTCAACAAGATGCTCTTCGATATGGGATCGGGAACGCAACTGCCCAACTTAGGAGATCTCATGGAAAAGATCAACTACCTTGACCAACAACTCAAATACCTCAAGAGCGTGCTTAAGACTACTCGGAAGAACTATGCGCAGACTTTGTTTGAAGCTGTCAAAAATGGAGTCGATTTTGCTTTGGCAAAGCTGAAGGCCTTCGACCCCGTCATAAATCTTCAAGTTGTTGAGGAAGACTTCAACTGCTCAGGAAATGAAGCAACTAAACTTTTCAAAGAAATGACACCTCTCGAAACTAAGATTGCGGAGGAAGTGGAGATCGGGTCTCCAACGCGCAGCGACCAATCTGGTGGCTCCGAAAAGTAGATGATTGTAATATTTAGATTTTTGTAAATAAAACTTACCTTTTATCATCAATGAAGTCTTTGTTTTGTCTTCTTAAATTCACTGAGTACTCATATATTTCCTAACCCCCGACTGCTTGTATTAGTAGAAGAACTTTACTAAAGAAGCAGTAGACCAAGAAAATAGACAATAGCTACGACCACACTACAAAGTATATGCTAATTATGTTATAAAAATAATCTAAGTATCACTATGAAATCAATGTGGTCGGAACCAGCGTATGACTTCGACTAGTTTGAGATCTTTTCCATAATCGAAATACTGTGTAGTACCTTGTGTGGTTGGAAGATGTATAAGACTTGTACTGATGACAAGGAATCATGCAAAAATGTATGCAAAAATTACAAGTGAATTTGTTTATATATATTATCCAAAACTGATTGTAAGGGTTGCTAAGAACCAAATACTAAGAGAAACACTTCGCGAAACGTGCTCTTGCTCAAGTTCCGACTGGCAGCGAGGATCGTAAGAAAAGGACCGTCGCTAGGAAACTCCTTCCAGTGAGCAGGACCACGTGCGGAGAAGGAGCGACTTCGACTAGGAGGCTTTCTGTGTCCCGACTAGTAGCCAAAACGAGAGTGGAACATAATGTTGAAGGTAAGAAATGTAGTCTCCGAAATCTTAAGCATGTAAAATACTATATGTAGTTGCCTATGTGATGCTTGTTTTACTCGTATATTTCTTTAAGAAAAGAGTGTTGGTCGTGCATGAGAACCATTGACTGAATGGTCACGACTAGGACCCTAACGGCGTTTGACTTATATATTGTAGCCATAGAGTAATAGAGATCCTTAAAAAGGATATTAGAGAGAATTTGGTCTTCTCCGACTAATTAGACAACAATAGTATGCAAACCAGATTATGAGACAGTCATATAAACCATATCATTCGTCGGGAAAGGAAAGGAAATGCATCTTTATTAAAAAGAATTGAGAAGAGAATGAAAATACATTTATACATAGAACTTACGCAATTGGTCAATATTCCAAGAGTTTAACAAAACACGCCCGTTTGACATAGGTAGTCATACCTAACCAGGTCTGGTGACTTCGACCACAGTGTATGGACCTTCACATTTGGGAAAGAGTTTATTGCGATTAGCCTGGTTCTGAATCTTTCATAGAACCAGATCACCTACAGCTAGACTGCGAGGTTTCACCTTACGACTGTTGTACCTTCACATGGCTTGTTGGTAAATCGCCGATCGTATGAGGACTTGGTTTCATTGTTCTTCAAGAAAATTGATGTCGTCGAGTCTTCGTTGTATCTGATCGTTCTCATTGAAACAATCAGTTCGAGCAGAGTCTATTTTCAGTTATAGAGGAAGCATGGTTTCAGCACCGTAAACCAGAAAAAATGGTGTCTCACCAGTCGCACGACTGGTCGTGGTTCGAATGGCCCATAATACAGAGGGAAGTACTTGAACCTAAGCTCCTGACCATTTGGTTAACTGGTCGAACACTCAGCGTTTCACCCCTTGCATTATGATACTATTAGCTTGTTCGACTGCTCCATTGCTTTGTAGATGAGCAACAGAAGTGAAATGTATCTTGATACCTAGATCATCGCAGAATTCTTGAAAATTTCTACTAGAGAATTGGGTACCGTTATCTGTGATTATACATGACTAGGTACACCAAATCGTGTGATCACATTTTTTGTGAGGAACCTCTTAGCAGCTTCAGTTGTTGTTTTAACAACTGGCTTGGTTTCTATCCATTTTGTAAACGTGTCAATCATGACGAAAAAACATTTGAAGCCCCCGGTTGCTCTTGAGAAAGGTCCTAGAATGTCTAGTCCCCAGGTTGTAAAAGGCCAAGAAAGAGGTATGGTTTACAAAGCTTGTGTCGGCTGATGTACTTGTCAACTATGAAATTGACACTGTATGTACTTCGTTATGAGCTCTTTTGTATCATGAAGGGCAATTGGCTAGTAGCATCCTTGCTTGAACGCTTTACGGATTAGTGTTCTGTAGGAATGATGTGCTCTACAGACTCCTCCATGAATGTTAGATAACAACTTAACAACATCCTTTTGAGATATGCATCTCATCAACACTCCGTGAGATCCTCGTTTATATAAGGTACTTTCGATCAGAGCGTATGCTTTGGCTTTTCGAGCTATACGATCGACCTCTACATCATCTTCAGGAATAATGCCATGCTAAAGAAAATTGTAGATCGACGTCATCCAATCTCTACCGTGATCGTGCTGTACGATCTGTGGAGTATCCATGTTCTCAGGATCGACTTGTACGACCTCCAACGGAACATCTATGTCCTTGGAATGCTTGACTACCGAGGGTGAATTGAGTTGCTCGAGAAAAACTCCAGGCGGGACAGGTGACCTTGTGGAGGCCATCCGTGCCAACTGGCCTGCTAGAAAGTTTTTCATTCTAGGAATGTGTTGAATCTGGAAACCGAAGAAGTACTTTTCAAGTTTCCATACTTCCGCCAGATAAGATGACATCTTGGTACTTGAGCATTGATACTCTTTCCTGACTTGATTCGCTACTAGTTGAGAATCGCCTTTCACTATTAATCTACGAATCTCGAGCGCACGAGCTGCTCGGAGTCCTCCCAATAAACCCTCATATTCCACCACATTATTTGTAGCAGGAAAGTTTAGCTGGATGGCATACTTGATGCGTTCGCCAGTAGGGGATATCAAGACAACTCCAGCCCCTGAGCCTTTGAGTATCAAGGAACCGTCAAAGTACATTGTCCACTCGTCATGGTGTTCTTTACTCGGGCCCTTGGGTGGGTTCAGGGTTTGTCCATTTGGCAATGAATTCAACTATTGCTTGGGACTTGATTGTTGTTCGTGATATGAAATGAAGGTTGAACGCCCCAAGCTCCCATTTTGCTATTCGTCTTGATGATTCCCTATTTTCAAAGACTTTACCTAGGGGATATCCGGTTGGTACGACCACTTTGTGGGTCTGAAAGTAATACCTTAGTTTTCTTGAAGTCATAAGGAAACCATAGAGCAACTTTTGTACCTGTGGGTATCTTTCCTTCGGTCCATGTAAGACTTCGCTTACATAATATACCGGTTGTTGGATGTTGTCACGTTCTATGACCAGTACACCACTGACTATTTGCGGCGTTGCAGCTACGTAAATCCACAATGTTTCTCCCGATCTTGGAGCAACTAAGATAGGGGCACTCGTAAGGTACTTCTTAAGTTTTTCAAAGGCATTGTATGCCTCTTTAGTCCACTTGAAACTTTTGTGTTTCTGAAGATGTTTGAAGAAAGTCAATCCTTTTTCTCCTAACCGTGCTATGAAATAACTTAGCGCTGCCATGCAGTCGGTTAGTTTTTGGACTTCTTTCTTTGTGGTCGGAGGGTGCATCTGATCGATGGCTGATATTTTTGCTGGATTTGCATCAATCCCTCTAGCCGAAACTAGGAACCCAAGAAGCTTTCCAGAAGAAACTCCGAACACACACTTCTCTGGATTTAACTTAAGGTTATGCCCTCTTAAGTTGTGAAAGTCTCGTGAAGGTCGAAAATATGGTCACCAGCGTTGATGTTTTTCACAACTAAGTCATCAACGTAGGCTTCTAGATTTCGACCTATCTGAGAATTAAAGGTTTTCTGCATCAACCTTTGAAAAATTGCACTAGCGTTTTTGAGGCCAAATAGCATCTTAACATAGCAATAAGTGTCATATGGAGTGATGAAGGAAGTTTTCTCTTCATCGTCTTTACTCATATTAATCTGGTGGTATCTTGAGTATGCATCTAAAAAACTTAACAACTCACACCTAGAAGTAGAGTCTACAAGTTGATCAATACGTGGAAGGGGAAAGTCATCCTTCGGACAAGCTTTATTAAGATCTGTGAAGTCAATACACATTCGTCATTTTCTATTACTTTTTCTAACCATTACAGGGTTGGCGAGCCACTCTGGGTGGTCTACTTCATGAATAAACCCATTCTTGAGGAGCTTGTCGATCTCCAACTGGATTGCCTCCTTCCGATCAGGTGCGAAATGTCTTAACTTCTGCTTGACCAACTTCTTGTCAGGCTGGAGAGCTAGCTTGTGCTCGATCACCTCCCTAGGGACTCCAGGCATGTCGGACGCTTGCCAGACGAATACGTCCTGATTTGCTCGGAGGAAGGAGATGAGCGACTCTTCCTATTTGAGGTCGAGTCCTACCCCGACCAGTACCTTTTGGGTAGACGCATTAGCATTTCTTGACCCAGACGGTGTGTTGACGCTTTTCAGAGGAGCGCCTTTGTCGTGTGGTACCTTCTTGGTCTGGTCAGAAGGCTTTGGTGCCATCTTTGGCCTCGAGTGCTTGATATGCATGGTAGGCGGATTAGTTTTCCTGGTCAAAAGTTCATCGACCAGTTCTAAGGGCTTCCGATCACATGCATAAGCTATTTTTCAATCTCCTCGAACCATGATGACTTCTTTCGGTCCTGTCATTTTTAAACTCTGATAACCGTAATGCATGGCTATCAAGAATTTTGCTAAAGCCGGACGACCGAGGATTCCATTGTATGCGGTTTTGAAATCCACCATATCAAATAGAACCTTTTCTGTTTGGAAGTTGTCGGGTCTTTCGAACGTAACCGGTAAGGACAGCTATCCTATCGATTTAGCAGTAGAACCAGAAACTATGCTGTGGAAGACATATTTTACAGGTTTTATCTTGGACTTGGGAATCTACATCTCTTCCAATGCCCCTGTAAATAAAATGTTTAAAGAGCTACCTTCATCTACTAAGACTCGATTAACTTTACAGTTGTTAATAGTAGGTTCAACTATGATAGAAAACCTACCTGGTCGAGTCGACAGGATGGGGCAGTCTTCTTCGTTGAAGGAGATTACAATTTTCAACCACCTGGATGGCTTGACGGTAATCGGAGACTCGGCAAGGTTGACCTCCCGCTTCACGGCCTTCAGATGACGTCTAGATTCATACGAGGAGGATCATTTGAAGATCATGTCCACTGTGTGTTGTGGCTCCTGATATTCTATCTTTTTGTCGCCATCTTTGTCCTTCTTAGAGCTTGATTCTCCGAGTTCTGTTATGGAGGGGAATGGTCTTTTACCTGAGTAGTAATCATCTAGTTTATTTTGCTAGGCCCGTCAAGTGTGCAGATCATGCCTTACTGCCTGGTGAAGTGGACATCACTTCTTACTTTTCTTGAAGTCATTGGTCGGAGCCTTAGCTTTGTTCCGACCAGTGAAAATTTTCTTGCCCTTAGTAAACTTTTCTGGAATCGCAAGGATTTCTTTGTTATCGGGCTTGCGATTCTTCTTGTTCTTGAAAGACTTCTTATTTTTCTTCTCTTGCTTATCCAGACCTGACTAGGGATTTTTATCTTTTCAATCAATAGCTTTATACCATTCGACCGCTTCACTAGCGATTGCATACTTATCTGCCATATCGAAAAGTTCGATGGTCATTCGTGGAGGATTTATTGCAATATCCTTCGTAAACCGGTGATTCCTTAGCCCTGCTTTAAAATCCTGGATGACAGAAGACTCTACGATCTCTGGGATAGAGTTTCGAACCTGACTGAATCTCTTGATATATTATCGAAGAGTTTCATTGATTTTCTACCTCATCCGATGAAGATTATCCTCCTTCCCGGGACGGTCGTACGTCCCTTGAAAGTTGGTGATCAGAGTATCGTAGAGCTACTTCCAAGTGTAGATAGATTCGACCGGTAGGTTAAGCAACCATGACCATGCAGACCCTTCAAGGACCGTGGATAAGTAATTTGCCATCACGTTGTCATTACCACTAGCAGTCTTGATGGCGGTAGAATAAATTGGAAGAAATTCCAAAGGGTTCTGAGTCCCATTGAACTTCTCTATGTTTGCTAGTTAGAACCTGTCCGGCCAACGAACAGCTTGGAGACCTGCTGAAAATGCTTGGCAGCCCGTAATGGAGTCATGGCGCCTTCTCTAAAAAGGAGCAGATTATAGTCAGTCGGGGATCGGTTTCTCAGATTTTCATATCTAGGATACGGTGTCCCAACCCGATCGTGGATGTTATGATAACGTCTTGGACCACCTGTTTGGTTTAGATGATGCTTGAGATTGCCTGAATCAAGTGGCCGTTCCTCTTGACAAGGAGGAGGAGTGGCTGCTATGAAGAGTCGTCTTCCCTCGTGATTCTCTGATCGGAACCTACGAGGTGGTCTTGGTGTTGATCGATCCTCTGCTCGACCATGTTGTCCCCTACTAAGAGAGGAGCGTTGGGACGAAGTCATCGCGTGACTTTACGAATTCGTTTGCTCCCGGTATATTTCTATGCGCTGCAGGTTTGTTGGAGGATCTCCGACACCTAACCTGCAAGCTGAACATAACCTAGAGTTCCTGCTAACATAGGGTCTGGATTATTCAGAATATCCCAAACTCGTTGCAGGTTTTGTTTCGTTACCGAAGGTCGTGTAAGATTCCCGCTTGCAGTGGGCGTTCGATGAGTTGAGTTTTCCCTCAACCACCCGGTCGGCCCTGCTTGATTCCTTACTCGCGGTGGGGTAGGAACATGTGAATTAACTGATGCACGTCCATCAGCTCGGTTGCCTCCGGTAGTTGGTGCTTGAGTGCCCGTACCATTTCCACCAGCAAGTGGTGGCGAGTTAACCCGTGGAGGATCGTGCATAGCATCCGGATTGGTATCTCTGATTGTGTTAACTTCGTGGCACCAACAGTGATATTTCGATGAACTTCCGTCGTAGCTAAGGGAGAGCCTTCCAGTGCTTCTGCAAGGAGGCTCCATGATGGGGAGCGATCAGAGATTACCGCCTCTGGTGGATTTTGTGGTGGACTCAGCCTGATCCGACGAATTACCGATCGTATGCTGAGTTTCACCATGCCCACTTGGCCCACGATCGGTGATAACTTCATCGATACCCTTACCAGTTGTCGGTTGGCCCCTGGAATACGTAGGAGCCGTTGGTGAATACTGATCGCCCATGACAATATCGAGAGTACATGGACTCTCTGATTGCAATGCTGGGCTTTCATCTCCACTTTGGCCGGTCAGATCGACCGGGCTTGTAGAGGTGTTCAGACGTTCCGAACTAGTCAAAACGAGCGGTTCCTCTGAGAGCGCCATTGTTGGTGGCAGTGTATCCTCATCCATCCGGTCGATTTTGCCAATCTCTACGGCTGGTGAGTCGGTAGAGGAGGACGATGACGACATCCCGTTTTCTTCCATGGCATGTTCGCATGAGCGATGATGTCCATGTCGAGGTTAGAGTAATCCGCCAGATCGAACCAGTTTTCCTCATCCCAAGTCCCTGCCTTGTTCGCATGAGCTATGATGGGGCAAAGGAAGTGGATGAGGAATGCTTGAGCAAAGTAATATTCAAGAACTCAACGCCTTTGTCCCCATGGATGGTGCCAGCTATCGACGATCGAGTCGCGGATGTTACGAAATAAATAGAGAGAAATGGTAAAGAGTTTTTGGGAGAGAATATGACTGCTCTTTATTGCTATGAACCGACTATTATAGGGGGTGCCCTCAACAAGATAGTGGACTAATCCTAATTACACTGAGCGTAATGCTTGCTATGCTGCTGAATCAGACTTGAAACATCAACCTAATGCCGATTGCTGTGCTTTACTTCAATCACATGGCGGTTGTTGTTAGTGTCTTAGAACCATGAAATGTCGTGTGGTATGGAGCAAATATAACATGTGTTCCATTCATTATACTTAGAGTTAGATCCGGATGTAAGTCCATTGCTTCTACGAGCAGTCATTTGGTCAAGAACTGGGTACAGGATCTCATCCGACCAGAGTACCCATTATGTAACCTCTGGAATCCTTACGACCATAGAGGTCGTTAGCCTTAGGAGTTACGACCATGAAGACGTACATATGATCTTTTATTATGTATTAAAATAATATATATAGATTTTAATCCTTGTCACCTTTCTCCCCAAGTGTACTCATCAAGTTTTTTTTTTTTAAAAATACACAGTGTCGGTGTTGCACCAACTTGTCTTCCATTATTTCCCACGATACTTCTACTTCTAACAGTACTCATCCCTCTATATACCTAGACATAAAAAACACCACCATCTCCACATCACTTACATGATACCGAAGAAGAACACCACCTGCAGTATGTCCTTCTCACCTCACTCTGCTTGTTATGCTGTAAATTACAGCCTGTAATATCTCACATCTATATTAACGCATTTCATATAACAATTCCATTTTTAACAAGCACATGCCGCACCGTCCTCTATAATCGGAAAAGGCTTTTTGAATCGTTTCAGAGCAGGTTACCTGTCCTATTGTTTTTTGCCTTTTGTCTTTTCTTAGTAGTAATATCGTAAACACATGCACACATATCGTTTGTACAGTAGAACAAACATGTCAGATTTTGCCCCATGTTATTATACCTTATGAACATATTGTTTTATGATTTCCATATAGCTGCTTACATACATGTCTTCTACGGTCTATGGAAACTGAATGTCATACAAAAGAGAGTGCCTGCTCCACCGACAAAGAAAGTCCCGCTGAACCTGCTGAAAAAAGATGTGAACAATGTAATTGTTCACTGGTATTACCCTAGAAATTACTGCATACTATTGTTCTCCTTTTCCTTGCATCTTTACTGAATCGTAACCCAATGTGGTTGTCTTTTTTTTTGCTGCTTTCTTATAAACTGTGCTTCAGCATAGTACTATAGTTGTCTACCAATGCATCTAGCTATTGTTTTGCCTTGTTGATGAGACCGTCTTCTTATGTCTAAAAGATAGGTCAGATATACTTTATACCATGTTTTGTGAAATTGATCTAGATACCTCTTTTATTGATTTCGTACATATTTGCAACACTAAATGCAAATTCCTTTCAGAGCTTGCAAGATTGATAGGTACCGAAATGGTCAGCATGCTAGATTAGTTTCTGATAATGTGCACTCAAATCTAGAAAGGAACTCTGTCTGTCTTCATATGCCTATATCTATGCAGTAACAACTTTGCATCCTAATATGCATACCTATTGCCTATGTGATGCTATCGCATATAGTCATATTACTCAAGAGGTACCAACTCAGCAGATATTAGTCTGCTTCAAAACCAAACAGGTAAAAACCTAGATTGTTATTAAATTGTGTTATTCCCTACCATCTTTTACCTGCTGATCCTGAAATTTTCACTTGTCTGCTTTAGCCTAGCTATACACCGTCCTTACAAATTACACAATCTTTTGCAGCTCAGAATGTATGTTGCCTGCCGACACTACTCCTTCTACGCCTATGAAAAAAGGCCGTGCAGCAAAAAAAAAAAAACTAGCAGCTAAATCTAGGTACATTATCTGTGCTACCAACTTCGATCATTCCTGTCCATTTCAAGTTTAACATGGATTTACTAACCCTTCCCCTGTTCCCTGACATAGTTCAACCACTAATTGAACTATACTCTATTCTTTTTGCAGTAACTTCTGCGGAATCTGCTGCTATCACATAGCTTCTATTTTGCTCCTGTTCTACACACCTATGTCATTCTCTGCCTATCTTCCAATTCACTTCAGAAAACTAAGGAATTGTGATTGGAAAGTGGTTGAGGATAGAGTTGAAAAGAAGCTTAGCAGTTGGAAAGGAAAAAAAATGTCTGTTGGTGGACGATTAGTACTTATTAACTCGGTGCTTAGTAGTCTGCCATTGTTTATATTATCCTTTTTTGAGATTCCTAGGGAGGTTCACAAAAGAATAGATTTTTATCGCTCTCGATTTTACTGGCAGAGCGACAACCATAAACGAAAATATAGGCTTGCTAAATAGAGTTTAGTATATTCGCCCAAAGATCAGGGCGGTCTAGGCATTCAAAACTTAGACACAAAAAACAAAAGTTTACTAGGAAAATGGTTGTTTAAGTTGCTTAGTGAAGAAGGAGTATGGCAATCTATGTTAAAAAGAAAATATTTGGGTGGAAAATATCTTTCGCAGATGGTTAATAAGCTTGGAACTTCCAATTTTTAGTTAGGCTTAATAAAAATAAAAGATTAGTTTTTTTCGTTTTGGTTTATTCCAGATTAAAAATGGAATGCAAACTAGGTTTTAGGAGGATATTTGGTTAGAAGACTCTCCATTGAAAAGTTAATATCCAATCCTTTATAATGTGGTAAGAAGAAAGGATGATACAGCGGGGAATATTCTGAGAACTACTCATTTAAATGTTTCTTTTCGTAGACATATTATTGGGACTAAGTTACATGCATGGAACGATTTAATTTTGAGAATTTCTAATTTATATTTGATCTCTCAAAAAGATGTTTTTAGGTGGAACTTGAATAAGTCTGGACTTTTTTTAGTATAGTCTTTCTATATTGCACTAATTGGCAATCCTCAAGTCCTAATTATAAACTTTTTTCGGATAATTAAAATTTCATTAAAAGTGAAAATATTCCTATGGTATTTCAAAAGAAGGGTAGTTTTAACTAAAGATAATCTCCTCAAAAGAAATTGGAGGGGAAGCAAAATGTGTTGTTTTTGTATTAACGAGGAAACAATTCAACATCTTTTTATTGAATGCCTCTCTGCACGTCTTGCATGGTGGGCTGTTCAATGTACTTTTAATTTATCCCATCCTATGAGTATAGCAAATATGTTTGGCAATTGGTTAGCTGGTATTCCAAAAGATTTAAAGCCACAACTCCTAGTGGGAGCTAGTGCCTTATGTTGGTTTATCTGGTTATGTCGGAATGAAGTTGTTTTTAACAAAAAAGATTATCACTAATCCCTTGTAGGTTATCTTTTTGAGTGGGCACTAGCTAAGGGTGTAACATCCCAAATGTATAATTAGGGTTAATCAAGTATAATTATATGTGTAGAAATTAAAACTTTTTCTCACATCTTGAAAAACCCTAAAATCTTATGTAATTCTTGTCCAAGAGTTGTGTAATCCAAAAACACAAAGCTCTTGTTGACCAAAAATCAAATTCCTTTTTCCAATTATCTTAAATCTTGTGCCAAACATTTGGAATATATTTTCCTTGGTCCCAAAAACTGATATGGGACCCCTCTGAAAAATATCATGAGTTATAACACTTGTTGATAATTTTTGGAGGCAACACAATCCTTTAAACAACCTTCATGAATTTCCTGAGAAAAATGCATTGCATAATAACCTTTGGAAAATTTATGCAAGGTTGATCTCATTATCAGCAAGCTCCAGCTAAAATTTCATTAAATTTGGAGTTCATTTGCTATCTCAAATAATTCTGCTAAGTTTCAGCTGTTAAAAACTAAATTTTAAAGCCTACTTTGTTCCTTGGGCTAGCCATATTCAAACTGGTCCAGCCCAACCATGTCTCGCACCTCGTGAGACCTCATCTCCACCTTGATCAAGTCGCGTAGTTGGATTTACATCCAACGACCACGACCTCCTCATGATTAACACCGCAAGGACCTCCCACCTCATGAGGTCATTGCCGTTGGATCCGTGATCCATGGTCATGACCTCCCCTGTGTTAAACCTCAAAGACCTCCTCGAGTGTAAACCATCGCGGCGAGGTCATCCCATTTGTTGAGGTCGTGGCCGTTGGATCAAATCCATGACCACGACCTCCTCCTCAACATACTCGGTCAGTCTTCCCACCTCGTGAGGTCACGACCCTTGGATCCAAGATCCATGGCCCCGACCTCCTCCTCTCAACCTAAACTAAACAAACCTCCCACCTAACCAAGGTCGTAGCCATTGGATCAAATCCAACAGCTCACGACCTCCCCGTGCTATCAAGCACTCACAACCTCCCTCATCTTTTGTTGTGCACCGTTAGATTAAAATCTACGGTCACGACCTCCTCCTTTGTCTCATGCGCACCAGACCTCCCCAGCGCACGTGAGATCGTAGCCCTTAGATCTAAATCTAAAGGCCATGACCTCCCTTGTGCGTTGCGCAAGTTCAGGACCTCCACCTCCTTTGATCGGAACCCTTAGATCTAAATCTAACGGTCCTGACCTCCCTTGTCTGTTGCGCATCATATCAGACCTCCCCATCAGGTCAGTGCCCTTGGATTTAAATCCAAAGGCCATGACCTCCCCTCATGTCCTTTTGATCGCGTGCGGTTAAGTCCTCACTGGAGGTCCGCACCGTTGGATGGAGATCCAACGCTTTGGACCTCCTGTCCCTTTTCCCCACGTGCGTTTTCTCGATTAAGGAAATCGGAGGGCCACGACCTCCCCATCCTTGATCGTGTGGCTGGGACCTCCACCCAGCCACTTAAAGCATAACGGTTCGAAAATGAGATCCGATGGTTAGGACCTCCCCAGGTCTTATCCAACGGTCACCAAGACCTCCCCTGTTCTTCTCCTTCCTCTGGCGCGCATGCGTGCTCTGAGCGGTGGAGTTAATGCGCGCCAGGCCTCTGTGCACCTTTAATGACTCTTTCTTGACCGCATTTAATGGTCGACTTTCATCTTCAGTCAGTCAAGACACCGCCCCTTGTCAACTTTATGTCATGTCCACCCCATGGACCAACCCGTGGGCTAAGCTCACCATGGAGCTTAGCCCCAGCTCATAACCTTCACCTCAGGCTATAAGTGTCCACTCGAGCTCCCCGTTGGCTTCCTTTGCACACTTGGAGCCTGTCATACCAGTGTTTGGCTGAGCTCCTAACTCACTCACCTCCCATCTTGGTCGCCATTGTTGAGGACCTTGGAGCTCCTCGGTGACTCAAGGGTTCCAGTGGCTCCTTCTTCAACCCTTGCTCACTTTGTGCTCCCCAAACCTCTGGAATAACCCTAACTTATTTTGTTTGGGCATTTTTCAGAGGTGGACAAAGTTGAGCTTGGAGCTGGTCTTAGTGAGTCATGGCTTCATTGTCTTCCCCAACTCGGTCATCACCTCCACGACCTCCCGGCACCTTAGGACCTCCGGTACCTCATGTTAGTCCTTTAGTTCTTGGCACCCGCTGAATGCATGTTGCGGAGCTTAAGTTTTGGCACACGCTTGAATGTCGCATGAGCTCCTTTTTGCATTTTGTCGTTTGGCGTATCTGCGCTTCGTTGTCCTCTCGGCTCGGCGGCGTTCAAGCCGTCGCCGCCGTTGAGAGGAGGTCCTTTGAGTGCGCATGGTTATTGCGGACCAACGGTATTCGTGGATCTCGCCGAGGTCTACATCGCCGGCGATGACCACATCTTCTTTCGGGTTTTGTCGGACACAACGGCGGCGTCGTTGTCGTTTTAGGACGAAATCCTCCATGTTTTATCGCTAATCATGTGTTCCAATCATTGTAATCATAGGATGTCTTAACCGCCTTAAATCCACCCTTTAATGCGTGCATTTAAGACCTCCGTAGCGGACCTCCTTGATGTCCGGTAGCGCATTTATTCATGTCAGCAGCGCTTGCGCGAGTTAAAGCGGCTGGAGTGCAGGGCGTCGAGACCTCCTCGAGGAGATCCGGGCGTCCAAGACCTCCCTTGCGCAATCGTGGCCGTCGAGACCTCCACGGAGGTCTTTGGCGTTAGGACCTCCCTTAGGACCTCCCTAGGTTATCTCGGTAGTTCATGACCTCCCGGGTAGATCTTGACCGTCAAGGTCCTCCTCGGACGATCTGAACCATCGAGGACCTCCCTTGGAACATCTGGACCGTCCGGGACCTCCTGTGAGGTCTTGACGATGTAGATCTTCCTCGGGAGATCTTGGTAGTTTAGATCTTCCTTTGGAAGATCTCGGCCGTTGAGGACCTCCCCTTTAGATCTGGTCCGTTCCGGACCTCCCCCATCGTTGTGGTCCGTTGGATTTTCCATCTACGGCCACGACCTCTCCACACCTCGCGCATGTGCGTTGCTAGGAGGTCCAGGACCTCTGGACCTCCTGAGCGCGTGTGCGTTGTTCACCTGGGAGGTCTGAGCCGTTAGATCTATGATCTGTGGCTCACGTCCTCCCATGTCCTTATGAGTTTTAGAAATTCCAATGAAGTCTTAGTTAAACTGAAATAAGGTATAAACTTTAGAATTTCATATCTTCTTCGTTTTGAATCCTTTTGAGGTCATTCAACTTGTGTTAGCTCTGTCTTGAACTTGACTTTAATCCAAAAATGATTGTAAGTTGAGTTCAACTGCAACACTGATTTGCCATAAGATTTTAAAACCAACTTTAAATATACACTCAAATTGATGCTTAACTTGTAAAATGCATAACTAATGCTCTATAGATTATTTTTGGGTGAGACCAACTTTGTTGGTTTCCTCCATTAATGGTCTTACTATGAACATTAGTTTTGAGCATGTTGCTGCTAGGAAAATGAGGACTTGTGCATTATAATTTTGTTCAAGTTCTTGTTTTTGAAAATTTGTAGAAAGTGCAATATAGCTCCAAATGAGGTGAACTCAATTGTGTTATTCATCTCATGAGGTGCTGGTTTTACAGTAAAAATTTCAGCTTCGCTGCTGTTCTAGAAAATGTTGCCTCGTAATTAAATTAGTGAATAGTGCAGTTTGGTATTTTAGGAAATTTGAAAGCGAGCAGAATTGTTTTGCTCATAACTTTTGCATTGAGAATCCAAATCAATTGGTTCTTGTTGCAAAATTCCTAAAATCACCCTCTTGCTGCTGTAGAAAATTCAGAGAATTTGGAGTTCGTTTGTTGTGCTGTCTTTGTTGTGTTTAAATCGTTCTTATCGGTTCTTTCTCGCTTTTCCGTTAGGGCCGACATTTGTGGTGATCCCGAGAGCGACCCTCTGCCACAACTTGGCCAGCAACAAGGCAAGCAGTTTGACCATTTCCCATCATGTCCCATTACTTTAAAGCTTAATACTTTGTTTTACTTCTATGTATGCATGCTACTTTGTGTTAAATGTCGCTAGCAAGCCTATAGTTGCATAATCTGTAGGAATTGTTTATCCTCTACTACCATGAGCCTAGGTTATTTGCTGTGGTGGGAGCTCGTTGGATGAGCTCCTATCACTTAGTAGTTTCGATTTAAATTGCTTAGACATGCTTAGTTTTCGGTAGAAATGGGCGATCATCGACTTAGTCGATGGTCTTGATCACTCAAAACCGATTATTACTCCTATATGTCCAGCACTTGTGCTTTGATTAATTGTAAAATCAAAAACTGAAAATAAAAGATTGATTTAGACTTGGGCATATTGGATGGATGGTGCGGTTTTGGATGTGGTGGTATGCACGGGTCCCTAAGGACCGAGTACTTGGGTCACTAAGCCAGCGATTTAGCGTACTAACCACGCGAGGGCATATGGAACCCCTCTTGACTAAGTACTCTAGGAGGTGTTAATTATGAGCGAGCTCGGTTGGTGTGTTTTCAAAAACAAATGTATATGTATAGTGTGGGAGGGAGCATTAGCTTAGGGAAGGTTGTGGGATGTCTCCTTCTCCCGTGGGTTGTGCACTCGTAATTAGCATTCATCCTTTGGAAAGGTCTCGTAGGACTTAGCCGTGCAGCACACACTTTCTAAGTGTGCGTAAAGGAAAGGCGATCGGCGTGTGGGTGCAGTGGTACACCTGCAGGATAAAACTATTGAATAGCCTCGTCCTAGGTTATGGACATGCTTGGTAAGGTCGTTCAAGACTAGACTACAACCTTTAATTAAAACTTGACATGGTTGGTATGAACGGGGAGTCATGCTATTGTTGTGGTGACTTGGGTTGGTCACTTCCAGGTTGTTCTTGTTGTTGTTACTATGTTATTATCTCGTTGTTACTTCAACATTTAAAAATGCTTTGCCAAATTGCCTTCAATCTATTAAGTTATTGCAAATAAATGTTGCTTTATGCTAAAATGAGTCCAAAGCCTCATCCACTTAAATAAAGCTTGCATGTAGCTATTTATAGTTCTGTTATCTCACACGTAAGTCTTATGGAGTACTTTATGTACTCATCGCCCGTGGTTGTGGTATTTTTGTGGCTTTTGTTGCAGAGGAAGAAGGAGAGCTCCAAGAGCCTCTCTTTTGTGCTACGTGTTGCGCTTTCTTGACGACTAGCTTGGCGGTCGGTCCAGATGCCTAGGGGTTAAGGCACACCTTGATTGGCTTTGTGTTATAGCCATCTTTATGGCACTTTTGCTTCATTGTTATCTTTGTAGAATTGTTGCTATTTGGCCTAAGGGCCCTCTTTTGTAATAGCTTTTCCTTATTAATATTAACTTCGGTTTGTTGCTTATGTTCTATGTGTTGTATGGAATTGATACATTCTTTTGGTGTGAGGTATGTATACTGCATCTTGGGGAGTATACATCTCTCGAGACCGGGTTTATTTGGTTGATAATACTAGGGTCAATTGGATGACTAAGTATTATGAGCCTAATAAACGTCGGGGTCTCACAAAGGGCTTGGGCAAATTTACAGAAACCGGCCAAGAAGGAGTCTCTATTGGCCGGAAACGACAGACTGGAGGTAATGGCGAAGCAAATTTTAAACATTTATAGGTGGCAGCTTAGTCACAAGATTTTTAATGAATGAGTTTAATTTTCAGTCGTCGCTAGCTTGTAAGGCTTTAAGCCACTTTTACCAGCTTTGGTTACTTTGGTGTTTTAACTTTTTAATAAAATGGGCTGTGTGCATTCTTAATGTAGAGGCCGAGAGAGTTTTTCTCTTCTATTATCTAAAAAGAAATCAGTACTCCGACAGTAGCTACTTTATGTTAGTGTCTTTATATTATGTACTACTTATGTACCTGTACGATGGTACCTCCTCTAAAAACTTATGTACTTAATGGTCTCGCCGAACCTGGTACTATGTGCTCTCCTTCAGTGTGTTTCAAAAAAATCTGGGGTTTTATTGTGCTACAGACTAATGTACCAGATCAGTGTTTTCTACTATACGTTGCATCATACATGCTATCATCTTCAGACAAATTTGAGAAGGTTCACAACTTTTGTGCTGTGTAGTTACATAAGCATATTGTCTTCCTACTACAGACTGCTTCTTAGGTAACACATATAGATCCTACAGCACACCTTTACACCGGACTTAGGTATCAATGCAAGCCTAATACAGTGTTGCTCTTTCATAGCTTTAAAATACTCCTACATGTTTACAATTGCCTCATCAAAATGTTGTCCGCTGTGACGTTTCCCAGCGCGCCAAGGCGCGCACAAGGCTCTAGTATTGTACCAAGACGGTCAACTTTGGTAGTGTCATATGCAATTTACTCTTTTCCCCCCTCTTTATGGATGGGTATGTTCCATTTTTTATGGGAAAATAAGTGGGTTATCTATCAGATTTTGCTATGAGATTTATGCACAAAACGTGAGACCGACATCAGCTTTGCCCATCCACTTAAATATATGAGAAAATTACTTATATGTTATCGAAAGTTTTCTAGACTCTGATCTGCCATAAAAAAAATTCCTCTTCCCATTATGCCATCACTTTCAAAATTTTACCCTTCCTTGCCATCTACATCATCTCCATTAGTTCAAGTCACGTTAACAAAGAAAAAATATGTCAGTTTTTTTCATAATGCTGTTGCCCTTCTTCCTCCTTGGCTCATCTTCTTTACAGACTAAAGCTAATTGTCAGGGGACAGACCCAAAGAAGGTTGAGTGGGTCCCAACCCTCACCTAAATTTCAGTTTTTAATGGAGTAGCTCAATGTTTGACTATTTGTGTGGTTGTGCCCCTGCTCAGCCCAACATAGGTGCCCCGACGGCCCACTTGTGTCTCCGTTCAATTTTTGACCTGGGGTTTGCCCCTGCTAATCGCCATGGATTGATGCATTTACCTTGCACTCCACCATGTAGGCCTTGTAGCTCATCACCCGTTGTCACATCTTCATCTTTGGGTGACAGGGAATTCGTGGCCCGGGGCGAGCACGGAGGAGTGGAAGGAGCGCCGGCAGGAGGCCTCCAAAGATGGGTGGGTTGGGGAGGAGGGAGGGGTGCAACACTATTGAGAAGAAGGGCTTCGGGGCGACCATGGCAGGCGGTGGGGGAGATTGGTGTTGAGGGAGGAAGAGAGAAGAAAAGGAGATGGTGACTGACAGGTGGATCCACTAAAATTTTATTTCCTTAATTACTTTTGCTGATCCATATGGGCAAAATGGTCCTTTTGCACCTCTCTTAACAACCATTTGACAACACATGGACGGTAATGGCATGGAAAGACAAGGTTTTGGAAAGTGATTGCACGAGGGGAAGATGGATTTTTCGATGACCAGATCCTGATCTGGACAAATTTTAGTGGTTTATAAGAAATTTTCTCTAAATCTATAGGGGTTACACAATAGCTCTACTATGTTAACACACCTTGGGTGATGGCATAGATTAAAGTTAGAAGTCAAAGAAAATGACAAGAACAACGAGCTGAAGGTAGGGTAAGGATTTAACAACTAGGAACTTTTTTTTTATTTAAGCAAACATGGACCTCTGGGACATGGAAATGGAACAGATTGAGGTCCCTTGCCGAAAAACAAGATTGGAGAAGGAATAGGGATTGTTATATGCACCTATATAATACTACAATATACGTATACTAAATGCCAGCTTGACAAATTGTGCCAGGTTTGAAGAATTCAAGCACGTTGGTTACCTTGTATAGTGCTAGAACTACCATGTTCAACTGTGAGATGTATTATCACATCAACAACCGTCATTATCATCTGCGTATAGCACGTCATCACGCATCTTGTACAATTTATTCTATCACTAAACAGGATAAACGATAAGCACAAAAATGGATTTTAGATTGCCCAACCTAACCAATTAATTGTTCATACCAAACCTAAAGCACTCAGACACACAACCCGGTCAGTTTTCTGGATCAACCGTGGATACTACTGAATTATGGAGATGTATGTTATTATTTTACTATACCAAATGAATTCTGCATTGTTCTAAAGCATTTGAGATGCTGAACAAATTCCAAAAATCATGCTAGAGATACTGAACAAATTCCAAAAATCATGCTACTATATATGTAGTCCTCCCCAACATCCTTTCAACATTATCTCTTATCTAACAAATAATTAGAGAAGACTGCAATATAAATTACGAAAGCACATGCTGAGTTTGACAAGAAGAGTTAAGAAAGCACGAGGCATGAAAAGGTCTTCAAAACCAGTTCAAAGGCTTGGTGTCCTCTCTCCCCTATATATCTGTCACATCTTCTCTCTTCTCTGATCTCTAGTCTCGTCTAGTTGTTCCTTCATCTCTGCTTTCCAAACAGCAGAAGCACAAACAACTTTCTTACCTCCACAAAGCCTTCTTGGCATATCTCCTGAGAAGAGGTTACTTATTGGATAATGGCGGTATGTGTCCTGGTCACCTTTCTTTTCTTTGCTTTTACATGTGTTAGATGTGCCTTATTACTGATAACTGAAATTAATTGTTTAGAAAGCTTGCATACGGATTGGTGTTAGCCAAGTTTATTTACTTTAAGTTAATTTGTGGCTTTTTTGTGCGAAAAATATTTGTGTACCAACGACCAATTATCTGTATTGGCTACCTTTGATGACAAATGGAATTGTACAAAATTTCTTTCCTTTTCTTTTTTGGAAGGAAAGGAGAACTAAATGCTTTATATTTAATGGAGAGATTGAAAAGAAACAAGCAAAGCATCAAGAAAAAACATTTGAGAAAAAAAAACAGAGACAGAACTCCCTTCTGAGGGCAGGATGCTTTTGCCATGACATGAAAGTAGCTGTATTCCAGCTAGTCAACCTTCGCCATGAGGGAAGTTATGGCGTGTCATACTCATATGTGTTTTGTCCAAAACTTGGAAGTGACAAGTCATGGAGTAGGCTACTCAACATTTTTAGGGTAAATTAGTTTAGACCAGTTTAGTTTACAAATTAAATACATTTCTACTTGTTTTTAATATATACAGATTTAAACCATAAAAATATAGAAAGGAACAAGGTAAAATAGTTTCTTAATACCTGAATTTAATGAAGAATGGTTACAAACTTTAGAACAAGGGAACTTGTCAGAAAAAAGAGAGGAAGAAAATCCTTAAAAAAGGAAGAAAAAGAATGGTTGCCCTGCGAGTTTGGACTAGAAATAAGGCAAAGGGACTATTTTTGTTTTTGTTCTGGTGGGTAATTTTCTGACTTCTATCGTTCGTTGCTTCTTCCTGAACTGCCACAATGAAAACAACAACAAAAGAAAAAAAACAGTTTCGTAAAAATTCGTCACCGATTCTTCGTTCAGTCTGCACACCATTGCATTTCTGAAGGTCCGTAATTTCATCTCAAAATTTTGAAATGAACCAACTAGTTGGTATTGAATCCTTTTAATTAGCCGTCTGAATTGACAAGGCAACAATTATCCACTAGTACCAAGTTAAATATCGAAATTCATCATAAAATTGGAGTCATCCAAATACAGAATTTTTCCCCAGATTCAGGTCATCTACAAGTTAATACTTTTCATGAAAGTTAGGATTTCAAAACGTTATTCTCTAGACATTGCACTCATTAGGTTTCTCACCTGAACTTCGTCCAATGATTTTTATTCTCATTTTCATCTGAATGGTTAAAGCACCAATCAGTTTGTTGACACTAAAGATGTACTACGAAGTGTGATTAAAAAGCTGATGTTATTTAAAACTAAATGTGCAATTGCCACTCTACATGTCAAGCTACTCAACTTCTTTAGAATGACAGGGCCAAGGCGGGCATATCCCAAGGTTCGGTGATTGGAAGACCACTGATGGTAGTACTAGTACCCCTTACACCATGTACTTCGAGGATGCTAGGAAGCGGAGGGACACGGGTGGAACAACGCCTCCTCCTGAGCCACCTCTAGCTCGCGGCAACTCCATACCTCCAAGCCGTAGAGCTGATGCCAATCCCCCAAAACCCAAGGACGCCTCATCCCGCAGCCAAAGCACGGTGAGTATACTGAAAGCCTTTTCGACCTAAATTCAGCGTAGGCTTCAGATAATCAACACGGAGAAATATTGCAGGTTGGGTATGGTGGGTCTGTGCCCGCTTGGGGCCAATGGAACGAGAGAAACACTGATGGGGGTACCCAGCATTACACATTTGTCTTCGACCAGATCAGGGAGGAGAGGAGAAGTGCTCCGTCTACGCCTAACATGGAGCGACGACAACGACCTACTCCAGCTCAAACCAAACCTCGCAATCAGCCTGTACCCAAGGTGTTTTTACACGAATTTAGATGTCCATTCACTTGATAAGCCCTCAACATTATTGTGAATTAGTACCGTACTCCAATATATAAAGCTTTTTTTTTGTGTGTGTTTGAAAGTCTTTCGTTCTTTAATGCAGAGATTCACATGTTTTGGCTTGTGTGGGAACTAAGGAGATCTTGGCTACACCAATCAGGGCCGGCTCTAGGGGGCGAGGCGAGGCGACCACGGGGCCCATGGAGCTGGTGGGCTCAAGACCATATAGGTAATTAGTACATATAGTTATTGTTGATAATGCAATTGCTTCATTGACTAGTCGATTTGAGCAGCTAAAGAAATTTGAGAAAATATTTGGTTTCTTATTCAACTCGAAAATCTGAAATCCTTGGATGATAATGATCTCTGAAAGTCTGCACTACTTTTGTAGAATCTTTTCTCATGAAAACAAGTCGATGTTGATTTGGATGATTTTTCTCTGAACTAAAAGTGTTGCGAGCATCTTTGCGGAAGAATTGATGTCGTGAGTTGAGATTCTTCGGTTTGTTAAAGCTGCAGATTGCTATCCAAATGCCTCCGTTGCATATCGAATTCTCTTAACTATTCCATGGATGAGTATCGGTAAAGAAGTTTCTCCAAATTGAAACTTTTGAAAAATTATTTGAGGTCAACTATGTCACAGGAAAGATTGAATAAGCTTAGCTATGTGCACCATTGAGAAGGATATTTTGGACGACATTAATCTCGATCTTTGTTCTTGAAGATTTTGCATCAAGAAATGCCCATAGACGGTTTTTACAAGGCAATGAAGCATTACATTTTATTTGAGGTAATTATAATGGTTTCTATTTTTAGTGTTTTATTACACTATAGTTATGTTCTATGAACTAAGCGTGTACTGCAAAGTAATTTGTTATTCGTACTATATATATACTTTAATATTTATATTAAGAACTAGTTCAACGGGTCTTATCTTCTTGCTTGCCCAAGGGCCCTTGAAATTATAGAGCCGGCGCTGACACCAATGAATTTGCATCTTGTAAATGGAGAATAATTTTGCGCGTTTCTGGAGTTATTTGTTAAAAATTTGTCAGCAATACAAGACAAATTGTGTGCATATGCATGGGTCATGTATGTTGTAGAAGTGGGAAATCAGCGAATGCATTTTGTGCATGTTGTTTAATACAAAATATTTTTAAGAATGTGTGTTAGTTTATTTGAAGCTTTCGTACATTTGCAAAGTGTACTTTTAGGTATAAACATTTCTTGTGTTCTGTATCAATAGCTTAATTTAAAAGAAGCTATAGCTGCTAAAAATCAGAATGAGGAAAGAAACCTTGTCGGCTTTCCTAATCCACAATTTGGTGTTCTGGATGTTTGACAAGTGTACATTAGATGAGTTGCCAAACATGTTGAAATGACTACTCAACTACTTTTCTAAAAGTTCAAAACCCAATCAAATCACTTGGGCACCCAACCTTTATGCCCCAAGATCCACAAATGTTATGATAACCTTGTTAAGTTAAACTAATGTTCAGCATTTAAGTGTCTGACACAAACCCATCTAGTCAAGGAGAGTTAATGGCACTCTGCTTTGGCAAGACCTACCATTAAAATATATGACTTTGGATGGTGCAGCATATTTGGGAGGGCATCAATTTAACTTAATATTATGTGAGGGAATTTTACTTTTACCATGTTAAAAGTATTTAAAGCAAAAACATGTATAAAAATAAATGAACAGGAATATAAAGGCATTCATAGACAATCAAATTGCATTGTGATATAGTATGACCCTTCTCCATGGTGATCTCCATCACCATACATCCTGTTCGCAGTGTCTCCGAGTGGTCGATTCCTCCAAGCACTCCCACTAAGCCATTACTCCTAATAGCACTAGTAATGAATTACAAGGAGTAAAAAAGCATCACAAGTCGACATGTAGGCCGTTATACAAATATGGACAGCCTTGGGCTGCAATAAGCATGACACGCAGGTCATAAATATTACACACATACATGCATCTCATACATCATGGGTCATACTATTCACATCAATCCCTACAAAAACAAGTTATGCATGGAATCCAATTCTATCGGGCGACATGAACACATACCACCTACAGCGCACGGTACGAATATCTAGCATGGCGGTCCGAGCCTTGGAAATCATCGGATTAATCATATTAACCCTATTCCAAACCAATCCAATTATTGCCTTGATACGACCACACAATGTGGCAAACTCCGATGGCGGAATTCCGACCGGCAGGAGTGATATGCAGTCTGGTCGTGAACAAGCGCAATAAATCACCTGGTCCTTATAGCTCATACCTCCTCGTAAACCCATCTACTACCACCGAGAAACCGATCGTTCATATCTACCAGGGCCTAGATCGTTCCATCTATATGAACCAATCTAGATTACTAGACCCGACTAGTAATAGATCTGATCTACTACTACCACATGTCAAGTATATGCGATTGATCCAGATCAAAAACTACGCAGAATGGCTCTGATACCACTGTTGGGATACGGGTAGGCTATGATAGCTATAAACAAAAATTTCTACCGCGCAAACCAGGAAGCCAAGCAAGTAGATGATCACATATCTTTACCACCAGACGTGCAGAGCAGCGGAAGAAGGGTTGGAGCAGCCTGATCCAACGTAGAGCGCGTCGATGTAGTGATCCTAGTCGATCGTCCAACGTCGATCACATCGATGTAGTGGTCGTAGTCGATCGTCCAGCGTCCTCGCGAGTTGATTGTCTCCTCCAGCAACCTCTGCAATTCCTTGTGAAGATCGCAGATCGTCCTCAAGCGCAACAGTCGCAGTAGCGCCTCTACGGTATCCACACGTCCAAGGAAGAAACAACCGTACGCCGGTGTACTAGCACCAAATCGCACGGTAGAGCTCTCAGGAAAATAGCGGCTAGAGTTTCGGTGGTGTAAAAACTTTCATACCAAAACAGCCTCATGCATCTCCTTATATAGTGCTCGTAACGGATCCTATCTGAACACGTTTGACGAATCGTATCCGTACTGGTTTGTTCTAACCCGTCAAGTGTGTGACCCTGTAGGTTCATGCGTAATCGTTTGTGACTTGAAAACATTTTTCGATCATGGGTCATAGCGGCTCCTAGCAGAACATAGCAATTCCCGAATACACACAAATTATCTCGGACGAAGCTTAATACAATATGATCTACAACCAGATCCTCATCACTTATGACCAGGTCCTATCTCTATACGACTGGTTCGTATTTTTCTTCGTCAGTGTTCTTCTCCGTCGTTCCTGTGCTTGCCTCGGTGATTGTTAGAACACGTTTACTCCACGTGAGTGAGTAGACAAAGGATCGAAGCGTGTGGTTGGGTGAATTGAGTGCCGCAGGTTGCTGTAGTAGAGATGGTAGTTGGCGGTGTCATTCATTAGGTTGCACAGATCCAATTATCTTCATTCCTACGCCGTAAAGATCGGGCAACAACTCTCCGCATCACTTTGGCTTTTTTGCTTTTAAGTCGAAGAAAAAACCTAAACAAATATGGCTTAAATCTTGTCGAAAGCTTTTCCAACCTTTTCAGGGGCTTTTCTAAAAGAGAGCCCACGTGTTCACACCTCTAGAACCCCCGAGCCCCTTCTTCCCGCAAACCCCTTTCCCCATCGGCCTCCTCCTCCTCCCTCCCCCGCCCGCTCCGCCCTCTCGGCCGCCACGGAGATAGCCGGAGATCCCTGTCCGGATCTGTAAGAGAATTGAAGAACATCAACCGAGCTCAGTTCAGGAAAAAAACAAAACCAGAGAGAGAGAAGACACAGCAGAAGAAAACGATTCGCGTTATGAAGATCCGACGGCTCTGGAGTTGGTCTGATCGGCCCTGGAAGAAATCCAATGGTTCTTAACATGGTCCGAACGGCCCTGGAAGATCTAACGGCTGATATGCATTTTGCTATTTACTGTTCATCTTCATCGTTGATTTCTTCACTCGAACTCTTACTGCAATGTAAATTCTAATGAGATCGGTAAACTCGTTTGTAACTGATCTATAAAACCCTGGGAAATGGAATGAGAAGGGCATAATGCCATTATTCCAAACCCTAGTTGTTCTTAGCCCTAGTTATAGCCGCAATAGTTTCTCTTCTCCCCCAAATCCGTCGGATTCCTCCTGGGATCTGACAAAGGTATCAGAGCAAGTTTGTTCCTCGGAGCCGAAGGTGGATCTGGTGGAGTTGTCGAGTTGGGTTGGCCGGAGCTGCTGTAAAATCCCCAGACTCGAGTGGTGGCATTTGGAGGTGGTGGACGGAAAAAGCCAGCTGCAGAGATCTACTACTACCATAGCAGATCCAGAAGAATCATGGTGGTCACCACGAGATCGAAATCCCAGGAGGCCTTGGAAGAGATGGCGGAGGTAAGATCCAATATCACAAGTATGAAATCTGATATTGCGGCTCTTAAAGATCTGAAATCGGAAGTAACCGAGATTAAAGAGATGATGAGGCAGATGTGGGGAAAGATGATGGAGAGAGGAGAAGAGTTTCAGGAACCACTTCAGGAAAAAGGAAAAGCAGTGGCAGGAATGACTACCGACTTTAATGGGGATCGAAGGAACTCGTTTGTACGTTTCGAGATTGAACCCATAGCGGGGAGGTCAGAGTCCCAGCCTGTCTTCACGCCATCCATCAGAGCTGCCATTCCAACTGCCGTACCTCATCTGAATTCTGGGCCCATGGGTTTTGGACCAGAATTAGCGCATCAGCAGTATATCAGGGAGAACCCAGGAGGATTAAATATGAGAGTCACGACTGGAATAGGGGTGAATCAAGGAAGTGGACATTATCATCCTGGAGTAATGCTAATAGATGAGCAGAGGAATCAGTTGAGGGGTGTAACTAGCCAAAATGCCCATTATGCAGAAGCAATTATCAAAGGTCCAAGGTTAGAGATACCATTATTTTCTGGTGACGATGCAATGAATTGGTTGAGGCAATGTGAGAAGTTTTTTGAGATTTCGGGCACTCCTCCAGATCAATGGGTGAATCTGGCGACTGCTCACTTTCAAGGGAAAGCTGCTACTTGGTTGAAGAATGTGGGTATTCCATGGCAGATGCTCAATTGGCCACAATTATGTTCAATGGTCAGTGATAGATTCTTTACTGCAAATGCCCATGAGGCAGTTGAACAACTTCAGAACATCAAGCAGTATGCATTAACAGTCCCAAATTATATTGACTGGTTTGAAGAGTGTGTGGAGTTAGTCAAAAGAGATCATCCCTACTTGCAAGAATCATTTTTGCTGAGTTGTTTCATAGGTGGTTTAAAAGGGGATATTAAATATGATGTCAGCAGCCAAAAACCGCAAGGAATAATTGAAGCTAATTGGCTTGCTAAGATTTATGAAAAAGCTGCTGCTGCTAAAAGAAATTCCAATGCAGGAAATCTCAATAGGGGCAAGTTCATAAACAAAGGCACAGAGTACAATCGAGGTAACAATCAAAAGGGATTGGTGCCTAAAACCGACGGTGATAGAACCACCCCTCAAGCGGGTGAAAGAAAGGATCAAAAGTGTTGGTATTGCAAGGAGCCTTGGAGTAGGCAACATAGATGCAAGAGTGGAAGAACCATTCACATATTGCAAGAAGTGGAAGATGAAGAAAAAGAAATTGAGGGACAAGATAAGGATGAATCTCAAGACTCCAGCTACAAAACAGCTCCCGATAGCCCCGAACATGAGGAATTTCAGGTACAACTCATGCAAATTTCAAAATATGCAGTGCGAGGAACAACAGGACCGGCTACCTTCTCTTTGATCACTGATGTAGAAGGAAGAAGAGCAGTGGCATTGGTGGATAGTAGAAGCACACATACATTCATGGATTATAATTTTGCTTTGAGAAGTGGCTATCCACTAATGTCAATGGGGTGCAAGAGAGTTAAGGTAGCAGGAGGGGGAGAATTGACATCGGATACAATGGTCCAGAATTTGAATTACAGCATTCAAAACCGTAAGTTTTGTAACTCTTTTAAATTATTGGGACTAAACAGTTATGACATTGTGTTAGGGGCTGATTGGATTTATGAGTATAGTCCTATTGGATTGGATTTGAAGGAAAGAACATTGTCAATTACACAAAAAGGAAAAATCGAAGTATTCCAGGATCATACAATACCAGGGAAGCATTGCATTATCAAGGCCCACAAATTTAGGAAATTGGCTAAGAAGGGAGTCATGGGGTGTTTAATCCAAATACAGCAAGCTGACTCGGAAGAGTCTAATTCCAAAATTGATTATCCAAAAGAGATAAAGAACCTGCTAAGAGACTTCAAGGATATCTTTCAAGAACCGGTAGGGTTACCACCAAAAAGGAAATGTGATCATGCAATACACTTGAAGCAAGGAGCTGAGCCACCCAACTTGAGACCTTATAGAGTTCCACATCATCAGAAAAACAGCAATGGAAGATATTATCAACAACATGCTGAAGACTAAGGAGATAAAACACAGTATGAGCCCATATGCTTCCCCTGCAGTAATGGTTAGAAAGAAGGATGGAAATTGGCGCTTATGTGTGGATTATAGACAGTTAAACAGTATCACTATCAAGAACAAATTCCCGATGCCAGTTATTGAAGATCTTTTGGATGAATTGAATGGGGCTAATGTTCTTTCTAAGCTAGATTTAAGATCGGGATACCATCAAATTCGAATGGTTGAAGAAGATGTACATAAGACTGCTTTTAAGACACATATGGGTCATTATGAGTATTATGTGATGCCCTTTGGCTTGACAAATGCGCTAGCAACCTTTCAAGCACTTATGAATGAGATTTTTGATAAACAGATCAGGAAATCAGTTCTGGTTTTCTTTGATGATATTCTGGTTTATAGCAAGACATTTGAGGAACATCTAGAGCATTTGTGTGAGGTGTTAAAGACACTCAGAAAGCACAAGCTATTTGCCAAGTTAACCAAGTGCATATTTGCAACAGACAAGATAGAGTATTTGGGACATATTGTATCAGGAAGTGGGGTAGCCACAGACCCAAGGAAGATTGAAGCAATATTGAATTGGCCTGTCCCTAGCAACATCACTAAACTCAGAGGGTTTTCGGGGCTAACTGGCTACTATAGGAGATTTGTGAAAGATTATGGCAAGATTTGCAGACCTTTGCATGATGCATTAAAAAAAGGGAGTTTTCAATGGGGAGAAGAACAACAGTTGGCATTTGATTATCTTAAAACTACAATGACCACTTGCCCAGTGCTAGCCTTACCTGATTTTAACCAACCATTTATCTTGGAGACGGATGCTTGTGGAGTAGGAATTGGGGCTGTTCTTATGCAGCAGGGTAGACCAATAGCTTACTATAGCAAGGCTCTAGGAGTGAAAGCTAGAGCTCAATCAATTTATGAGAAGGAGGCCATGGCTATATTAGAAGCTTTAAAAAAAATAGAGACATTACTTTTTGGGAAGTCGGTTAGTCATCAGGACGGATCAAAAGAGTCTTAAATTTATGACCTCACAGAGATTGGTGGAGGGGATACAACATAAATTGCTGCTCAAACTTTTGGAATTCGATTACACTATTGAATACAAAAGGGGGAAAGAGAATAAGGTGGCGAATGCTCTTTCAAGAAGAGATGTTACTGATGATGGTGAAGAGACTTGTATGGCAATGACCACTGTGATACCCGAGTGGATGGAGGATATTAAAGCAAGTTATGTGAATGATACTTTGGCCGGGCTGCTGCTGCCAGAATTACAAAACAGCTCCAATACTAACAGCCGCTATACTTTTGTTGGAGGTATTATCAGATATAAAGGGAGGCTATATGTGGGAGGATCAGCAAACATGAGGAAGACCATATTGGAGGCTTGTCACTCGTCGGCAGTGGGTGGTCATTCAGGGGTAAGAGCCACTTACCACCGACTTAAACTTTCTTTTTATTGGCCACGGATGAAGAAGGATGTGGAAACCATGGTAGCCGAATGCCCCATATGCCAAGTAACAAAAGCTGAACATATCCCTACCCCAGGATTATTAGATCCTTTAGAAGTCCCAAACATGGTATGGTCCCATATAAGTATGGATTTTATTGAGGCTTTGCCTAAATCAAAAGGGAAGGAAGTTATTTTAGTGGTGGTGGATAGACTAACCAAGTATGCACATTTTCTACCCTTGAGCCATCCATATACTGTCCCAAATGTTGTTCAAGTGTTTATGGATTATATATACAAACTGCACGGGATGCCAATAGTAATTATCAGCGACAGGGACAGAGTGTTCACCAGCAGATTTTTTCAAGAAATTTTCAAAGCCATGCAAGTATCTTTGAGATTTAGCACGGCCTATCACCCTCAATCCGATGGGCAAACAGAGCGAGTCAACCAATGCTTGGAGTCTTATCTAAGAAGCATGACTTTCCAAGAACCAAAGCGTTGGATGAACTGGTTACCGCAAGCGGAGTGGTGGTACAACACGTCATACCATACATCATTGAAGATGACGCCATTTCAAGCACTATATGGGTATCCACCACCCCAACTCGGTCAGATCATACTTCCTAGTGATGTATTACCTACAACTCGATCGACTATGGAGGAAAGGACAAGAGTATCACAAGAACTGAAGCAGAATTTAATGAAGGCCCAAAATAGAATGAAACAATTTGCTGATTGAAGAAGATCTGAGAGACAATTCAATGAGGGAGACATGGTGTATCTCAAAATGCAACCCTATAGACAGAATGCCTTCGGGTTAAGGGGCTCACTCAAGCTCCGGGCGAAATACTATGGGCCTTTCTGGGTGCTGAAGAGGGTGGGCAAAGTAGCATATAAGCTTAATTTGCCGGATGAAGCTGCTATTCACCCTGTGTTTCATGTGAGCCAACTCAAGAAACATTCGGGACCCACAGCTGTACCAAGTCCTAATTTACCTTTGGTTGGTCCAGATGGAAAGATCAAGACCGAACCCTTACAAATTCTGGAACGCCGCATTGTGCAGCGAAGAGGAGAGGTAGTGGCACAATGGTTGATTCATTGGCAGAACCTATCTTTGGAAGAAGCGACATGGGAAGATGTGTCATTCATAAAGAAGGTCTTTCCAAATTTCCAAACTTGAGGACAAGTTTAATTTTTAAGGAGGGGGAATTGTCAGGATTTGTAAGAGAATTGAAGAACATCAACCGAGCTCAGTTCAGGAAAAAAACAAAACCAGAGAGAGAGAAGACACAGCAGAAGAAAACGATTCGCGTTATGAAGATCCGACGGCTCTGGAGTTGGTCCGATCGGCCCTAGAAGAAATCCAATGGTTCTTAACATAGTCCGAACGACCCTGGAAGATCTAACGGCTGATATGCATTTCACTATTTACTTTTCATCTTCATCGTTGATTTCTTCACTCGAACTCTTACTGCAATGTAAATTCTAATGAGATCGGTAAACTCGTTTGTAACTGATCTATAAAACCCTGGGAAATGGAATGAGAAGGGCATAATGCTATTATTCTAAACCCTAGTTGTTCTTAGCCCTAGTTGTAGCCGCAATAGTTTCTCTTCTCCCTAAATCCGTCGGATTCCTCCTGGGATCTGACAATCCCGCCTCCGGAGAGTACCTTCACCTCCCTGTCCTCGTTCCCCTCTTTCTCTCTCTGTATGCGCGCGTGCTTTCCGCACGTTCAGTGCGGCGAGGAACCCTAACGTGGTGCGGTTCGCGCGTTGATTAGGGTAGGCGGCTATGCTTTTGTGCGTTATTCTGGATTTAGGGGTGATCGGGAGGGTGCTATTTGGTGGGTTTGAGCGCCCGTGCTCGTTGGAGCACGAACCTGGTCGGTCTGTCCTGTTCCGTGTCTTTGTTACTGTGCTATGTGGGAGTGAAGATGCTATTGTTCTTATCAGGATCTTCAATTAGTTGGACTGATTTGGTTTTCAAGTGATTTCTGCTTGTACGTTGCGAGAGCCAATCTGGTTTGTGGACCTGTGGTGGAGTGGTGATTTGTCATGGTGGAAAATTTAGGACAATTCTTAGCTTTTCCTGGTTCATAGATAGGTTTCGCTGGCGGGTTAGTAATACTAATTTCTGCATTTCAGAGATTCGTTATTCTTACCTTGTTTTAAATATTTTGCTTCTTACCTGTTTGATTGTTGAAGTAGTGGCACAATCCATTGTAGATTTTGTTATCGTTAGTTCAGATGTTAGTGGTAAAGGTGTTGGTTGCAGGGTCATGCTTACATGCTACTGCCAGAGTTATGAACTAGCAATCTAGTATCGCTATTTAATCGTAACATGTCCATTGTATAAAATTCAGCTCCTGCCCCAATGAAATGTTAGGAGTAAATAAGTTGACAGTAGTTTTTCCTAGAGAGCTGATCTGGTTTGTGAGAAATCGTGCTTTCAGTTATGCTGGAATTGCAGGATAAAATGCTAATTGTGTACAGTTGGGCTGAACTGATTGGATCACATAGGAATTTGTAGTTCCAGCATTTTGGTAAAACATATATGGCTGCTTTGCTCTGTCTCCCCTCTTGCTTTAACCGGTTCACTGCTTTATATTGTTTCAGTTGTTGAAATAATGTAATCAACCATGGTAATTTTTGTTATTGTTAGTTCAAGGTCCAGATGTTAGTGGCAGAGGTGTTCAGAGCAGGAGCATACATCACTAGGTTTTCTCGACATGCATGCCAAGTATATACTACTAGCAAAATCATGTACATTGGTAGCAGTTTACTTGTGGCATACCTTTTACTTTTAATAAAAATACAGCTTCTTGCTCAAGAAAAGGTGTGGAGTGTACTCTGGGGGACAAACTGTAGGTGAAAATTACTGAATACATTTTGAGTGGATGCTTTTCGTTGACTTGATGGCTCTGTAGTCAGTGCCTTTATTTTTTATTTTTAGTAGAGTTTTAGAAAACTTAACTTCTTGTCATCTAGTTGCTTCTATTAGCTTTTAGAAAATACTGGGTCTTTGTACTTTTAATTATGTTTACTTTTCTGTATTATTTATTTTCTTATATCTATTAACTTTTACGAAATACTGTGTCAAATTGTCAGCTTGTATCTTGTTTCCTCAAATTCAGGTTGCAAGGTTTTCAGTATTACTTGTGCACCCATTTCTCAATTAAAAAAAATCTCAATCTCTGGACACCAGCAGCCTAAGGTCTTGCTGCTTTAATCACTCTCGACTGATAGCCATGGCTACAACTCTCACCAATGGTGATTCACAGAATGGTTCTCAGAGGAATTATCAGACTGTTGTTGCTGCTACTTGTGATATGGGCATTGGGAAGGATGACGTCTTGCCATGGAAGCTTCTTGGCGACCTTAAATTCTTCAAGGAGCTTACACTGACTACATCTGACCCTGCGAAGAAGAATGCAGTTATAATGGGAAGGAAAACATGGGAGAGCATACCCCTTAACTGACTACATCTTACTAAGGCAATGCTCTTGTTGTATTGCGTTGCCTCATCTGATCCTTCGGTTTATAGGTGAACATAAGATGCACATGTTGTACTGAGTTGCCACATCTAGTACTTCAGTATGTTGTGTTAGTAGGAGCGTTTCATACTGGATTGTCCCTTATTTTTTTTCTGTCAGTTATTTCACTGGTGATGGTATATGCTGATATGCAGATTTTGTGCCACATTCTGTCGAAGCATTATACCACTTTGGAATACAATCTCTTGTCTTGTATATGTATTTGTAAAACTATTCTCCCTTTAACTGTGAATTGAAAGCTTTGGGATCCCCTTTTCTTTTTCCTTGGTAGTAATAACATGTTCTCTTTATCAGAGGGTGTTTTGGCGTGGTGCTGTTGAGGAACTCCTGTGGTTCATCAGTGGCTCGACAAACGCAAAGGTGCTCCTGCTTAAATATTTCATTGTATCTGTTGCTATCTTTATTCAATTTATATTCTATACTCAATACTTTGGGTTAGTTTTTATGTTAACGCTCCAGCCTGTATCCACAATTCCACATACTACAATGTTTATGGCACCCTACAAAACTTGTTCCTTACCTTGTTGTATTCTAATTTAGGTGCCTTTGATGATACTAATTTATATGTTGTAAACATTTCAGAATACATATGCATGTATATGACGTCCTGTTTGTCAACTTTACTTTAACCTGTGCCTGCAAGGATGAATGCATAGTCACCTTTCCTTGAGTGAGTTATCTGAGTTGTAGTTCCATGAGTTGCTTTCTATGGCTAGTTGGAAAGTTCTAAGCCTGTAATGTAGTATGTGGTTCATGGGTTCTCCTTTTCTCACTGCTACTTTGAGATGTTAGTGAGTGTATATAATCTTATCATTCTTCAGATCATCTGTATGTATCGTGAAATGCGAACTGTCCTATGGTTTAAGTCTTTATGATTTAGTCTGGGAGAGGGTTAACTCGAGCATCTCACCACATTATTCTGCATCAGTTCCATTGGGTGTATTTGTTAATTTTGCAGCAGTTGAGGCAGAAGCAAATATCGTTAATGTTGAGTTTCTTGACATGAGCTTTCGTGCTTATCACATATGGCATTGGTGTAATGATATATTGTTTTCTGTTTTATAGGTTTTACAGGAGAAAGGTATTAATATATGGGATGGCAATGCTTCAAGAGAGTATCTTGACAGGTATATCTCTTGGATAGAAGATATTTGAGAATAATGGACATTACAATTCTTGAACTCTGAACTACCTGGAAATGTTTTCTAGTGTTGGCTTAGCACATAGGGAGGAAGGTGATCTAGGTCCAGTTTATGGGTTTCAATGGCGACATTCTGGTTCTGAGTAAGCTTACATTGCTCGCTCTCTTTCTCTCTAACCTACGGCAACATATTTAACAGATATACCGACATGCATGCTGACTATACTGGAAAAGGTTTTGATCAGCTAATGGATGTGATTGACAAGATCCAGAATAATCCTGACTATCGGCGAATCATCCTGTCTGCGTGGAATCCTTCAGATCTAAAAAAGATGGCTCTTCCCCCAAGCCACATGTTTGCACAAGTTAGTATAGTTTTCTATCTTGCTTTAATGAAATATGAGTCTTGTCGATTTGCCTGTGATTGCCTGACGTTATATTGCTACTGATAAAGCTTCAAAGGTAAAGGCTATTGATACCAATTTCTTAGGCAATTAATAGTCTTTAGATTTTCTTCTACAGTTCTGCCTTCGAATTATAGTAGAATGACAAACATATATTTTATTGTGGTAATTTGAGAGATATTTTGTTGTGGTAATTTGAGAGAAAGCAAAATGTTGCTTGCTTATTATAAATTTTTCCTTCCAGTTTTATGTTGAGAGCGGGGAGCTATCGTGCCAGATGTATCAACGCTCTGCAGATATGGGACTTGGTGTACCATTCAACATTGCATCATATTCACTTCTGACGTACATGATTGCTCAAATTTGCGGTTGTAACGATCCTTAGATCATAAGGGGTAAACACCGCCAGGAAGAAGGCCGGACGACGTTAGCTTTATGGGATGAGAGATTAGACTATAGATCGGGATGATAGAACCTTGGGAGGGAGATTAGATTATCATCTTTCTTGCTTGATTCCAAATGACCATGTGGCTGCCCATCTTATAGGATGAGTCGGCCACTAACAAAGCTGCTAACAAACTGATCTTATCCTAACCAACATAATCTGGTGCTGCTGATTTAAAGGAAACAAACGACTTAATATTTGCTAATAACCGTGGGTGGTTACTGTTCATACATGAACAGTACGCGTGGACAGTGCGCCGGCCCATGACAGCGGTATGTTCTTATGGACCTTATTGTAAGACTCTGGATGACCCAAGGGTCAAAACTTTGAGCTTGAGACATGGTCTATTGTTAACGACTTACTGTCTTGGCTGTACTGTATGACACTATACTAAATTGCTAATTTAGATTATTGTCACTGTAGCAAGTGCCATAGAAACATTTATTTTGGGGACTTCCCAGCATTTGTTTCTTGCAGTTGCACGCAATTCTTCATGAGCCGCGCTATTTGCTATACTAGAACATAAGGGTTGGCTCTGTATTCTGGATGTTTTGTGATACCTTTTGACAGGAACATTTATTTGACGCAAGAATGTAGTATGTCCTTTTGTATATTATTGCTTTTGCTTCTATCAGTATGTTTTTTGCATTTAATTGACAGTAGTTAGGGAAACAATCATTCTGCAAACTGCACCCCCTGTCTTTAATGTTGAAGATGCTCAACTTCCTTATCTTATCTAGTGCACTTTCCTATATCATTTGATTCTGTCCATATGCAGATCTTTCTCCTGGAGATTTTGTCCATGTTATAGGGGTTGCCCATGTCTATAGCAAACAAGTTCGAGCTTTGGAGGAGCAAATTCAGAAGCTACCTAAACCTTTTCCAGTAAGCAATTCTATTTCATTAAAAAATATTAAACTAATGGATAAGAAACAGCTGTTCTGGTGCTTTTCCTTCTGTGCGAATTTTGATTTCTATATATCTGTTAAATTTGTATGGTCCTTGTGTGCAGATTTTGAAGATAAACCCTTCAAAGAAGGATTTAGATTCTTTTGTGGCATCAGACTTCAAGCTGGTTGGCTATGATCCTCACCAGAAGATAGAAACGAAAATGGCAATATAGTGGTAATCTTCTGGCATTTCTACTTGTATCCTTTTCCGTTGTTCAGAGTTTGCTGGCTGTCTGGTAGAAGATTAAAAGTGCCACTGCTTGTGATATGTACTGCTAATAGCACACATGGTTTATAATCTTGCCTGCTAGGCGTATGCCATTACAATGTTGTGCTGGTGTACTAGTTTTCTTTTACATGATACTATAGCGTTGTGCTAGTATACTAGTCGTTTCATCCACGCTAGCTCATACCAGTACCTAAACCTGATTCCTGAGCTCGAACGGAAGGGAAATAGGTTATAAATAGAAATTATACTGTACACAAGGCTCAGCTGGTGGCTGATAATATAGCCTTTCTTTTACCCCCTTTCTTTATTTTGCAGGTGGCTCAGCCGGAGCCCCAGCCTATGAGATTGGAAAAATTAATTGGACTGCTATTATATAAGAATTAACAGAACATCGCACTAGCTTGTTTTTGGTGATGGTGCTGAATGTTCATTTGGAGATGTTCTCCGCCTATTTGCAATTGCGTTTCTGTTCAGTTGCCTATCTAAACTCCAGAAAACCGGCTCCCCTTTTACTTGGAGCCAGTGATGATTCAAATGTGAGAGCTGTTTGCGTACACCCTGTTGGAAGGGCCAACTGGTGTGTGTGCGCGCCTCGCGACGATGTGTAATTCGTACCTCATGGAATCCTCGTAAAACAGCGACGATGTGTAATTCGTACCTCATGGAATCCTCGTAACACATTACTGTTTTTGATAGTACTCCGTACTGTTGGATGACGAACTGTCTTACTACATGCGTGCTTTAGTTTTCCTTTGCAATGGTTGATGTTGACCTGTAGATTTGAAGTACAATTTTCGTTGCATTTTCCTGTTGGAGAAACGTGCGTGCCGTGCTTGAAAACGGTACGAGTGGCGGCGCTTTCAGCAAGGGATGAAATCCTGACCTGTACATTGGCTTTCGATAAGCTGAAGCTGAAACTAGGCTAACCTTGAGTCCAACAACAGATGCAAATCGCAAGAGCCAGGTGATGCCATTTTTGTATCGCTAGCAAGGCTCAGCTCTATTGAATCGGCTTAGGGTCTGTTCAGAACACAAGAATTTTATAGGAAACAATGCCTTTTTGTTTGGGAAATGCTACTGTGTACGCCTGGACGCATCGAACACCTCACTACTGCTACTACTCTTCACGTCCTCCTCTACCTATCTATTTCATCCACTTATTTCTTATCCACTCATCTCCTATCTTTATGCCCGTTCCTGACTCTCTCTCTCTGCACATAACTATGGCCAAAGCCAATGTTAAGGGGAGTTGCAAGGTCGCCGTTGCTGCTCGAGTTCATGCGAGCCTACCGCCGGTGTCCTATCCAAGAACGCACGAGGTCATTGATGCTTGTGCTCGCACGAGGATCCTAGCAGCGGCATCTATGAACTCCATCTCCCGGACTGCGGCCTCAGCAAGCGTTGCTCGAGCTCCTCCACGGCGCTTGGCCACCAAAAATGACCTCCATGGGTAGTGCCATGGCTAGACGAGCTTTGCGTGATGGACATGCTTTGGAGGGAGCTAGGGTGTCTAATGGTGAGTGCTTAGTTTCATACTCAATGTTCTTGAGATGTTTTTTCATTTGTTTTGATATGTTGCATCCTCCAGTTTTTTTTTGTTACGACTGTTGAAAAAAAATGTTTCAACCTGTTTTTTGATATGTTGCGACCCGTTTTAAAAGTATTGTGACCGTCGAAAAAAATATTGCATACTGTTTTTTGATATGTCGCGGCCCGTTGAAAAAAATATTGCATCATGTTTTTTAATATGTTGCGACCCGTTCACAAAAATGTTGCGACTCAAATTTTCTCATAATGATTATGTTTTTTGATGCTGTCTGTGCTGCGCGAAATGTTCGGAAAGAGGTTCGCTCGCACGAGATGGACGGCTGAAGTACATCTCCCGAAATCTAACGTTAGATCCTCGAGCCCTTTTTGTTTCCGTCGGAAAAAAACCTCCTACCAAGACCTTCCACTCCAAACCGTCCTAACGTGGTCTAAAACTGCTAAGGAACTACCATGCCTTTTGCTTTGGTTTCCCAGACACACACATAACCTAGCTATACATCATAGTTTTTCACATGGAAACCAAGTCCCGTTTGGATTGTGAAGTCGATGGCGTCGGTTCAATGGAGGCTCTTGGAGTCGCAGAGCACCAGAGAGAGATACTACCTTGGCGTCTCCAATGGACCAAACCAAACGGCAGCTGTCCCTTGGACGGATCGAGCAGCCAGGACCCGGGAGGCGCCTCTCCCTGATTGGTCTAAGATTTTATAATATCATAATTTCCGAGGGGCTCAAGGGTTAAAAAGGCGCAGCCTTTGGCCGCCCTCGACTAGTCCGCCCGCCCCGTGACGGAGCGGCCAGCAGGCGGCGACGTGGAGAGGGACATTTTACAAAAGACGCCCTGCAGTTTTGTGGTCTCTCTCGATGACCCGGAAGCTGATTTCTTCCACTGTAAAAAAGAAATTGGGAATAGAATAGCAGCAGTAAGAATATGGTGCAACATGCGTCAACTGCTTCGAGCTGAGCGATGTTTGTTTGACTGGTTTAGAAAGAGAAGCCGTGTTGGATGAAGTTACGGAAAGGCTTTCTTACAGTGTACGCAGAGATCTGTCGAATGGGCGAATTGACAAGGCGATACCGTTTAAGAATCTATTCATATTTTGTACTGAAAATCCTCACAATTTGGGATGTAAGTATGTTTGGTGCCACGACGGATGGCATACATGTGATTCCATTTCAGCGAGTCCCACCTTGCTAATGCTGTCTGTACTCTACAGCGAATTTGTCATATTGTTGTTATTCAGAGCAACCAAACTATTTATTTGCACGCTTAATTGTGCCTCGCTCATACAAAACTTTGTATTTACCCCGTTCTTGTATTTACCTCGCTTAGCATAATTTGTGTTGAACCTGAATTTACAATTTCCTTTCTTGAAGTTACGTATACAGAGTTACCCCAAACCCCAGGGACCCCATCCAAAACCCCGAACAATATTTCAATCCCCTGCACCTCGCCACCCACCTGGCCACTTCCCCCCCTCCAATCTCTCTCCATTCCCAACTTCCTATCTCCACCACCTCACAGCCGTTCAAACCCTAACCCCAGACCCTAGCCGATGGCCTCCCCGGCGCCGGCGCCGCCCGCGGCCGCGGCGGCTCAGTCCCCGCCGCCGCGCATCGGCCTCGCCGGCCTCGCCACCATGGGCCAGAACCTGGCCCTCAACATCGCCGAGAAGGGCTTCCCGATCTCCGTCTACAACCGCACCGCTGCCAAGGTCGACGCCACGCTCTCCCGCGCAGCCGCCGAGGGCGCGCTCCCGGTCCTCGGCCACCGCGACCCGCGCGCCTTCGTGCTCTCCCTCGCGCGGCCCCGCACCGTGGTGCTCCTCGTCCAGGCGGGGCCCGCGGTCGACGCCACCATCGACGCCCTGGCGCCGTACCTCGACGCCGGCGACGCCATCGTCGACGGCGGCAACGAGTGGTACCAGAACACCGAGCGCCGCATCGAGGAGGCCGCCTCCCGCGGGATACTGTATCTCGGGATGGGCGTCTCCGGCGGTGAGGATGGCGCGCGGAACGGCCCCTCGCTCATGCCCGGCGGGCACGTCGAGGCCTACAACAACATCAGGGACATCCTTGCAAAGGCTGCGGCGCAGACGGAGGATGGACCGTGTGTCACGTTTGTTGGGCCTGGTGGCGCGGGCAACTTTGTCAAGATGGTGCACAACGGGATCGAGTACGGTGATATGCAGCTTATCGCTGAGGCCTATGATGTGCTTCGCCGTGTTGGTGGACTATCAAACTCGGAGATTGCTGATGTGTTTGCTGAGTGGAATCAGGGGGAGCTTGAGAGTTTCTTGGTTGAGATCACCGCAGACATATTCACGGTGGCTGACCCGCTGGATGGGAGCAGCGGTGGGGCGCTGGTGGACAAGATTCTTGACAAGACTGGGATGAAGGGGACTGGGAAGTGGACGGTGCAGCAGGCGGCGGAGCTTGCGGTGGCCGCACCCACGATTGCAGCATCGCTGGATGGGAGGTACTTGTCAGGGTTGAAGGACGAGCGGGTTGCAGCTGCCGGGGTGCTGGAGGAGGAGGGGATGCCAGCAGGGCTGTTAGAGAGGATTAGTGTTGATAAGAAGGTGCTGGTGGACAGGGTGAGGCAGGCGCTTTATGCGTCGAAGATTTGTAGCTATGCGCAGGGGATGAATCTTCTGAGAGCGAAGGGTGTGGAGAAGGGGTGGAACCTTAACCTTGCAGAGCTCGCAAGGATTTGGAAGGGAGGGTGCATTATCCGTGCAAGGTTTCTTGATAGGATCAAGAGGGCGTACGATAGAAACCCTGAGCTGGCCAATTTGATTGTGGACAGGGAGTTTGCAAGGGAGATGGTGCAGCGGCAGAATGCATGGCGGTGGGTTGTGGCACGTGCAGTGGAGGCTGGGATTAGCACTCCAGGGATGTCTGCTAGCCTTTCGTACTTTGATACCTACAGGTGCAGTCGGCTTCCTGCAAATTTGATCCAAGCACAGAGGGACTTGTTTGGGGCACACACCTATGAGCGCATTGACCGTCCAGGTTCGTTCCACACAGAGTGGACCAAGTTGGCAAGGAAGAGCAACGGTGCGACCATCTGAGGACTTGGATGGTATCAGAGGTTGTGTCTGTGACTCTGGGTGACGTCTCTTTGTGGGTTATCTTTGATTTCACTATTGTTGTTATGATTATAGATCTGAGTCCTGTACTTCGAATAATGCTGTGTCTTGTTCGGTATGCACGTGAAGAACATTCTTGTAGCTTCAGTTTTACTATGGTCTAGGTACACCCAGTTTGATTCACTCGTAAATTTGGAATGCAATGGTTTTGGTGCCTCTCAAATCCCAATGTCACCTTGGAAGTATGATATGGAATGTGTTGATATTGCTAGCAAGAGTAGTAATGTCTGCCTAGTTCTACGAATCTATTGTAGACTGTTGAAAGTATTTCCTTCGAAACACTTCCCGTCATTCTACTGCAAGAGCTATTTCTAGTCCTGTGATTAGTCAAATATCATCTCTCCAAACATATTACGATGGAAGAACTGATTGCTTGGGGATATCTCTCTAAATCAATTAACCTGGCCTGTTAGTTCTTTTACAAAAATTGGAGCGTCTTGAAGTCATAGAGTGATATATATGTGTGCTTGTAGTGCACTATTTCAGCTATGATCATCAGAAATGACGAATTTTTTTTCTTCAAATAATCCATTTTTTTATTATTTATTAATTACAACATTATACCTACGATAATATTTTTTTATAGAAATATACTCCTGTCGCTCAACCGTTGAGCGACTGGATCCAGTAACTCAACCGTTGAGCGACTGGAACACTTGTCGCTCAACGGTTGGTTCTAGTGTGCAGCTCACTTATCTAGCCGGGTATGCATTGTGCCCGTTGGGCGATAAGTGTTCCAGTCACTCAACCGTTGAGCGACTGGGATCAGTCGCCCAACGGTTGAGCGACAGGAGTATATTTCTGTAAAAAATATTATCGCAGGTATAATGTTGTAATTAATAATAAAAAATAGATTATTTGAATTTTTTTTCTTCCAGAAATGACTTTCTGAAGTCTGCATTAAAGCACACATATTCTTTGCCAGAAATAGTGTTGACTTGCAAATTATAATTTGTTGTATGCAAAAAACTGCTGTGTTAAGTGCTTATGCAACCTCTAGGAGATCTAATTTGTAAATTTATGGTGGTAAGTCCTCAACTTAGTGGTAAGTTGAATATTGACACTGAACCCTGATTTTGTCGATTTTGGTCAGATCGAGTTCATGTCGTGTTGGTGGGTTTGAAGGGCTGATCTTAATGGATTCGGAGATGACCTATGTAGGTCCAGTTTTGTCATTAAGGTGGTTCAGTCAAATCGGGTTCATGCCAACCTCCTAATTTATTGTGTGAGTTGTTTCTCAATCCGATTTCGATTGAAACCACATTCATGATCATGAGGCAACCGCACCTACATCGGTCATCTCCAAACTCATTATAGCAAACCCATTTACAACTCTAATGATGAGGTGTTGTATTGTGTTTCGTTTTGACTGAAAAAAAACATTTTCTTGATAAGGATGTGCTAGTGGGTTATTATAACAGTTAGTTAAGAATTATGCAGAACGTGTGGTGGGGACAGCGAAGTGTAAAGATTATTCATTTGGAAATGCACAGGTAGATCATTTCAGTTTTCTGGGGCAGAGCCCTAAAGAATGGTTAATGGTATGCAGGCAGGCTCAATTCCTACACCAATCATCAAGTGATTGAAATTGTACCTTAGTATTCCCTTGCGACAGAAAGGGAGGGAGGGTATTTATGCAAACTAAGTGATGTAAAATCAACAAAAAATAAAGTTCGGGATATCATCTTTAAGTTCTTAAGTTGCTTTCCATTCAATTAAGATGCCAAATGGATATGTAGAAAAAAATTGTGTATGCCAATTCAGAGCCTTTATGTCATTTCTTCATATAAAAAACTGAACAGTTTTGTCAAACCCCAATTGGGATTCTGTTGTCCTGTTTCGCTTATTCATAGTTGTGGTTAGAACTAGCATATTTACACGGCACTGCGATGAACATGTGCAACTTAAAATTCACATTACTGACCCTAGTTACAGATATTGACGTATCATGTAAAACTCACTTCAACCATCACTTACGCTACTTTCTCCAGTCATTCTGTTCTCACTTTTGTTTTCTTTGACTAGATTTTGGGAGCCCGTCATTTTTTTTAACTTAATGAGACTAACTCATTTGATGTTTAGGCTAGCATGAGATAGTATTTGTCAATTTTCATTTTTGTTAACTTCATGTTCACCTCATATAAGGACTGAATTTTTTAGTAGTAGTAAGAGCTGAGTATTGCATTCATTTGTCCATCTGAACTTGAACCATTAGGTAGTATTTGGGTCTCAAATTGCGAATTTTTTTTAAATAATATTTTTTTAAAACAAAATTACAAAAATATATAATCGCCTCAAAAAATTACAGAAATGAGTTCATGTCGCCAGTTGAAATGGCGACAGGAACCTATCGCCATTTCAACTGGCGATAGGAATCCTGACCGCTCCTGTCGCCGGTCCAACTACCTATCGCCGGTTGAAATGGCGATAGGTTCTGTCGCCATTTCAGCTGGCGATAGGTTTCGTCGCCGATTGAAGCGGCGACGGGTTCCTCTCAACCCTAATTTGCAAGTCCACTACGTACTTATGATTTTTATAAAATTTTAACGGTACAAAATCTATTAATCTCGTAATAATAATTTATAATGATCGTATGTTGTCCTCTGCGTGAATTTACGTAGAATTTTACGAGGACGTTTGAGATATTAATTATTCGTAAGTACGAGGCTAAGTGATATTACGATGATACGAATAACACGGAAGAATGGAATGCGAAACATGGTACTAAAAAGAGATTTCGAAACATGAGACTAACATAATAAGAGTTGTTCATATATTAATATTTACATGGTATGAGTGATATTTGAAGGACCAAATATCTACTGGCGGCCCCTCTTGGGGCACACTCCCCGTGTCGCCCCTGGTCTCTGCCTGTGACGGTCCGAGTATGTGAGAGGTTCAGCGGGATGTGGCCGACCGAGACGAGTAGTTCGAGGTGGTGTCGCGAGGGCCTCCTCCTCTGTGTCGGTTGTGTGGGTGGCGGAGCACTTTGCGGTGAAGCCTCCAAGTTGAGCAGGCGCCACGCAGTCATCAAAGAAGAAATCGACGGATACCGATAGGTTTGGGTCGTCGTCCGAAATGAACCGTCCTCCCAAGGCGTTCTGTGAAGTATTATGTTACAAAGCGTAATCATGCCAAACACGAAAAAAAACATAATCATCCCAAGGTGGTCATACCGCCGTCCCGGAGATATCTTGCCGAGCGACTCGCGTACTTCGCCCATGTGATAGTGGAGCTCGGGACTCGATAGAGAATATTGCCGTTAGTAACTATCGGGTTCGAAAGAAACAAGCATTACGTTCGCAAGCAAGCAAGGTGGTCATACCGGTGGCACGCGCGTGCCCGATGAGCCCCTGTCGATCTTTGCTCCCCACCCGGTGCCACGATGACATGCCGCCACGTCCGGCAGAGCTGTGGGCGTGAACCACCTCGCCCCGAGGTGACCTCGCGTCGAGGTGACCTCGTCCCCGAGATCGGTCGGTCCACCGCATCCTCGGCGTCGACAAAGTCGCAATCTGGATGCCTCGTCTCGCCGCGTCGATGATCCATTGCACAAGCCCTCTTGTGTCCCCTGTGTCCTCTGCATGGTGGTCGCTACTCGAGAATCTCCCGGTGTAGATCCGTGCACAAGTTGGAAACATAATCGGCAAGATAAATATGAATTAAGGGCAGTTCAATACGTCGAGAGGTGGAAAGCGAGTCCGGCTAGGTAGGATACGTGTCGGACGTCGCGACCTCATGTCGTGGTGGGTCGACCACGACCCGAACGCAGCGAAGCCTCGTCCGACTAGAGTACCAATCCATGTAATCCGCGTACGTCTCGATGTCATAGGGATCCTGCCCACATTGGATGATATCCTCGAGCGCGTGAGTCCAAACCTCGACCCAAGGCCGCATCCTATCCAACCAGGACATCGAGCCGCGTACTCCCTTCCTAGTGTACCTGTGGGCACCAACACAATTATTTATTCAGCACATAATTACATTGTGTGAAAGAAGTAAACATGTGAACTTACGCATGGACGTGCGCCGGCACCCGTATCCCCCCAAGGGGCTGGGATCTCCTGTTGTAGACCGAACTGGTGCATGACCTGCTGCACCTGGTACTCCTCCACGAAGATATCATGTACCAAGGAGCTCCGCATGTACCAGTACTCGTAGTCTCGCGTGCACAGGAGCGACAGTCCGTCGGGCGCTCGCTGGATAAGCCTCTCCGTAGTGTACGGTGTCGGATGACGCGGTCATCGGTCGGTGATCGAACATCGCGATGTACTCGGGTAAGACCCTCTGAAGTGATCGGCGTGAAGGTGACTGTGCAATAGAACACCGCAAACTTAGCACACCAAATTGTGATTATAATACATAAAAATGATCATAAAACTAACCCGTCGGCAGACCAAACCGTGCCCATGGTGGGGCGGTCCACCTCGTCGGCATAGCGTACAAGGAGATCGTATATCTTTGTCAAGTCCGGTGTGGTCGTCCGATCTGGCGCTTCGAAGGACCATAGCTGCAGAAGTAGTGGACATCCGGAGAGGATGGAGTTGTCCTGGATACGGTGGCACGCGTCGCACAGTGCGCGGTATGTCACGCAAAGTACGGTCGGACCCTAGGCGTAGGAGGGGATCTCAGCAATCTGTTGGAAATATGCCCTAGAGGCAATCATAGAGATGATTATATTTCATTATGTTCATAACATTGGATAATGTGTTATCTTGTTCCTAGAATAATATTGTTAATATTTATTATCAAGTATGTGACTTGGTTGTGAAACTCTATATTTCTGCGATAATTATTCTTACACGATCCCTGGTCGTAAACATATGAGGACACATATGAATAGACTAGCATATGTATTGGTTGATGACTATGTTTCACGAGTTATAGATATGGAGATATCAAACCAATAATATGGACACATGTTAGAGAACATGATGTTGGATAAGACCCATCTTGAGGCACTATTGAGATTGTTATGAATCTATGTGTCATTAGTTGGTCTCAAGCAATGATGATGTATAATCCTTAGACACGAGATCGGCATGGTTTCCTACATGTGTAAGAGCACTCTTAGGGGTTGCCAAGCGCTACACCGTGAATCGGGTAGTTATAAAGGTAGCTTTCGGGTATGCTCTGAAACATGGAGAGGAATGTATTTGGTGGGATATGGGATTTGCCCTCCTAACATAACAGGAGAGATGTCTCTGGGCCCTCGTTGTGATCGGATAAAGAAAGTGCATGGCCATGCCACTAGTAGTCAAGTGTTCGACCACATAAGGTTATCGATACTCGATCGAGAAAGTATTGAATATCCATGGATGACACAACATCTCACCGGAGTTCAACCAGATATCGTGAGGCAAAGGAGAATACATGAGTAGGTCACTTAGTTCGACCGACTACCGATCGGGTCGTATGGAGATACAAGCAAGTCGAGGGCGGTCGAACGTAATCACAGAGTGGTCGAAACCAAGTCGTAAGGAGTTACGAGTTGGTCGTGATCAAATCTGAACCGTCGTATAGAGATAGGACCTAGTCGTAAGTGATGAGGACCGGTCGTATATCATATTGCATTAAGGTTCGTCCGATATAATTTGTGTGTTTTGAGGAATCGATATGTTACGCTAGGAGTCGCTTCGACTCGTGATCGGAAGCGGTTTCGAATCACAACCGAACTACACATGAACCTCTGGTCACACACTTAACGGGTTGGAACAAACCAAGACGAATACGATTAAATGGCGTGTTCGGATAGGATCCGTCACGAGCACTATATAAGGAGGTGCATGAGGCTATTGGGAGAGATGTGAAACACCACCGAAACCCTAGCCGCCATCTCCTTGAGAGCTCCACCGTGCGACTTGGTGCCGCACACCGGCGCTCGGTTGTTCCTTCCCGGGCGTGTGGATACCGTGAGAGGCGCTACTACGATTGTTGCGCTTGAGGGCGATCCGCGATCTTCACAAGGAACCGCAGACGTTCTTTGGAGGAGACGATCGGCTCGTGAGGACATTGGACGATCGATTACGACCACTACATTGACGCGCTCTTCGTTGGACCTGGCTGCTCCAACCCTTCTTCCGCTGTTCTGCACGTCTGGTGGTAACGATCTATGATCATCTACTTGCTTGGCATCCTGGTTCGCGTGGTAGAAATTTTTGTTTGTAGCTATCGTAGCCTACCCCGTGACCCAACACAATCTCCATGTTGGCCACCTCGTGTGCGTACCGGACGTAGTGCTTGTCGACGCTGTCGCCGTGGGACCCCAGAAACATGACCTACCCGAACAACCATAGCAGGTAGGCCTCAAAGTGCCTCCTAACAACCACGTCCCCTGCGCCAGGCGCCATGCGCTCGGGCTGCAAGAAGAAATGTAGAATTCAGCAGCAAGTTTCACATACGAATTTAAGCGAGATGACAATAATTACAAATACTTACGAGAACCGGTAGATCCACTTCAAGCGTCGGCCCGTCTGTGTTTCTTGAACTTCGGTGTAGTTCTTTGCCACCGGTAGCACATCGTGGAACCTCGCTAGGAGGTCAGTGCGCCACGTGGCCGAGATGTCGTACGCCGGCAGGGGGCGGCCTACACATGGCAACCCGAGCAGGAAGCTCACGTCCTGCAGCGTCGGCGTCATCTCCCCGCACGGAAGGTGGAACGTGTGCGTCTCTGGCCTCCAGCGGTCAACCAACGCCGTCAGCAACGCCCGGTCGTACAGAAAACGCCTAGACGTACGACCACCAACACGGTCCTGATCATCCTCAAAAGTCACCTCCACCATCCTCGCTAGTGGAAGGAGGCCTGCCGCTCTCAACCTGAGTCAAAACGATTAAGAATAAACGTGAATGCACGCAAAGTAGTCATACCGCGATTGAGTGTATTAAAACTATACGTACCTCGGAATCCAGGCTGCGTGCAGCCTCCATGCCCTGATAGGCGTGCGCAACCGAAACGCGCCAAGCTCAATCGGTGCCTCGTCCTCCTGGGGGAGCACGGTACTGAGACGGCTACGGTGATGTGCATCAATCACCGGGTCAAGCAACTCATACTGACCTCCGTCCGCCATATCTACAAATTAAGTGCATACTTTGTAAAAAATGCGAAACATGTACGATAAACTACACTATACACATCTCAAATAATATACGATGAACTACACTACGTCGCTAGTCTACTTAATTCTAGTCGTTATTCTACTTGATTCTATGTCGCTAGTCTACTTCATTCTAGTCGTTATTCTACTTGATTCTATTCGTTATTATACTTAATTCTACTAGACATTATACTTAATTCTATGTTGCTATTCTACTTGATTCTATATCGATATTCCACTTCATTCTAGTCGCTATTCTACTTGATTCTAGTCGCTCTTTCACTACAATTCTATACATAATTTCGCTACGATTATCTACTCTACTTAATCCTATGTCGCTATTCTACTTGATTCTATGTCCATATTCTACTTCATTCTACTTGCTAAACTACTTAATTCTAATCGAAAAATGTACCTGCGAGATGACCGGTCTACTAGATCCACTGCTCTCTGGATCTATCTCCTCCGCGATGAACGAGCAGCGCTTCGCTACCTTTCTTTCTCTTCCCCTCCTTCTCGATTCTGTTTTTTTTTTGGAATTAAAATGAGGTTTGGAAGGATTATTACGGCATTTTATACATGGCATACTGTCGCCATTTCAACTGGCGACAGGAACCTATCGCCAGTTGAAATGGCGATAGGAACACTGTTCACATTCCTATCGCCATTTTAACTGGCGATAGGTAGTTGGACCGGCGACAGGAGCGGTCAGGGTTCCTATCGCCAGTTGAAATGGCGATAGGTTCCTGTCGCCATTTCAACTGGCGACAGGAACCCATTTCTGTAATTTTTTGGGACGATTATATATTTTTGTAATTTTGTTTTAAAAAAATATTATTTAAAAAAAAAATTCCTCAAATTGCTCTGTCATGTGATGCTAACTAGTAAATTGGCCAGCCCACTGGCCTGGAACCTATTTGCCAGACATGGCACACTTGGGCCAATGGGCCTATAGCACTCCACATTTGTGTGATTTAATTAAGCTATGTCAGTAGTTGAGCTTCAGTGCAGTCCTATAAATGTCGTTACGTACGAAGTGTTCTCAGGTTGCTTATACACCCTCTTTTTGTTATATTTGTCTGTGGAGAGAATCTAGAGTATAGTTATTATTAGTTTTTTTGACTCTTTACCCTACTTAAATACTTTGGAAAAGGTTAAGGGGTTGTGTTATGTCATTTAATAGAGGTATGTATGGTTATTTCTCATTAACTATTTTTTATATTAAGTGTTTGCTTGGTACATGCGAATGATGGACTGTGAACAAATATAGCGAAACAGAGAGTAATTTCACAGGTTATGGTGAATCGGTGATTAACAAATGTACATGTCGGTAGTTATCTGTCTTGAATGTTATGTCATTATTTGTACAAAGAAAAATGATTGTGATTTGTTTAAATTGTGTGTTTCCATACATCAATAAAATAATATGCGATGTCTGGGAGTTATTTTGCAACTTGCAGTTCCTTAGCAAATACATCCATATTTTGATGTTCAAATGGTACTACATACTTACTGTTCTGTTAATCCACTGGCTTTTGTACTACTGTCAAATCCAGTAGGCGTGCACCAATTGTCTTGTTGTGAAGAATACTTTCACTTCTTTCTGCCATGGTCAATTTTTTGTTGCTTCATTTTAGAATAGCAGTTAAATCATATGCTTAGTCAGGTTAGATTTAGAAATATTCATGTAGTCCTTGCAGTTTCTCTGTTGAAAAGCTGCCATGTTATGTTCATAATTGTACAGCAAATTCCATAAATAGGTTTCTGTTTAAGAAGGAAATATGTGCCATGGCCACATCATTTTCAGCCAATGTGTTGAATTGTTGACGTTTTGAGCAAACAGGACGTCACGCATATGCATCCGGAGGGAGTACTATGCTAAGGCCGACAGCCGCACCCCAAGCGTAGGTAGGGATAGAGGAACTTTTGATATATTTATTAGTTGATCTAAAAAAAATACAATGTTTTCTTTTTTATAGGGATGACTTGACTTAAGGCATAAGAAATAATCTCTATTTCTAAGGAAACATATCTCTAATAGATGGAATATATCTATAAGGAAGTAAACCCAACTAACAAGGAAACTAACTATTATTATCTCTATTTCCCAACTACTAATGCACTTGCGGGCCTGACGTGAATAGTGTACGACTGCTAGAGTACCTGTAATATCTCGATTTATACTAGAGAGATCATTGGGACTAGAAAGATAATTAAATGAATTAAAAAGGAAAAATTCAGAAAATTAGGACAACTTGGACCTTGGGCCATTGGCCCACGGCATTTTGGCCCCAGTGGGCTAGCCATAAAGGGGGGCCAGGGGAAGGGGGGCAGCTCCCAAACACTAAGCTATCCCAGCCCTGCCATCCACCTCCTGCTGCCGCCTATCGTGACAGCGTTTTTCACTACCGTCGCCTATTGTGGCAGCCCTTCCTCTGCCGAGCGCCTGCAGCCAGGTCTGCCGAGTCGTGTCATGGCAACCAATTCGGCTGCCATCTTCTGTCGTGGCAGCGTTTTCCATCGCCATCGCTTCTTGAGTGGCGGCGTTTTCCTTGTTATGCTTTGCCATGGCAAACACTTTCTCAGAGCGCCTCTGACCGGGTTTGCTGAGCCGTGTTGTGGCAGCCAATTTAGCTGCCACCTTCTTCCATGACAAGGAGAGGGAAAGAGAGGCCAACAAGGGTTTTGAGCAGTAGATGAAAAGAGAAGGAAAGAAGGAGAAGAAGAAGGAAAGGAAGGAAAAGAGGAGGAAATTCATGAGGTTTTCTTGATCCTTCGTGTTCTTTAAGGGTAACGCTTGTTAATACCTATGATTTGCCATGGTTTAGTTGTTATTAAGGTTGTAGATCATTTTTCCTAGGGTAAGATTGTTTTTCAGCATGCCCTAGTTCGTCGAGGTTAGATGCAGAACCTTACGGGGGCGATTCAAGGTATTAAGGCTCGGATTCAGAGGTCAATCCAATTAGATAAAAGTTATATAATCTTGTTAGCATTTTAGGAAGGTATGGATCATTAGAATCGCAGTATCGAGTGAAAAGTTAGAGCCTCGGAAAGGTCGTTGTCCATAATTTGGACGTAGCTGGCAAACGTTGTGAAGATGTATTTGTTTCTTATAGCAAATGGCAGAATTAAAATTTGGTCATAACTTGAATAAGCTAGTAAATTTTGTGTAGTTTCCATAACTGGTATCTTTTACACTTTTTCACGTTTTAGAATTAAAGATATGAAATTGTGAAGCAGACTGTCCTAACATATTCTAGGATAGTCTTTGGGAAAGGAAATAGGGGAAGAAAACGGTAGAATTAGAGGTTTGTCATAACCAGGAAGTTGTAGGCTTTTTTGTTAGGATTTCAAAAAGTATTTGTTGGTTGAATTTGGAGTTAGGATGAATAAGTTAGAGAGTTTTTACTATTGGAACAGCGGGTAGTGCGCTTGTTGGTTTTGGGTTAATTGGGCTAATTTGGCGTAGACATGCGATGACGATAGGTGTAAAGTGTGGGTGCTGTGATGTTGTGATTTTGAGATTTATCTTGCATTGTTTATCTAGGGAGTGTGGCCTCTCGTACCTTGCCGCTGTCTCGCTATCCAACTCCATGGGGATAAAGAGGTAAGTGCATGGTAGACAGTGATCAATGGTGGATCGCTGTATTCTTTATCACTCATTATTATTATATTATTTTTGCTTTCATCTTATTTAATTGCAAAAAATATGAGTGGTCATGATATTAATTGCATTGATGAATTTAAGAATGTTGGATGATTGTATTATTGATGAACTTATGTTAAATTGAGTATTAATAAGCATCATTGCATGAAGAGAAGGTTATCATGGTGATTACATATCTACCTTGTTGGTAGAGACTCCATGGGAGTGGAGGAGGTCCTCGATCCTTTTGGAGGACGGGCTTGATAGTGAACATTGTCGCGAGTGTTCACTCACGCTATACCGGTATAGGTGAAAGGAGTTACATGTGGACATGTGGTTGTAGAATCAAGGATGACCGACTAGAGGGGGTGAATAGGAGGTTTCTAAAAATCTTTCAATTAACTATTAATTTTATCTAGAATGCCTTAACAAAGAAACCTAGCACAATTCAAAAAATAAATTCTATGCTATTAGACAACTTTGAAGCTATGTCTATACCAAATACAATCCTAGCCAAGCAATTCTACACAATTAAATTTTCTAGAAAAGTAAATGTGGAATAAGTAAAGACAAGAGATAAACCACAATGAAGACAAACGATGTTTTTCTGTGGTATCGAAGACTTACCGGTCTTCACTAGTCCACGTTGAGGTAAGTCCAAACGAATTGGACCGACTCCACGAATTAAGCCTTAACCACCTCGATTCCATGAGTATTGCTCTTTCTCCACTCTGGAGTTGGTGAGCATCAACCAATCACAACCGTTGCCGGGCCTCTTCACAATCGTCTTGAAGAGATCACCGCGCAAACTTCCTCCAAAGCTGTCTAGGTGCCGGCAAGCACCAAGAGTAACAAACCACAGTGTTTGCTTGAGGAATATCAAGTGCCAACAAGATCAACTAATGATGCAATGCACTTGAATGCTCTCAACTACTTCAAAATGTGAATTATGATCAAATGGGTAGTAGAGAGTGCACTAGAGGCTCAAATGTATTCAATGAGGTTCAATGTGCTCAAAGGTTCTAAGCTTGATGTAGGTGGGGGGGGGGGTATTTATAGCCACCACCAACAAAACTAGCCGTTTGAGGCTTTTCCCTGAAAAAATCAGCACAAGCGGTAGTACCGCTGTATAAAACTGGTACTACCATTCTTCACTAATCAACGGTCGACTGTTGTTCATTTAATACGCCAGAACTAGCCGTTACGGAAAAGGTGTGGCACTACTGCACTCACAAGGTTCGGTACTACTGCATCGCGGTAGCACTGCTTGGCTCAATCGATATTACCGATGTCGAGAGGATTAGAAGAAACTCAAAAAACACACTCTCTGGGAAAAAAGTACCGTCAACTAGACTCCGGTACTACCGCTCAGAGGTAATACCGTTTCTCAAACGCGATACTACCGATCTTCCGAGGAGATGAAAACTCCCAAAAGCATGCTCTCTGGAATAAACATACTGCTAGGAAAAACCCAACACTACCACACACCGATAGTACTGCTCATAGAATGCGATCATACTGATTTTCACTGAAGAATTTCCAGAAGCAATTTTAAATGCAATGCATGACTCCTAGTTGATCAAGATGACACAAAATTAGATCCTCAAGCTACTAGCCATGATTCCTCTTTATAGAATGGCATCTACCCTACAATCCGATCTTTTCACCAAAGCACCGAGATCGGTAAAATCTATAAAGAGTCCTTAGGCTACAATATACCTTTTTGTCTTGAGCCATGTCGATCTTTTATCATCTTTGCATTGCCATTTCCATGTCATGATTCAAACTCTGGGAATAAACCTTGAAAACATCTTAGCACACATATTAGTCCCATAATATATTGTTGTCATTAATTACCAAAATCATCTTTAGGGGCCTAGATACTTTAAATTTCTCACTCTTTGGTAATTGATGATAGCCTAAGCAATATGTATGAATTTGAAGAGTTTGAATATACATCATGTTAGAAACAAGTGGCATATTCTTGTTTTGACTTTTGTTATACAAATTATTCTTTGAAATGAGTTTCAAAATGGATGAAGAATTAGTTTCTTTTAAAGTCAATCAATCAAATAAACAAAACTCCCCCTAAATATATGCATATTGATTCATGAAGTGATTTTCATGCACATGTGAATTTTTTTTTTGGAAATTTTGGTGGTGTTTCCTTTATTTATTGAATATAAGGAACATGTAAAGATTTACCATTTGAGGACAAGAGAATATAGTCATGACAATGATGCTTGATAATATAAACTTGATAAACATAAGCACAAATAGAGTAGTATATCATAAGTACTACAAAGCATCATGTTTTAAGATTCACTTAGACTATTACAAGCAAACATAATAGGACATTACATAACAAAATAGTCTCCAACTAGATAAAGTGTGTGTGTCTATATATATATATATAAAAGATAACATAATATAAGTCTTGAAACAACTTCAAATTCCATTAAGTCTTCTTGTCTCTCCCCCTTGAACCATCCCCTTCAATCTCTCCCCTTTTGGCATCAAGTACCAAAAAGGAATCACTCCTGTGGTGAGAGATCATGGTGTCGACGTCGGCTATAATGCAGAGGAGAGGAAGGAGCTGTCGAAGAAGAAGGGGGATGCTCAAGAGTGCTCACACGATGAGCTAAGGATGCCAATTGATTGTTTGTTTCTATCTATGCATCTCGAAACTCTATATGTGCATCTCGAATCTCCATAATAGCTGAATATATTTGAGAGAGAGAGATGGGATCTGCAGCAGGAGCATTTTCTTGAACTTGAGCTGGGGCTTCCACTTCTTAAGCACGAGGAGGAACTACTAAAGGAATTAGGGCACCTTCTCTTGGCTTATAAGGCTTGTGAACTCCTGGTCGTGCTCCACAGAAGTGCGTTTTCCTCATGGTGAGAGCCATAATATATGGTGCAAAATAAATCCTTTTAACTCTATCATTCTTGGAAGGGGCTATCTACCTGATTATAAGATCCACCACATCAAACTTTTTCCCTTTCATGATGTAATCAATTAGATTCCACGCATGTCCACGCACATCATCTAAATTTCCGCTCTTTGGGAAGAAAGTGTGATATATGATCTGGTTAATCAAGCTTGGAAGAGGAAGCAAACCTGCAATCTTCCCGGGTGTATATCTTACATTGCTATCATAGAAGTCACACCAAGCCGGGGTCTGAAGCGCTGCACGATTATAGACCTTTTCCCATGAGCCTGAGTAAGTCCTCAAGGCTTTCTCAAAGTCAGCCTTAGAAGCTTCTACTCTCTGAGTTTCTGTCATCCATATCATTTGATCGAAGTTTGGGAGACATAAACTGTGGCATAGAACTGTCTGATTATTTCTTCATTGTAATCACATTTTAGTGCCACTAAATCTTGTAGCCTAGCTGCGTGAAAAAGATTGTAGGCTCCAGCAAATCGGTCAAGAGAGCTCAGATGTGCCCAATCCACATACTTGTAGTCAGTAAATTGTCTGTAATGGCTGCAGAGTTGGGCAAAAACTTCTTGTTGAAAACGAGTGTGAAATCTTGAATTTGTTGAGCTTGCTGGTTTTTGAAATTGGTTTGGATGGTGAAGGAGAGCAAAATTTTCAGCTGGAATCTGCATGAGATCTACTGTAGGCTCTTCGGCCTCTGCCATATCCTCATCCTCTTCGCCATCCTCTTCATCTTGTTCCTAAGAGAAGTCCTCATCCTCTTCCTCATTTTCACTTGATTATTCTTCTTCTTTAGATTCTTGAGTTGGCTTGGAGGATTGGCCTTGATCTTTGGTTCTCATAGCTTGAAGAAAGGAATCAGTTCCTAAATCACTATCCTCCCTTTGAGCTGGGGAAGTTCTCATAGAAGCTGATTTCCAGGAAGCTGCCTTTCGGTGACAAGGTCCTGACTGAGTCTGGGAGGATCATATCATTCAACAGGTTCTTCTTGAGAGGTAGCATTCTTGCGAAGAGTGGTTTTAGTCCTCGGCATGTTCGCTAAGATAAGAACAACAATTAGGACAAAGATAAGATAGGATTAAAGTGTATGAGCATGATAAAATCAATTTTGTTCTGCAGGAACGGTAGTACCTGTCGACGATCGAGTCGCCGATCTTACAAAATAAATAGAGGAGAATGGCAAAGAGTTCTTGGGAGAGAATGAAACCGCTCTTTATTGCTATGAACTGGCTATTACAGGGGGTGCCCTTAACAAGGCAATAGACTAACTCTAAGTACACAGAGCGTAAGGGTTGCTATGCTCTTGAATCAGGCTTGAAACATGAATCTAATGCTGATTATGATGATTCAATCCGATGGAATGCCATTGTCCTTTCTACCGTTCGTAGTTTCCTTTAAGTAGTCGACGAAGTGGTGGTAGTTACTTCTTGAAGAGACGCCTGTTGAAAGTGTCGCGACTGGTCGGAGCGAGGCGGTAGTTGGTGAAGTTTCAACCGTTCGACGGTTGATATCAGGGAATGACGTAACCACATGATGGTTATTGTCAGTGACTTAGAGCCATGAAATGTCGTGTGGTTTGGAGTGATTAAGCACATGTTCCATTCATCACATGGAAGGTATATACTTGGAATTGAGTCCAAGTGCCATTTCATTGTTTCTACGAGTAGTTACCTGGTCGAGCAGTTGGTATAGGACCTCTTCGACTAGGGTACCCATGATGTAACCTTTGGAATCCTTATGACCATGGAGGTCGTTATCCTTAGGGGTTACGACCATGAAGACATATGGTCTTTTATTATATATTAAAGTAATACATAGAGATTTTAATCCTCGTCAGCTAGTCCCTGAGCTTTAAATGAATTGGTCGTGTGAACACTCTCTCCCGATGAAGTCGTATCGAGCAGACCCTCATTTAATGCCGTGACATACGAGATGGTCTGTATTCACTTTAAAGTTGAGAAACTACCTTGGAAACCGAAATTTTTTTCTGTCCATGGGAAAAAGTTTGTCCGTTGGACTCTTGGGTAACTCCTGATTGTAGTTAAGGAACTACGGCTATTAAATGCCCATTGCTCTTAGCTTTAGGGTTTTTATGCTCCTAGTTTTTCCTCCAATCCTTTTCATCTTCTCGTGAAGAATCTTCTCCGATCTCCTTTCACTCTTCCATCGAGAGCTCCCTCCGACCTCTGTTCATCCACTCGAAGATCTCATCATGTCAGACTCGATCACCAAGTGGTTGGTTTCAGATCTGAGTGGGAAGAAGCTCAAGGCTCTGGAGGAGGCTGGGATGCTTTCTGACAAGAATCTAATCAAATGGAGATTAGCGGCCGGACAACACTTTCCGAGCCGTGAAGAAGGGGAGATTCCTATCTTCCTCGTCTATGTTGAGTGCGGGCTCAGATTTCCAGTGCACAAGTTCCTCCCCAAGGTTCTAGAGCACTATGAAGTTGAGCTGGTGAATCTGGCCCCAAATTCCATCACCAACCTCAGTATCTTCGTCTATCTTTGCGAGGCATACTTGGGTATCCGACCAAACCTAAAGGTTTTCAAGTATTTCTACAAGATGGCGAGATCGGGGAAATCGCCTGCCGGGCCTAGGGAGTGCTCCTGCGAATCCACGACGGGAAGGCCAATGAGTACATCTGGATGTTTTCGAAGTCTTTGTGGTCGTTATGGAAGAAAATTTGGTTCTACATGACGGTCGCGAAAGAGGACGGCCTCTACTTCGCCGACAAGGTGGCGAGCGAGAACCTCAACTGGCGGTCTACGGAGAAGAAGGAAGGATGGGTCCGAAGGGTGATCGATGCCATTCGAGACCTCAGTGCCAAGGGATTGACTGCTTGGCACGTGGTTAGGTACTTTTTCATGAGCCAGATTAGTCCCTTGAAGCTCCGAGAGCATTCCTTGCTTTGGTATATTGGTTGTGACGAAGCGATCAAGGACTCGAAGGAAGGTAAGTCTTGAAAAACTCCGGCCAATATGGCCTATTTAGTTGATTATCTTATAACCTTGAAATCTCTTTGTCTTTTTGAAGTCCTTTCCTCTGATATCAAGGCCGCATTCCTGGGTATTTTGGCCATCGTCTCTGAAGAAGAGAGACTGAGAAAACTCAATGTAAATAACCACATTTTCTTCATCTTTTATATATCCTCCGATCTATATATGATTTTGCTCTAATATTTAGGCGGCCGGGTTGAGGATTATCAAATCCGTAGAGGATTCTACTTCTACCATTGTTCCGACCGATTCTTGCTCAGAGACCGCACAAGACGATGGTCTCCTTGAGGTAAAAAAGAGCATTTGTAGAAATGAATATATAATTTAGATGTAAAATTCCATCGCCTGATTAAACTTGAGTTGTAATTTAGACGGGAGAGAAAGAAGATCCGCAGACCGGAGCTGCGGAGGTCGTTGGCCCTAGGGAAATCGTTCACGACCTGATAGCTGCTACCAAAGCAGCTATCCCGGAAACCAACAAAGACACCATTTCTGACCAGCTGGTCAGGGACCTCGACCAACTGGTCAAGGATATCACTTCTGACCAGAGGTCGGGGGATGTCATGGGTGCAACCAACCCTACCAGTTTAGAACTGGTGAAATCAGTTGACAAGAAAAGGAAGGCTGACGCTACTAACTTTGCTCCAGCGTACTTCAGGGTCAAGACAAACAAGAAGTCCAAATATGCATACATAAACAAAATTATGTAAATACATACCTTTAATGTTTATGATGTCCTTAAGATCTTGAATTTCTTTTCTTGAATTTTCAAAGGTCTCTGGTGTTCCGGTTGCCTCCGACCAGAGCACTCCTCAGGAGAAGATTCCTGAGAAAAAGGAGGTTGAGCCAGCCCCCGAGCAAGTGGCAGTGCCAGCGCCTGCTCAGGAACCTGCGGCGGCTCCAATTCCGCCTAAGGAGGCAGAAGTTCCAAAAGGGTCCTAGCAGGTTCCGACCACTACTGAGGTCCTTCAGGGAATTTCTCCGAAGGCCCCTCATCCTACCGGCTTCCCCCATCGTCATCGAATCTTCTACGATGAAGAACTCGACGAGGCCTAGGATAGAATATCGGACCATGAAGCAGAGACAAGTTCTGATATTATTTTTGCCAAGTATAATGATATGGCAATCCGGGTAAGTATCCACGACCACTTCCATAGCCTTTTTCCCTAAAGTTTTAAAAAAAACTAAAAGAGTTTGCCATATCTATAGCATATCATGGAGAACTTTGCTGTGGTCGGAGGACTGACCCAGCGAATAAAACTCTTGGAGAAAAGAAACTCCGAATTAGAAAGTAAGAACTTTCTTCTTGTCTTTTCCTCTCTTTCTTTGCTATCTTGTTTCTCTTCTATTAATTAACTTCTTCCTTTATCATATTTGATAGATCCAGAGAAAATTAAAGAAGAGATTGTTGGGACCGGATTTCTGCATCCTAACCCTCTTTGTATTTCTGCACTAGTCCCATGATCAGTAGCTAGTGCACACAGAAGAACATCGTTGATAACAAGTTCGAACCATGAAATAACATTAATAAACAACTGAGTGCCGGCCTTATGGCCACTTATTTCAAAAGAGGTCAACAGACCTTAAGTCTTACAGCAGTGGAAACAACAAAAGAGTAAACTCTGAGTGGTGACCCATCAAATTGCCCACTGGCATTCGACTAGGGAGTGTGGCCTGGTACTCCGGATGTCCTTCATCACAGCCACATGCGAAGTAGTTGTAGTCATCCACGGCACCATTGAAGACTTCTGAGATTTATTTTAAGTGTAGCATGTGACTACATAAAGTACTCAGCGAGTCTTGGGAAACATGCATATGCATAGCTTTAACAAATGAGGCTTACATGGTTCTTTTGCACAAAGCAATATTTTAAGTTTAGACATCTTTCATAAAGCACATTTGACAAAAGTAGTTTCAATAAATAAATAAATTGTATCACCAGTGAAGGTTCTTGCTACCAACCACTAGCATCAAGGCTCTAGCCGCCAAAGTTTGAAGGATAGGGCTCTAGCTGCCAGAAAACTTCCCGAGAGTCCCAACTGCTCCCGGTTCCCAAAATTTACTCTTTTGAAAACAAACCAAAATCTACCATGTGAAAACGCATCTTGCCCGCCCTTGACCGTGGGAATGGCTATTCGAATAGTTTTAACACTCTACAGAGGTTGTATAGCTTGACCCACATGAGATAATCAGTTTACAATGTCCGTTTGACACACTTCCGAAGGTGTGTGACTAAACGATTATGACAAGACTTTTACAATACTTTATCCTAACATTAGCCTGCCTGATGAGCTTAACCCCAAGTTTGGAAATCATTTACCAATGACCCGGAGCTCACCGTTGTGGGGGATAACCTGCCCAAACATGGACGTCTATTACCATCGCCCAGCGCAAGCCCCAACAGACATGGACGTCAATTACCATCGTGTGCACTACTAGGTAACTCCTATCATCTATATAGCCTGCTGACATAATGCTAGACCATAGTAAATTATTTAGCCAAGTCCTTCCCATTTAGGACATGTGGTTGCACGGTATTGCTCAGTTTGGATAATCACAAGCGCCGGTCCTTAATATGACTTGGGCGGAACTTTACACAATACAAGTTCTCGTGCTCTAGCTGCACTCGCCTGAACTTACCATCTACCCAAGTCTAAAACATATTTTCATTATTTTATTTTATTTTTCAAATACTGACATTACATAATGTCATACATTTTCCAAACAAAGCATAAAGGGTAATAATGGTTTTTTTCTTCCCCAAAGGTTAAATAAAGCTGTAAAGCTTGTCTAAGCAATTATACCATTACAAAACTATTCCGCAAAGTTGTAATCAATATTACGAAATTTCTACGCTAGGGTTGCAAATGTATATGATAACCAATATCAAGGAAGTCATTAACAATCTTTAGGTTTTAACTAACAACCTACAATTTAAACTCATCATTTAAATAAAATAGCAATGCATAATAATTAAAAATTGAAAACATAATTTATAAATCATAGGTTCAAAATGGTCAAAGGAGACTCGCCTTCAACGTAAGTTGCAGTTGCCGCGTCTAGTTGGTCCAAACTGGTGTCGGCGACGTCGGATTCTATATACGCGAAACGAACCAAATAAATAACATAAATAAAATAAAAGCAAAAAAATAAACACTGAAAAGTAGAGAATGAATTTAGATGAATTTAGGAGAAAGAATTGACGGATTCGGAGTTCGTATGAGGGAGAACAAATTTCTAGAAGTTTGATTCTCACAAAAAAAAATGAACATGCTACAGTACTAGACTGCATGTTTCGGTTTCACTGAATTCTACAGAACAGAGCCAATGCAAAGTGTGAATGACAAGAGGGGTCCATCTTCTAGTGAGTTAATAGAGAAACCAAAGAGACGAGATGAGTCTATGGCTAGAGGGACCAAGATGGTGAAGTAACAGAGAAAGAAATAGATAGAAAATGCTGAAATTCAGTGTTTTGGAGCTCCACTGTTCTGGTAATCCTGTTTTTTGGTTTGCTGATTTTTAGAACTGAAGCAACGAGCATTGACTAACTATAAGGGACCATATGCTAATGAATGAATAGAGAATGAAAATATAGAAAAGAATGAAGTCATTGACTTGTGGACCCAAGAAGTCATAGACTCAAGGTTCAACCAACAGAAGACATGTCCAGAACTAACATCATAGAAGCTCCAGAGCTTCATGGCCATGGTGATGGCGCTGGTGAGGTAAGCGGCGAGGTGGCCAGTGAACGGGCAAAATGGAACCCCAACGAGGTACTCTACCTGATGGTGGTGGCGGTTTGGCCGAAGACGGAGCAAGGCGACGACAACGCGCTCGGGGCACACGGACGGCGGTGGCACACGGGGGTGTGGCTCTCCGGCGAAGGCGAGGGAAGCACGATGTAGAACGCGACGATGCGAACCCTATGGTGGTGGTGGCTTGGAGAGAGGACCTTTGATGGCGACGCAGTCCGACGGAGAAAGAGTTTCGACGACGCACGGTCGTCGACGAAATCCGGGCAAACGGTGGGGAGTTAGGTTGAGAGGTTTGAGGCGAATCGAAAAGGGGGGCCGGGAACACACGTGTTGGAAATATGCCCTAGAGGCAATCATAGAGATGATGATATTTCGTTGTATCCATGATTTAATAAATGTTCCTTGAATATTGCCTTTGTGTTGATTAACAAGTATGTGACTTGTTTGTGAAACTCTTCACTTGTATGGTTATTCTAAAGATTGTCCCTAGTCAGAGTTCATGTGAGGACACATGTGAATGATGGATTAGCACATGTATCGGTTGATGACCATGTTTCACAGGTCATAGACATGGAGATGTCAAACCAATAATGTGGACACATGTTTAGAACATGGGGTTGGACCGACCCAACATGAGACATAACAATTATACTTATGGTTCTCTCTACACAATGTGTACGCCTTGTCCTTAGACCTGAGATTGTCGCATGTACTTGAGATGTGAATCGACCTACTTAGGGGCTATCAAACGCTACTCCGTAACAGGGTAGTTATAAAGGTAGCTTTCGGGTTTGTCATGAAGCATGCTGCGAGGCATGGTCAGTCGAGATGGGATTTGCCCCTCTCTACCTGAGAGAGATATCTCTGGGCCCCTCGAGTGATCGGATCCAGAAATGCATGGCCATGCTACTTAAGGTTAAGAGTTAACCTAGTAAGGGATTCCGAATCACAGGATCGAGAAAGAGTGGTCAGCTTGGAGCTCGACCGAATATCGTGAGGCAAAGGGATTGGCATGTACATAACGTTGTGATGGTTCGTCCGATATGATCTTTGTGTACGTTTAGGAGTTGGCACGTCTTGCTAGAGACCGCTACCAACTATTGACCAAGTATGTATACTCGCGTCATGTCTAAACATACGTGAACCTATAGGGTCACACACTTAAGGGGCTGAAGCCTAATTCGGATTGGATCCGAATTAGACTGGGCATTGAGTCCTAATGGGCCTCTATTAGTAGAAGCCCATTGTAAGGACGTCTATAAAAGGAGGGCAAGGGCGCACAGGTTTGATGATGAGTTTTTCGTGACACCATCAAACCTCGCCGCCACCCTCCCACGCCCTAATCGCCGCGCGGATCTAGTAGTCCGGCGGCGACGCTTCCTCCGCATGTGGATACCTTTGAGGCGCCAGATCAGAAGCGTTTGGACGAACCGCAAGAGAGGAGTCAGATGGGACGCCATGGCGAGGACGAGGAAGTAGTACGACTACTCTACCCCGACGTCTTTGCATCAACTTAGTACGACTACTCGCCCGACGTCTTTGCATCAATTCCGCTTTTCTTGGCGTCTAGTGGTAAGACCGTGATCTATAACTACAGTGATCTTGGTTTACGGGTAGAATTTTTATTAATTTGCGCTAGTGTAGCCTACCCGTGGCCCTTCAACACGGTGCTCCTTTTATACTGTGGAGGAGATGCTCAAATCGTCGGGAAATGTTTGAGGATTAAATGAGCAATTTTGGGTTGAAATGAAGAACGAAGGAAACTGTAAAATTGATTGTATGTAGTGGAGGAAACGTGCAATTAAAGGTATGGTAATGTGGGTGAGGTTAGTGGGAACGTTTCGCTTCAGACGAAATAATTTTTAATGGCTTGAGTGGGGAGAAAATAGGAAAGAGGTGGCCGATAGCCATTGATGCTATTGGACGTCGGGTTGGCTCGGGCTGCACGGCGTGGGGGCAAGGGAGAGGGGAGGGGCGGCGCGGTGAGGGGTGGCCGGCGGTGAGGTCGGCGGTGGCTGGCGGCAAGGGGTGTGTGAGAGCAAGGGGAGGGGCGGCGCTGGCCATGGAGCATGGCTCTCGGGAAGAAAAGCTAACAGAGAAACAAAACGCTTCGGGAGGAAGATGAAAGGAGGAGAGAGAAAAAAAGAAATAAAATAAAATAAAATGCGAAAAAAAAATCCAAAAATAAAAGAAATTAAAAAAAGTCCAAGAAAATCCCACAAAAATCCTTGGAACTTGAATAAGTCAAATAAAATAATTTTGAATTTAATTGATGCTTATTTTAATCATTCAAAATGTTTTTCATTTTTCCAAAATTTCAAATTAAGCTTTAAATTAATCTAATAAAATGCAAGCCAATCATTTTTATTTTTAAAGCTTCAAAAAGGCTCTTTGAATTAGCAGGAACTCCAATTTAAAATCTAACTCTTTGAATTACTTATTTTGAAATATTTTTTTAAAGGCCAAAATTTGGGATATTGTAGAGATCGTGGCCAAGGAAGCCGTAATAACAAAGCTTGAAGGCGAATGCCAAGCTAAGGACCGATTGATCAAATTCTTGATGACCAGGAACAACGAGATTATCGACACTTGTGAGAAGAAAAGTCAAGGTAATTGGTCGTAAGCTTAACTAGGTTACTATTTGTTCTGATTACAACTATTTATCTTTGGTTCACTCGTGTAGAGCAAACTCAAGAAATAACCAGAGCGAAGAAAGCTCTTGAGTTCGAGCATGACCAGGGGGTAGAACTTGATCGGGGCCTTGACGAAAAGTTAAGGCTCTGAACAAGATGCTTTTCGATATGAGATCGGGATTGCAACTGCCTCTCTTGAAGGATCCTGTAGAGAAAATTAACTTCCCGGGTCAACAACTCGAAGATCTCGGAGGTCTGCTTAAAGCTACTCGGGATAACTGTGCACAGACGATAAGGGAAGCTGTTGCTAATGGTCAGCTTTGCTCTGGCAAAACTGAAGGCCTCCGACCCCTCCGTGCATCTCGAAGCTGTTGAAGAAGATTTCAACTGTTCGGGAGATAAAGCAACCATGCTTATCGAGGAAATGGCGCCTCTCAGAAACAAGATTGTGGAGGAAATGGAAGTCAGATCTCCAGCGCGTAGCAACCAGTTGGGTGATTCTAAATAGATGGTTGTAATATAAGAATTGTAAAAACTTACCTTTTACCATCAGTAAAGTCTGTGTTTTATCTCTTTATTTTGCTAAGTACTCATATATTTCCTAGCTCCTGACTGCTTTTATTAGTAGAAGAACTTTACTAAATAAGCAGTACACCAGAAAAAAGAGCATAAGCTACGACCATGGTACAAAGTATGTGTTGATTATGTAATAAAATGATCTAAGTAGCACTAGGAAATCAATGTGGTTTGAACCAGTGTATGACTTCGATTAGCTTTAGATCCTTTCCATAATCAAAATACTGTATAGTACACTAAGTGGCCGAAAGATATTTTTTAGACTCAGCTTGATGATAAGAAACCATGCAAAGAATGTATGCAAAAAATGATAAGTGGCCTTGTTTATACTTATCATCCAAACTAGTAGTAAGGGTTGCTAAGAACCAAAGACATAAAAAGCACTTCGCAAAACGTGCTTATACTCAAGTTCCGACTGGCAGCGAAGATCATAGGAAAAGAACCGTCGCTAGGAAGCTCCTTCTAGTGGGTAGGACCACATGCGGAGAGGAGAGATTTCGACTAGGAGGCTTTCTGTGTCCCGACCAGTAGCCAAAACAAGAGTAGAACATAATGGTGAAATGAAGTCCATAAGTTCTATAGCATGTAATTAACTATATCAAGTTGGTTGTGTTATGCTCCTTTTACTCGTATGTTTCTTTGATAAAAGAGTGTGGTAGCGCGTGAGAACCATTGACTTAATGGTCATAACTAGGACCCTTACGTTGTTTGACTTATATATCTTTGCCAAAGAGTAACAGAGATCTTTTAAAAGGATATTGGAGAGAATTTGGTCTTCTCCGACCAACTAGACAACAATAGTAGGCAACCAGAGTATAAGTACAGTCATATAAATAATATCACTCATCAAATAAAGTAAAGAAATGATAAATATTTATTAAAAATTGACAAAATGTAAAATACATTTATACAAAGAACTTACACAATTGGTCAATATTCCAAGAGTTTGACAAAACACGCCCGTCTGACATAGCTAGTTGTACCGAACTAGGTCTGGTGACTTCGACTACAATGTATGGACTTTCCCATTTGGGAGAAAGTTTATTGTGATTACCCTGGTTCTGAATTTTTTGTAGAACCATATCACCTACATCTAGGCTGCGAGGTTGCACCTTACAACTGTGGTACCTTCGCATGGCTTTTTGCTAAACCACTGATCGTATAAGAGCTTGGTTTCGTCGTTCTTCAAGGGAATTGATGTCGTCGAGTCTTCGTTCTATCTGATCGTTCTCATTGAAACAATCAATTGGAGCGGAGCCAATTTTCAGTTCTAGAGGAACCAGAAAAAATGGTGTTTCACCAGTCGCACGATTGGGCGTGGTTCGAACGGCTCATAATACAGAAGGATGTTCTTGAACCCAAGCTCTTGACCATTTTGTTAACTAGTCGAATACTCAGCGTTTCATTCCTTGCATTATGATACCATTAGCTCGCTCGACTGCTCCATTGCTATGCGGATAAGTGATAGAAGTGAAATGTATCTTGATACCTAGATCCTCGCAGAATTCCTAAAACTTTCCGCTAGAGAACTGGGTACCGTTATCTGTGATTATATGACTGGATATACCAAATCGTGTAATCACGTTTTTTGTGAGAAACCTCTTAGCTGCTTCAATTGTTGTTTTAGCAATTGGCTCGACTTCTATCCATTTTGTAAACATGTCAATTATGATGAAAAGAAATTCAAAGCCCTCGGGTGCTCTTTAGAAATGTTCTAGAATATCTAGTCCCCAGGTTGAGGCCAAGAAAGATGTATGGTTTGCAAAGCTTGTACTAGCTGATGTACTTGTCGATTATGAAATTAACACTATGCGCACTTCGTCACGAGCTCTTTTGCATCATGAAGGGCAGTTGGCCAATAGTATCCTTGCTTGAAGGCTTTACCGACTAGTGTTCTGTAGGAATGATGTGCTCCACAGACTCCTCCATGAATGTCGGTTAATTAGCAACTAAAGGCCATCCGTTTGAGATATGCATCTCATCAACACTCCGTGAGATCCTCGTTTATACAAGATACTTTTGATCAGAGTATATGATTTGGCTTTTCGAGCTATATGATCAGCCTCTACATCATCGTCAGGAATAATGCCATGCTGAAAGTAATTGTAGATCGATGTTATCCAATTTCTACCGGGGTCGAGCTGTACGACCTGTGGAGCATCTATGTTCTCAGGATCGATTTGTATGACCTCTATCCGAACACTTATGCCCTTGGAATGCTCGACCACTGAGGGTGAATCGATTTGCTCGAGAAAAACTCTAGGCGGGACATGTGACCTTGTTGAGGCCATCCGTGCCAACTGGTCTGCTAGAAAGTTTTCCTTTCTAGTAATGTGTTGGATCTAGAAACTGAAGAAGTGCTTTTGGAGTTTTCGTACTTCCGCCAAATAAGATGACATCTTGGTACTTGAGCATTGAAACTCTTTCCCAACTTGATTCGCTACTAGTTGAGAATCGCCTTTCACTAGTAATTTACGAATCCCGAGCGCTCTGGCTGCTCGGAGTCCTACCAGTAAACCTTCGTATTCTGCCACATTGTTTGTAGTAGGAAAGTTTAGCTGAATGACATATTTGATGTGTTCTAAAGTAGGGGATATTAAGACAACTCCAGCCCCCCGAGCCATTGAGCATTAAGGAACTGTCAAAGCATATTGTCCATTCATCGTCGTGTTCGTACTTGGGCCCTTGCATGGGTTCAGGGTTTGTCCATTCGGCAATGAATTCTGCTATTTCCTGGGACTTGATTGCTGTTCGTGAGATGAAATGGAGGTCGAACGCCCCCAGCTCGACTGACCATTTTGCTATCCATACTGATGATTCCCTGTTTCTGATAACTTGACCAAGGGGATATCTGGTCGGTACGACCACCTTGTGGGCCTGAAAGTAATGCCTTAGTTTCCTTGAAGCCATAAGAAGATCATAGAGCAACTTTTGTACTTGTGGGTATCTTTCCTTAGGTCTATGTAAGACTTCGCTTACATAATATACCGGTCATTGAACATTGTCACGTTCTATGACCAGTACACCGCTGACTGCTTGTGGTGTTGCAGCCACGTAAATCAACAATGTTTCTCTCAATCTTGGAGAAACTAAGATTGGGGCACTTGTAAGGTACTTCTTAAGTTCTTCAAAGGCATCGTTTGCCTCTTTAGTCCACTCAAACTTCCATACTTTCGAAAAAGTTTGAAAAAAGAGAGTCCTTTTTCACCTAACCGTGCTATGAAATGACTTAGCGCTACCATACCGTCGGTTAGTTTTTGGACTTCCTTCTTTGTGGTCGGAGGGTGCATCTGGTCGATGGCCGATATTTTTGCAGGGTTTGCTTCAATTCCTCTAGCTGAAATTAGGAATCCAAGAAGCTTTTTAGAAGAAACTCTGAACACACACTTCTTTGGATTTAACTTAAGGTTATGCCTTCTTAAGTTGTTGAAAGTCTCGTGTAGGTTAGAAATGTGGTCGCCAGCGTTGGCACTTTTCACGACCAAGTCAGCAACGTAGGCTTCTAGATTTTGACCTATCTGAGGATTAAAGGTTTTTTGCATCAATCTTTGAAAAGTTGCACTAGCATTTTTGAGACCAAATGACATCTTAATATAGCAGTAAGTGCCATATGGAGTGATAAAGGAAGTTTTCTCTTCATCATCTTTACTCATATTAATCTGGTGGTACCCTGAGTACGTATCTAAAAAACTTAACAACTCACACCCGAAAGTAGAGTCTACAAGTTGACCAATGTGTGGAAGGGGATGTCATCCTTCGAATAGGCTTTATTAAGATCTATGAAGTCAATACGCATTCGCCATTTTTCATTGCTTTTTATAGCCGTTACAGGGTTGGCGAGCCACTTTGGGTGGTCGACTTCACGAATAAATCCATCCTTGAGGAGCTTGTCGATCTCTGACTAGATTGCCTCCTTTCGGTCAGGTGTGAAGTGCCTTAGCCTCTAATTGATCGGTTTTTTGTCAGGCTGGAGAGCTAGCCTGTGCTCGATCACCTCTCTAGGGACTCCGGGCATGTCGGACGCCTGCCAGGCGAATACATCCTGGTTTGGTCGAAGTAAGGAGACGAGCGACTCTTCCTATTTGGGGTCGAGTCCTGTCCTGACCAGTACCTTTTTGACAGATGCATTAGCGTTTCCTAACCCAGACAGTGTGTTGGCGCTTTCCAAAGGAGCGTCTTTGCTGAGTGGTACCTCTTTGGTTTGGTTGGAAGGTTTTGGCGCCATCTTTGGCCTCGAGTGCTTGACTTGCATGGTAGGCGGATTAGTTTCCCTAGTCGAAAGCTCATCGACTAGTTCTAAGGACTTTCGATCACATGCATAAGCCATTTTTCGATCTCCTCAAACCGTGATGACCCCTTTTGGTCCTAGCATTTTTAAACTCTGATAACCGTAATGCGTGGCTATCAGGAATTTTGCTAAAGCCGGACGACCGAGGATTCTATTGTATGAGGTTTCAAAATCCACCACATTAAATAGAACCTTTTCTGTTCGGATGTTGTCGGGTCTTCCGAACGTAACCGGTAGGGACAGCTGTCCTATCGGTTTAGCGGTAGAACCAGGAACTATGCCGTGGAAGCCATATTTTACAGGTTTTATCTTAGACTTGGGAATCTGCATCTCTTCCAATGCTCACGTAAATAAAATGTTTAAAGAGTTACCTCCATCTATTAAGACTCGATTAACTTTATAATTGTTAATAGTAGGTTCAACTACGATAGGAAACCTACCTGGTAGAGTCGACGGGATGGGCCGGTCAGTCTTCTTTGCTGAAGGAGATTACAGTTTTCGACCACCTGGACGGCTTGACGATGATCGGAGACTCGACAAGGTTGACCTCCCACTCCACGGCCTTCATATGTCATCTTAAGTCGTACGAAGAAGATCCTCTGAAGATCATATCCATAGTGTGTTGTGGCTTTTGGTACTCCATCTCTTCATCGCCATCTTTATCCTTCTTGGAGCCAAGTTCTGTTACAGAGGGGAAAGGACCTTTACCTGAGTAGTAATCTTCTAGTTTATTTTGCTAGGCCCAGTAGTTGCGCAGATCATGCCCTGCTGCTTGGTGAAGCAGACACCACTTCTTATTTTTCTTATAGTCGATGGTCAGAGCCTTAGCTTTGCTTTGACTAGTGAAGTCTTTCTTGCCCTTGACAAAAATTTTGGGAATTGCAAGGACTTTCTTGTTGTCGGGTTTGTGATTCTTTTTACCCTTGAGAGGCTTCTTGCTTTTCTTCTCTTGCTTCTCCAGGCCTAGTTGGGGATTTTTATCTTTTCGATCAGTAGCTTCACACCATTCGACCGCTTCACTAGTGGCTGCAAACTTGTCTGCCATGTCGAAAAGTTCGACGGTCATTCGTGGAGGATTTATTGCAATATCCTTCGTAAACCGGCGATTCCTCAGCCCTGCTTTAAAAGTCTCAATGACAGAAGACTCTATAATCTCTGGGATAGAGTTTCAAACCTGACTGAATCTCTTGATATATTGTCGAAGAGTTTTATTGGTTTTCTACTTCATCCGATGAAGATCATCCTCATTTCCAGGACGGTCGTACGCCCCTTGAAAGTTGGCGATCAAAGTATCGTAGAGCTACTCCCAAGTGTAGATAGATCCGACCGGTAGGTTGAGTAACCACGACCGGGCAGACCCTTCAAGGACTGTGGGCAAGTAATTTGCCATCACGTTGTCATTACCACCAGCAGCCTTGATGGCGGTACTATAAATTTGAAGAAATTCTAATGGGTTCTGAGTCCCATTGAACTTCTCTATGTTGGCTGGTTAGAACCTGTCCGGCCAACGAACAGCTTGGAGACCTGCTGAAAATGCTCGACAGCCCATAATGGAGTCATGGCGCCTTCTCTGAAAAGGAGCCAGATTATAGTTAGTTGGGGATCGGTTCCTCAGATTTGCATACCTAGGATCCGGTGTCCCAATTCAGTCGTGGACATTATGGTAATGTCTTTGTCCACCTGCTTGGTTCAGATGATGCCTGAGATCGCCTGAATCAAGTGGTCGTTCCTCTTGACGAAGAGGAGGAGTGGTTGCTGTGAAGAGCCGTCTTCCCTCGTGATTTTCTGGTCGGAACCTACGAGGGGGTCTTGGTGTCGATCGGTCCTCCATTGGACCATGTTGTTCCCTACTAAGAGAGGAGCCCTGGGATGAAGTCATCGTGTGACTTTGCGAGTTCCTTTGCTCTCGGTACATTTCTGTACGCTGCATGGTTTGTTGGGGGATCTTCGACACCTGACCTGCAAGCTGAGCATAATTTGGAGTTCCTGCTAAAGCAGGATCTAGATTATTCAGAATATTCCGGACTCGTTGCTGGTTTTGTATTGTTACCAAAGGTTGTGGAAGATTCCCGCTTGCATTGAGCGTTCGATGAGTTGAGTTTTCGCTTGACCTTCCGGTTGGCCCTGTCTGACCCCTTACTCGTGGTGGGGTAGGAATAAGTGAATTAACTGATGCACGTTCATCAGCTCGGTTGCCTTCGGTAGTTGATGCTTGAGTACCCGTACCATTTCCACCAGCAAGTGGTGGCGAGTTAACCCATGGAGGATCGTGCGTGGCATCCAGACTAGCATCTTCGATTGCGTTAACTTTGTGGTGCCAACAGTGATCTTTCGATGAGCTCCCGTCATAGCTAAGGAAGAGCCTTCCAGAGCTTCTATGAGGTGCCTGCATGACGGGGAGCGGTTGCAGATTACCGCCTTTGGTGGGCTTTATGGTGGACTCAGCCTAATCTGGTGGATTACTGATCGTATGTTGAGTTTCACCATGCCCACTTGGCTTACGATTGGTGATAACTTCATTGATACCCTTACCAAATATCGGTTGGCCCCCAGAATACGTAGGAGCCGTTGGCGAATACTGGTCACCCATGATAATATCGAGAGTACATGGACCCTCTAATTGCAGTGCTGGGCTTCTGTTGCTGCTTTTGTTAGTTGGATCGATCGGGCTTGTAGAGGCGTTCAAATGTTCTGAACTAGTCAGAATGAGTAGTTCCTCTAAAAGCACCGTTGACGGTGGCAGTGAATCCTCATCCATCCGGTCGATTTTGCTAATCTCTGCAAATGGCGAGCCGACGAAGAAGGAGGATGATGACATCCCATTTTCTTCCATGGCGCGGATGCATGCGTCCATGTCGAGGCTTACTATGCTCTTGACAAGGCAATAGACTAACTCTAAGTACACAGAGCGTAAGGCTTACTATGCTCTTGAATCAGACTTGAAACATGAATCTAATGCTGATTATGATGCTTCAATCCGATGGAATGCCATTGTCTTTTCTACCGTTCGTAGTCTCCTTTAAGTAGTCAACGAAGTTGTGGCAGTTGTTAAGAAACCAGGCCCAAGCCTCGTAGGCCTGGCCCACGATGGGCTCCTCATCCATCCTGTAAACTATATAAAGGGGGGACCCCCAACCATTGTACATGCTTTTGTGAAAGAGAAATAAAGAGAAGAAATAAGTCCCCCTACATCTCTGTGTTCAATTTATTATTCTGTTCTTGATTATTCTGTGTGAATCAATTTCTGTCTACGAGGTGATTGCTTGGATTGGACTCACTAGAGACGGTTCCTCAACACGTTATCAGCACGATCGACTTCGGCCTACCTCTAGGCCTACTCTACTCAGATCGAAAGGTAACTGTCGAAAAATGACGCTTGTAGATCGAATCATTTTTTCTAGATCGCTTTCAATTCTACAAATTTGGCTTTCTAGATTAATTCCTACAGTGCAAATCCTCTCTAATCTACCTCGAGCTGACTTGAAGTTGCCGGCCAAGCCGATCGGTGGGATTGCATGAAAGAGATGATGTTGATTGCACCGTAGATCATTGCATGAATAGTAATTGGATGAACAATACACAATTTTTTTTCTCTTTGCACGTAGAAATCGGATCGAAGTCGTGCGCCAGCCATGAAGCCACGTCATGCCAGCCTGGAGCTATGCCACCACTAGCATGGAGCCACGCCCGGCCTACGTGCCCCATCGCCGAATCAGCCGCCCAAGACGGCTCCTCCGCGCCACCCACGTATGCTCGGTGCCAAGACTACCTCCAAGTCGCATGGTCAAGATCGCCCGAATGGCTATGCCACCTCTCGGTCACCCTCTCACCGCGCCATCGCGCCCACAACGCCACCAGCTCCGCGCATGGAAACACATGGCGACGGCCCCGCATGGCCGTCGATCCCGGCTGCCTTCGGCGATGGCCCCGCATGGTCGTCGACCCTTCGCGCTGTCTACTCCCGCCGGCCACATGCACCCGAAGATGGCGCCTCCCCTCTCAGTCCATCCTATAGAGATGCCACCGCCGGGATCGCCCGGCTCAGGCCAACAGATGGCGGACCAGTGGCCGTGGCGCGCACGCTCGAGCCACCATCGCACCACGTATCTCCGGCCCTGCATGGCCACATGTCACGGCTCAATTCTTCGCCAGATCTTCTTGCCGCAACGGCGCTTACTCAAGCGCCCTACATGGGCTCCCACCGGACGCCTTTTGTGCGCCGTCGCCACCAAGCAAAGGAGCTAGGGAAACCCTAGCTCGCTGTTTTGAAGAAGGCGGAGCAGGCCGGATGGAGTGATGGGCCAGGTCGACCCATTCAATAACAGGCCGAAAAGAAGAAGGGCCCGGCCGGTGGAAAATCGAAAGAATTTTTTTTTACAAAAGGGCCCTCGGATTTTGTCTGAAATTACAATTTTTTTCTTATAACTGAAATTTCACGATTTAACCCCTGGAAATTGTAGAATTTGTCGAAAATTCATTTTTCAGCAGAAAAGGGCCACGGGAATTCAATTTTTGAATCAATTTTAGCATTTGAGGCATGTTTAACTTTGTTATTATTATTTCTATGCAACTTATGTATTGTATTTATTGTTTTTGATTATCTGTGATTGTTTATATTGCTTTTAATCATTGAAAATAACAGTAAATCATGAAAAATATATAGAAAAAATACGGGAACATTATGAGAATTTTTGTAACCGTTTTTTTGCAAGTTACCAGCAGTAATCTTATGAACTCTTTGCATGAATATGCAGATGACTGGCATTATGAACCGGGAGTTCGAAGAGCTGGCCTAGCATGGCCAGAATTATTTGACTTGGGTATCAGATGTTGAGATCGTACTGGGAGCGAAGAAGCTCCGTGCTGCTATCGGACTTGGCACATCGAAGGATGTCACTCCAACTGCTGAGGAAAATGATCAGGCACTTCATTTCTTCAGACACCATCCCTGCCTAATGCTCAAGAATGAGTATATAACGAAGAAGAACACACTAGATTTATGGACCACACTGAAGAAGCAGTTCGAGAAGTTGAAGTAGACCATCCTTCTTCGTGTAGAGCAGGAATGGAATCGACTACGTTTTGTTGACTACAAGACCGTGAGGGAGTACAACTCTGCTTTGCACAGAATTTATACCAGTCTTCAACTCTGTGGTAAGGTAACCATAGATGAGCAGAAGATCGAGAAAACTCTCTCTACCTTTCACTCAAATCCGGTGCAATCCGCACGCAACTATCGTTAGGACGGCTATAAGGAGTATGTTGAACTGATTGACATCATGTAAGTTGCGGAAGCTCAATATGATGTTCTAAGGAAGAACTACATCTCACAACCGCCTTGTAGCAATGTTGGCCATGAATTCAATGCTAGCAGCTACAAGGTGAGGAAGCCTCACTCGAAGGAAAGAGGCAAGATGGGTAAGGTCATGGGTCGCAAGACCAAGCAGAATGCTCAAGCCAAGAAGGGCAAACAAAGGAAGCGCGATGAGAAGCCCTATGGCTAGCAGGACCAAAGTTGCTACAAATATGGCACATGGGGACATTGGTCACGCGTTTGCTGTGAGCCGCAACACGTGATTGATGCCTTACAGTCTAAGAAGAAGGGCAAAGGATAGTATGAAGCACACCTCGCCATTGCAGACATGGAGGATCCATAGTCATTGGTTGCACCCATGAATGTGGACAGCTGAGTAGCAGCCCCCATCACCCCTTTTTTGGACATCGCAGTGGCCGCAGCCATAGTTGCCGAAGAAGAGAAGATGGACATGGAGCAGATTTTGGTAGAAGTTTCTTCGTACTTTGCTGATTCGATCTAGTGCACGCATTGCACTTAGTTTTTTTTAGTCATTTGCAGTTTATGGTTGTGATAGAACATTGAATTATTGAATAATGGTTGTAAGCTCTATGAGAGCAAAGCATTAAATTCTTATGATGAGTCATGCAAGATTTTTTGCCGTATTAATAATAGCAAGTTATGTTCTGTTTTGGAATATTTTATTTATGTGTGGATTGCTTCCTACCTCATATTAATAAATAATTTATATCAGAACACGTGTGGCGCCCTATGGAGGAAGTGTGCCTAGCGGATAGCGACACAATGAATACCATCTTGAGAGAGACAAAAATTTTCAGTCGATCAGCAAGAATGCTGGTAGTCTTACGACAATCGCAGATAGTGATACTTGTATAATAGGCTCAGGAAGAGCCACAATTATACTCCTGATGGGAACAACATTGGTCATTGAAGAAACCTTGTTGTACCAATAATTGACTAGAACTCTCCTAAGCTTTAATTATATTCGTGCTAATGGTCTCCACGTAGAGACTGAAGAAGAGTCTGGTAAGGAATACCTGCTCATTACAAAGCGTTAATAAAATGAAAAAAATGGGTATTAGAACGACTTCCTTCATATGCATATGGGCTATACTACACTAATATTAAGGCACCTGCAGCCTATACTGTCCTAAAAACTACATTTAGAAGCTCTAAACTTTTTTGTCTCTGGCATGATAGATTAGGAGACCCCGGTCTTAGAATGATGAAAAATATAATTAACAATTCTCAGGGACATAATATCAACGTAAAAAATTTCCCGAATCAGGAAGATTTTGTGTGCCTCGCATGTGCCACCGGAAAATTAATTACTAGACCTTCAACTCTAAAAGTGAAGGATGAAATCCCTGCATTCTTGGACCGTATCCAGGGTGACAGTTGTGGTCCTATTCAGCCCTTGTCGGGGCCATTTAGGTACTTTATGGTGCTCATCAATGCTTCCTCAAAATGGTCATACATATATTTATTGTCTACGAGAAACCACGCCTTTGCAAAGTTGATTTTGCAGATAATTAAAATTAAGAATAATTTCCTTGATCAACATGTGAAGCCCATCAAAATGGACAATGCCGGAGAATTTACTTCGAAGGCATTTGATGATTATTGTATGTCAATAGGAATTACCATTGAGCATTACGTACCATGTCCACACCCAGAATGGACTAGCAGAGGCATTAATTAAAAGAGTTAAATTTACTGCCCGGCCACTTTTATAGAATTGTAATTTACCAACTACATGGTGGGGACACGTAGTCCTGTACGCAGCACCTCTCATCAATTTTAGACCATCGGCATATAATATCCATTCACCTATGTAACTAGCGCAAGGGTTAGCACCGAAAATTTATCATCTTCGTAGGTTTGGTTGCAAGGTTTATGTACCTATACCACCACCGTAGCGAACTGCAATGGGACCTCTCCGAAAGTCTGGGATATACGTTGGTTATGAGACAACATCCATAATCAGGTATTTGGACCCTATGACTGGAGATTTTCATACAGCCCGTTCACTGATAGCATATTTGATGATGATAATTTTCCGTCATTAGGGGAAGAAAATCAATCCCTTGATGAAAAATATTGAGAAATCACGTGGCAAGCCACGGGAATCTATGCACAAGACCTGCGCACTAGTGAAGCAAATAGAGAAGTCCAGAAGATAATTAATTTGCAAGCATTAGCGAATCAACTGCCTGACCACTTTAGTGATTTGACGAGCGTGACCAAGTTGCATAGCTTGCACGTAATGCACCGGAGAGGGTTCAAATACCAAAGAAAATTGAAGGTACCCCTAATACCATCCAGATGCCTCAGAATAAAAGGACGAAACTCCAGCCCCTCGAATCCCAAGTAACCGGGGACGTCTGGCCAAAAAGGATAAGAAGAACTTGACACAAACGATCACTGAAGTTCTCCAGAACCAGAAGGGGAGCTAGTTGAGACCTGGCACCGGTATGGAACCTTCAGTAAAAGGCATATCGGATTTGAACATCCTCACAGAGGGAGACATCAGCATTGATGTGTGCGCACACATCAGAGCTGAAAAACTAAAGGGACTTGCTCCCGCAATTAGAAGCATTAGAAGTATCGCCCCATGAATAAATAGCTATAAATTATGTGACCATGGGAGAATATATGAATAGCACAATAGCCAATGTCGACATTTATTTTGGAAAGAAAATTGCCAAAATCATTGTGTCGACGTTTGGGACTCTCGTCACAGAATGGACAAACAAGAATATAAAGAAAAAAAATAGAGGTTGCTATTTATTCGCCAAAGGACTCGAAACAGTGATGTATATTGAAAAGAGTATGCTCTAATTATAGGGAAAATGACGGTGAAATCACATGGATTAGGGTTTGGATCAGACTCTATCTTACAAAGGCACATAGGCCGGGCTTTTATAGTTCTACAAGTGTCGGCAGTTGATTGAAGTAGCACCTCTTCACATCAATGGTCGCATCCCTTTAGGCCAATCATCGCGTCTCTTCATGGTGACCACTGTGTCTCCGGATGTAACGGCCAATATCTTCTCCATGTGGGTTGTAATTAATCACACGTGGGTAACTGCTTTTGAGGATCTCTTCCATTGGGGGGCGGTCCTAGGATGGTCCGAAGAGACCTCTCCAGGAGAGAGGTCTTGGAGTGGTCCAAAAAGATCTCCAGGGGAGAGGTCCTGGAATGCTCCGAAGGGAAGGTTCTTGGGCCCACCTTCTGACTGCGTAACTAATCATGGGCCCAGCAAGCTAATTTAGGCCCAATAGAGGATCCAGATTACTTTCGAATAAAGGTATATCTAGATAATTCAACAATCTTCGTCAGCTAGCCCCTCAACTTCAAGTGAAAATAGCTTACTTGGGAAGAAAGTCGTAGAAAATCTTATGACAACAAGGTGGTTGTAGTATGATGATAGGAAGTAAAACCTTTCCGACTGGTATTTCATTTGGCCAGAGAAAAGACTTGGTTAAGAAGGTAATTTCACTTGAGTTGTAAAATTACAACTACTTTTCCCAAGAAGGGGAGCATTAATCGTCTTTATTTATGAAAACAATTCTTGAAGAGAAGGTTATTGTGACATCCCCAAGTTAATTAATGATAATTAGCATGCATATTGTTTTTGAAGCATTTCCATATTTTATTGCACTTGGAAAATCTTTATCAAGGTTTAAACCTACAACTCAAATCTAAGCTCCCAAGAGAAAATAAAAACAAATGCTTATAAAGTCCTCTGAGAGATAATTTATTTAAATACTATAATATTTATCATGAATAAATATTATTTTCCCAAATTTTTGGAACTCAATTCGACCCACAGAAAATTCAAACTCAATTCAGCAACCTAAGCTATGTTTGAATTTAAAATAAGAAAATAAATATCGAACAGTGGCGTTTCAGATTTTATTTGAGTACTAGGATGCTCCAAAAACCTCTCTGATTAATTTCAGATTTTTAGGATTTTATTTGCTATTTTACCTAGCCCGGTCAATGTGGAAGGTTTTGAAATTCAAAATAGTCAACTCAGCTATTGGTTTGACTTGAACCAGACTGCTTTGACTTGACTCGATCGAATCAACTAAATGCACCATCTGAGCTAGGTTCCGACTCACGCGCGTGTGTGTTGCTACCACTCCGGGCCTGCTTGTCAGCTCCTTCCCCTACCTCTCGCTGCACGCTGAGGCGCTGTGCGCCACACACCCGCCAAGCCCTCCGCCGCTCCATTGACGCCATCAATCCACCGCTCTTTCGACCACTCCCTGAGCTTCTCCATTTGATGCCATTGCTACCTCCGTCATTGCCCGAGGATAATACTCTCTCGCCTCCCTTTCTCTCATTCTTCCTCTAGGGGCTGAGGAAGAAGAGGCTCGCATTTGCTCATCTCTCCGGTAAAATCTGCACCACCACATCCCCTAGCTTTGTACTTCCATGCCGTTTCTATTTTTGTGTATACCTAACTTTGCCATCGGTTGTAGCTCCGGGACCGCGAGCATGTCTTCGTTGGCTCTAGAGCACATTCATGGCGCGCACCCGAGGCTGCCTTCGTGCGAACATCGTTTTCGGCGAGATCTCTTCTAGTTTTTGTGTGTCATCTTGTGTCCTAGTGTCTAAGGATGAGATCCCCTCAACTAATTTCAACAATGTGTCACCAGAGCTCGTGGATTTTGAGCTTCCTCCTTTCTCGGCCGACAAGATCCCCTTTTCATCTCATTGTCAATCCGGTAAGGCACTGCCCAATCCTTTTCGTTTACACCATTACATTACCTTCCTCTAGCGATCCCGACATCTATTTGTCTATCTTTTCGATTAGGATCTGTTCTCCACGACGAACCGAGGCGCCGCCGTAGCCATTGTTGACGTTGAGCCGCCACATTGTTTCTTCGACCACCTCATCCACTCAGGTAGCCTCCCTATGCATCGTAGATGCTGTGGAACCCGCTTACTTCGACAATGCGGAGCTCTATTTGCGCATGCATGTTTGCCGTATTTGCACCGCCGCCCAACTCTGGCTCGTCGCCGTTCTAGACCGACTCAGCCGCTGCCACCACTCCCATTAGGTCTGCACAGCTATTGTGAATCCATGCATGCTCTTGGTCGGCCCCGCCATGGCGCGTAGCGCCGGCAAGATGCCAAGAAAGCGCACGGTCGGGGAGTTCCCTGTTGTCGTACACCGACAGCCACTGAGGTTAATGATGATGATTAGTATTTAATGACTGCCTTAACGAGTAAATGTTTCGCTTACATGTGGGACCCGCAAACAGAAATTGGGGTTAGAGTACCGGTTTGATTAGAGTATGACATGTGGGCCTAGCTCCTTAAGTGCCCATGCACTGTGTTTGTGCACCGATGGACCGAGTTCATAAATCTAAGTCTATGACCGTTGGGCCCCACATGTCAGTTTGATTTAATTAAAAGGTTTAAATGAAAAATAACACTATTCACTGGACCCCACACGTCAGCATCTGAGGCTAGGTAAGCTCCGGTAGAAAAAGTCTAAAATACTTAAGGACATTAGGAAATCAATTATTTGTACACTAAAAATTCATGTAACTTCAAAAATCCATATCTAATTCAAATCAACTCCAAAATGAGTGAAACCAATTTTGATAATTTTATTTTTAATGAAAATTAATTTTAAAATAGGTTTCAAACTTGTCACTATCACAAAAAATATAGTTTTTGAAATTGATCCAAAACTGAATTATTTTCACACTAGAAAATGCTATTAACTTTGAAAATTCATAGAAAATGTTTCTGAACTCTAAATGAGATAAACCAAGTTATTTTGGTCTTATATTTTTATAATCTATTTATCTATGTAATCCTTTTTTCTTATATTTTTATACTCTATTTATCTATGTAATCCTTTTCTCCACCACTACTCTACAAAGTTTCATCAAATAATTAAATTCGGACGAATAGTAACCGAAAACACGGTTTTCAACATTTTCAGAAAAGCTGAATTTCAATTGCTATAACTCTCACATACTAACTCCAAATGGAATAATTATTTCCCCTAAATTCATCTAAAATCATCATCTAGCTACTGTAGAAAATTCAGGCATTTTTGAGCAATTTGAATTTTATGGTATTTCTCAGTGTTTATTCAATGTTGTTAATTCTTTAGAGTCCGAAGTGATCGACGTAGATTCCTTCGCCATCGAGAGTGAAAAACTTGACTTCCAGCAAGGCAAGCATCATTTGAGCTTTCTTTTTGCATCATATTGATCCCAGTTTTAATAAGTTAGTCTTTGAAATGCAAAGATATTGCTTGCATGCTATTTTTGTCTAGCGTTATGTTTTGAGTAGTTAGTTATGTCCTACACTTGCTGGTTATCCTTGATTATTCCATTATATATATGCTTAAGCTAGATACTTGTGATGAATTTTATTGTGTGTTGAGTGCTTAGCCATTGCACGTCTAGTTTACGGATTAGATCAATTGACGGGATTAGCTCGTCAATTGTGGAAGGCACATAACTTTTCTTATCTTCATTTTGCCCAGATCTTTGTATATGGTTCTCGAGTCAAAAACTGTGACGACCCGACCTGGGAGGTCTCTAGGCCTAGCTACAACAGGACCCAAGAGGTCCTGTCGTGGCTAAACCAGGAGGTCTCCAAGTCTGGGCAACGACCTGACCAGAGGCTCACCTAAGAGGTCCTCCAAGTCCTCCCGGAAAGTCCACTAGGACCTCCCAGGAGGTCCAGCAGGACCTCTCGGAAGTCCTCTAGGACCGCCTAGGAGGTCCGGTAGGACCGCCTGGAGGTCCTGGGAGAGTCCCTGAGGAGGTCGTGGAGCCAAGGGGCGCCCCAAAGACCTCCCACAGCCAACCCAGGGGAGGTCGTGGGGAACTGAGGTCTCCTCAAGACCTCCCACGACCAACCAGAGGAGGTCGTGGAGGGCCGAGACTACCCTAGGACCACTCACGACCAGACCTGAGGGTGGTCGTGGAGGACAGCGGGCACTCCAAGGTCCCCTGTGCAACTGAGCTAGTCCCAAGGATCAATAGCTAGCTCATCACAGCATACAAGAACGGTAGCATACACTTCAACGAGATCTTTATTAATATCAACAAAGTTGTTTACAAAGGGGAGGCATACAAGCCAACAAACCAGAACATAGCGGAGGATAAACATAAAGGCCATCCGATACACCACAGGCAATCGGTTGGAGGGCGCATCCTAGTCGTCTAGGACCACTTGGTCCACTGCACAGCTCATCATAAGGCTTCCTTCCTGCTCAAAAGATTATTTCAAGCAAGAGTGAGCACAACAACCGTGCTCGCAAGTTACACCCGTGGGGTAACAAAATGACATGCATAATGGATATCAAAGGGAAGGCATAATATGGTTGATTTGTATAAAGCCAAGTTTCTTTCAAATACATATACTAAGTTCCAAGGTAGTTATACAATAACTAAAATTCATTTACCAAAATCCATTTTTCAGTTGGATAGCATTCATCATCAAATGGTGATGGATACCCTCCTGTCACAAGGCTCCCCGCCCCACCATGGGATAGATATCCCAAAATCAGTTTATCCAAAACCTTTTTTTTGCAAACAAAACCAATATATATAACTTTGAGTAGTCTTTTGCCAGCACATCCATGACCGTGGACATGGCTATTCGAATAGTTTTCACTCTGCAGAGGTTGTACACTTTACCCACATGACATGATTCCTCTAGTTTGTTTGGCATTCGTCAATGCCACCTCTCACTGCCAAAGGTAAGAGGTCTAGAGTTCATGACAAAGCCTTTACAATGCATCATTCCACCGCAGCCCCTCCTCGCTAAGGATTCGCTTCCTTTGGATAGAAACCCACCGGAAAAGCCCCCTCTTGCGCCAGTGGGAAACATAGGTTATAAAAGACCATAGGCCATGAAAGACCTTCCACACATCAAAGTGGAACAACCGCGGTAGAACTTTGCAAATTAATTACCCAGGTCCCACGCCCCATTCCGGAGACATGTGGTTGTACGGTGAGGCATATCCCATTATAGGCATAGCAAAGGATCGCTCAAAAGCCGGTCCTCAATTGACTTGGGCGACCACCACAAACCCCTGGACCTAAACCTTACCCAGGATTGAGTCCGTGCATAAACATTGCACCAGCCAAGCAAACCACTTCGCCCAAGTCCAAATCCATTTTCCCTTCATTTGCTTTTCAAAAGCATTTAGAAGCTTCCATGACAACCCAATGCCATGGCTTAAAACCTTTAAACAGCAGTTGGTCATGTTGGTAAAATTTCCCCAAATCAAACACTTTTGGTCTAAGCAAGGCTAAGCATAATATTTCACAATTGCTCCTGGTTCACACTATTGCATCAACCAGATTTTATCGAGGGTAACAATAGGTTTGGTTCAATTTCAATGTTGGCCATACAAAGGAGACAAGCATAGCTATGAGTTTAAAGACAGGTATTGAAATAACTTAGTAAAGTAAGCATGCATTAACATTTAAAATGGAACATATATAGGGTGAAGTAATGGGTGCAATATGATTAAGAGTGTAACTTGCCTCCTACTTGAAAACTTGCCTCCAAATGGGGCCAGTCAAAGCGCAAGGGGAGGTCCTCAGCCACAGGGGAGGTTCGAGCACAGGACCGGAGGTCCAAAGACACAACAATGAGGAGGTCCTATGGACAGGAGGTCCAAAAGACACAACAATGAGGAGGTCCTATGGACAGGAGGTCCAAAAGATACAACAATGAGGAGGTCCTAGGTCAAGATCAAAAGCAAAGGGGAGGTCTTAACGGTCAAGATCTAACAAGGAGAGGTCCTGACGGCTAAGATCTCCAAAGGGGAGGTCTTAACGGTCAAAATCTAAACAAGGAGAGGTCCTGACGGCTAAGATCTCCATAGGGGAGGTCTTAACGGTCAAGATCTAACAAGGAGAGGACCTGACGGCTAAGATCTCCAAAGGGGAGGTCTTAACGGTCAAGATCTAACAAGGAGAGGTCCTACGGCTAAGATCTCCAAAGGGGAGGTCTTAACGGTCAAGATCTAAACAAAGGAGAGGTCTGAACGGTTAAGATCTCCAAAGAGGAGGTCTTAACGGTCAGATCTAACAAAGGGGAGGTCTGAACGGTTTAGATCTCCAAAGGGGAGGTCTGAACGGTTAAGATCTCAAAAGGGGAGGTCTTAACAGTCAGATCTAACAAGGGGGAGTGAGCGATAGCGAGATAAGAAGTGGGAGGAGTGGGAGCCATTGGATTGCAATCGAACGGACCAAAGTGATTGGGCCGTTCGGACCTTCCAGAGCTAACGCTAGATCTCAGCCCTTGAACTGGATCGGATTGTCCAAAATGGTTGGGATGTTCGGACCGGCCGAACGCCTCTGCAGATCGAACCGTCCAGCATAGATTTGAGGGCTCAGAGAGGGTCCTAACACTCAACCCGACATTTCCAAGTACACTCATCAGAAGAGACTCGAAGGTAAGATCCTACTCGATGGTCAACAACGTTATCAAAAACTCAAACTCTAGATCTCCCAGGTACTCACTCGGCACCAGAACATACCAAAAGTTGCGTACACGTGTATGGCCCCGAGACAGTCTTAGCGATATGCCATCCTTCTAAAATACAAAATACCCGAAACTCTCGTCCAACTTCTGAATCAAACTCTTCATCTAACAAGGAGCACCTCCTTTAACCAGGAACACACAATAGAACTCATTTTTAAACAACTGTTTTACAAAGAGAACCCAACTGAAAATAAAGAGTTCTCATCGTAACCACGCAATGCCAACTATCCACCAAAAGGGTCAAATCCAAAATGGAAAATTCATCACGAAAACCATTCCACTTTCTAATTAAGCAGTTTGCGAATGAATACCACGAAAGCCAAATGAGAAATCACTCGAATGCCCAAATCAAATATTTCTTTTATTCTGTCTGAATTGGAAAGAATCACACATGCCAACACAACGCCAACTCAAATTGCCAAAGACATCAATCATAAACACATAGCTCAAACAAGAATCAAGGGAGCGTTTCATTACCCGAGGCAACATTTTTCTCAATTTCTCTTTTAAGAATAAAACTTCTCTCAAATTATGAAATTCCAATTCATCGCATAACACTAACTCATTTTTCTTAAATTGACAACCTTAACGCCATGCTCAAATCGAATACATCAACCACACCTTTGTAGAGAGGTCTATTGACCCCACAGAAACATACTCTAGCCAACCCATCTACCGACGGAATTACTTTGTCAGATGACTCCAAATGCATCTCAAAATAGATCTCACACGCAATCACATCACCTCAATCCTTTAATAACACACAACTCAGAATTCACATCACACATTCTCATGTACTACATCAAAAGGGTCCTATCAATGATCATCCCACTATCCGGAATCCACCCTTATTCTACTTCCTCTACACAAAATCTTTGGGCAACCAAAGTCCGAGCATAAAAATACGAAGCCCAAATTTAACCTCCAAGACTCCTACAATGAACTTCTGGTGTAAATGATAGGGAAATCCTCAGATTCGATGACTAAAATTCTCACAATCTAACCATACTCGATCATTAACGTCAATAGATAAATATATTCTTAACCAAATTATCCTTTGAAAGATTCTAACTCCAAGAGAGTTACTCATTGAAACCAAGCCATACCTGACAATAATCCAACAGTCTCTGCTACCTCATTAATTACTTTAACGATTAGATTATTTCGCTATATTTCCCTCATTACACTACACCATCATATTTCACCTACACAACCATACAAACTACGCAATCGCAATACTCTAATAAACTGATCAAGATTTTCATTCTTTCGATAATTTTAATATTCCACCCAAAATAAACAAAAGATCTTGGACCATAAATCACTATAGGTTCTATTAGTTGCAACAATGCAATTAGTTTAGCCCCAAAGACAAACATTCTGTATAACTAAGATTCTCTCCAAGAATTATATACGAAATCAATTCATCCTCTAATGCTCCTCAAATAACTTACGTCCCAAGGTCTTACAACCTCATAAACTTGACCACTACTAATCAGTTGCCACTATTCACTCTATAAGGATTTGTTAAACAAATCGATTATTCCTTTCTCAAAAGAAGAGGCAAATGGAATCATTTTCAGTACATAGGAAATTTTTTCCATTCGCATTACATAAGACCAAGAGAGATGGTCAAATAGTAATGATCTCGGATGGCAAAAGACGACACCATAGTTAAAGGCACTAGTCCCACAAGAAGAGAATACCAAACCTCAACTGATAAGAATAAAACATTGCATTTGAAACTTGAGAAACTCTTATGCAGCCAAATAACCAGATTAAGCACGCCTCAAAAAGCTTCAAGCTGCAGAACTTGAGTCCACCCTCAAATACTTCTACTACACTATTTCTTTTAACAAAGAGAACAATTTCTTTGATTACAACTTCACTTTGCCAACTCAAATAAAAGGGCCTTTAAGATCAAATCACATGAATCACTCAAGAACCAAATAGAACTTTCCAACCCGTCGCTTCGCTCAACAAATTTCAGTTACCACAATATTTAGGGACTACCAAAGGCCATGAATGCAAAACTCCAAACGTTTCATTTAACTGATATTACGAAAGGCGATCAAAGTACTTTCTTTCTAAAAGAATTGTCACCACACCCACAAGTCATAATCCCTTGCAGACAATCTTACTAACATTAAGAATAATACACTCTTAACATGAATCTTTATCGTCAACTCTTCCATTATAGAGCCCCCAAAAGTTCACCAAATTGTTCCATACTACTTTATCATCCCATCTTCAAAATGAGAGTATACCAAAACCATACAACTTCACTACAACAACTACTTTTTTTAGAAGGGATCTACTACACAAATTAAAAGATTTTACCAAAACCCTTTCGTCAACTACAGGCTATCATCTGACAGTTTCACAATCGTGTAGGCATAAGCTACCTATTAAACCACATCAGTTCAACTCTTAGTGATGCTCAACACCAGACTTTAACACACAACAATTACACTTCAGCCATCTATTTACAACCACATATTCAACTGTTCATCCTCTCGTTTAGTTTTCGGCAAAATCACACTAAAGCTTCAAGAATCGAAATCTTCTATTGATCAAAAGTCTAAACAACACTACAACCAAAATCATCGCGTCATTCTATAAAGAAGAACTATCCAGAACTTCTCCCATAAATTCTAGATCCACCGATATTCAATCCCTTCAACCATTTTGTACACAATTCCAACAATTAAATCATACTCGGTTTATGTAAAGCTAACAACCATATATGATCATCAAGTATCTACAAAAAATGATAACCCCACAAATAATATCTATTAAGGCCACAACCTAGCATCATCTCAAGTTTCCCTTTTCTCACAATTAGACTAATCCATTGGGACCAAACAATCTAACAAGTTCAGCAAAATAAATAATTTTAATGACCAAACCAGTTCATCAACGTTCAATACTTCGTAATAACTCTTCTGACTCTAATTAGGTATGGACATACTTTTAGCCACTACCCATTAGGTCATTACCCTATGTCAACATCAAATTAATCAACTTCAATTTCCATGGATCTGGGTTAAAACCAATCATGCATACGCTACAGATCCGACTTGATATCTCATACCAAATCAATGAACTTCTATGTTTACCACCTCTCGCTTAAACATAGTAAGACACCAAAAAACGATTTTAACTCCTTTCAGAAAAAAAAGAGGCATTAAACTTCAACACTTGAAATAATCCCAAAAGAAATACATAAAGCCAAAGCTTTCACATGTTAAAGAACTTGCAACAGAAAATTTTCAGTATCCAGAACACCAAAGCGAATAAATGATTCATATTTTCCAATAAGAAGGGCAGAACTCCTAGGAAAAAGATTAATTTTGCTGATAACTGACGTTCACACTAAGCAACAATAAATCAGCTGTCAGGAGAAGAAGCAATCGCGTTATGGAACTAAGAAAGAGACCAATGAAAACTCACCAACTGTATTGTAAACACTAACTCAAGAGAAAAATTTCATAAACCGCAACTATAACCAGAATTGGCCAAAATTCAAGCTCAAGGAAGAGAACAATTTTTCTAAAGAAACTCACCGTCAACACCTATAGCTATGGTAATTAGGATAACTACTTCTCTATTTCCATACCGTGAATGGTGGTGTAACCTGGCAATGCCTAGGGCTACAACCACGACCTCAACATCTCAACATCAACTATTATTACACATAACCAATGTAATAATCAAATCATAAGCATTCATTATCAATTCATAACAGCAGTGATCAAAGTGACATAACAGAAACATAAATGCAATGCTTTGCCCATTCCCATACTACTGTGCACCAGTGTGTCAGGTTTTTAAGTTAATTAACCATTAACAAATTTTAGCAAATTAAGTTTTCTAAGTTGTTAACCTATTCACCACGGACCTAAAGCCCGCTCTGATACCAACTATAACACCATGGCTATGCGAAAACTAAAATGTTACCTAAACCTCCAACACAAACAGCAATACTATTTATGTCCAACACTTTTACAACTACTAGCATTCAAACTTCAACACACAAGAGAAATACTATCATAATTGATCTAATTTGAGCAACACAACAAAACTCTAAATGTCCGATCACAATAATCCATTCAAGAGAAATACTATCAAGAATAAATCTAATGAATATAAATCATTAACTATATCAACCAAAACATAACGAAGAACCGTGACAATCATCAGGACACCATTTATTACAATCCAAAACTCACAATTGAAAGATAATAGTAGGTTTATTAACTAATGTATGAAATAATTGTGTGTATCCATGTGACTACTCCCTCCGAAAGCATGCCGTCTTCAGAGTTTACCTAAAACAAATAAATTAGCAAGAGTGAGTCCATGACTCAGCAAATACAATTGAATAATACAGAAAGTAATGGATCAAAAACATATCATCCACAATATACGAATACATGAGTAGAAAGACAAGAATCTTATGCAAGTATGAAAATGCATGCTCTTCTCTTCTGCTTATACCGGTATAGCTAGTAAACACCCGTCGATGTTCACTCAGGACCGCATTATCCAAAATGTGGGGATACAAGGCCCGTATGAAGAATTTTTCAAACGGGGATCTAATTTTCCCATATTGGAATGATGGGTCTTATTTGCCCATATTAGAATGATGGGACTTCATTACCCACTCCCGTGGGTGAAACATGAACGAATGAATACATTGTAATGATAAACATACTCTCAAAGAAGCATGGAATAGCCACCATGAAAAGAAACAATTAATACTGGAATTATTCACAATTCATAGAATTCAAAGAAGCATGGAATAACCACCATGAAAGGAAACAATTAATACTGGAATTATTCACAATTCATAGAATTTAGCCATTGCATAAGCAACAATCACTTTGAAGAAATAAACAATCAAGACAATTCCAATTGTACTTGCCTTTCGCGTTGCGACGCGTTAGGAGGCAAGGAAGATGCCACTAATCCAGAAGCCTCTCCTCCTACACAATTAAGTTACTTAAAATAAGAACGACATGGTAACATGGCGCTACTCGCAATGCTCTACAACGCCTTCTTAAAACCCAAGATTTAACTATTTGATCTACTCAAATCATAAAATGCATTATCAGATTCTCTGGAAAGATAACAAAATTATCTACAATAACCTAGTTGGGGAGATCCTCTAATTCTGCCAACATCTAAGTCTAATATTCAGTTGAAAATCTAAAGTTATAATATGACAGACAGAATAAACAGCAGTACAAGAAAATTCATATCTTTCAAATGGCTGAACCAAAATTCATGATCTTTAACAATATGGAAATCTTAATAAATTTCCTATGAAAGTCATGTTGAGAGACATCCCTGAATCAACCATTAACATATCCTTATTTAATAAACAAAATGACTGCTATAATTCATCAGGATTTCTAGACAGCAGTAAAGAAACTAACGTATCTCCCATACCACGACTCTGCATTAGGTGATCTTAGAACCTATAGAAAGTTGAAGACAATCCCCACAAATCTCTAGGAGACCCTAACCTCCAATTCTGACTTGAACTACATGAAAACTGACGAGCAAACAGGGTACATATTACTGATTCTAATCACAGCACTACAACGATTCTCTACTCAATGGCAATTAAGAATCTAACTTGATACAAACAGCGGGGAGACGATCGTTACCCTTGAAGACGCGTGAGCTCGCTGAATTCCCCATGAGGCGCTCCTCTCCTCTTCCTTCTCCTCTCTTCCTTCCCCTACTTCTTCTTCCCAACGACCGGCAGCAGTGGCAGGGAGGATGGCGCCTGGGAGAGGAGGAGCAGCAGGGGGCGGATGCTACTGTAGCATGGGTTGGGTAATGTAGCATATTTAGGATTTCCCCCCTTTTGGTCCTTGGTGTTGTGGGTTAAGAGCCCATGGCCCAGGTTTTCAAGAATATTCAAAAAAACCCCTTTAACTATTTTTGTTTTCTCTCTAATGCGTTTCAGAGTATTACATTGAGCCCGCTTGGTGAGCACTATTGGTCATTTGTACTAAGTTTGGGGTTCATCTCGCAAAGGGGGATTTATCTCAACAGGGCTTTCTTGTTAAAAAGTACCGAATCTCGATTTCCCCGGCCGGCATACCTTAGGAAGTGTGTCATTATCCGGAGGCTTACGGGCTAACCGAGTCGTGTGGGTAAAGTAGTACACCTCTGCAGAGTTAAATTTATTCGAATAGCCATGTCCATGTTTATGGACATCACTTGCTTTGGGAGACGTCATCGCTAGACTTATAATTAAAATTTGACAGGGTTACAACTTGGTTTCGACATGAATGGGATGTTCATGCATTTTAGTTTATAAAAGTGGGCAGACACTTTGGTATTGATTGATCTATATAATTATCTATGTTTTTTGTACTTTTTTTACAAAACAAATGTTTGCAAAATTGGCAATTTCAAACTGGATGGTCTTGGAATAAGAATTGTTGCATTTTCTGCAAAACTAAGCCGCTGTTGCCATCCTTTGTTATCCTCTAAGAATAAATATTTTTAATTTGTGTAAGACTTGCGAGTACATTTGTACTCAACCCGGTTGCTGCAATTTCAGGTGAAGACGATACTATGCTCGATGAGTTTGTTAGCACCGATTTAGGCGACGCAAACGAATAGTGCTATTATTTAACTCCCAGTCGGTGGCCATGGGTTATGGGGCACACCATGTTGGTCCTTTTGGTTTATTTACATTGCTTCCACTGCTACTTATTGTTCTTATTTGAATTTGGCCGGTCGGCCGCCTTGTAATAGTTGTAGACTTAACTACTATGTTGTATGTCTTTTGGATCATCAATGTATGAATGTTGGGTCGAAGTGTCAACCACATGAAGTTATTCGACACTTGATCGAGAAAGTATTGAACATTCCATGGATGACAAATTATCTCACCTAGAGTTCAACTAGATGTCACGAGGCAAAGGGAGAATACACAAGCAGGTCGTTCAGTTTGACCAGATAGGAGCTGGTTGTAGACTAGTCGTATGGAGATACGAGCTGGTCATAGACTCATCGAAGCTGGTCGTAGACTGATCGTATGGATATACGAGCTGGTCGTAGACTAGTCGGAGCTAGTCATAGACTGGTCGAAAACTGGTCGTAGACTAGTCGAACATAATCACCAACTGGTCGTAAGGAGTTATAAACTAGTCGTAATTAAGTACTAACTGGTCGTAAGGAGTTACGAACTGGTCGTAATTAAGTATGGACTGGTCGTGACTAAGTACGAGCTGGTTGTAAGTGATAAGGATCTAGACTTAGATCATATTGCATTAAGGTTCGTCCGATATATTCTATGTGTGTTCGGGAATTGTTATGTGCTGCTAGGTACCGCTAACGACTCGTGGTCAGAAAAGAGTTTCCGAGTCACAAATAATTACACATGAACCTATAGGGTCACACACTTAAATGGCTAGGATTTGATTTGGATGGTGATCCGAATTCTTGTAGACCACGAGTTCCTAATGGGTCTCAAGTTCGAGACCCATCATGGATGCCTATATATAGAGGGGCGGTGGCATGGGGTGAAGTGATCCTTTTTGAAGAATCCCCGAAACCCTAATAGCCACGCCTTCCTCAACCACACCGTTGGTGCTAGCACTCCCGCGCGTGGTGTCCTTGCCCCATATGTGTGGATACCTTGGAGGTGTTGTTGCAAAGCATCAGCACTAGGACGATCAACAACTCATGACGATCTCAGGAACAGGAGGAGAGGACGTGCGGCGAGTATGACTACGGCTGCATCAACTCACTACATCGACTCTACTTCCGCTACGAGTCGGCACGTCTAGATGCAATCTCATGATCTATTACTAGCGGAGGTTCCTTGGTTGCGCGGTAGATTTTTTGTTTTGTGCTATCGTAGCCCTCCCGTAACCCAACAGTGGTATCAGAGCCATCCCATCTAGTTTTAGATTCGGATTAGATGCATATTGTGATTTGTGGGAGTCATAGATGTGATCTATTTCTGTTTCTGTTGGTCGTTCTATATGATAGATTGTTTTTGGCAATGGTCGATATGATTGTCCATGCGTAGTGGTCTAAATACGGGTTCATGATTGTTATTCCGTGATTATGTTTTCATGGTCGTATCACGACTTGCCTCTACCGGTCGGTTTCCACCATCGGGGCAAACAGTGATCGTAAATCCATAGAGCACGCGAAGATCAATCTGCTTGATCGAATCGGAATTGCGATCGAAAAAGGGTTAAGGTGATTAATCCAATGCGATTTACATGGATAGAACTGTAGATTGGATCTACATAGTCCAAAAAAATTGGAACCACCGAAAAGGACCTTGGTATTTAGTATTGCTAGTTCACACCGGTCGTTAGATAGAATAAGATTCTATACCTAACTTGTTTTTGCAGGATTTTATGAATAGTATGACGCATGATGTATGAGATGCATGCATGTGTGTAATGTTCATGACCTGCGAGTCATGCTTATTGCAGCCTAAGGCTATCTATAAGTGTATAACGGCCTGCGTGTCGACTTGTGATGCTTCTTCACTCCTTGTAATTTATCACTAGTGTTATTAGGAGTAATGGCTTAGTGGAAGTACTTGAAGGTATTGGCCACTTGGCGACATGGAAAATAGGAAGCACGACGATGGAGATAACCTTGTGAAAAGGTCATACTATATCACGATGCAATATGAATGCCTTTAAATTCCTGTTTATTTCTATGCATGTTATTTAGTTGCTTCACATGCTCTTAACATGGTAGAAGTAAAATTCCCTCACATAATATTAAGTTAAATTGATGCCCTCCCAATTTGCTGCACCATCCAAAGTCATGTATTTTAATGGTAGGTCTTGCCAAATCAGAGTGCCATTAACTCTCATTGACTAGATGGGTTTGTGTCAGACACTTACACGCTTAGCATTGGTTTAACTTGATAAGGTCATCATAATAGTTATGGACCTTTGAGCATAGGGTTGAGTGCCGAAGCATAGAGATGCTGCCCAACAACAAGAGTCATATAGAGATATGATTAGCAAAGGGTTGCTTACTGTCAAGACCCTAGGATCGCTGAACCTAAGACCCTTTGTGTATTCTGAACTAGTTCCATGATCAGTAGAGTAGCTAGCTCACACAGTGACATCATCGGTGACAATCATATCCATACATCAGAATATCGATAAAGTAGACAAATTAATATTATTTAGTAGAAAAAGGACCTTATGGTCAAGTCTTACAAAGTTGGCCATGCAGGTGGTGGCCACCCGACATGCCCACAGGCAATCGAGTGGAGAATGCGACCTAGTTCGCCTGGTCTTCAAAATATTCTTCCTCATAGAACTCTGCGGTTCCTGATTCTTCATCGGTGACTGATCAACAAATGGCGTATAGCCGTGAGTACATAAAGTACTCAGCAAGTCATAGGGAAATGTATGCAAATATTATTCATGCAAGGTTTAACAAGGATAACTTTATGGCTATTTTGCGGAAAGCAGTATTGACAGTAAATACAGTAAATAGATTGAAAAGCATAATTTAAAAGAGACTAATACATAAGTAAACAAGTTCTTTGAAACAATTAGTGAACAACCCTGTTCACTTTCCAACCATCAATCAACACTAGCCACTCCGATCCCAACCAAACCATTCCAATAGTTTTTATCAAAATCTACCCCTTGTGTGAAATCACCGGGCATTGTCCATAACCGGGGACACAGCTATTCGAATAGTTTTACACTCCATAGATGTTGTACAACTTCACCTACAAGAGATAATCACAAGGCTTTTTACAAAGTTCTATTTTCACCCGGTTCAGCTCACTAAGGATTCGCCATTCTGGGCCCCCTCTTGCGCCAAGTGTGAATGTCTAACCCAGGGTTCACACTTCCACCAAAACAGAACCAAATCAAAGCAATGCTAATTATTTAGCCAGGTCCACCCCATCCTGGATATGTGGTTGTACGGTATGGCCCAGATCAATGGCACACAAAGTTAAGTCCTTAGTGACTACTCAGGCGAGGCAACCACATCCCAAAATTCTCCCCCTTTACTGCACGATCATTCGCCTAAGTATGAAATTATTTTCGGTTCAACCTGGCTGAATGGCATCCTTGCCATGGCACAACAAATTTTAACAATAGTGGTCGCGCCATAATTCTATATTTCATTAAGTCAAATTTATCATCTTGAATCATGTGATCGAGAGACCATCGCATGACAAAAGCATGACTAAGCATAATACGCACCCATGTTGGTATCACAATAATGTCCAACTAAGTTTACCCAACATAGGGTGTCCAAGGTTACATGTCAACATGTCATTCACAATTATTCAAGGAGTCACACTGTCAAGTAGGTATTCAACTATTCCCGAAAACCATTGATATCAAAATAACAATGCATGCTGGTATAAAATAATATAATTTTATAAAATGGGTACGACATGATCAAAGGTCTATGACTTGCCTATATTGAAAGTTTGATATGCTTCGGTCGACTGGTCTGGGAATTCTTCGGGAACGCCAGAATCTACACGCGCGAAAAGAGGCAAATAAATATAATAATTACAAATAAAATCCAAAAATTATCAAATTAGAACCAAAAGAAAGGTATTAAATTTATATGAATTTAGAAACAAGGATCGACGGAATCGGAGTTCGTATGAGGGAGAACGAACGTCTAGAAGATTGCTATCACATGAAATGATAGAAAATATGGAAAATGGAATATGCCAAAATATTCCATTTTAGGATCTAAGATGAAAGAATGCTGACTTCTGGGTCACTCCTGATAGTGAGTGTCGTGATAAGCTGATGGTTAATTGGTTCCTAAGTGTATGTGAGCTTATAGATTAATGCTACTCGAATAATGTCTAACTACACTACTACATCCGATTAACTACCCGAATACCTTAATGTCTCTTTTAATCCAACAAAAGGGCTAAGGTTCACTAAAGTGGGATCACGTATGGGTGTACACCTCTAAACCTGACTGCAATACCTTACTAATCACTAAACGACTTGAGGCAATACTTAAGCTACAAAGTGTCCTACTAACAATTTAACTGAACCATACACTTTACTAACCGGTGGCGATGCGCGCATGTCGTTACACGGCTACGGTGACCAGGGCTCCACCGAAGAGGGAGGATGGCGACGGGGCGGCGTGGCCGGTGGCAGTTGTAGGACCAGAAAGGCACCTAGAGGGGGGGGGGGTGAATAGGAGATCGCCTAATTTTTTATCTCGATCAGATTCAACATCAATATCACTCCAATAGCTACAGAAGCTATGAAGATCAACATTCAAGTACTACAGAGGACTTGTGTTGAACCCAAATCAAAACCCCCAACACTGAACCCAAAAGACTCAAAGAGATCTGGTGGAGTGGTCAGACCGGCGGCATATAAGCGGTCAGACCGGTGGTCGGTCTAACTGGCGTTATAAAGTTGGGTGACTGCCCCGACTGTAAACTGAGGCAACTTGGGTTCCAAAACGAAAATCGATCAAACTTTTGAACTACACAACCAAACTTGACAAAACTTGGAACACACCTTCCTAAGGATATCTGAAACCTATTCCAAGCGACGATAGAGTAGATCCATGTCAAAGTTTTGACCTTTTTCCATTTTATCAAAGGAGGGTCCAAAATCGAGCAAAAACGAAAAACTTAATCCAAAACTTGCTCGTGGGAGATTGATGATCAAGAAGATCCTAGATGTATTCCCACATGTCACAGCAAGGTAGATGGGGGCAAGAAACCACTAGAAACCCATCGGATCAAAGAAACACCCAAAATCACCAAATGAGAAGGAAGAACACAAGAAGACTCATCTTTGAATAATTATCCATAGATTGATTCGCGATTGTTGCTGGTTACAACCACTCCCTCAAGGAGGACAAAACTCACAACATGAGCACTCAAATCAATCCAACTCTCTAAAACCCTAAGCCTCTCCTTTCTTTTCTAAGCCCTAAGACAAACTAGGGTTTTGCAAATGAAGTGCTTGAGGCTGCTTGACAGCACCCCCTCCTATTTATAGTGAGGCTTAGCTTCTAGAAGAGTTAACTCTAATGGGCTCCCGTTGAGGTCCAACACAAACGGGACACATGCACGCATATTAAAGCGCTGTCTTCATCTTCTCTTGACCTAAACCGCTTCTCCACGCACTGTCTTGTGCCGCGGTTTAGCCCAAGGTCACAAAGGCCTTATTTGGTGAAATTACCAAAATACCCCTTCTTGATCTTTCTCCGAAGACCAAGTCTAATCTTGGTGAAGCACTCCCCTGCTTCGCCACATGTAGGTTGATCAACGGTTCTCATCATGTCGGCAAGTCTCTCCCGTCCGGCTCCTGCCGAAACCACCAAGGCACTTGCACCGACCCCCTTACCGCTTGATCCAACCAGTCGCACCGAACTACCCGTTCGGTCACCTTTGTCCATTCTGCACCATGCTTGAGTCCATTGACCTCACCCGACATCCTCGATCGTTCTGGACCTCAGCTCTCCTAGCTTTGTCCCAATCATCCTCGCCGTTGACCGTCGTTGACCTCCAAGCTTCCTGGACAACAATAGACAAAGAAATCGAATCCGGGAATAAGTTCTTCACAACTTGACCCACGTTAGCCAAAACATGCAATATGCAACACATATGCAATGAAATCCATGAACTTGACCTAACAAACACACATCACGCCACACTGACGAGCGAAACAAGTCAAAACCGGTCAGACCGCCACCCTTGGCCGGTCTGACCGCCCACTAGCCGATCTGACCGCCCACTTGGGACTTGGCCAAATTTCCATGCTGGAAACCCGAGAGCTCTTTAGAATTTTCAATCGAATAGAACTTTTGACTAGAAGCTCCAAAAATTATGAGACCAAGTGCAGTAGAATCCTCTCTCTTGCCTACACCCTCTATTTTTGGCCCAGCTCAAAAATCCAAAGTCACCTTAATGGCTGGTCTGACCGCTCAGGGGTAGCCGGTCAGACCGCTACACTGGCCGGTCTGACCGTCACCATGGCCGGTCAGACCGCCAGCTACCAAACCTGAAAAACAAACCGAGGCATGGCCAGTCTGACCGCCTACATGGCCGGTCAGATTGCCAGAGGCCTGACAGCAGCTGAACCTGTGTCGAAAACGGTTGTTTCCGCAAACCCTCAACGCCATTGCCAATTGTCTCATCATCCTAAGATCGTAAGCATATCCCCATGATATCCACAATCTCCCCCTTGATGAATACATTGTCAATTTCTCAGAAAATGTAAGTTTGAGGTTTGAAAATGAAAATACTCAACGTTTTCGCACAAAGACACAACCTGGTCCATAGGCAAGAGAAAGCAATGCAAATGACCAAGCTGGCTTCAGAATAGTATAGGCAAGTGAGATAAGGCAAAAGAAAGCACAAAAGCTTCAAATTCTAGAGAATAGCCAAAAAACTCACTTAAGGTCCATATAAAAGAATAATTGTTCAATTTGACCATTGATCATGGTGAGCATCCAAGAAATACAATTCAAGTTCAGAAATGGCAATAAGATCACAAAAATGCAAATGAGATGCTCCCTCTCACCATGATCATCAATTTTCCAGAAAATTTCATTTTCCCCCTATGACTCCAAAAAGCTCTAAAACAATATTTTTATCAATCCTTCTCCCCCTTTGACAATGAATTCATCAAGGTGCATGGAAGAAGATAGAACAGAAATGAAATGGAATGACTGCATTTTTTAGTAAAAGGAGCCATGATGATTATCCAAGAGGACTGCACAAGTATTACACTAAGCCATATTATGTGAAGTAGCTATGTTTCATCATGGCAAAACATATGTAGCAAAGCTAAGACCAAAGGAGCAATAATCTGAGATCAAATGAAATTTTAGCATGACAAGGTGCTCAAGATCATAGTTTAGCTACAGGTATCCAAAAATGAGTCAAGCCATATCTATAAGCAAAATGGAGCCCATAAACTAGAAAATGAGTCAATTTTGAGTGCTATGAGTGCAGTTATGAACCAATTTGTTCAAGCATTTGGAATTTTGCACATTGAGCATTTTGCTAAATTTTTTTGGTTTTTTCTTAGTAAAGCAAGTCCTCGACTAGGAGCCATCCACAATTGCCTCCTAAGCTTCAACCAATTGACAATTTATTTTCTTAGCATTGTGCTAGATCTCAAGCCTTGCCGCGACCATCTCAAGCAAGAAGCTTAAGATAGTGGTCTAGGTCATCCAAAACTCCTCCTGAGTTCATGCCTAGTGCAATGGCAAGCTATCTCATGAGAAAGAATTGGTGAGATTAGTTTTTTCGGACAAAAAACTCATTTTTCATTTGCTTGACTTAAGAACTATCATAGCTCAATTTAAAACTCAAAGTAAGTTTAAGACTCAATTTAGCCTATATGACATGGCGTGAATGAGAGGATCACTATAGCAAAACTAGTCACAAGATACAACAAGTCATGTTTTGATTCAATTTTCTCATAGATAAAAAAGCTAGCATGACAAAAGCTAAGCTATACATGAAAAGCCATAAAAGAAGTCTAGCAACCTATCACAAAATATGGCAAGGTATAAAGTATGAAATCAAGTCATACAAGGATAATAATCAAAGCTCCACAAGTTTATATTACAATGCAAGTTGCTGATTTTAAAATGCAGTATGATACAATGAATGCAAAAGAGCCAACTCTCCCTCAAAACAGGCCAAGAGGACTAATAACCCCCAAATCTCCCTGCAAATAAGCAAAACGAGAAGAATCAAGAGCCTTAGTGAAAATATCCGCAACCTACTGCTCAGACTCTACATAGTGAAGCACAACATCACCCTTCTCTACATGGTCTCTAAGGAATTGATATCGAATGTCATTGTGCTTGGCCCGTGAGTGTTGCACTGGGTTTTTGGCAATGTTAATGGCAGAAGTGTTGTCACGAAAAGAGGAACACTACCTAGAGATAACCCATAGTCCCTTGAGTAGACAAGATCCAGAGAACACGAGAGCAACTATCTTGGTGCAGACTACATACTCGGCCTCGGCGATGGATCGTGCAATGATGATTTGTTTCCTAGATGACCAAGAGATAAGAGATGTGCCTAAGAATTGACAAGTGCCAGAAGTACTCTTCCTATCCACTCTACACCCCGCAAAATCAGCATCAGAAAAAGCCTGAATAGAGAGAGCAGAATCAGAAGAATACCAAAGCCCAAAGTCAAGAGTGTCCTGGAGGTACCTGAAAATGCGACGCACTACTTGACGATGAGAGGCACGAGGGGAAGCCTGAAATCGAGCGCACAAACACACAGCAAACTGTATGTCTTGCCTCGACGCCGTGAGGTAGAGAAGAGAGCCAATCATGCTGCGGTACTCCTTGTGGTCCACGGGCTCTCCATCCTCATCAAGGTCCAGCACGGTGGATGTAGCAATGGGATTAGACATTGGCCTCCTGATTCCCATGTCGAAGCGCCGAAGAAGGTCCTTTGTGTACTTGCTTTGATGAATGAAGGTTCCTTTTTTTCAGTTGCTTGACTTGAAGACCAAGGAAGAAGGTTAATTCGCCCATCATGCTTATCTCGAACTCCCTGCTCATAGAATCTAAAAATCTGGACACCACAGCATGAGAAGAACCACCGAATATAATGTCATTCACATAAATCTGAACCAATAAAAAGTCACTGCCATGCCTGAGAGTGAATAAGGATTTACAACCATTCCCATTTTGAAATCATTTTTAAGCAAGAAACTCTTAAGCCTATCATACCAATCTCTAGGGGCTTGCTTCAATCCATAGAAGGCTTTGGAGAGCTTAAACACATGGTTTGGGAATTTAGAATTTTCAAAACCAGGGGGTTGCTTGACAAAGACCTCTTCTTCTAAGAAACCATTAAGAAAAGCACTCTTGACATCCATTTGAAAAAGCTTAAAGCCCTTAGATGCCGCGAATGCTAGCAAAATGCGAATGACTTCTAATCTAGCTACAGGAGCAAAGGTCTCCTCAAAGTCTAAGCTTTCTACCTAGGAATAACCTTGAGCTACAAGCCTAGCCTTATTGTGAACTACCAACCCATCCTCACTTTGCTTATTTTTGAAAACCCATTTTGTTCCAATTACATTATGATTAGGTGGAGGTTCAACTAAGGTCCAGACTTTGTTTCTTTCAAAATTTTCAAGCTCTTCATGGATTGCATTGACCCAAGAGGAATCAGATAAAGCATGGGTGACATCTCGGGGTTCAAAAGACGCGACAAAAGCAGAATGTGCATGAGAATCTGGAGAGATAAACATGGAGCGAGTGACTCATGAAGATCCCCAATCATCTGCTTAGATGGATGCTGTCGCTGAATGTGAAGAGGAGGTCCTGGTGCAGAAGTGGCTTCTACCTCATGAGCTGTGGAGGTAGGAGCAGAGCCACTCACATCGTTGGTGAAGGTAGAAGGAGGCTGCTCAGCTAAAACTGGAGAGGTAGAAGCAGGCTCTCCAACCATCTCAGAAGTGACTGGAGGATGGATTGGGTCCTCATCCTCAGAGTCGTCATCGACGAAGATACTCTCAAAAACCTGTGAACCTGCATCATCGGGTCTAGTACCAGGACTAGCCTCATCAAAAGTGACTTCGCAAGTCTCAACAATTTTGTTAGTATCCAAATTAAATACACGATAGCTACGAGAATGAGCAGGATATCCAAGAAATATGCCATTAGGACATCTAGATTCAAATTTATCCAAGTTGCCATGTTTAAGAATGAAGCAATTGCAACCAAAAATCTTGAAATGAGAGACTTTAGGCCTATGACCAAATCTAAGCTCAAAAGAAGTCTTGCCAATCACAGATCTCAAGAAAACCCTATTTGACACATAACAAGCAGTAGAGATCGCCTCAGCCCAAAACCTCCCAGGTGTATTATGCTCATCTAGCATGGTCCTGGCCATCTCTACAAGGGTCCTGTTTTTCCTCTATACAACACCATTCTGCTGGGGAACTCTAGGTGAAGAGAACTGGTGCTCAATTCCCCTATTAGTGCAGAAAGTGGCAAAGGAAGAGTTCTTGAATTTTGTCCCATTGTTACTCCTAATGGCTCTCAAAGCTCCAGGAAGATCAACAGCAAGTCTAAGGGCCAACTCCCAAAAACAGCCAAAAACCTCATCTTTAGAAACCAGAAAATATACCCAAGAATACCTAGAGAAGTCATCCACAATCACAAGCACATACCATTTCCCACCTGCAAACTGGACTCTAGAAGGACCAACAGTGTCTAAGTGCAAGAGCTGACCTAGTCCATTAGTCATCACTAAAGTAAGAGGTGGATGAGAAGCTGAAACCATTTTACCATGTCTACAGAGAGTGCACATAAGGTCTCTAACAGGCTTAAGTCTAGGCAACCCTCTAATCAAGTCCTTGCTACTGATCTTGGTCAAATGATCAAAGCCTATATGTCCAAGCCTACGATGCCACAAAACTAGATCATGAGAGACAGAAGCCACAAGACATCTAGGACTGGAAGCAGAAGAGACACTGAAATCAGCACAAAAGATCTTCTCAAACCTAGAGATCCCAAAGACATGCTCACCTGAGGAGTCTAGAACTCTACACTTACCGCTCTTGAACCTCACTTCCAGTCCCTCATCAAGAAGCTAAGAAACAGATAGCAAATTATACCTCAGCTTACTTACCAAAGCGACGTCCTTAAGCATGAACTTGTTGTTGACGCGCACTGTGCCCTTGGCTATCACGGTCCCAGTAGAAGCATCCCCAAATGTAATCAATTCATTGCTGGATGCACGTGTGAAGGAGAAGAACCATCTAGAATCTCCAGTCATGTGTCGAGAACACCCGGAGTCAACAAGCCATATGTCCTCCTTCCTCACACGACGGACCTACAGAGCACGAATAGGAAACATCTATGCCTCAGTACTGGGATTAGTGATAAAAGACTTGGGAATCAAGTACTGAGTCACATGATGCTTAGGCAAAGCAGTAGAAGCAGCAATAAAATGGTTAGGAGAAAAATCATAAGAATGCACACGTGAAACACCTAGACCTCTCTGAATCGACCTACCAAAAGGTCGGTACTCCCCCTGTCTAGATGCTACCCACGGTCTCTCCTCACAATATCCTAAACCAAAATGCTGCCTAGAGCCACCAAAAGAGTCAAAGAAGGCATCTACAAACCTAGGCTTGTGTCTAGCATGAACGACAGGCTGCCTGGTTCTAGAGACTATAACAGGTGAAGGAACTCCTCTAATGGACCTTAAAGCACTCATCCTCTCCTTCCTCTCAATCTTGGCTCTACGGAAGCAGAACTCAACGATGTGGCCATCCTTCTTGCAGAAGGTGCAATGGTACTTGACCTTTTGAGGGGTCTGACCTGTTGAAGTAGAAGCACCTGTCTTGCTAGAAGGGGTTTGGGCAAAACCTGCAGATCTAAAAACTACCTTAGATGGCTCAGAAGGTTCTACCTCAAGCATACCACTCTCAACAGCTCTCACAACCTTAGGTGGATGGTTCTTCGAATACTCTAGGGAATTAAATCTTAGGCCACTTTTCTTTACACTCACCTTAGATTGGTCGAGGATCATGTTGAGGTTCTTCTTCCCACTAGAAAATCTCTCAAGGGTCTTTTTGAGGTAATCATTTTGTTTGGCTAGGTCTTTACAGGTGACACACCTATTTGACTTGATTGTCCTAGCAAGCTTTTCTTTAACAAGAGCTACCTCAACCCTTAAAGCCTCACAAGACACACAAGGAGCATTCTCAATCCTACTCACTTGCTCTTTGAATTTGACTCTAAATGCCTCTTGTATCTCATCTAAATTTGTCCCAACTTCAGTACAAAAAGCACAAGAAGCAGAATCAACAACTTTCTTGGATGCAGTTTTGGACATGGATTGTTCAATTTTAGATTTCTCTGCTAGAGTCTTATTCAAAGCATCATTCTCAACTGTGAGTTTAAGACAATTTTCACATGAAGCAGTCTTAGAATAAAGAATCATTTCAGACATTTCCTTCATTTTAATCTTGTTATCCTCACAATAAGAGCAAGTGTGACTAGGATCAAATTTTAGCAATTCCTTAGTAGCACTATCCAATTTCAATTCAAGCAAAGCACAATTTGAGCATGGTGAAGGAATAGCATCTACAACAGTCACATCTAGAGCAATAGCATCCATACAAGCAGGACTAGATTTGAGAGATTCTAGTTCATCTAGAGCATCATTAAGTTGATTTACAACAGAGGAATGAACAAATTTCAGATTGGTCAATTCATTGTGCAAGCTAGAGTAGGAATCACAAACATCAACAGGATTAATGGATTTGAGCCTAACAACTTCTAGGTTCAAGTTATCAATCATGCTGTCCTGTCTCTTAATCATTTTAGCTTGCTTTTTCAGTTTTTGTTCAGCAACGACCAAAGCACGTTTCATTTCATTGAGTGAGGGACATACTTCATCGGGATCGCTGAAAGGGTCATCGTCGTTGGAGGAGTCGATGCCGTGCAAGTCCTTGGCCATGAAGCACATGCCAGTGAATTCCTCGGCCTTCTTCTTGCCATGGGAATCATCGTCGTCGTCCTCCGTCCCCGAGTCCACATCGCTCATATCAACACTCTCAAGAGCGGCAAGGACCCGGCTGATGAACTTGCGATAGTTGGGCTTGTTGGCTTTCACATCCTTAGCTTGAGGACGCCTCCGAGAGTCCTTCTCCACCTTGCCCTTCAGCTTGGGGCACTAGGAGTGAATGTGGTTTGGCTCACCACACTCAAAGCAAGTGACAGGGCCACCTCTCCTTCTGTTCCTCACCTTGTTGTAGACTCTCGAGAATTTTGTGGATAGAAGGGCTAAATCATCCTCAGGTAGCTTCTCTAGCTGCTCATCGCTCAAAGAGTGCAAAGCGGACAATGAAAAACCAGATGATCCAAAATCCAAGGAATCAGACGAGCTACTCTTAGATGGGTCAACCACTAAAGCCATCGACTCTGTCTTAGGGAGACCCGAGATGAAGTCAATCTCATGCGTCTTCAAACTCGAGTAGAGCTTATCCATGGTAAGCTCACTCATAACAGTGTTGCCATTGATGGAAGTGATTTTCATCCTCCAAACCTTCACATCAAGAGCACCCAAGAGCTGACGTGCATTTTCAGATTCAGTGAACACAAGATCCACAACACATAGGTCATGAAGGATTTTTGAGAATCTTCCCCACAACTCATCCAAAGATTTACCTGGCCTTTATTCGATCTTTGAGTATTCTTTCTTAAGTCGGTTACATCTCACTTCCTTGATCGCATAGATCCTCGTGGTAATCACAGAGGGTCTTCCAGATCTCATGAGCAGTCCTCAAATGAGCGACACGCTCAAACTCAGATCGACTAAGCCCTTGAATCAAGAAGTTTCGAGCCTTGTTGTTTGCCTCCACATCTGGAGTGATCACATCGTCATTGGCTGGCACAACATAAGGATTTTTGACTTTAAGCCAAATTGCGTGCCCTTAAGCCTCGATGTAGGCATGCATGTGAGACCTTCTAGTAAGCAAAATCGACTCCATGAAACACAGGAGGTTTGGTGGAATACTTGTGAGACGCCATGGCTCCTCAGACCGGTTAAGATCTATGAGAAGAGCTAACCGGGCTCTAATACCACTTGTAGGACCAGAAAGGCGCCTAGAGGGGGGGGGGTGAATAGGAGCTCGCCTAATTTTTTACCTCGATCAGATTCAACATCAATATCACTCCAATAGCTATAGAAGCTATGAAGCTCAACATTCAAGTACTATAGAGGACTTATGTTGAACCCAAATCAAAACCCCCAACACTGAACCCAAAAGACTCAAAGAGATCTGGTGGAGCAGTCAGACCGGTGGCATATAAGTGGTCAGACCGGTGGTCGGTCTGACCGGCGTTATAAAGTCGGACTGACCGGCCCTGACCAGAAATAGTGCAGACAGCTCGGGTTCCAAAATTAAAATCGATCAAACTTTTGAACTACATGGCCAAACTTGACAAAACTTGGAACACACCTTCCTAAGGATATCTGAAACCTATTCCAAGTGACGATCGAGTAGATCCATATCAAAGTTTTGACCTTTTTCCATTTTATCGAAGGAGGGTTCAAAACCAAGCAAAAACGAAAAACTTGATCCAAAACTTGCTCATGGGAGATTGATGATCAAGAAGATCCTAGATGTATTCCCACATGTCACAGCAAGGTAGATGGGGGCAAGAAACCACTAGAAACCCATCGGATCAAAGAAACACCCAAAATCACCAAATGAGAAGGAAGAACACAAGAAGACTCATCTTTGAATAATCATCCATAGATTGATCCGCGATTGTTGTTGGTTATAGCCACTCCCTCAAGGAGGACAAAACTCACAACATGAGCACTCAAATCAATCCAACTCTTTAAAACTCTAAGCCTCTCCTTTCTTTTCTAAGCCCTAAGACAAACTAGGGTTTTGCAAATGAAGTGCTTGAGGCTGTTTGACAGCACCCCCTCCTATTTATAGTGAGGCTTAGCTTCTAGAAGAGTTAACCCTAATGGGCTCCCGTTAAGGCCCAACACAAACAGGACACACGCACGCATCTTAAAGCGCTGTCTTCATCTTCTCTTGACCTAAACCGCTTCTCCACGCACTGCCTTGTGCTTTGGTTTAGCCCAAGGTCACAAAGGCGGTATTTGGTGAAATTACCAAAATACCCCTTCTTGATCTTTCTCCGAAGATCAAGTCCAATCTTAGTGAAGCACTTGCTTGCTTCGCCACGTGTAGGTTGATCAACGGTTCTCATCATGTTGGCAAGTCTCTCCCGTCCGGCTCTCGCCGAAACCACCAAGGCACTTGCACCGACCCCTGCACCGCTTGATCCAACCAGTCGCACCGAACTACCCGTTCGGTCACCTTTGTCCATTCTGCGCCATGCTTGAGTCCATTGACCTCACCCGGCATCCTCGATCGTTCTGGACCTCAGCTCTCCTAGCTTAGTCCCGATCATCCTCGCCGTTGACTGTCGTTGACCTCCAAGCGTCCTGCACAACAATAGACAAAGAAATCGAATCCGGGAACAAGTTCTTCACAACTTGACCCACGTTAGCCAAAACGTTCAATATGCAACACAGATGCAACAAAATCCATGAATTTGACCTAACGAACACACATCGCGCCACACTGACGAGCGAAACAAGTCAAAACCGGTCAGACCGCCACCCTTGGCCGGTCTGACCGCCCACTTGGGACTTAGCCAAATTTCCATGCTGGAAACCCGAGAGCTCTCTAGAATTTTCAATCAAATAGAACTTTTGACTGGAAGCTCCAAAAATTATGAGACCAAGTGCAGTAGAATCCTCTCTCTTGCCTACATCCTCTATTTTTGGCCCAGCTCAAAAATCGAAAGTCACCTTAATGGCCGGTCTGACCGCTCGGGTAGGTGGTCGATCACCCTGTGGCCGGTCTGACCGCCACCATGGCCGGTCAGACCGCCAGCCACCAAACCTGAAAAACAACCGAGGCATGGTCAGTCTGACCACCTACATGGCCGGTCAGACCGCCAGAGGCCTGACAGCAGCTGAACCTGTGTCAAAAATGGTTGTTTCCGCAAACCCACAACGCCATTGCCAATTGTCTCATCATCCTAAGATCGTAAGCATATCCCCATGATATCCACAGCGGTGAAGAAAGATGTGTGGACGGGAGCTCCGGTTTGGGGGGGGGGGCTTCGGTGAGGAAGAAATGGGGCTAGAGGTGAGGAAGGGGGGTAGAGGAAGACCGACACCAGCTTAAATAGAGAGGGAGAGGGGAGGCAGCTCAGTGTGGGCGGAGCCGAGTGGAGCGACGCGGGCAAGGGTGGCGACCGCGGGTAGTGGCACGAGCAAGGAGCGGCGGGGGCAGCGTGGCATGCAGACGGGTAGGAAGGTGGCACGATGGCAAGGTGGTGACGCCAAGTGGCAAGCGGGGAGGCGATGTGGCACACATGCACGGCGGCAGCGAGGCATGGGCAAGGCGGTTGCTGGAACGAGTGGAGCGGAGCAGGCGGAGAAGAATGGGGAAGAAGGGAGATTGACCAGGAGGTCCCACCCGGCAGTGAGAGAGGGAAGGGAAGGGGCCGACTGAGGTGGGCTAGCATGCGCAAGTGGGTCGGGAAGATTTGGCCCAAACCGAAATTCTGAATTTTTGGTGAATTAACAATTTCAGAGATAGAATTAATTCATTTAGGATTTTAGAAAAATAGCAAATAGAGTCCAAAAATTCTAGAAAGATTCAAATAAATTCTCTGAGGCATTTTGGACTTAAATAAAATATTTGCAACTTAACATTGATATTTATATTTGCAAATAAATTATTTCTCCTTTAAAAAAATAGGAATTTTTTAAAAAAAATCCAAAAGTTCAAGGAAAATATTTAAGTTTTATTTTCAATCAAGATTGAAACTTTGGGGTGTGACAAACCTACCTCCCTTAAAGGGAATCTCAACCCCGAGATTCAGGCTGATTAGAGAATAGGTTTAGGAATTTGGTCTTCAGGTCCTCTTCACGATCCCAGGTGGCTTCTTCTTTAGTGTGATTGCTCCACTAGACTTTGCAGAAACGGATGATCTTGGTCCTCGTCACTCGCTCTGCTACTTCTAAAATCTTGATGGGTTGCTCCTTATAAGTGAGATCATCCTGCAGATCAACTGCTTCCAACGTCATTTGCTCCTCTAGCACACGTAGACATTTCTTCAATTGTGACACATGGAAGACGTTATGCACACCTGACAACTGAGGTGGGAGCTCTAATTTGTAGGCAACTTCTCCTCTTCTGAAAAGAACTGGAAAGGGTTCAATATATCTTGGTGCAAGCTTCCTGCTTACTCTGAAACGACACATTCCCTTGAGAGGTGAAACCTTCAGGTATACGTGATCTCTAGGTGCGAAACTAAATCTCGGCGATGATTATCAGCGTAACTTTTCTGCCTGGTCTGTGCGGTTCTCAGCTTTTCTCTAATTGACCGAACTTGATCTTCAGCCTCCTTTAGGATATCTGGTACAATCACTTGTCCTTCTCCTATTTTGGTCCAATACAAGGGTGTTCTGCATTTTCTTCCGTAAAGAGCTTCAAATGGGGACATTTGTAGACTTGATTAATAACTGTTGTTATAAGAAAACTACGCATAGTGCAAACTTTGATCCCAAGAGGTTTAGTTTGCTAGAGTGCAGGCTCTCAACATATCCTCTAGGATTTGATTTACTCTTTCCGTTTGTCCATCTATTTGCAGATGATATGTTGTACTGAAATTCAAATTAGTACCCAAGACGCTATGCAGTTTCTGCCAGAATCTTGAGGTGAACTGGGATCCTCGATCCGAAATGATCTTCTTTGGTACACCATGCAGACATACTATCTTTGCCATATACAACTCTACAAGTCTATCTCTTGAGTAGGTAGTCTTAACTGGAATGAAGTGTGCAATTTTGGTTAGACGATCTAAATGATAAAGTCCAATGATAAAGTCCATGCCAATTTCTTCCCATTTCCATTCTGGTACGTTCAAAGGTTGCAAGAGCCTGGCAGGCCTTTGATGCTCGGCTTTAACTCGTTGGCAAACATCACATTGTGCTACATACGCGGGAATTTCTCGCTTCATACTAGGCTACAAATATAACTCCTTGAGATCTTGATACATTTTAGTGCTTCCGGGGTGAATGAAATACAAGGTTTCATGCGCTTCCTTGAGTATTAATTGCATAAGCTCCTTCTGGTCCAGTACACAAATGCGTTTATCAAACCAAATGGTGCCTTGCTCATTGTAACACCCTGAATTTTAGTTTGTGTTTCAAATGTATAAAAGTATGAAGGTTTCAAAATCTTTTGTTGAAATTCTTAAGTTTGCACTCGGGTTCAAAACTTTGTTCTAGAATTTCAAACTTTTGACTTGAAACCAAGGTTCTAGTTTATTTCAGAAAAATTTGTATATCAAAATCTCTGGAAACAATTTTATAAAATACTAGATTATTTTTCACTAATTATTATACTTTTTTTAGAATTTTTAAAAGTTATTTTGACATCTTCAAAATTCAAACCAAATCAGAAAGGCTGATTTGAAAAAGAATTTAGTTTAGCCAAATGCAAACCAAAAGTGGCTGTTTTGATTTTTCCTAAGCTCTAGATGAACCTGAGAGCACCCACAAAGATTTTTAGAATTTTATTTATATTTTAAATGACCAAGTCAAACTCATTATTTTCGGTCAAAATTAAATTCAACTCTAACCCTAGCGCGCCTAGTTCTTCAAACGTGAAACCTTGTGGACTGTCCAATTTTAGATCAATGGACTAGATTGATTGGGCCGTTTGAACCATCTGAACGTCCCTCTCGCTGTGGATCGTCTGATTTGATCTCAACGGTCCGGTTGAACTTAGCGTGGAAGCACTTGAACCGTCCGATTGAATCTTAACGGACTGGATTGATTGGGCCGTTCGGACCATCTGAACGCACCTCTCCATATGAGCCATCCCATTGAATTTGAACGGACTAGATCTATTGGAACGTTTGGACCGTCCGAACATGAACTTCATCTGGACCGTCCATTTTTTATCAAAGTCATTTGGACCGTCCATTTGAACTTGACTCACCGCACCTTATGTTCTTGGGTCGCTGATGGGCGACCCCACTGGTCAGCACCGCCATCGTCTCCATCGCCGCTCTAGCCTGTGCGCTGGCTCTGTGCATGGCAGCCACGAAGCCCTTTCGCGCTACCTAGAGCACGCGTGTCAGCGCGGGAAGCATCGTCGGCCATTATTTAACCTTTATAGCATGTCAATTTGCTCCCTTTCGCTCTCTCTCGCTACAATTTCACCTTCTTCTCCAAAACCGGTCCTCCGCCGCCGCCGTCAATTTGGCCGCGTTCGACCTCCTTTGGCGACAAGACCTTGGGCGTTTTGCTCTTGGGATCAAGGCGCACCCAAGGCACATTTTCCCAAAGCTTCTAGGCGTTTGTGGCATCCTCTCCGCGAAGACCCGATCATCGTCTCTGCCTCCGGTCGCCGCCAGCTCGCCGCCGGCCTCCTCGAGCACCCAGGCCACCGTCACCAGCTTCGTCGGGTCTTTGCGCACCCGTGCGTGTCTTCATCAAGCCCGGAGACCCTCTCAATCGCCAGATCTTCTACCTCACCGTTGTGCCCGCGCACGAACCACTGTCGAGCCACCGACGACATTAAGGTTGAAGTCTTTAGGGATAAATGGTGTTTAAGTTATTTGTATGACAGGTGGGCCCCGTCAAGGTTAAGGGTAATTAGCGTTCTAATTGAAATCTTTTGAAATCCCAGAGTCGGTGACATGCGGACGCTCGGCCGGTTAAGTGTTTGCGCATATCTTCAAGTTTACGTTTTCGAAAGCTGAAGACGTATGCTTGGAATACGCCTTCGATGTTGTTGTCAACTACGGCTGGGTCAAGCTGACCCAGTCAACACCACTTTGGGCCCCACCGGTCAGTGACCGTGGGTCGGCTCAGCCCGAGTGTCAAAGGGATTAAATCCTTTTTGAATTTCTGAATTGAATTATTCTTGCACTGATAATTCAATAAACTTCCAAAATTCATATCTATTTCATTTTAGCTCCAAATTGAGTGAATCCAATTTTTTTGGTTTTCATTCTTTTTGTACTTTATTATGAAATAGGTTTTGATCATGTCTCTATCACAGAAAATGTTGGTAATAGATTTAGTCTCTAATTAGGATTAATTGTTACCTTAAAATCCTTTTTAACTTGGAAAATTCCTAGAAAATTCTTCTTAACTCCTTATTAAATGATTTTTGTTTCTAAAATTTTCTAAAATCATAATCTTTCTATTTATGCAAAAATTTTGTGTTTGGTTGTTTTGGTGTTATTCGTTCTTTTTCGCTCTTTTGTTCGGTCGATAGGTACCGACAATACTATTGAATACGAGAGTGATCCTCAGTAGCAAGTGGACTTTCTTCAGCATGGCAAGCATCTTTTCCATTGATGCACGTTGATCCCATTATAGTTCGCATGTTAATATTTCAAATGTTTCAATTGTATGTATGCATGCTATGTTGTCAAGTATTTTATTAGTTGCAATAGTCCACCTGATTAATTAAATTGAACTGTAGGCAAAATATCCATCTTTTACTACTGAGCCTAAGTTATACTCGCTATGATTTAGGGCTCAATGGTTGGGTTCTAGTCACTCTATATTGTAGTATTCGAGTGGATGTCGCTTAGTTGGCTTAGAACGATAGTCTAGGGATCATCGCTTCAGCAATGGTCATTACAACATCACTTTATCTATCTGAGTCAGGGTACTCATGTTTATATCTTATTTGGAAAAACTAAAACTAAAAATGAAAAGTATTTAGATTCGGGCACATGGTTGTTGGTGTGATTGTGGGGTGTGTGGTTATGTGCCTAAATCAACAAGGACCGAACATCTCATCCCACTAAACCAATCATATTTGCGTGCATCCACATGAGGGCATATGGGAACCCTCTTTACTTAGTACTCTGGGGAGTGTTAATTAATGAGTCTCTGGTGGTAGGTTTAGGTGAATTAAAGAAAAGTGTTATTACTGTGTCAGGTATGTGACAGGTGAGAGGTTCCAGGTCGGTTCCCTCGCACGAGGAGCATTGGCAGTTGCTACGGCTGGGCCAATGTCTTCGACACAACGTATGGGTCCTCTGTGGGAGCTCGGTAGTGGGCGGTTCACAAAGGGTTAACCCCCATACGTGCGACTCTTAATTAACTCATTCCATTGGAAAACATCTCGTAGGACTTAGCCGTGCCGGCATACCAAAGGAAGTGTGCTTTATCGCGTGGTAAAAAGGCGGTCTGACATGTGGGTAAAGTTGTACACCCCTGTAGGGTTTAATCTTTTTGAAAAGCCAAGTCCTTGGTTATGGACACGCTTGGGGAGGTCTTTCGAGAGTTAGACTATAACTTTTTGATAAAACTTGATATTGGGTGGTATGAATGGGTAATTCGTACTATTGTTGTGGTGGCTGTGGGAAGCCACCTCTAGGTTGTTAATTATGCTTATTATTGTTGTCAAATTGTTATTTGATTCACTAAAAACTGATTTGCTAAACTTGCTTTCAATCTATTTAACTATTGCAAATAAATGTTGCTTTATGCTGAACCGAACCATAAAGCTTTCTCCATTGTTTTAAGCTTGCATGTAGCTATGTATAGGCTTGCTAATCGTAAGTCTTTCTGAGTACGTTTTTGTACTCAAATGCTTTGCCTGTTTACTACAGAGGAGGTTGACCCCCAAGGGGTTGACGAGTGTGAGGCCGACTACACTTTGGACGACTAGCTTGGACGTTTCCTGTTAGTTGCCTTGTGGGTAAGGGCAAACTGATTGGTGTTATTTTCAGCCATCTTATGGCATCCTTTCCGCTGCAAACTCTCTTTTGTATGATGTAAATGTTGTAAATTTATGAAGACTTCTTTAATGTAAAATATTGTGTATGGAGTTGATGCTTATTTTTTGTACGGGGTATGTGTACTGCATTTCTAGGAAGTACATATGCACCGAGAGTAGGGAAATTTGGTTTGTAATGCTGGAACCGATGAAAAGGTTAAGTATTACGAATTAAATCGCCCAACGGCTCTCACACTCATCTTTTGAAAATCTTAGGGATTTACCTTTCTTCATGTTGATCTTTATTTCTTTGATATCTGCATCTTTAGTCTGAGCCTTCCTGATCTGATTTTGTAGGGTGGGTTGCACTTCCAAAGCAGGTAGGCAACCTTCTTCAACCAATTCAAGCTTGAGCTTCCGAAATTCTTCATGCAGTGTGAGCTAACTTTTCTTGATCATCGAGTATTGCAGTAGACCTTTCTGCTTAAAGCATCTGCTATGACATTCGCTTTGCCTGGATGATAATGGATTCCAATATCATAATGTTTGATCAATTTCAACCATCTTCTTTGCTTCATATTAAGATCAGCTTAGGTGAAAATGTACTTTAAGCTCTTATGGTCAGTGTAAACTTCATAGGGATTGCCAATGAGGTAATGACGTCATATCTTCAAAGCATGCACTACGACAGCCAATTCTAAGTCATGAATGGGGTAATTTGCTTCATGAGGCCTCGATTGACGTGAAGCATAAGCTACTACCTTCCTTTCTTGCATCAGGACACACCCGCGACCTTGTCATGATGCATCACAGAAAATCTCAAAATCCTTCCGGACATCAGGTCGAATCAACACTGGTGCGGTGGTCAAACACTTCTTCAACTCTTGAAAGCTCTACTCACATTTTGACGTCCAAGTAAATTTCTTTTCTTTCTTCAACAACTGAGTGAGAGGTCTTGCTATTCTGGAGAATCCTTCTATGAACCGACGATAATATCCTGCCATACCAAGGAAACTTCCGATTTGAGACACTATCTTGGGCGACTCCCAGTTGAGCACATCCTTGACTTTGCTAGGGTTGACGGTGAATCCTTCTGCAGACATGACGTGTCCCAAGAAGGTAACTTCCTTCATCCAAAACTCACAGTTGTTGAATTTGGCATAGACTTAATGATCCCTAAGCTTGTTCAAGGTCAAGCGAAGGTGTTCTTCATGTTCTTCCTCACTCTTGGAGTATACTAGAATCAATAAAGACAATGGCAAATTTATCAAAATACTCTATGAATACTTTATTCATCAAGTTCATAAAGTAAGCAAGAGCGTTGGTCAATCCAAATGACATGACCATGAACTCATACAGTCCATAACGGGTTGAGAAAGCTATCTTGGGAATATCTTCCTTACGAATTTTCAGCTGATGATAACCTGACCTCAGATCTATCTTGGAGAACACTCCGGCTCCCTTTAACTGATCAAACAGTTCATCGATCCTGGGCAGAGGATACTTGTTCTTGATGGTGACTTCATTGAGTGAGCGATAATCCACACACATCCGCTGGGTACCATCCTTCTTTGCAACAAAGATCACTGGGGTTCTCCAAGGTGAAGAACTTGGTCGGACAAATCCTTTATCTTGCATCTCCTCGATCTGCTTCTTCAGCTCGACTAGGTCATCAACCGGCAAGTGGTAGGGTCTCTTGGAAATAGGTACGGTTCCAGGAACTAGGTTGATGACAAACTCTATGTCCCTGTCTGGTGGCATCCCGGGTAAGTCATCAAGAAAGACATCCGAAAAATCTTTGACCACTGGCACATCTTCCAAAGATATAGCCTTGACACTACAGACTAGTGCTCCATCAGACTTTTCCGTTGCAGCTTCAAACTTTACTTTGGTTCCAACTGGACAGACTAAAGTGATGTTTTTACCACCACAATCCAAAACTGCTTGGTGACATGCAAGCCAATCCATACCCAAAATCACATCTAAGGACTTGGCATCGATGATTAAGAGGTTGGCTAGAAATTCTACCCCTTCTATGGTTATTTTAATTTTTGGGCAACCTTGGTTCGTGCTCAACTCCGAACCAGGCGATTGAACCAATAAAGCATTTTTAAGAGTCAAAATCTTTAGCTGATGCTTTGTAGCAAAACTCTGAGAAACAAATGAATGCGAAGCTCCAGAATCAAACAAAATAGTAGCAGGTGTTGAATTAACTAGGAACTTACCCAGCACGACGTCCGGGGCTGTCTGGGCTTCCTCTACCATGACATGGTTCACGCGGCCTCTCCCAAAAGGTTGAGGACTTTTGGCTATTGCAACTGAAGTCTGCGGTGCTCCTCGTCCTGCTTGAGGCATGGGGGTTCTTGTCGGATTAGCTCCTGAATTGAATCTGGCAGGTGATGGAGCTTGCTTCTGCGGGCAATTGTTGGCATAGTGCCCCAATTAATGACGGTTGAAACAGGTAATTCTTGCGGCAGTGTTGTTGTTTCTTGGCTGCTAGATGTTAGTGGGGTTGTTGCTGAAATTGTGAAATCCTGGGTTAGCTGGGTGAGGTGCCGTTGCAGGAGTCCTGAATGTAGCAGGGGAGTGGAATGGATAGGATGTTGCACATTCATTGTAGCTTTCTGCGACTGACTTTGATGAGCACCATGCTACATCATCTTCCTTTTTCGAGATTCCTCAAGCTCACGACGAGACTCCTCTATGAGCATGGCCTTATTCACCATGTGCTGAAAATCCACATAGTCATTGCCAATGACTTGAACCTTCGAACCAGGGTTGAGTCCCCGCTTGAATCGCTTCTAATGTGCATCATCTGTGGCCACATCCTCTTAGGAATAATGAGTGAGTTGAATGAACTTATTGAGGTACTCACTCACTGACAGGTTTCTTTACTGCAGCTCATGGAACTCATTCTTCTTCATCTCTACTATGCCATCCGGGATATAAGAGCGCTGGAAGGCTGCTGAAAACTCAGCCCAGGTAATAGCTTATGGATCCTCGTGAATAGTGGTGTAGTTGTCCCACCATTTTGATGCGGTGCCCTCCAGCTGATGTGCGGCGTATAGAACCTTTTCACGATCATCACACCGGACAATGGCAAGCTTCTTCTCTATAGAGCGTAGCCAGTCATCTGCATCTAAGGGTTCACAAGAGCTGGAGAAGGTAGGTGGACGTGTCCTCACGAATTCTGCTAGCTTTGACTGAGGAAAAGTCAGGGATGGTGATGGTGGTGGCATGGCAGCTGTTTGAGTGTTTTGGTTCATCATTGCAACTAGAGCAGCAATAGTCTGGTTTTGTTGGTTCATCATCTGATTCATATTCTGCATTATAGCATTCATCAACTGTGTCTGAGCTACCATGAACTAACCCAGACCCTGATCTGTTGTTGTGGCCGGAGGATGTGGTGTAATGGGATCCGAGGGTTCATCTTCACTTGTAGTGAGGCGGGTTAGGACCATCTGCAGCAAATCTTCCTAGGTTAAAAAGATGAGAGGAAAAAAAACACGATAGGTGAGAGGGGAAAAGCACCAAAGATGAGAGAGAACAAGGGAGAAAGATAGAAACATCCTAATTGGGAAAAGTCGGTTACACCCAAAGAACAATTAGTTGGAAAGCTATTAAGAAGCAATTAAATGCAACACTAAAGAAAAAGATCCTATTACGCGGACTAGACGATACTAAAACTGAGAAATGTAATTCTACTAAAGTGTAACATCCCAAATGTATAAATGGGTGTGTGTTTCAAATGTAAGAAAATGTGTAGAAATTAAAACTTTTTCTCACATCTTGAAACTCTTGAACATTGCCATAATTCTTGTCAAGAGTTGTGGAGTTCAAAAACCTAAATCTCTTGTTGACTAAAGTCAAACCCTTATTTCACTTTGTTACAAATCTTGTGCCAACCTTGGGAAACATTTTCCCTTGGTTATAAGGATGATGTGTGACCCCTCTGAATTATTTCATAATTTTTAAAAATTATTTGATAAATTTTGGAGGTAAGTCAAACCCTAGAACAGACTTGATGAATTTCTTCAGAAAAATGCAGTGCACAAAAACCTCTAGAAATTTTATGAAAGGCTAATCTTAGAGTGAGGAAGCTCCAGTTAAAATTTTGAAATTTTTGGAGTTATTTTCCTACCTCTAAAAATTCCTCCAACCTCAGCCTTCAAATTTGAATTCAAAATCAGGCACTGTTCCTTGGGTCCGAGCCGCTTTCCAAGCGGGTCGAACCCAACCGCGCAGCCAGCTCTCCCGTGCTCCTCCTCCCGAGCGAGGTCGTGCCCGTCAGATCAAGATCTAATGGCCACGACCTCCGCCACAGCCAACTCACTTCCCCAGCTCACCGCGAGGTCCTCCTCCCTCGTGAGGTCGTGCCGTTGGATCAAAATCCGATGGTCACGACCTCCGCCTCAACCAACCAACTTCCCCGGCTCAGTAGAGCCCTCTCCCACGCGAGGTCATGCCCGTTGGATCCAAATCAACGGCCATGACTTCCCCTCGTTATCTTGCGCACCAGACCTCCCACCCGCGCGAGGTCGTGCTCCGTTGAATCTAAATCAATGGCCACAACCTCCCCTTCTCATCTCGTCGCCATTAGATCCAGATCCTGCGACCACAACCTCCCCTTCCCTTTTCAGTGTCTTGCCTAAGGGCCAAGACCTCCCGCACATCAGCTCGTCGCCGTTGGATCGAGATCCAACAGCCACGACCTCCCGTCACATCGTGCGCGCCAGCCAGGCCTCCCACCATTGTTGTGCGCCGTTGGATCAAGATCCAACAGCCACGACCTCCTACCTCTGTTCGCTGCCGTTGGATCAAAATCCAACTGCCATGACCTCCCCTTGTGCCATGCGCAATGGCCATGACCTCCCTCCTCTGTTCAGCGCCTTTGGATGTAAATCCAACGGTCCTGACCTCCTCCTCTGTTGTGCGCCTTTGGATTAAAATCCAGCGGCCACGATCTCCTTTGTGTTGTGCGCAAAGCCCACGACCTCCTCTCAATGTTGTGCGCCCTTGGATGTAAATCCGATGGCCACGACCTCCCTTCTATGTTGTGCGCCGTTGGATTAAAATCCAACAGCCACGACCTCCCATCACTTGTCTACATCGCGCGCATCAGTTAAGTCCTCCCCATTGGTTCCGCGCCTTTGGATTCAGATCCAACGGCCGCGACCTCCTATCCACTTACGCGACCGACCTTTCCTTTCAGAACTGCGTGCGATGGAGATCCCACGGCTGCGACCTCCCCTTTTCTTTGCGCCACCGTGCGATGAAGATCCTGTGGTCGCGACCTCCCCCGTGCCTTTCCAGACCGCACCGTTGCGGATCTAAAGGTCACGACCTCTCCCTTCGCTGATCCAACGGTGGAGGCGAGGTCCTGTTCTTCTCCTTCCTCGGGCGCGCGCGTGCGCCATGGCAGAGGAGGAGGGCAGTGACCTGTCACTTCCCCAACAGCTCTTTTGCCGCCAAAGATTAAATCTTTGGTCGACTTTCCGCCCCTAGGCCATGCTCAGACCTGCCCCCCCCATCACCTCCACGTCCTTGTGAGCCATGGACCGAACCATGGGCTAAGCTCACCATGGATCTTAACCCTAGCTCATGACCTCTGCTCCCCGGGCTATAAGACCTCCCCTGGTTCCCCCCTTGGCTTCCTTTACATACAATTGAGCTCCGGCTTGCACCCACTGTGCTTGGCTGAGCTCCCTTCTCCACAGACCTCCTTTGGCCGCCATTGATGCACCTTGGAGCTCTCGGTGAAGACAGGGTCCCAGTGGCTTTCCTCTCCCTCTCTTTGCTTCCACTTGAGCCACTCATCACCCTGGAGCTTTCCCCTAACTTGATTTTATCTTGTCTCCACAGGGGCGACTTAATTTCGAGTTTGGATCTTTTCGGCCGTGGAGCACCCCTTTCTTCACCATCGCCGGTGATTGGCACCCGCTTGTATGACCGCTACGGAGCTCCTTGTGCTGATTGTCTTTTGGCCGTGTGCCACCGCGCTGCCCCTCTTCGGTTCGCCGGCGCTCTGGTCCACCCCCCAGGTGTGGGTGGTACCAGCAGGTGCGCGTTGCTATTGCGCACCCATACCTGGCACCCAATTGCGCCGCCATGCCATAGAACGACGGCGGTGAGGAGATCTTTGTCGTCGGTTTTGTTGTCGGACGAAACCGACAACTGTAGCGACCGCCTTGGACCATCCATTTTTAGATCTACGGGCAAGATCTCGCGAGGCCGTGCACGTGTGCTATGTCGCGTTGGTTGCGAGCCGTCCATCTCACGATCAACGGCCACGACCTCCTCCCCAGATCGCACGCGCGAGTTCCAAACGCGCCGCGCTGCCGCAGGACGTGAGCCGTTGGATTCAAGATCAACGGCCCATGTTCGTTGGACTTGCGCGGGCGCGAGCGCGTGTTGCCGGGAGAACATGAGCCGTGGGATCCAGGATCCACGGCCCACGTTCGTCGATCCCGCGAGCGCGCGTTGCCGGGAGGACATGAGTCGTTGGATCCAGGATCCATGGCCCACGTTCGTCAATCGCGCGAGGGCGCATGCGCGTTCTCCCTTGTGGTCTTGGGCCGTCCGATCCAGGATCAACGGCCCAGACTTTTCCACGTCGTTTCCTTTTTAGGAGATTTTCTGATGGGCTTATTTGTAAACTGAAAAAGGTAATAAACTTTGAAAATGCATAACTAATTCATTTTAGCTCCATTTAAGTTGATTCAAATTTTGGTGGCTCTGGTTTGAACTAAAATTTAATCTAAAAATGGTTGTAAGTTTAGTTCGGCTCCAGAACATGGATTTGCAAATTGGTTTCAAAATTAGTTTTAAATGTTGCTCTAAAAATTGCAATTAACTTGTAAATTGCATAAGTAATTCTCTATAGATCATTTTTGAGTGAATCCAACTTTGTTGGCTTCCTATGTTAGTGCACTAAATGGTAGAATAGAATTTAGGCATGTCACTATTTTCAAAAGAATTGTGGGTGCATGTTTCTTGTGCTCTTTTGCACGTCTTTGAAAAATCATAAAACATGCATCCTAGCTCCAAATGAGGTGAACTCAATTGTGTTATTCATCTCATGAGGTGCTGGTATTACCATAAAAATCCCAGGTGCAACACCTCTTTGGAAAATTGTGCTAGAGAATTTAATTCATATGAATAGTACCCGATTTGAATTTTCCAGCAATTTCCAGGCTGAGCAGAATTGTTTTGGCCATATCTTTTGCATTGAGAATCCAAATCAATTGGTTCTTATTGCTAAATTCTTTAAAAATCATGCTCTTTCTGTTGTAAAAATTTCAAAGCATTTGGAGAAAGTTTTCTGTTGCGTCTTTTCAGTTTTCGTCGTTCTTATCGGTTCTTTTTCGCTTTTTCTTTAGGTGCCGACGAGTGCGTTGATCCCGTGAGTGATCCTTTGCAGCATAGCGAACAGCCCCAGCAAGGCAAGCAGTTTGATCATATCCATTTTGTCCCATTACTTTAAAGTTTAATATATTGTTTAACTTGTATGTATGCATCGCTATTTTGTTGTTAAATGATATCGTTTAGTGATCCTATAGATGCATATTCTGTAGGTAAACGTTCATTCTCTACTACTAAGCCTAGGATTATCTTGCTGTGATGTAGAGTTCGATGGATGGACTCTTATCACTTAGTAGTTTGCGTTGATGATGCTTAGAAATGCTTAGATATCCGTAGAAATGGGCGGTTGTCGACATTATGTCGATGACCTTGATCACACAAAAATTATTATTCCATATGTCCATCTTGTGCTTTGTTACTTTGTAAACAAATAAAATGAAAATGAAAACAAAATTGTTTCATGACTTGGGCACAATGGATGTTGGTGTGATATGTTGGGTGTGAATGGAATGGTGCCTAGGTCCCCAAGGACCGAGTTACTTGTGTCACTAAGCCAAGCGCTTTTGCGTGCTAACCACACGAGGGTATTGGGAACCCCTCTTGGCTAAGTACTTTGGGAGGTGTTAATTGTGGGTCACAGGTGGTTAAAACTGTTTTTATAAGGGGAAGAACACCCACAGTTGCTTAGGCTGGGCTGGTGTCTCCTATCCTTCGGGTTGTCGCGACTCATAATTAGCATCATTCATTGGAAATACCTCGTAGGACTTAGCCGTGCCGGCATACCAAAGGAAGTGTGCTAAATATGTAACACCCTGGCTATTCGGAAGCCAAGATGCCACCTAAATAATTTAACATACAACCATAATGCGGAAGAATTTGAACACTATCTCATCTAATGACATAAAGATATCAATATTCAATAGAACCATGGCATGAATATAGTCTGAATCCAAGCAATTGTATCGAAGGAATGATCAAAGATCACAAGTAATACTTAATCAACCATAACATAGCACTAGGTATTATTCACCATCTAAATTTATTTATTACGGTTCATCAATAACGAATGAAAAATAGAACTAAATCGTAATCTTGGACTTGATTAAGGTGAAGTGAATGAGTAGTGCGTGTCTACTCCTCCCAATAGAGCCAACATCAATGATCACTGAAAAAACAAACAACGCAAGAATGAGTCCGAGACTCAAAACAAACGAGAAAATAAATGGGACATACAACAAACATGATCATGACAACATCATTGAAGAATATGAATAAATCACGAAGCGAATATTTGAATGAATGGAATGAATGAATTGAATGAAATGAAGGGACTACACACATGCACATATCGGTATAGTGGTGACACACCCGTCGGTGTTCACCTAAGCCCAAGATTTAACAAAATACGGGGACCCAAGTCCCGTATGAAGAACGTTCATACGGGTGTCCCAAACTGCCCACATTGGAATGGTGGGTCTTACGTGCCCATACTGAAATTGATGGGTCTTTACATCCCACTCCGTGGGTGAATCATGAACCATGAATGAATGAATATATCTGAATTTGTAAGAAGAAAACTCAAGAAGCATGATTCACATACAAGAAACGAAGTAGAAGCCAACAAAAACTACTCACATACCATAGTACTCGGTCATGGCATGAGCTTAAAACATTATGAACAATCGACAATAAAGATATCACACAATGTACTTGCCCATATTGGAATAATGGGACTTCACTACCCACTCCCATGGGTGAACAGAGCGAAGGAACGAATGAATGTAAGGAACATAGTCTTATTATTGAAGAATCAGGGTATATCAACTATGAAGGGAAACCAGGAATACCGAAATTACTCATTTCATATTCATCAATCAAGTGGAACAAACAAGAAACAAGACAAATCAATTGTACTTGCCTCAACCGTGATTCGGAAGTCAACGATAGAAAGCTCTAGCCCCGGGGTTCACCACCACCTGGCAGCCGTAAAATAATATACTAAGTACACCAACCAAAAGTGTAAAGCAATGCAATGAAACAGAAAGAGAACAAGCGTCCCTAATCGCAATCCCAACAATTAATCAAAACTCTCTCAAATTCTCAAATCTGTCCAAACGAACAGCTGTTAAGGAAAAATTCTTAACTTTTGAGTCAAAACTCCAAAAGCCATGAATCCAATTTTCCTAGAACCTACACAAGCCTAGATACAACTTCTCAGGTGACCAAAAGATCAAACTAGTTCATCTAAGTCTTTGTTTTTAATCCCGAAGACCGATCTGCCATCTCCAGTACTACTAACTTGCGAATTTCATAACTTTTGTTTGGCTCAACCAAACACATTGTTCTAATACTCTATGGAAACTACAGGAAACCAACTATCTCAATAAAATTATCTCAAATATTTTCATTGTGCAACAAATGTTGTAAATAGTCAAGTAAAACTCTTCTGTCCACAACAGAGAGGAAGATTACAGCCTGAGATTATAAAATTCATAACTTTTGATCTAGAAATCCAAAAATTATGAAATTTAACTTTCTGGAATCAAAATGAAAATACCTACAACTCTCAAGGAGACTAACTGATCCAATTTGGTTTTCTGCCAAATCAAATTTACAGATCTATGTTCGCTGCACAAGTCCTGAGACTGATTTAGCACTCTGTCTTGCGAAATTCATAACTAATTAACCGTTTATCCAAAAATTATGAATTAGAACTTTCTGGAAAGATAACAAAAATTCCCATCTATCTCCAGGAAACACTAATCCCTGAATCTGCTCGGATCTAACCCAAAACTGCACGTCAATAGGAAGACAGATTCAACCGATCTACTACAGAAATCTCAGAACATCTAATGAATACGAATCGCATACGAATTATCTACCAAAACTAATTGGGATCACGAATTTACCCACAAGAACGACGCGAGATGCCGCTGAAACCTTCGCGAAGCCCTCGCGAAGATCACCCCCACCTTCTTCTTCTTCCTGTCCTCTCTTCTTCCCTCTCCTTCCTCTTCCTTATGGCCGGCAACAATGGAGAAGCACCGGAGGGGAGGGGCGTGCTACAGTAGCGCTATGCTACAGTGGCGGCGGTGCTACAGTGCCCGTGTTACAGTGCTTGGGTGCTAGGGTTTAGTTCCCCCCCACATGGGCCCAAAGAGCTATGGGCCAAAGGCCCGAGTTCTAAAACTCCTCCAAAATTCTGAATTTTCCTTTCTAATTATATTTAATTCTAATACTAGTCACTTATATGTTTTATATTTGAACGGATATTACATTCTACCCCTTAAACAGAATTCACCTCTAATTCTAACCGTTAAATAAAATGTAAGAACAACCGCCATTGAAATGAAACAACAAATTACACATACTAGTCGTGAACAGACTCGGATATTGCTCACAAGATACGAGACCCTTGCTTCCATGTCGCTTTCCTCTCAGACATATGGAACCACATCACAAATGATGGATACCAACGGCTTACACCTCAACACTCGTCTCGACCCCCACAGGTTCTCTTAACATGCAGGACTCAAAGATAAGATCCTACTCGTTGGCCAACGGCTCTAATTGAAATCCCAAGCTTCGGACTGCTCGGGTACTCACTTAGCACCAGAACATACCAGACATTGCGTACCGCGCGTATGGACCCGAGACGGCCATAGCGATATGCCGCTTTGAATCCCAAGAATCGAATTTAAAACAAACTAATGTACCTCGGGCCAACTTTCCCTTTGGTACCAAAAGCACAAACATGCACCACACACATGGAACTCTTGTCCCACTACTTAATCGGTTTCTTCATCTTAATAATGCACAACGGAACTTGTTTTTAAACAACTGTTTTAAAAAGAGAATCCAGCTGAAAATAAAGACTTCTCATCGCAACCACGCAATGCCAACTCTCCAACAAAAGGGTCAAATCCAAATTTGACAATTCATCACGAAAACAATTCCACTTTCTAAATAGGCAGTTTATGAATGAACACCATGAAAGCCAAATGAGAAATCACTCGAATGCTCAAACCAAATACTTCTTTTGGTTTGTTTGAATTGGAAAGAATCAAACATGTCAACACAGCGCCAAATCAAATTGCGGATGACCTCAGTCAACAACACAAAACTCAAACGAGAAACAAGAAAACGCTTCACTACCCGAGGAAACATCATTTTCTCAGTTTCTCTTTTAGGAATATAACTTCTCTCAAATTATGAATTTCGATTTCATCATATGACACTATCTCGTTTTCTTAAATTGGCAACCTCAACGCCAAGCTCGAACGAATACATCGACCACCCGCTTAAAGGAAGGCTCTCTTGACTCCACAAGACTTATTCTTACCAACTCCTCTACTAACGGAATTACTTTGACGGATGACTCCCAAAGTATCTCAAAATAAATCTCACATTCAATCATATCACCTCAATCCTTTAATAATAACCAAATCATGGTTGACATCACGTATTCTCATGTACTACATCAAAAAGGTCCTATCAAAGATCATCCCACAATCCGGAATCCACCCTTATTATACTTTCGCTACACAAAATCCTTGGGCGACCAAAGCTCCAGCATATAAAAGGCGAAGCCCAAAACTTTAACCTCCAGGACCCCTAGAATGAACTTCTGGTGTAAAAGGGTAGGGAAATCATCAGATTCGATGAATAAAACTCCCACAACCTAACCATACTCGACCAATAAGGTCAATAGACAATTATACTCTTAACCAAATTATCTTTTGAAAGATTCTAACTCCAAGAGAGTTACCCATTGAGACCAAGCCATACCTGACAAATAATCCAACAATCTCTACTATCTCATAAATTGCTTTAACGATTAGATTACCTTGCTAATCTCTCCCTCGTTACGCTACACCACAAAATGAACAAAGAATCTTGGTCCACAAATCACTATAGGTTCTAATAGTTGCAACAATGCAATCAATTCAGCCCAAAGACAACCATTGGGTATACTAAGATTCTTTCCAAGAATTATACACGAAATCAATTCATCCTCTAATGCTCCTCAAATAGCTCACAACCCAAGATCGCACAACAATAATTAATAAACACTTCGGAAGACCCATGTGAAACGAATAGGCAAATGAAAACAGTTTTTCACCATCTAGAAAAACATTCACCACTCGCAATGAACACAGGACCGAGGGAAAAAAATCGATTAGGCAATGAACGCAGAATACATAAGGGAGGACCACAATTGAGGCACAAGCCTCACAAGAAGGGAATATCAAACCTTAACCGATAGGAACAAACGAGCCTTCAAGACCAAGTCACTTGAATCACCCAAGAATCAATAGAGCTTTGCAACCTGATGCTTTACTCGACAAAAATTCAACTACCACAAAAAAAAATATTGAACACCAAGAGATCATGAATGCAACTTTTGAAATATTTTCATTTAAGAGATATCACAAAAGACGATCAAAATTCTTTCTCCATAAAAGAATCAACATCACCCTCACATTATTGAACATTTTATTAACATCAATAACATATATTCTTGGTAACATTCATTATACCTTACCATCACATCAATAAATCTTCCAAAAGGAACACAACAAATCATGTTATAGAATTTCCATCACCATATAAGATTGTAATGACAACTCATTCTAGAAAAGAAATCTAGTGCGAAAGCCACAAAGCTGAAGCAAACCTCTTTTTAACAAGCTCACTCTAGAACAAGACAACCTCATAAAACCCACCAGGTTAAATCACTTATTAGATTTCATTCATATACCCTTACTGACGCTCAATGCCAGTAAAGCACACACTAATAGCACTCTAACAATTAATACTAACAACTAATGATTATCTAATCATGGAAGCATTCATAGTCCTATCTCTGTTCAGAAATTAGAATGAAATATCTTTAATCTTCAACAATGGAATATTTATAAGACAAGATTTTGTGAGTCACTACAACAACCATCATCCATTTCTCCATACATATAACAATAATTTAGCATGGCAAAAACAAAGTAATCTAGCATTTGTACAAAATCATCATGTATTTGAATAGAAAGCGAGTCAAGATTAATAGTTACCGAGGCAATAGCCTAACACACCCGTAATTAACTCCATGAGTCTCAAACATGTATAGACAAATTCTTATTCAACAATGTTCAAGAAATTACTACAGGACAACTTGAAATTAATCAACTTCATCTCTAAAGATATTAGCTAAGAATCGTTTGTTTGCACCACGCTAATGTCCCAACCTGATAACTCATACCATATTAATTCATTTAATTAAAACATCTTAGTTTAACATGACAATAAAGGGTTTTATCACACTCTTTCATAGAAGAGAGGTTCTAAACTTCAATCTTCGAATTAATCCAAAAGAAATACGCAAGGTCAAAGCTTCCACATAATAAAGAACTTGCAAAAGAAACCTTCCATTGCCTCAATACCAACCGAATAAATGAGTTACGATTTCCAACAGGGAATAAAAACAGAACTTCCGTGAAAAGATCAATCTTGCAAACTAACAACATTCACAAGTAGCTGAAATATCACACTAGTCGAAAGAACAATACTTGCTTCAAAGAACAAATAGAGACCAATTGAAACTTGCCCACTTCATTAAACCACCAATCAAAGGAAGTTCATCAACGGCAAGAAACTACAACCAGAAGGCCAAATACAAGTTCAAGGAAGTCAACATCTTCATTATAGAACTCATGCCCAACACATAACTATGGAACGAGGGTAAGTACTTCTCTATTCCCATACCACGAACGGTGGTGTAGCTTGGCAAAACCCAGGACAACAACCACGATCTCAACTTCTCAACATCCGTTACCAATACGCATAACCAATATAATCAATTATGAATATAAGGTCATCTCATAGTAGTCATAGAATAAATTTATAGATATAGAAGATCATAGCAGATCATAGATTAACAACAAAATGATAGTACAGAAGTAATTCAAGAATAGTTCAACATGTTGAAACATATCACTAGAAATGCGGATGCAATGGATTACCCAAACCCCACCTACTGTGCACAGTGTGTCATTTTAATAACTTAATTATCACGGACCTAAAGCCCGCTCTGATACCAACTGTAACACCCTGGCTATTCGGAAGCCAAGATGCCACCTAAATAATCTAACATACAACCATAATGCGGAAGAATTTGAACACTATCTCATCTAATGACATAAAGATATCAATATTCAATAGAACCATGGCATGAATATAGTCTGAATCCAAGCAATTGTATCGAAGGAATGATCAAAGATCACAAGTAATACTTAATCAACCATAACATAGCACTAGGTATTATTCACCATCTAAATTTATTTATTACAGTTCATCAATAACAAATGAAAAATAGAACTAAATTGTAATCTTGGACTTGATTAAGGTGAAGTGAATGAGTAGTGCGTGTCTACTCCCTCCCAATAGAGCCAACATCAATGATCACCTAAAAAAACAAACAACGCAAGAATGAGTCCGAGACTCAAGCAAGTGAGAAAATAAATGGGACATACAACAAACATGATCATGACAACATCATTGAAGAATATGAATAAATCACAGAACGAATATTTGAATGAATGGAATGAATGAATTGAATGAAATGAAGGGACTACACATATGCATATACCGGTATAGCTGGTGACACACTCGTCGGTGTTCACCTAAGCCCGATTTAACAAAATGGGGACCCAAGTCCCGTATGAAGAACGTTTCATACGGGTGTCCCAAACGCCCACATTGGAATGGTGGGTCTTACGTGCCCATACTTTGGAATTGATGGGTCTTTACATCCCACTCCGTGGGTGAATCATGAATCATGAATGAATGAATGAATGAATATATATGAATTTGTAAGAAGAAAACTCAAGAAGCATGATTCACATACAAGAAACGAAGTAGAAGTCAACAAAAACTACTCACATACCATAGTACTCAGTCATGGCATGAGCTTAAAACATTATGAACAATCGACAGAAGTACATCACACAATGTACTTGCCCATATTGGAATAATGGGACTTCACTACCCACTCCCATGGGTGAACAGGAGCGAAGGAACGAATGAATGTAAGGAACATAGTCTTATTATTGAAGAATCAGGGTATATCAACTATGAAGGGAAACCTGGAATACCGAAATTAGCCATTTCATATTCATCAATCAAGTGGAACAAACAACAAACAAGACAAATCAATTGTACTTGCCTCAACCGTGATTCGGAAGTCAACGATAGAAAGCTCTAGCCCCGGGGTTCACCACCACCTGGCAGCCGTAAAATAATATACTAAGTACACCAACCAAAAGTGTACAGCAATGCAATGAAACAGAAAGAGAACAAGTGTCCCTAATCGCAATCCCAACAATTAATCAAAACTCTCTCAAATTCTCAAATCTGTCCAAACGAATAGCTGTTAAGGAAAAATTCTTAACTTTTGAGTAAAAACTCCAAAAGCCATGAATCCAATTTTCCTAGAACCTGCACAAGCCTAGCTACAACTTCTCAGGTGACCAAAAGATCAAACTAGTTCATCTAAGTCTTTGTTTTTAATCCCGAAGACCGATCTGCCATCTCCAGTACTACTAACTTGCGAATTTCATAACTTTTGTTTGGCTCAACCAAACACATTTTTCTAATACTCTATGGAAACTACAGGAAACCAACTATCTCAATAAAATTATCTCAAATATTTCCATTGTGCAACAAATGTTGTTAATAGTCAAGTAAAACTCTTCTGTCCACAACAGAGAGGAAGATTACAGCCTGAGATTCTAAAATTCATAACTTTTGATCTAGAAATCCAAAAATTATGAAATTTAACTTTCTAGAATCACAATGAAAATATATACAACTCTCAAGGAGACCAACTGATCCAATTTGGTCTTCTCCCATATCAACTTTACAGATCTATGTTCGCTGCACAAGTCCTGAGACTGATTTAGCACTCTGTCTTGCGAAATTCATAACTAATTAACCGTTTATCCAAAAATTATGAATTAGAACTTTCTGGAAATATAACAAAAATTCCCATATATATCCAGGAGACACTAATCCCTGAATTTGCTCGTATCTAACCCAAAATCGCGCGTCAATAGGAAGACAGATTCAACCGATCTACTACAGAAATCTCAGAACATCTAATGAATACGAATCGCATACGAATTATCTACCAAAACTAATTGGGATCACGAATTTACCCACAAGAATGACGTGAGATGCCGCTGAAACCTTCGCGAAGCCCTCGCGAAGATCACCCCCACCTTCTTCTTCTTCCTGTCCTCTCTTCTTCCCTCTCCTTCCTCTTCCTTATGGCCGGCAACAATGGAGAAGCACCGGAGGGGAGGGGTGTGCTACAGTAGCGCTGAGCTACAGTGCGGCGGTGCTACAGTGCCCGTGCTACAGTGCTTGGGTGCTAGGGTTTAGTTCCCCCCACATGGGCCCAAAGAGCTATGGGCCAAAGGCCCGAGTTCTAAAACTCCTCCAAAATTCTGAATTTTTCCTTTCTAATTATATTTAATTCTAATACTAGTCACTTATATGTTTTATATTTGAACGGGATATTACAAAATAGCTTGGCGAAAAGGCGGTCTGACGTGTGGATACATTGGTACACCCCTGCAGGGTTAAAACTATTCGAATAGTCTCGTCCTAGGTTATGGATATGCTTGGTAAGGTCGTGCAAGAACTAGACTAAACATTTAATTAAAACTTGACATGGGTGGTATGAATGGGTAATTCATGCTATTGTTGTGGTGGCTATTGGGTTAGTCACTTCCAGGATTATTGTTGTCATCTATCTGTTGGTATTATTGTTATTGTCTCGTTGTATTTGCAAATTAAAAATGAATTGCAAAACTGCTTTGAATCTATTTAAATATTGCAAATGAAAACTTGCTTTATGCTAAAATGAGCCTAAAGCCTTCCACTTAAATAAAGCTTGCATGTAGCATATGTATAGGTCTGTTACCCTTACACGTCAGTCTTGTGAGTACATTTTTGTACTCATTTGCTTTGCTTAATAACTTTGTTGCAGAGGAGGTAGAGCCCCAAGGGCTTTACTTTTGCGAGATGTGCGGTAGTTGGGAAGACTAGCTAGGCGGCCTGGTCGGTTGCCTTGTGGGCTTGAGGCAAGCTGTATGGCTTTTGGTTTATTGCCATCTTATAGCTTTTGCTTCCGCTGTGTTGGTCTCTCTTAGTTGTATTTGGCCGGTCGGCCCCTTTTGTAATAACTCTCTATATTATGTATATCTTTGGATTAATCTAGTTCGTGCTTTGGTTCTATGTCTTGTATGAGATTGATGCATAATTTTGTAAAGGGGTGTGTATACTGCATTTCTGGGAAGTATACATATCTCGAAGACACGGGTTATTTTGTTTGTGATGCTAGGGTCAATGGATGACTAAGCATTACAAGTTAAATAAGCCGGGGTCCTCACATAAAGCACTTTTAATCTAACTTATATGGATGGTCGACATGAAACCTATGGTAGATCTTGCAACTTCCAGAGCATCTATCGCTTTTTTCGCGAAGGGTTCGACCCTATAGAGATTACTGAGGTGAGAAAGATCAATTAAATTACGAAAACAAAGTTTCAGAAGGGATAAGAGGTAAGAACCTGAGAATGATATGGGAAGATATTAGAATAAGATAAGAAAATGATAGAAGAAGAAGAGAGAAGAATAACTACTCATCAATTGGTTGGTTTGATTTAAAAATATTTTTTGAAACTTTTTGACTAAAATGACCATGCTAACTATGGTTGCATCCTACAGTCGATATGGCTCCGATGCCACCTCTGTCGAGACCACGGGATCGCTGGACCCGAGACCCTCTGTGTATTCTGAACTAGTTCCATGATCAGTACCTAGCTCACACAGTGACATCATCGGTGACAATCATGTCCATACATAAGAATATCAATGAAGCAGACAAATTAGTATTATTTAGTAGCAAAAGGACCTTATGGTCAAGTCTTACAAAGTTGGCCACGCAGAGCTTTAACGACAAAAGATAACTTGCAGCAAAAACCAAAACGTCTTGTAGTGGCCACCCGACATGCCCACAGGCAATCGAGTGGAGAACGCGACCTAGTTCGCCTGGCCTTCAAAATAATCTTTCTCGTAGAACTCTACGGTTCCTAATTCTTTCTCGGTGACTGATCAACAAATGGCGTATAGCCATGAGTACATGTCGAGACCCGAAAATGCATCTCAGGTACTCTCTGTGTATTTTGAACTAGTCCTAGATCAGTAGCTAGCTCACATAGGAAACAGTGATGAAATACCATCTATTTACTCTATTTAACTAAAAAGATCTCAGAGTAACAAATAATAATAACTGGACCTTATGGTCAACGTTTACTTAACTTGCCACGCAGGGCTTAAGAATCAAATAAAATCTTGCAGCGGAACGAAACTCTTAAAAAGGCCAATCAACATGCCCATAGGCAATCAAGTGGAGAACGCATCCTAATCCATAAAACCTTCATAGTCCTCCTTCTGAATGAACTCTTGAGCAGCTTGATATTCTTCAACTGATTCACCAAAGGCATAAACCGTGAGTACATAAAGCACTCGGCAAGCTGTAGGGAAATGTATGTAAATAGTATTCATGCACGACCTAACGAAGGTTAGCTGTATAGTTCTTTTGCAGAAAGCAGCATTTACAATAAATAGATTGAAATGCGTAGTTGAAAACAATAATAAGTAAGTAAGCAACTTCTTTGAAACAACCTGTGAACTCCCCCATTCACTTCCAAACCAAGCCAATGATAAGTGAATCCCCTATTCACCAATCGACACAAACCACCAAGTGAATTACCTGTTCACTAAACAAACATTATATTTATTAAGTGAACATCTCATTCACACTCCGACTCATTTTAAAGGAATTCTACCTCCCGTGTGAAATCCTCGGACATGTCCATAATCGAGGACGCGGCTATTTGAATAGATCAATTGACACTCTACAGAGGTTGTACACTATACCCAAAGATGCAATCAACCGGATCAGAGTTGACCACAACAAAACCGTTCATGAATTTCATCTCACTAATTGACTCTCCCGTTGTACCTACAGCCACCAAAACCTCACCATGGTTGACGTACAACGTTGGACAGAGATGCGGCTAACCGTCCCACGATGTGGCCATAGAAAAGGATACACACCTCCACCCAAATACTACCTGAGTAGTCAAAAGCCAAAACTCAACAACCTACTAGGTTAGGCCCGTCCCATACCAAGCATGTGGTTGTATGGAAAGGCCCAGTTCAATGGTGCACCAGATTAAGTCCTTAACAAGCTACTCAAGCAAGAAATACCATAAACCCACGATGTGATGAAACACCCCCACTATCCACCATCCACTCGCCTGAGCAAAAATAGTTTTCTTTAACCAAGGCCAATGACACACCCCATCATGGTACATAATTTTTAACAACAATGACTTACCACCACGATTCCATATTTCATTAAGTCAAGATTAATCATTATGATACATGTGATGACGAACCCATCGTAACTAAGCTGAACTAAGTATATGTACGATACCCATGTTGGTTATATAAATATGTCCAACTAAAATTATCCATGCTAGGGTGACAAAGGATTTATGGCATTCAAATAATCAAAGGAGGCATAATGAGAACAGGTAATAACCCAAAACAAATTATATAAAGATAGCATGCAGATGTATAAAACAATATACTTTTGAAATCATAGGTTCAATATGATCAAAGGACTACAGCTTGCCTTGGAATAAATCCTGAGATTGATCTTGATTTTGGTATACTCTTCCTTGCTCAAAGCTCCCCGAAGTATCAACGTCTACTCGCAAACAGGCAAATAAACCAAATAAATAAATAATAGAGAGGAAACAAACTCTAAAAATTAAATAAAAATCTCAGATAAATAGATCTTGAATTTAGATGAATTTAGGAATTTGAATGGACTCAATCGGAGTTTGGATGCAAAAGATATGGGCTTTGGAAGATTGAAATCACATAAATGATGAAAATCAGATTTATGGATTTCTCCCGAATTATTTTCCTATTGGAAAATCCTAGATTGTGACGCATGGTTGACGTCAGCGAAGGTTTTCCGTCGGAAAGAAAAGGAAAAGAAAAGGAAATTCCACCTGACAGGTGGGACCACTTGTCGATGTAATGGCTCACGGTGGCATGAGTTCACCGAGTTGGGCTTTGGACATGCCACGTGGGCACTGACTGGGTGCTACAGGGCTGCCACGTGAGTGACACCAAGGCACAGAGGCTGACGCGGCGATGAGGTGGCAAGGCCACAGTGGCTCAACGGCGGCCACGCTATGGCGCACACCGATCTAGCGAACGGCGACTTTCCGACGACGGCGAAGACGCGCATCTGAATAAGGAGAACGTGGCGAACAAGATGACGTGGTCCACTCCCATCGACGATGAACACAACAGCTCCGGCGGCAAGAAAAGTGATGGAGTGGCGTGGCTGCACAGCGGCGAAGCGACGCAGCGTTCTCCGGAGACAAGAGGGCGCGCATCGTGTAGACCACGAGATGACGAACCCGTAGTTGCCGACGAGGAAGACTAGGGCTCACCGGTGGTGGAGCAAGATGGCGAAGAAGGTCTCGGTGGCGTCAAACTTCTAGGGCTCAATTCACTTGAACGGCGGTGTAGTTCGGGAGGCGGCTCTAGGGTTTTGGAGGAGAGGGGTGGTGCGAACATTTTGACGCGCTCGTGGGCTTTAAGTAGGCATGGACGAGGGGAGTTCGCGACCGAGACGGCGAAGCGGCGTAGCGGCTTCGACACGGACTCACGAGTCCGTGGAGAAGACGAAGATGACGTGGATGGGTCCACCGGTCGAGGAAGGCTCAGTGTGTGGATCAGAGCGAAGCTCTGGGAGGCTGGCGGGTGGGGCGAAGCCCCGCGTGGGGGGAGAGGAAAAACGGGCCGCACGGGATTTGGGATGGAGGTAGAAGCCGGACTGGAACAGGAGTTGGGTTTCGGCCCAAATACTATTCTGAGATTTTAATACCTTTTTCATTTTAGAAAATAGAAGGAAATCCAAATAAAACTTAGAAAATAGCAAATATACTTAGAAAAATTCTAGAAAATATCTCCAAGCACATAGAATCCAAATAAAATAATTTTGATAATAGTTAATGTTGGCATTAATCATATCAAATTGTTTTTGAACTCTGAAAATTCCAATTAAGCTTTTAACTTTACTAGAAAAATTCAAATGGTTATTTTTCTTTTAAAACTTTAAAACAGACCAAAATTTTGGGATGTTACAAACCTTCCCCCTTAAAAGGAATTTTGTCCCCAAGATTCGGGCTGACTAGAGAATAGGTTCTGATGTAGGTCTAACTTAAAGACTTACCGAAAGCGACGTTCTGAACTTGTTGAACTTCTTCTACAGTGATATGATTCAGCCTTGCTCTTGATGCAGTTGATGGAGTCCTGGTAGCTTGATTTGGAGTCTGAGGCGTTCCCCTTCTTGCTCCTGGCACAGAAGTCCTGGCTGGTGTAGCTCCCAAATTGAATGGAATTGGTGTCGGCCCTTGCTTCTACGGACACTTGTTAGCATAGTGACATATCTCGCGACAATTGTAACATTGAATTCCTGCAGCTGAATTGTTGGTCCTCTAACGTTGCTGATTGCTGCTACTGTTGACATTGGAAATTCTTGAGTTTCCTGCATGTGACACTAGGGCAGGAGTTCTAAATCCAGCAGATGAATTATTAGAACGGAAATGTAACATCCCAAAGTGCTGTTACCAAAATAAAATAAATAAAGTTATTATTTTATTGGAATTTCTGAAATTTGAAAGAGTTTGTTTGCTTTATTTGAATTTCTGAAGTTTTACAAGTCAAAAATAAAATTTAATTATTTTCTGGAATTTTAAAAGCTTTTACCTAATTATTTTAAAGCCCAAATAATTTATTTGCAAAACTAAAAGCCAACTTTAAGTTGAAAATTATTTTATTCAAGTCCAAAATAATTCTAGGAATTTCTGTGAATTTTTCTAGAATTTTTGGGATTTATTTGCTATTTTCTAAAGCCTCTTTGAATTATCAGGATTAAAACAATTGGAAAATCAAATAAAATTCCACCAACAGTCTTTGGGCCGAATTTGGCCGGCCCAAACCCTCCTCGCGCACACGGCCTAGCTCGCCCGCACCCTTTTTTTTTTTCTCACCGTCAGATCGCAATCGGGTGGCTAAGGTACACCCTCTCTTTTCCCTTTCGCCGCTGACACTGACAGGTGAGGCCACGTGAACAGTGCGTCCCCTACCTCCCTTTCTTCCCCGCGCAGCCGCGCCCAAATGCCGCCATTGTCGCACGCGGGAGCTCAATTAGCGCCGTGATTCTCGCCCCCTCTCCTCCAACGGTGGTGCGCATTAACTTCCCCAAATCTCGCCGCCCCACCTCCTGCCCGTTGCCCCTCTCTCGAGGACGAAATCGCCGGGACGCCGCCATCAACGCTGCCGACCTTGCACACTTGATCTCCCGCCTCCGGCCTCCTCCGCCCCTATAAAAGGGAGCACAAGGTGCCCCCGTTCCTCCTCATCCCTCTCCCATCACCCATTTCTCTTCTCCCTCGCCACAAGCCCCGGATTTTGGAGCTTTCTTGTGCGCCGCCGCGAAGGTCATCTTCTTCGATTCCGGCGTCGACACCGCCGCCCCATCGTTGCCAACCACACCCACGGCATCGCAACACCAACGCCGCCCCCGTGCGCGTGCTATCTTCATCGGAGGTCTACGGGAACGTCACCGCCACCGCAAGCCCTCCCGCGCCGCCGCCTCCAACCTCGTCGCCGGCTATCGCCGCCGCCTCAGGTGACCAAACCTAGCGCCTTAGACTCCCCATTACCCCCTCTCTCGATGAGCTCGTCGTTGGACCTCGCCGGGCCGCCATTCGCCGGCGAGCCCGCCACCGAATGCCACCCCTCGCCGTGCCCGCGTGGCATGGACACATCGGCGCCACCTCATCACCAGGCCCGACGTGGCTGCCAGCGTGGCGCCACGTCACCCTCGCACTACCACGTCCCCCGAGCCAATCACCTTATGGACTTGGTCCATGAGAGCCGTGTCTATGACACGTGGGGCCTGCATGTCAGGGGATTATTTTAATTCCTTAATCCCGAATATCTCAGGGCTGATGTCAGCCTTGCGCATTAAAGGGATTTTTCTTTAGAAAAATAAATCGGGGAATTCATTTAAATTGCAGATTTAGGTTTAAAATTTGTAAAATTCATAACTTTTGCATCCAATCTCCAAATTGGGTGTTCCAAATTTCTAAATTCATGTAAAATCATTATCTATCTAACGAAACCAAAATTATTTAATTTGAAGCTATTTTGAATCTGTATTTAAATTTAGAAATTCTTTTAAATATCAAATTTAGGTTAAAACTTGTAAAATTCATATCTTTTGAACCTCAACTTCAAATTGAGTGATTCAAATTGCTAAAATCTTAGAAAATTATTATCTAGCTAAATAAAATAAAATTATTTCATTTGGAGTTAGTTTGATCTGTCTTTTTGGATTTATTTGAATTTCATTTGAATTTGTCGTACTTTTACGTATAGACTTTGACGATTCCGGAGAGGTAGATCTTTCAGAGGGTTTAGAATCTCAAGACTTCAACGAAGGCAAGTTACATTCTTGACCATTTTGATCCCAGTATTTCAAAGTTAATTAATTCTGTTTTTAAAGTTATTATTGCATGCATAGTTTTATTCAACTTATTTTAAATCCCTGTTTTACTTCTTAGTTATGCCAATTCCTTGTATGGCCAATCTTGATGCTTGGAATGCCATGCCCTTGTCACCTTAGTAAAATAATTAAGATATTTATGCTTAGTCATTGCTTAGACCAAAAGATGATTTGGGAATTTTGCCAAAATACAAAGTTGTTTTGAAAATGAATCTATGGTATTGCTTTTACCATAGATGTTTGGAAAACGTTTTGCCAAAGAAAAATAAATGAAATTAGTTTAGACTTGGGTGAATTGGATTGTTGGTGGGTGCAAGTTCATGCACGGGCTCAATCTGAATAATGGTTGAGACCTGTGGTTTGTTTTGGAAGTCGCCTACCATGTAAGGACCGGTCTCGGGTCATGGATGTTAAGCCAAACTCGTACCACCACAAGTCTGGAATGGGACAGACTTGGCCAAATAAGCTATATTATCTCACCATGTTTATGTCTTGGAAAGATGTGGGAGTCGTGAAGACTTATTGATGATACCCACATGGCACAAGAGGGGGTAGTCGTTTGGTGCGAAGCCTTTGATTACGAAACCTTAGCGGGCATAATTATGTTGAAATAATGTAGGGTAAAGGCCTCGTGATAGCTGCTTAGTCGCACGCCTACGGAAGCGTGTATTGGCCGACATAATAAGCAAACTATCTCTTGTGGGTAAAGCTGTACCAACTCTGCAGAGTATTAATCTATTCGAATAGTCATGTCCACGGTCATGGACATGCTTAATAGAAGCCACTCGAAGTTAGTCTCTGGTTTTGTTTGAAAAGACTTTATCACCTGGTTTATGTAAATGGGTTTGGGCAGAAGCCTGGTGTAAGGGGGTAGTCCTTCACTATTTGTGTATGGAAGTTCATCCTACACTTGTGATTGATATATCGAAATATGATTTTGATCTTAATTAATTTAAAAATGGCCTTGGAAAATACTAAGAGTATTTAAACAGAAAATGCTGCTTTATGCAAATAAACCCTGCCAATACCCCTTGTTTACCTTATGCATGCATTCAATCTGTTACTTGACGGGTGTAACTTGCGAGCATGGTAGTTGTGCTCATACTTGCTTTATGCAAACAAATTTCAGAGGAGAAGAACTTTGCTACCGGTGTGGATCTCGACGACTAGGCCGCTACCCCAGTCGATTGCCTGTGGCAGATCAGCTGGACTCCACTACTTCTTTGTCTTCCACTGTGTTCCTTATTGTTGTCTTGTAAGCCCCTTTTGTAATAAACTCTGTTGTTAATTATTAATAAAGTTATGCGATTTATGGATGTTACCATATCTGTTTAACTGTGTGAACTAGCTACTGATCATGGGACTAGTTCAGAAATACACAGAGGATTTGGGGTATTAATCCCGGGTCCGACAGGAAAGGCTACTAAGCATTGGTTCTAGCTCTCTATAGCTGATTCTAATGAACTCCATGTTGTATCATCTTCCTTTTTTCGAGACTCATCCAACTCACGACGAGAATCTTCTATGAGTACGGCTTTATCTAGCATGTGCTGAAAATCCACATAATCATTCCCAACAACTTGCACCTTCAAACTGGGGTTAAGTCCATGCTTGAATCGCTTCTGACGTGTATTATCTGTAGCAACATCCTCTGGAGCATAGCGAGAAAGTTGAGTGAACTTGTTGAGATATCACCCAAAAACATGTTTCCTTGCTGTAGTTCACAAAATTCATTCTTCTTCATTTCCACAATACCATCTGGAACATGAGCTTGATGGAAAGCTGTTGAAAATTCCTCCCAAGTAATAGCATGCAAGTTCTCATGAGCTGTAGTGTAGTTCTCCCACCATTCTGCAGTTGTACCTTCCAACTGATGTGAATCATAAAGAACTTTCTCACGATCATTGCATTGAGCAATGGCGAGCTTTTTCTCCAATGAACGAAGCCAATCGTCTGCGTCCAAAGGTTCTAATGATTGAGAAAACATAGGCGGGCAAGTCCTCATATACTCTGACAACTTGGAATGATGATGAGCTGGTGGCGGAACAGCTGCTGCTTGATTATTCTGGTTACTCTGGCTATTTTGGTTCAACAGGTTGTCTATTGTAGTGGCGGTCTGACTTTGTTGAGTCATCATAGCATTCATATTTTGCATCATTGCACTCATGAATTGAGTCTGAGCTGCTAGGAGTTGTGCCATGTTTGGTTCTACGGCTTCAGGTACTGGTAACTGGCTACTAGAATTGACATTGGCGTTGGCATCATCTGATTGAGTACGGCTTGATGTGTTGCGAGTGTAAACCATCTGCGACGATTCTTCATAGGTTTAATAGGTAAGATAGACAAGCAATGTAGATGAGAGAGAATAGCACAATAGACGAGACAGAACAAGATAGAAAAGATGGAAACAACTTAACTAGGGGAAACAGATTATACCCAAAGACGAGGAAGACATAGCTGAAACGCTATGAAAACACAAATAAACACTTCAAATTAAAGCCTTAGTGTGATTGCAACATAATGCTTGACAGCAAAACTGCAGCTCCCACTTACACACAACCCAAATAAAGACCTATTGCAACAACGATCTAAACGCGCTACTAAAGACTCTATTAGGATGGCTCCCATTCTGGGCTAGAGAATGAAGACTCTTCGACTTCTAGCTCTGAGTCACTATAGAACACCCACGAGTTGCGAATTGCTGGTGGAGACTCTGGACAAACTGCCAGGACGAAACGACGAGGATACTCTTGACGATTGCTGGTGATTCGACGCCTTTCTTCCAGGCTAGGTGGAGTAGGTGACAGCAAAGGAGCTGGTGCCAAAACTGACGATCCTCCCAACTCCTCTCCTGGCTCAGGAATAGCTGGTATTGACGCGACTTGCATCACATACTTCTGAACCAACTTGGACAAATTGATCCGGTGTAATCTGCAAATCCTTCGAACAGCTTTACGGGCAACATTGACTGTTGACATGTTCTCAAACTCATTGTGACACTTCATGCTGTGATGATGGATGTGACTTCCAAACCTCACAATGAAATACACACTTTTCTTGAATCCAATTGTATGTCCCTTCACTTTCTTTTCCTTGGTGAAGTAAGTTGCACTCCTGCTTGTTCCCAAACTCCACAACAAGCACTAAAGAACTCCAGGCCAATCTCCCCTTTGATCACGATACACTTGCACCATCTAAAGAAATTAACAGGCAAGACAGTCAATTTAAGATTACAAATCAAAGTTTAGACAAGACAAGAGACCAAATTTCTTAGAACAAGATGAGAAAGAAAAGAGTATGATAAGAATAGCATAGATTGAGGTGAGAAAATAATTAGAATAGGTGAGAAAAGACCAACCCCTAAGTCATGTTAAGTTGATTTGATTTAGAAAATAAAATTTTGAAGCTTTTAGCTAAACGACCATGCAAACTAAGGTTGCGTTCTACTGTTGATATGGCTCTAATACCACCTCTGTCAGGACCCAAAAATGCATCTCAGGAACCCTCTGTGTATTCTGAACTAGTCCCAGATCAGTAGCTAGCTCACATAGGAAACAGTGATGAAATACCATCCATTTACTCAATTTAACTAAAAAGATCTCAGAGTAACAAATAATAATAATAACTGGACCTTATGGTCAATGTTTACTTAACATACCACGTAGGGCTTAAGAATCAAATAAACTCTTGCAGTGGAACGAAACTCTTGAAAAGGCCAATCAACATGCCCACAAGCAATCGAGTGGAGAACGCATCCTAATCTGCAAAACCTTCATAGTCCTCCTTCTGAAAGAACTCTTGAGCAGCTTGATATTCTTCAACTGATTCAACAAAGGCATAAGTCGTGAGTACATAAAGCACTCAGCAAGCCGTAGGGAAATTTATGCAAATAGTATTCATGCACGGCCTGACAAAGGTGAGCTGTATGGTTCTTTTGCAGAAAGCAGCATTTACGATAAATACAACAAGTAGATTGAAATGCGTAGTTAAAAACAATAATAAGTAAGTAAACAACTTCTTTAAAACAACCAGTGAACTCCCCATTCACTTCCAAACCAAACCAATGATAAGTGAATCCCCTATTCACCAATCGACACAAACCACCAAGTGAATTACCTATTCACCAAACAAACATTATATTTTTATCAAGTGAACATCTGATTCACATTCTGACTCATTTTAAAGAAACTCTATCTCCCGTGTGAAATCCCTAGACATGTCCAAAACCGAGGACGCGGCTATTCGAATAGATCAATTGACACTCTGCAGAGGTTGTACACTTGACCCACAAGATGCAATCAACCGGATCAGAGTTGACCACAACAAAACCGTTCATGAATTTCATCTCAACAATTGACTCTCCCGTTGTACCTACAGCCACCAAAACCTCACCGTGGTTGATGTACAACGTTGGACAGGGATGCGGCGAACCGTCCCGCGATGTGGCCTTAGAAAAGGATACACACCTCCACCCAAATACTACCTAAGTAGTCGAAAGTCAAAACTCAATAACCTACTAGGTTAGGCCCATCCCATACTAGGCATGTGGTTATACAAAAAGGCCCAGATCAATGGCGCACCAGATTATGTCCTTGACAAGCTACTCAGGCAAGAAATACCACAAACCCACGACGTGATGAAACGCCCCCACTATCCACCATCCACTCGCCTGAGCAAAAAATAATTTTCTTTAACCAAGGCCAATGACACACCCCGTCATGGTACACAATTTTTAACAACAGTGGCTTACCACCATGATTCAATATTTCATTAAGTCAAGATTAATCATTATGACACATGTGATGATGAACCCATCGTAACTAAGCTGAACTAAGTATATGTACGATACCCATGTTGGTGATATAAATATGTCCGACTAAAATTATCCATGCTAGGGTGACAAAGGATTTATGGTATTCAAATAATTAAAGGAGGCATAATGAGAATAGGTAATAACTAATCCCAAAACAAATTATATAAAGATAGCATGCAGTTGTATAAAACAATATACTTTTAAAATCATCGGTTCAATATGATCAAAGGACTACGGCTTACCTTGGAATAAATCATGGGATTGATCTTGATCTTGGTATACTCCTCCTTGCTCAAAGCTCTGCAAAGTATCAACGTCTACTCGCAAACAGGCAAATAAATCAAATAAATACATAATAGAGAGGAAACGAACTCCAAAAATTAAATAAAAATCTCAAATAAATAGATCTTTGATTTAGATGAATTTAGGAATTTGAATGGACTCAATCTTAGTTCGGATGCAAAAGATATGGGCTTTGGAAGATTAAAATCACATAAATTGATGAAAATCAGATTTATGGACCGAATTATTTTCCTATTGGAAAATCCCAGATTATGACACACGGCTGACGTCAGCGAAGGTTTTCTGCTAGATAGAAAAGAAAAAGAAAGGAAATTCCACCTAACAGGTGGGACCCACTTGTTGGTGTAATGGCTCACGGTGGACTGAGTTCACCGAGCCGGGCTCTGGACATGCCACGTGGGCGCTGACTGGGTGCTACGGGACTGCCACGTGAGCGACACCGAGGCACAGAGGCTGACGTGGTGATGAGGTGGCAAGGCCACGGTGGCTCAATGGTGGCCACACTCCGGCGCTCACCGATTCGGCGAACGACAACTTTCCTGCGATGGCAAAGACGCACATCCGAATAAGGAGAACCTAGCGAACAAGATGACACGGTCCACTCCCGTCGGCAACGACCACAATAGCTGTGGTGGCAAGAAAAGCGGTGGAGCGGCGTGGCTGCATGGCAGCGAAGCGACGCAGGGGTTCTCCGGAGACAAGAGGGCGCTCATCGTGTAGAACATGAGACGATGAACCCCTAGCTGCCAACGAGGGAGGCTAAGGCTCACCAGTGGCAGAGCAAGACATCGAAGAAGGTCTCGGCGGCGTCAAACTTCTAGGGCCCGATTCGCTCGTACGGTGGCACAATCCGAGAGGTGGCTCTAGGGTTTTGGAGGAGAGGGGAGGTGTGAAGATTTTGACGCATCCCTGTACAACGTGCTAACAAAGTTTGAGCACAACATGCTAAGAGAGCATATACTAGTTGAGAAGCTTATTTACCCAATATAAATACAACTTGATGGGTATGTTAATCAGTAGCTCTAACACTTAGATTTGAATAACCACTAACTATGCATAAGTTAACTTGTCAGATAGCTAGAGCTTAACAGGGCTCCTTATTAAGCTTGCTAATGACATGACTAAAACTTAACTGACCAATTCTGGTAAATCTCTAATGGCATACATTACCTACTAAATGACTTAGCTAACCATTTAACTGCCAGACACACATACACACACCGAAATAGCTAAGCAGAAGGCTACTCACGGGAGGCCCACCTGTCACCCTAACACACAGAACAACACACGCAGAGAGAACCACATGCAGAGAGGAAGCAGGGAAGGAGAAGATGGTGCTCAGGGCAAGGGGAGGCCGACAGCAAGGCAGGGCGTGAGGAGCTCAGTCGATCACCAAAATGGATCGCTGGGACCTCAAGGAGGCGATGTGAGGTGGTGGCGCCAGCGGAGCGGCACGGTGGCGGTGCGCGCGGGTGTAGTGGCGCACGGGCGGCACGGTCGTGTGACGTCGCCGACGGCTCGACGGTGTAGATGGCATGCGCACGGGCATGGCGGCCGCACATGGAGCACGTAGACTCGCTCGGGGAGGCTCGGGGGTGAGCGGGGAAGCACGGCCACGACGCTGGAGGCGGAGAAGGATATGGCGACGTGGGGAGGGCCCTACGACTGCAGAGAGAGCGAATGGAATTGGGGGTAGGGTAGAGTGGGGATGCGCACACGTCATTACATGGCTACGGTGACCAGAGCTCCACCAGAGAGGGAGGATGGCGACAAGGTCGATGGCGGTGAAGACAGATGCACGGGCAGGAGCTCCGGTTGGGGAGGGGGCTTTGGTGAGGAAGAAATGGGGCTAGAGGGGAGGAAGGGGTAGAGGACGACTGACACCAGCTTAAATAGAGAGGGAGAGGGGAGGCAGCTCGGTGTGGGTGGAGCCGAGCGGAGCGACGCGGGTAAGGGTGGCAAGCGTGGGCTGTGGCGCGGGCAAGGAGCGGCCGGGGCGGCGTGGCGTGTGGACGGGTAGGAAGGTGGCGCGATGGTAGGCGGCGACGCCAAGTGGTGTGCGGGGAGGCGACATGGCGCATATGCACGGTGGCAGCGAGGTGCGAGCGAGGCGGTCGCTGGAGCGAGCGGAGCGGGCGGAGAAGAAGGGGGAAGAAGGGAGGATGACCAGGAAGTCCCACCCCGGCAGTGAGAGAGGGAAGGGAAGGGGCCGACTGAGGTGGGCTGGCATGTGCAGGTGGGCCGGGAAGATTCGGCCCAAACCGAAATTCTGAATTTTTGGTGAAGTAACAATTTCAGAGATAGAATTAATTCATTTAGGATTTTAGAAAATAGCAAATAGAGTCCAAAAATTCTGGAAAAATTCAAATAAGTTCTCTAAGGTATTTTGGACTTAAATAAAATATTTGCAACTTAACATTGATATTTATATTTGCAAATAAATTATTTCTCCTTTAAAATAAATAGGAAAAATCTTTTTAAAATCGAGAAATTCAAGGAAAATATTTAAGTTTTATTTTCAATCAAGATTGAAACTTTGGGGTGTTACACTTACCAATTTCACTAATCTTCTAGTAGTGATGCCAAAGCTCACTAGTAGATTAACTGATTGTGGGTCTTGAATCACTAAATGTCATAAGAGGGATGTGGTATTTAGTGTGAGTATCTTTATTAAATTGTTTAATAGAAGTTACTTTTCTTGAACATATGTCTTAGTTTTGCATATTTTATGTTGTAGATCATGGCACCAACTGCTGTACCTACATCCAGTTTTGCTTTGTGTTCGATACTTGATAAGGAAAAACTGAATGGAACAAATTTTATGGATTGGTCCCGCAACCTAAGAATTGGTCTTAGGCAAGATAAAAAGGAACATGTTCTAGAAGAACCAATTCCAGATGTGCCTACTGAAAATGCTGCTGCTGCTCTTAAAAACGGCCATAAAAAGGCATGTGACGAGTCCCTTGATGTTAGCTGTCTCATGCTTGCTGCCATGAACTCAGACCTTCAGAAGCAGTTTGAGAACATAGAGGCCTACGATATGATAGTGGCGCTCAAAGGCATGTTTGAGACACAAGCAAGAACTAAGAGATATGAGATCTCAAAGAAATTGTTTGGGTGTAAGCTAGCTAAGGGTAGTCCGGTGAGCCCATATGTGATCAAGATGGTTGGTTACACACAGAGCTTAGAAAAACTTAGTTTTCCACTTAGTCAAGAGTTGGCTACAGATTTGATTCTTGCTTCGCTTCCTGCAAGCTATGGGTAATTCATTCTAAATTTCCATATGAATGGCTTTGACAAGAATCTCACCGAGCTGCATATGATGCTCAAGACTGCAGAGGACAGTATTAAAAAAAGCAATAGTCATGTGATGATGGTGCAAAAGAGTACAAGCTTCAAGAATAAGGCTAGGACTTGGTTCAAAGGAAAGGGCAAAGCTAAAGTTTTGGATGGGATCCAAACTAACAAGCCTAAGCCCAAGACGAAGTCCGGCCCTACTCAAGAGAATGAATACTTTTACTGTAAAGAGCCAGGCCATTGGACGAGGAACTGCTAGAAATACCTGGCTAATCTGAAAAAGAATGCTGGGACTAAACCTTCCACTTCAGGTATTAATATTATAGATGTTTTTCTTGCTGATTCTTGGGTATTTGATACTGGATTGGTTTCTCATATTTGCAATTCGATGCAGAGTCTAATAAGGAGTACGAGAATTGTAAGAGGCGAGATGGATCTTCACGTCGGCAATAAAGCAAGGGTTGCTGCATTAGCTGTCGGGACTTTGCCATTACTTTTGCCCTTAGAATTTATTATGGAATTAAATAATTGTTATTACGTTCCAACCATAAGTAGGAACATCATCTTTGCCTCATGTTTGATGGCAGAGGATTATAAATTCATTATTGAGGATAATGGTTGTTCCATATTTTTGAATGAAATATTTTATGGCTATGCTTCTGTTATGAATGGGTTGTTTATTTTAAATCTTGATGATGCACCCGTCTATAATATTAATGCGAAGAGGCTTCGGCCTAATGTTATAAATTCCACTTTTATTTGGCATTGTCGTTTGGGCCACATAAGTGAGAAACGTATGAAGAAGCTCCATGATGATGGAATTGTAAACTCATTTGATTTGGAATCATTTGAAAAGTGTGAATCTTTTCTACTTGGAAAGATGACCAAGGCACCTTTCACTGGTTGGAATGAGAGGGTGTCCGACTTGCTGGCACTCATACATACTGATGTATGTGGACCAATGAGCACGATAGCTAGAGGTGGTTTTTAGTACTTCATTACTTTCACTGATGATTTTGGTAGATATGGATATATCTATTTAATGAGGCACAAGTTGGAATCCTTTGAAAAGTTCAAGGAGTTCCAGAGTGAAGTACAGAATCAACTTGACAAGATAATCTAATCTTTATGATCTGATCATGGAGGTGAATTTTTGAGCCATGAATTTGGTGATCATTTGAAACAATGTGGAATTGTTCCACAGCTTACACCACCGGGCACTCCACAATGGAATGGGGTGTCTGAGAGTCTAATCAAACCTTGTTGGACATGGTTCGATCGATGATGATCCAATTGGACCTGCCATTGTATTTTTGGGGTTACGCTGTGAAAACTGTAGCTTTCACTTTAAATAAGCTACCATCTAAATTAGTAGATAAGACACCATATGAGATGTGGACTAGGAAGAGTCCTAGTTTGTCTTTTCTAAGGATTTGGGGATGTGATGTCTATGTTAAACGTTTGACGTCTGATAAACTCACACCCAAATCAGATAAATGCTTCTTTATAGGTTATCCGAGGGAAACCAAAGGATATTACTTCTACAACCGAGAAGAGGGCAAAGTTTTTGTTGCCCGAAATGATGCCTTTTTGGAGAAAGAGTTTCTTTCAAAATGAGTCAGTGGGAGAAAGGTGCAACTCGAAGAAATTTGGGAAACATCTGAAAGTGTTTCAACTCCTACTGAACCTCTACAGGATGAACAAAATATTGTTGAACTTGTAGATAAGGCATCAGCCCCACGTAGATCTAAAAGGCCATGTCAATCGCCTATAAGGTATGGGCATGACGTATTATTGTTGAATAATGATGAGCCTAAGACTTTTACGAAAGCAATGTGGACCCAAACTCTGAGAAATGGCTTAAAGCCATGAAATCCAAGATAGACTCCATAGGAGACAATCAGGTTTGGAACTTGGTCGATCCACTTGATGGTGTTAAAACCATTGAGTGCAAATGGATCTATAAGAAAACGATTGACATGGATGGAAATGTTCACATTCATAAAGCTCGACCAGTCGCAAAAGGGTTTCGACAAGTTCAAGGAGTTGACTACGATGAGACTTTCTCACCGGTAGCAACGATTAAATCTGTACGGATCATTCTAGCTATTGCTGCATATTTCGACTATGAGATATGATAAATGGATGTCAAAACAGCTTTCCTTAATGGAAATCTAAGTGAGGATGTGTACATGACACAGCCTGAAGGTTTTGTTGATCCAAAGAATGCTAGTAAAGTGTGCAAACTTCAGAAATCCATTTATGGGTTGAAGCAAGCATCTCGGAGTTGGAATTTACGTTTTGATGAGGAGATCAAAAGGTTTGGTTTCATCAAGAACAAAGAAGAACCTTGTGTTTACATGAAGGTTAGTGGGAGCTGTAATATCCCGATTATGCAAGTGAATGCAATAATGTTTAGAGAAGGAATTAAAGGAAAATTCAGGATTTGTGGGAGGATTGGACCTTGGGCTTTCGGCCCAAGGCATCCTAGTCAAGTGGGCCGGCTATTTAGTGGAGTCAAGAGGGGGGTTCCCTTTCCCCAAAACCCTAGCACCCCTGCTATAGTACTGCTGCTGCACTGTAGCATGTGGTACTATAGCGGCCCCCCTTCCTTGTTGCTCTGCCAAGAGGAGGAGAAGAGGAGAAAGAAAGGAGAGGAGAAGGAAGAGGAAGAAGAAGAAGGTGGGGAGAATCTTCACGAGGACTTCAGCATAGTCTTGAGGGGAATTTCGTGGGTAATTTCACATTCCCCATTAGATTTTATAGATCTTTCATATGCGAATTGTCTCCAATAGTCAGATTGCACCTACTGTTGTAGATCGATATTTCTGCAGATTTGTTAGTTCGTACGTTTGAGTTAGTTACAAGAAGATCTAGTGATTAGGGTCTCCTAAATATATCTGGGGAATTGTGTGGGCTTTCTGGAAAGTATTAATTCATAATTTTTGGATGGATAATGAATTAGTTATGATTTTTGCAAGTCAGGGTACTTATTCAGTCTCTAGTTTCGGGCAACGAGCGTAGTTCTATCAATTAGGGTTTGGAGATGGATGAATTTGGCCAGTTGATCTCCATGAGTTATGTAGATAACTTTATGATGATTCCAGGGAGATAAAGTTCACAAATTTTGGACGGTTAGAACGAAAGTTATGAATTTTTGAAATTATTGTTGTAGTTTGTCCTTCTGTTGTGGACAGTAGAGAAAAGATTAATCTGTTAGCAACCTTTGTTTCACTTTGGGAAAATTTTAATAAATTTATAGAGGAATCTAGTTCCCTGTAGTTTCCATAATGGCTTAGAACATTGAATTTGGTTGTACCAATTAAGAGATACGAAATTCCTAAGTCGTTAATACCGAAGATAATAGAACGGTCTTCGGGGTTAAAAACAAAGGCTTAGATGGGATAATTTGAACTTTTAGTCACCTGAGAAGTTGTAGCTATGCTTCTGTAGATTCCAGGAAATTTGGATTCGTGACTTTTGGAGTTTTGACTCAAAAATTATGGATTTTCCTTTGATAGCTATCTGTTTGGACAGATTGGGATTTGGGAGTGTATCAGTTAAGTTTTGAGTTGCTATTAGGAGCAAATGATTTCATTTTGTTCCATTGCTATGCTGTGCACTTTTGAATGGTATTCTTAGTAAACTTTACGATTGTCAGGTGGTGGTGAGAATCGGGGTTAGAGTCTTCCCGTCGTCGTCATTCGTCACGCGGTTGAGGCAAGTGCAAGCAGTGTAGAGTGGATTGTGATGCTTTATTCATGAAAAATTGCCATGATTTACTTATGATGTTATATCTATGATAATGTCGCTATATATTATTCTCTCATGTTGATTTGAGAATATGAAGTTCATTTGCATCATGGCATACATTCTTAAGTCTTGGACTACGTGGTAGCCAAGAGTTATTTCTTTTGAGGTCCCCGTCATGCATTGGACGGGCATGACATCCCCGTCATGTATTGGATGGGCATGGGTCCCCACACTCGTGGAGTGTGGGCTCGATAGATGCACTACTCCGCATTACCGGTAATTGCAAAGAAGGAAGAAAGAACATTCTTGACATATGCATTGCATGCAAGTATAAGAGTTCTATTTATGGTTTTTTGCTGATGTTCATATGAGGATTGGTTAACTTCATTTGTTGGTCGTGATGATTTGATTATTATCACTGTTGTACTTTGCTGAGTTGTGGATTCACGCTTGTTGCTGTTGTTCTTTTTAGGTACCACTCAAGGCAGCGACATGCATGGGAAGGGGTAGTTTTGATGCACTACACACTTAACCACTCATGGCAAATAAATTAGCTTATTTACTTAAAACTTCGAGTTCATGCTATTTCCTTTAGTTTCAAACTGTGTCCATCCTTCGTGGTGGTTGTTTTACTTGTAAACATGGTAGCCAAGTTTTTTGGTGGATGGTTCTATTTATGCTTTTAAATCTCAGATATTGATTCATTTAATTCTATTTGATAGATTAAATTGAGTAATTTGTTTAGTCTTATATCCTTGTAGTTCTGATGAATCTTGATGATTTAGATTTAATTGTTAAAGGTCTGTTCCCATTGTGTACCATTAACCGTTTGGTTCAGTTATTGGTTGGGAAAGAGCAATATCCATGCCAGTTCATAATTAGTTGATTGGTGGTATTCTTTAACTTATCTATTTGTAGACCTTGCTAGTTCTTGTTGATTAGAACTATTTCGTTATTATCGAATGTGCTGCTGAAATTGTGTTAGTAAGTTGAAGTAAATTGATTCTGTTAGGTGGTTTAGTAGCATCCTAGGCTCTATGTTGGGCTGGGGTGTTACAGCAGCACACTTGTAATCCTAATCTTATATGTAGATGACATATTATTGATTGGGAATGACATTCCTATGCTGAAATCCATTAAGGCATCATTGAAAAATAGTTTTTCTATGAAGGACCTAGGAGAGGCAGCATATATCTTAGGGATAAAGATCTATAGAGATAGATCGAGAAGGCTAATTGGATTAAGCCAAAGTACTTATATTAACAAGTTGTTGATTCGGTTCAGCATGCATGATGCCAAGAAAGGGTTCTTGCCTATGTCACATGGCATAAGTCTTAGCAAGAGTCAGTGTCCTTCAACAACTGATGAGCGAGACCGTATCAATGGTATTTCATATGCTTCAGCTATTGGATCTATCATGTATGCCATGATAAGTACTCAACCAGATGTATCATATGCTCTAAGTGTTACAAGCAGATACCAAGTTAATCCTGGTGAAGGTCACTGGACAGCTGTGAAAAACATTCTTAAGTACTTGAGAAGAACTAAGGATGTGTTCCTAGTTTATGGAGGTGATGAAGAGCTTGTTGTAAATGGTTACACCAATGCAAGCTTCCAAACCGACAAAGATGATTATCGTTCGCAATCTGGTTTTGTATTCATTTTGAATGGAGGAGCAGTGAGCTGGAAAAGTTCCAAGCAAGAGACAGTTGTTGATTCTACGACAGAGTTTGAGTACATTGCGGCTTCTGAAGCTACGAAGGAAGGTGTTTGGATAAGGAATTTCATTGCTGAGTTGGGTATAGTTCCGAGTGCCTCAAACCCAGTGGATCTCTATTGTGACAATAATGGAGCCATTGCATAGGCTAAGGAGCCTAGATCCCCTCAGAAGTCCAAACATATACTTAGGCGTTATCATCTTATTCGCGAATTGGTGGATAAAGGAGATATTAAAATATGCAAAGTTCACACGGATTTAAATATTGTTGATCCGTTGACAAAGCCTCTCACACTGCCAAAGCATGAGGCACACACAAGAGCTATCGGTATTAGATACTTAAATTATTGACTCTAGTGCAAGTGGGAGACTGTTGAAAATATGCTCTAGAGGCAATCATAGAGATGATTATATTTTGTTATGTTCATAATATTGGATAATATGTTATCTTGTTCCTAGAATAATATCGTTAATATTTATTATCAAGTATGTGACTTGATTGTGAAACTCTATATTTCTATGTAATTATTCTTAAACATTCTCTGGTCGGAAAATATGAGAACACATATGAATAGACTAGCATATGTATTGGTTGATGACTATGTTTCACAGGTCATAAATATGGAGATATCAAACCAATAATATGGAAACATGTTAGAGAACTAGTCGTAGACTGGTCGAAACTGGTCGAAAACTGGTCGTATGGAGATATGAGTTGGTCATAGACTGGTCGAACATAATCACCACCTGGTCATAAGGAGTTACAAATTGGTCGTAATTAAGTACTAACTGGTCGTAACTAAGTGTGGACTAGTCGTGACTAAATACGAGCTGGTCGTAAGTGATAAGGACCTAGACTTAGATCATATTGCATTAATGTTCGTTCGATATATTCTATATGTGTTCGGGAATTGTTATGTGCTGCTAGGTACCGCTAACGACTCGTGGTCGGAAAAGAGTTTCCAAGTCACAACCAATTACACATGAACCTATAGGGTCACACTTAAAGGGCTAGGATTTGATTTGGATGGTGATCCGAATTCTTGTAGGCCACGAGTTCCTAATAGGGCCTCAAGTTCGAGACCTGTCATGGATTCCTATATATAGAGGGGCGGTGGCATGGGGTGAAGTTATCCTTTTTGAAGAATTCCTGAAACCCTAATAGCCACACCTTCCTCAACCACGCCGCTGGCGCTAGCACTCCAGCACGTGGTATCCCTGCCCCGCATGTGTGGATACCTTGGAGGTATTGTTGCAAAGCATCAGCACTAGGACGATCCGCAACTCGTGATGATCTCAGGAGCCGGAGGAGAGCACGTGTGGCGAGTACGACTACGACTGCATCAACTCGCTACATCAACTCGACTCCCGCTATGAGTCGGCATGTCTAGTGGTAATCTCATGATCTATTACTAGCAGAGGTTCCTTGGTTGCGCGGTATGTTTTTTGTTTTGTGCTACGTAGCCCTCCTGTAACCCAACACATTGGACCTTTCCCATCGTAATATTTCTCCATCTGCTTCTGCCAAGTACGGCAGTTGTGGAGATCATGACTAGGGACTTTATGCAAAGGGCACTAGCGCTCATTGCTCCTAGACATATTCGCAGATTGTGAGGCAGTATGGTCGTTTGAACGATTTCCTTTCCTTTTTTTGGTCCAAGGACCTTTTTTTTGTCGTAGGGTGGTCGCTGGTCAACTGCTGCGACCTCCCTGGTAGACTGCTTGGATCTCTCCTTCTCCTTCTTCTTGGGTTTTCCTCTGCTGTTTGTAAAGCCTTCTGACCTCTTGGACTTCTTTTCTTTGACATCCTCGAGGCCTGGCTGAGGAGGGGTGGTCTTGTTGTCCACCATTCAGTTCCACTCTACTACCTCATTGGCATCAGAGTACCGATCGGCCATGTCAAAAAGTTCTGATATAGACCTAGGCGGGTTGATGTTGAGGTCCTCTATAAACCTTCGATATCTTACTGCCTATTTAAAAGCTCGAATCACAGAATCATCAGAAATATTTGGGATAGTATTATAGACTTCTATGAAACGCTTTACAAACGGTCGTAATTTTTTGTCGGGAGTTTGGCGAAGCCGATGCAAATCATCATCCTTCCCCAGTTTTTCATAACAACTTTTGAAGTTACTTTGTAATGCATTACAAAGCATCTCCCAATTATGTATGGATCCCTTAGGCTAGTTGAACAACTAGGTCCTAGCGAAACCATTTAGAACCGTAGGCAAATAATTAGCCATTACCTTATTATCACCTCCAGCAGCCTGAATGGTGGTAGTATAGACTTGGAGGAACTCTGACGGGTATTATGTTCCGTCAAAATTTTCTATATTTCCTGGCTTGAACTTCTCCGTCCAGGTAACATCTCTTAGTCCGAGAGAGAAAGCCTTGCAACCTTGGCCTTGAACATAACGACCAAAAGCACCATAATTTCAGCTTTGCCTTAGGCATCCAATCGAGGACCCTTCTAGGTGTGAGTCCGTTTGGAAAAACACAATGGGCGATCAAGTGGAAATATTCTCCGCCACATCCTGTAGCTCTTGTGCGATAACATGCATTACTTGCACTCCTTGCTCTGGAGTTAATCCTTCCAGAGGGCATGCGATGGCGCTTGCTAGGTAGCAAATGCGCTCTGCAGGGGAATCCTCCTACATGGGGGTTGGTAAGGCATTTGGATCTCTTACCATCATTGCCTATGGTAGTGGCGTATGCATCGCTTGTGGCGGCGCCCTCGCTAAGGAGCCAGGGGCATCTCGGTAGTAGTAGTCGTGAACCTGCGAGATATGCGCTTGTGTGGCGGCATGTATCTCGGCTTGTCGGGCCTCTTACTCTCGTTGGAGGCGTTCCCGCTCTTCCCGTTCTTAGCGTTTCCCTGATGGTTCGGGATTATCGTTGGGATTGGGTTGATTGCCACCGACCGCGGTGACTTGACGACCGCCGGAATAGGCAGAAGGGGTGAAAATGCCATCATCCTCTAAGGAAGAAGACGTGTTGTATTGTAGGGTGAAGAGAAGATTTTCCCCAGATGTTCTCTCTAGGCCTTCAATGTAGAGGCCACCAGTGAGATCATCATGGTGTGTTGGGCTCCAGGAACCTTCCGAATCTCCTGCTCTAAGGGAGACAGGCTCAGGATAGTACTCGTCCACAGCGGCACTTGTGGACGAAAGCAAGACCAGCGTAGAGCCAGCATATGCAAACTCAGTAGGCGACGGTGCCTCAGCAATGGCCCCGGAGGAACCATGGGTGTTGCCGGATACGAGCACGAAGTTTTCCTCCATGTTGTCATCGTAGTCGGAAATGTTGAGGATGCTTTCTTCTCTCCACGCAAAGTCGGCGAAAATGAGCAAAGCAAAGCACAGGATACATTACCAGAACTGAGTCGGCGAAATGATGACAGTGATCCCCACGGATGGCACCAGCTGTCGACATCTGGGACTCTCGTCACAAAACGGACAAACAAGAATATAAAGAAAAAAAATAGAGGTTGCTATTTATTCGCCAAAGGACTCGAAACAGTGATGTATATTGAAAAGAGTATGCTTTGATTACAGGGAAAATGACTATGAAATTACGTGGATTAGGGCTTGGATCAGACTCTATCTTACAAAGGCACATAGGTCGGGCTTTTATAGTTCTACAAGTGTCGGCAGTTGATTGCAGTAGCACATCTTCACGTCAATGGTCGTGTCCCTTTAAGCCAACCATCGCGTCTCTTCATGGTGACTGTTGTGTCTCCGGATGTAACATCCAATATCTTCTCCACATGGGTTGTAATTAATCACACGTGGGTAACCGCCTTTGAGGTCCTCCGTTGGGGAGAGGTCCTGGGATGGTCTGAAGAGATCTCTCCAGGAGAGATGTCCTGGAGTGGTCCAAAAAGACCTCCAGGGGAGAGGTCCTGGAATGGTCTGAAGGGAAGGTTCTTGTACCCACCTTCTAACTGCGTAGCTAATCTTGGGCCCAGCAAGCTAATTTAGGCCCAATAGAGGATCCAAATTACTTTCAAATAAAGTTATATCTAGATAATTCAATAATCTTCGTCACATCGATCTTGATCCAGAGCCTACATCGCTTGCTGAATGTAAGAAAAGATCAGATTGAGAAGATTGGAAGAAGGCAATAGAAGCAGAATTATTATTTCTAAAAAAGAGAGAGGTGTTTAGGCCTGTAAGCCGCACGCCTCCCCATTTGCACCCCGTAGGGTATAAGTGGGTATTTGTTCGAAAGAGAAATAAAAATAATGAAGTTGTAAGACATAAAGCAAGGCTTGTTGCACAAGGTTTCACTCAACGACCAGGAGTCGATTATGAAGAAACCTATTCTCTGGTCATGGGCGGAACTACCTTTAGATATTTAATCTCAATGGCAGTAAACCTGAATTTAGAAGTGAAATTGATGGATGTGGTAACTACATACCTTTATAAAAAACTTGGATTCGAACATTTATATGAAGGTACCTGAAGGTATCCCTGTCCTAAACTAAGACAGAGCAAATAGAAATCTGTACAGTGTGCAACTCAGAAAGTCACTATACAGACTTAAGTAATCAGATAGGATGTGGTATAATCACTTAAGCGACGTTCTGTGTAAGAAAGGCTACACGAACAATGAAGATTGTCCCTGTGTATTTATACAACGATCACAGGATGGATTTTGTATAATCTCAGTATATGTTGATGATCTAAATATCATCGGGACATTGGAAGATATTAAGAAAGCAAGCTCTTACCTAGAGTCGGAGTTCGAAATGAAAGATTTGGGTAAAACCAAATATTGCCTAGGCTTGCAACTTAAGCATGCCCATGAAGGGATTTTAGTACATCAGTCAACCTACACTCAGAAAGTATTAGAAAGGTTCGGTTTTGAAAAGGCATACCCTTGGAAAGTGTCCATAGTCGGAAGGTCCTTGTAGCAAGACAATGATCCGTATAGACCTAAACAAGAGGGGGAGGAAGTCATGGGATCGGAATTCCCGTACTTGAGTGCAATAGGAGCACTCATGTATTTAGCAAACTGTACTAGACCGGACATTGCATTTGCCATGGACCTATTAGCAAAGTATAGTGCAGAACTTGCTAAAAGGCATTGGCTGGGAATAAAAGACATCTTCTGATACCTCCAAAGAAGCAAAGATCTTGAACTATTCTACAGAAAGAACCAAGACCTAACTATGACTGGCTAAGCAGATGCTGGGTACCTATTAGACCCGCATACAGCTAAGTCGCAAACAGACTATGTATTCCTGTGTGGTGGAACTACAATTTCATGAAAATCATCTAAGCAAAGTCTTGTATCAACTTTGACGAACCACTCGGAAATCATAGCACTGTACGAGGCCTCGTGAGAATGTTCTTAGCTTCAGCGGATGATTCACCACATCCAGCATTCGTGTGGATTGAATACCACGCAAACCCCCACTATTATCTATGAAGATAATGCAGCTTGTGTTGCACAAGTGCAGATGGGTTATGTGAAGAGTCAACTCACGAAGCATATCAGCCCCAAGTTCTTCTATGCTCATGAATTGCAAAGGATGGGCGAAATTAAAGTACTGCATACTAAGTCATGTGTAAATTTTGCAGATTTATTCATTAAGTCACTTCCAGTGTCTAGCTTTGAAAGATGCATACGTGGAATTGGAATGATGAGACTTAGAGAAGTGCAGAATTCAGGGGGAGAATCTTCACGAACTCATTATTGAAACTTAATCACGAAGATCGAGTACCCAAAGAATAAATCCTAGAGATTAAATGAAATTGGATGGATTGCACTCTTTTCCCTTGACGAGTTTTTCTGAAGTTTCTCAGCTAAGGTTTTTAATGAGGTAATTCGTGCAACACAACAAAACGTATTTCATGTACTCTTTCTCCAAATTTTTTCCACTGGGTTTTATGGAGTTTTGATAAGACATAAACATGGCGGATGAGTGTCCAAGGGGAAGTGTTAAGAAACCGGGCCCAAGCCTTGTAGGCTTGGCCCACAATGGGCTCCTCATCCACCCCGTAAACTATATAAAGGGGGGACCCCCAACCATTGTATATGCTTTTGTGGAAGAGAAATAAAGAGAAGAAAGAAGTCCCCCTACATCTCTGTGTTTAATCTACTATTTTGTTCTTGATTGTTCTATGTGAATCGACTTCCGTCTACGAGGTGATCGCTTGGACTGGACTTGCCAGTGATGGTTCCTCAACAGCAGTTACTTCTTGAAGATACGCCTGTTGGAAGTGTCACGACTGGTCGGATTGAGGCGGCAGTTGGTGAAGTATCAACCGTTCGACAGTTGATATCAGGGAATGATGTAACCACATGACGGTTATTGTCAGTGACTTAAAGCCATGAAATGTCATGTGGTTTGGAGTGATTAGGCACATATTCTATTCATCACACGGAAGATATATATAATTGGAATCGAGTCCAAGTGCTAGTTCATTGTTTCTACGAGCAGTTACCTAGTCGGGTAGTTGGTATAAGACCTCTCCAACCAGGGTGCCCACGATGTAACCTCTGGAATCCTTACAACCACGGAGGTCGTTAGCCTTAGGGGTTACGATCACGAAGACATATGGTCTTTTATTATGTATTAAATTAATACATAGAGATTTTAATCCTCGTCTGCACCGCAGTAGGAACTCCGGTAGTACCGCAATCCACGGGCGGTAGTACCGCAGTTGTAGGAACTGATTAGGGCATTCAATCGATTTTGCATCTAGCAAGTGTTTGGCATGATATAAATCATTGAATAGACGTCATATGTTACCAAACACTAGTTTCTATCAATTTGCCCAATCGAGATTGACTAAATCATACACATTTGCTCAAACCCTAGAATAGAGATTGATGCCAAAATGGTGAGAAAAGAGATGATTTATAGGCAAATACCTTGAGGAGTGGATGAGGTATGATTGCTATAATTAGTTCCCACTCAACGATCAATCAAAAACACCAAAAACTTGAAAGATTTGGGCGGAGTTTTTGTGAGAAGGAGAGAACGAGAGAGAGAGAGAGAGAGAGCACTTGGTGGTTTTTCGTAGATGTGAACGGTTGCACCGCAGGGGAAGAGGGTAGGGACGAGTTTAGGAATCGGCCATAACCGTTTTGGGACCACCAGTCAGATGCGGTAGTGCCGCACTTAAGGCGCGGTTGTACCGAGCAGCGATAGTACCGACAGTAAAACCGTAGTATTAGCGTTTTGCCTAAAAAAGCAGGAGCTGAATTGTATGCAAATGATCCTTATTTTAATACTCAAATAAATACTTTTTAGGATCATTTTAGATGATATAGATAATAAAAACTCCAATTAACATAGTTTTTTTTTTATCAAATATGAGAATTTTTTAGAAAGATTTTGAAATAGTTTTTATAAAGACTTCAAGAAATCCTAATGAGAGAAAATGACATAAGGCATGAGTTTCAAGCAATATTTGAATGATCTATGACATTTAACTCATTCCTTAATTTGCAAAACTAGCTCTCTTCTCATGGTTTGGTGAAAATATCGGCTAATTGATCTTCGGTCCGTATGTGGCTAATGATTATATCTCCTTTGCTCACATGATCTCTCAAGAAATGGTGGTGAATATCTATATATTTGGCTCTTGAGTGTTGGACCGAATTATTTGCAATCTTCATGACACTTTCATTATCACACAAAAGAGACATATTATCAAATTTAATTCTATAATTCACCAATTTTTACCTCGTCCATAGCAATTGTGCACAACAACTACCCACGGAAACATATTCGGCTTCAGCGGTGGATAGGCCTACGGAATTTTATTTCTTGGATGGCCATGAAACTAAGGATCTTCCTAAAAATTGATAACTACCCGAGGTGCTTTTTCTATCTACTTTGCAACCCGCATAATTGAAATCCGAATATCCAATTAAATCGAATTTTGCACCTTTAGGATACCATAAGCCAATGCTAGAGGAATACTTTAAACATCTTAGAATTCTTTTCACGGCCACTAAATGGCACTATGCTTGAAATCATGCACACATGCAAACACTAAACATGATATCGGGCCTAGATGTGGTAAGATAAAGCAAACTATCACTCATTGATCTATAAAGCTTTAAATCTACCGATTTACCTTCTTCATGTAGGTCAAGGTGTCAGTTGGTAGCCATGTGAGTCTTGATGGGCTTTGTGTCTTTCATGCCAAACCTTTTGATCAAGTCTTTCACATACTTTTTTTGGTTGACGAAAGTCCCATATTTGAGTTGCTTGATTTGAAGTCCAAGGAAGTAGCTAAGCTCTCCGATCATGGACATTTTAAATTCCATAGACATCGTATCACCAAATTCTTTGCAAAATTGTTGATTAGTAGATCCGAAGATAATATTATCAACATAAATTTGACATACGAAGAAATCATCATCTGAAACTTTTGTAAATAGAGTTGTGTCAACTTTTCCAATTTTGGATCCTTTTGAGAGTAGAAAATCTCGAAGGCATTTATACCAAGCTCTAGGAGCTTGTTTAAGACCATAAAGAGCATTGGAGAGTTTATACACATGATTTGGATTCTTAGGATCTTCAAAACCGGGTGGTTGTTCAACAAACATAAGTTCAGATATTTTACCATTTAGAAAAGCACTTTTAACATCCATTTGAAATAACTTAATATCAAAGCATGATGCAAAAGCAAGTAATATCCGAATTGACTCAAGTCTAGCTATGGGAGCGAAAGTTTCACTGAAATATAAACCTTTGACTTGTGAGAATCCTTGAGCGACCAATCTTGCTTTGTTTCTCATAATCATTCCACTTTCATCTTGTTTGTTTCTAGAAACCCATTTTGTACCAATTACATTATGTTGCTTGGGTCTCTTCACCAATGTCCAAATGTCGTTTCGGGTGAAGATATTGAGTTCTTCATGCATTGCATTCACCCAATCCGGATCGTCGAGTGCTTCATCTACATGTTTTGGCTCAAGAAAAGAGACAAAAGAGAAATCTTCACAAAAGGAAGCAACAGGAGATCGAGTTTGGACGCCCTTACTCACATCACCAATATTTAATCTATTAGATGATATTTGGCAATTGCATTGTGAATCCTTTGAGGTAGATTTGTTTGTTGTTCATCTTCCTTGTTGTCCTCTTCATTGATTTGAATTTGACTTGCTATGGAAGAGGTAGGAGGTTCGACTTGAGTGGAAGATGGTGACTCATTTAAGTCTTCCTTTGGCTTGATATCTTCTATTTGTATATTCTTCATTGCTTGTCTCAATGCTTCGTCACCTACATCATCCAAATTTTCTCGCTCTTCTTGAGATCCATTAGTTTCATCAAATTGTACATCATGAGTTTCTTCAACAAAACCGAAGTTTTTGTTGAAGACACGATAAGCTTTACTATTTGATGAATATCCAAGTAAGAAACCAACATCACATCGACTTGCAAATTTTGAAAGGCGAACACATTTTCTTAAAATGTAACATTTGGAACCAAAGACACGAAAATATGAGATGTTCAGTTTTCTTCCAATAAGAAGCTCATATGAAGTCTTTTTCAAGAGACGATGCAAATAGAGACGATTTATGGCATGACAAGTGGTATTAATTGCTTCCGCCTAAAAACTATCAGAAGTGTTATACTCATTAAGCATTGTCCTAGCCATTTCAATTAATGTTCGATTTTTCCTTTCTACAACTCTATTTTGCTCTGGAGTGTAGGTAGTGGAAAGTTCATGCTTTATTTCAAATTTATCACAAAAATCTTCAATTTTAGTGTTCTTGAACTCGGAGCCATTATCGCTACGGATTTTCTTGATTTTGAAATCAAATTCATTTTGAGCCCTTTTAGCAAAACTTTTGAAAATACCAGTGGTTTCGGTTTTGTCATGTAGGAAGAAGACCCATGTATATCTTGAGTAATTATCCACAATAACTAAACAATAGCTATTTCCCCGATGCTCTTATAGGTTGTTGGCACAAACAAATCAATATGTAAGAGCTCTAATGGCTGACATGATACTTTTAGAAGGATGAGAGTTTGCAACTTGCTTTCTGACTTAACAAGCACTACATAATCTATTTTTCTCAAACTTCACATCTTTTAAACCAAACACTAAGTCATGTTTGAAAAGTTTTTTAAGTTAAATCATGCCAACATGAGCTGGCCTTCTATGCTAAAGCCAACCCAAAGAGGTTTTTGCAATTAAACAAGTTTTCAAGCACGAATCATTTGAAAATAAATCTACCAAATAAAGATTTCCAAATCTAAATCCATTGTAAGCTAAAGAGTTATCTTTTTCATTTGAAATAGAAACATCTTATTGAGAAAATGTGCAAATTAAGCCAAGATCACATAATTAAGCAACAGATAGCAAATTAAAATTAAGTGAATCAACTAGAGACACATCTGAAATTAAAAGGTCATTTGGGATAGCAATTTTACCCAAACTAAGTACCTTTCCTTTGCTATTGTCCCCGAAAGTGATCTTGTCATTTTCTTTTCCATTCTCGAATGTGGTGAATATTTTTCTATCACCAGTCATGTGTTGGGTACAACCACTAAGAATTAAGTTCTTTTAGGTACCCAAATTTGTTTGGGTCCTTGGAGGTTACTAACCAAGGCTTTGGGCACCCAAATAGCATTCTTTTTGGCATCTAGAATTGTAGTGCCAATAAACTTTATTACAACTTTACCATCTTTAGATTTTCTAAGTATGTAACATGAATCATAAATACCATAGGATTTGGTTTTAGCAATTGAGCATGAACTTTGTAGATGTCCTACATTATGACAGTTATAACAATACTTTTCATTTTCTTTTACAAATCTTGTAGGCTTGTAAATTTACTTCTTACCTTTCTTGGGAATAAACCTAAGTCCTTGTTTATTAAATGAACACCTTTGTTCACTCAATAGCTTATCAAGGGTAGCTTTTCCCTTGAAGCATCTTTCCAAGCTTTTGCTTAACTTGGTGACTTGTTCTTTTAATTCATTATTTTCGACAATAAGCAATAGATCACAATACTTGGCCATTTTAGAATTAGAATCAATTTTATAGCAACATGGCATGGCTAATAAATCATCATAAGAAGTAGAAATACTAGTCATGGATATGAATTTTGGAATAACTTCTACACTAGACAACTCATTCGTAATATCACAAAAAATTCCTACATTCGAATGAGATTTCTTAATATCCTTTAGAAGAAGAGAGTCATGAGCTTCCTTTTGCTCCTCATAAGAGTCTTTTAGAGAGAGATAATGTTTGTTCAAGACCTTGAATTTTGACTTCTCTTTTCTAAGGTATTCATTTAGTTCTTCAAGCATATCCATTAATTCATCATATGAAGGTTCATTATCATTAATGGATTTTACCTTTTCTCCTCTTGCCATGAGGCATGTAGGAGTGGAGAAGAATGATGATGCTTCATTTATGGCAATCCCAACAAGTCCTTTCTTCTTGGAGGATCCATCATCATCAGAGTCAGAGTCGGAGTACTCCTCGTCGGAGTTCCACTCCCCGATATGAGCCTCACCTTTGCCATCTTAGTGAAGCTTTTTGAAAAGCTTATTCTTCTGTTGAATTCTTTCTTCTTGAATGACTTGGTCTTGTCATCCTTCTTGTTTGGGCAAGGAGAAGTGATGTGCCTCTTCTCCTCGCACTCATAGCAATGAATATTGCTATAGCGCTTGTTGTCGTGGTTGAAGTGCCTTTTTTTTTTGCTTTTGTCAAAATTTGCACTCCGAAATGAGCGTCTTCTCATGAACTTCTTCATTCTCCTCACAAGGCGAGCAAACTCCACTTCAGAGTCATCTTCTTCATCATCGGTCTCATCACTGATTCCGCTTCTGCTTTGAAAGCGGTAATCTTCTTCTTGGAGGAGGATGGTTCCAAAAGCTCCTCCTTGTCTTTGTTGTACAACTCATTTGTGATGAGGTTGCCCAAAAGACTGGTAGGTGTCATTCTTGGCATTTCGGATGAATTGAGAAATAGAGTCACCAACGTCTCATATTTCTTTGATAGAGCCCTGAGCATTTTTCGTACAATATCAACATTAATTAAGTTAGTGCCTAGACCTTTCAGCTCATTTACAATGTTTTAGAGTCTAGAATACATCTTGGTGATGTTTTCATGAGGCAACAATGTAAATGTCTCATATTTAATCTGAAGCCTATGCAATTTGGCTTCTTTGACCACGGATGTGCCCTCATAAATTTCTAAGAGCGTGGTCCTTATCTCATGAGCAGTTTCAAGGTTGCTCACTCGATTGAACTCATCCGCGTTCAAAGCTGCAAAAAGAGCGTTCATCGTTTGAGCATTGAGGTGGGAGTTTTGTTCTAGAAGATCCATGGGATGCGTAGGATCAAGTGCCATAACGAAACCCTCACTTACAATTCTCCATATGCTTGGGCTCTTGGCCTTTAAATAAATAGACATTCTTATTTTCCAATAAGCATAATTTGATCCATCAAATAGAGGTGCTTTACCTATTGACATACCCTCACTAACCATCCTTTCTCTCCTAGACGGTTAAGTTTAAATAAAAGAGAGACCAAGCTCTGATACCACTTGTAGGATCAAGGATGACCGACTAGAGGGGGGTGAATAGAAGGTTTCTAAAAATCTTTCGATTAACTATTAATTTTATCTAGAATGCCTTAACAAAGAAACCTAGCACAATTCAAAGAATAAATTCTATGCTATTTAAGACAACTTCAAAGCTATGTCTATACCAAATACAATCCTAGCCAAGCAATTCTACATAATTAAATTTGCTAGAAAAGTAAATGCGGAATAATTAAAGACAAGATATAAACCACAATGAAGACAAACAATGTTTTCTTGTGGTATCGAAGACTTGCTGGTCTTCACTAGTCCACGTTGAGGTAAGTCGAAAATGAATTGGACCGGCTCCCCGAATTAAGCCTTAACCACCTTGATTCCACTAGTATTGCTCTTTCTCTACTCCAGAGTTGGTGAGCATCAACCAATCACAACCGTTGCCGGGCCTTTTCACAATCTTCTTGAAGAGTTCACCGCGCAAACTTCCTCCAAAGCCGTCTAGGTGTCGACAAGCACCAAAAGTAATAAACCACAATGTTTGCTTGAGAAATATCAAGTGCCAACAAGATCAACTAATGATGCAATACACTTGAATGCTCTCAACTAACTCAAAATGTGAATTTTGATCAAACGGGTAGTAGAGAGTGCACCAGAGGCTCAAATGTATTCAATGAGGTTCAATGTGCTCAAAGTTTCTGAGCTTGATGCAGGGGGGGGGGTTATTTATAGCCCCACCAACAAAACTAGCCATTTGAGGCTTTTCCCTGGAAAAATCAGCACAAGCAGTAGTACCGCCGTATAAAACTGGTACTACCGTTCTTCATTATTCAACGGTCGACTGATGTTCATTTAATGCGCCAAAACTAGCCGTTACGGAAAAGGTGCGGTACTACCGCACTCACAATGTCCAGTACTACCGCACCGCGGTAGCACTGTTTGGTTCAATCGGTATCACTAATTTCCAGAGGATTAGAAGAAACTCAAAAACACGCTCTCTGGAAAAAAAACGTACTGTGAACTAGACTCCGGTACTACCACTCAGAGGTAATACCATTTCTCAAATGTGATACTATCAATCTTTCAAGGAGAAGAAAACTCCCAAAAACTTGCTCTCTGGAATAAACATACCGCCAGGAAAAACCTGGTACTACCGCACATCGGTAGTACCGCTCATAGAATGCAGTCATACCAATTTTGACTGAAGAATTTCCAGAAGCAATTCTAAATACAATGCATGACTCCTAGTTGATCAAGATGACACAAAATTAGATCCTCAACTACTAGCCATAATCCCTCTTTATAGAATGGCATCTAGCCTACAATCCAGTCTTTTCACCAAAGCATCGAGACCGGTAAAATCTATAAAGAGTCCTTAGGCTACAATATAACTTTTTGTCTTGAGCCATGTCAATCTTTTATCATATTTGCATTGCTATTTCCATGTCATCATTCAAACTTCAGGACTAAGCCTTTTAACATTTTAGCACACATATTAGTCCCATAATGCATTGTTGTCTTTTATTACCAAAATCATCTTTAGGGGCCTAGATACTTTCAGTGGTGTAGGGACACCTTGCATTTAATGAAAATAGAATTTGATGATTGAGTATGATAATAAAGAAAAGAAAATTGTTGATGGTGATATTGTTTAGAGTTGATTAATCATTGTGCATTATTTATTATTGTGCTTGTTGAGTCGTGGACTTACTCTTACTCTATTATTATTTTTAGGTGACCGCTGATGACATTGCATATGGGAAGGGCTAGCACACTTGGAACCACGTCATACATTCAAATACTTGAAACATTGGCCATGAGACACTTTATTAGGACTTGGTATTATTGCTTAGCCGTAGTTGATAGGCTGTAGTTGATTATTCATTTAATAGACTTGATTCGATTGGTTTTACTTTGATCTTGGTCTATTATCTTGCCATGCTTCCTAGGAAATAATTATCTATGATTGCCATATCGTCATGCTTCTGTTAATGTGACCCGTGGACATGTTTTATCATTGATATGCTTGCTGTAATTTGCTGATAATTGATGTTAAAATTGATAGTTAGTATAGTTTAGTGGTATTTTAGGCTCCGTGTTGGGCCATGGTGTTATAGTACCGTGGGTACTATTCACACGCGTGAACAATAATTCATGTGTGTGACAACTTGTGCCCCACTTGATGGTCTAGCCCGCACCCATGACATTACACCTGTAACATCCCAGCCCAATATAGAGCCTAGGATACTACTAAACTACTCAACAGAACCATTCTATTTCAACTTTTTAACAAACACTCAACAAAACATTCAACCATGAATGACATAGTTCTAAACATCAAGATCTAGCACCATCTACAAATATCCAAGATAAAGAATGTCATCTATCAATTGTAAATAATCTAAGCATGGATCTTTCTCTTTATCAATCAAATCCAAATCAAACATCTATGCTACACAATGGGAGCAAATATTTAACAATTAAATCTAAAGAATCAAGATTCATCAGGATTACGAGGATGTAAGTCTAATCCAATCAATCAAGTTATTCAACCAAATAGGATTAAATGAACCCAATAACTGAGGTTTAAGAGCATAAATAGAACATCCACGAATACAATTAAGTCATCCACCACGAAGGATGGACACAAACCGAAACTAAAGATAATAGCATGAACTTGAGATTGTAGGTAATTAAGCTAATTTTATTTGCCATGAGTGAACGAGTGTGTCGTGCATCCATCTACCCCTTCCCATGCATGTCGCTGCCTCGTGAGGTACTTAGAAGAACAACAACAACAAGCATAAGTCCACGACTCAGCAAAGTACAACAGAGGTAAAAATCAAAACCTCACGACCAGCAAATGGAGATATCACATCTCCTTATGAACAACAGCAATGAACCATAAATAGAACTTTTAAACTTGCATCCAATGCGTATGTCAAGAAATGCTCTTTCTTCCTTCTTTGCAATTACCGGTAATACGAAGTAGTGCATCTGTCGATGCATACTCAAGCCTGTGCCCTCAAGCACATGGACCTCAAGCCCACACTCCACGAGTGTGGGGACCCAAGCCTATCCAACGCATGATGGGGATGTAATACTCCGGATATCAAATAGAGAGTATATATTATTCGGAAGAGAATTTTTTTTTCAATATCGAGTGCAATATAGGTTAGACAGGGAGTTTAATCGGAATTTCAGTTTTGGAGGAAATCTTTGGAACATGGGCCTTCGGCCCAGGCTTGGGCAGCCTGGAGGCTGGCCCTGTTGGGCCAAAAGGGGGGGGGGAGGCGCCCCAAGTTGGGCCCAGCCCATGCAGCCACCTCTCCTCCCCTCAAACCCTAGCTTATCCACCCCTTCCCCCTTTCCTCCCCATAAGCAGCCACCAGCCCCTTGCTAGCTGAATCCTCCTGCTTTCCCCTTCCTTAGGAGCCGCCTCCTGCTCACTCCCTCCTTGGCGCCTCCATTCCCTCCCTCAAGCTCAGCCCTCCATTGCTGCCACCTTCGAAGCTCCTGCAGCTAGCTGGCCACAAGAGGAAGAAAGGGAAGGGAGGAAGAGAGGAAGAGGTAGAGAAGAGGGGAGAAAGGAGGAGGAGAAGGATCTGCAGGTATTCAAGGGTCTTGAGTGATTCCCTCTCAGTTTTGATTGATTTAGATTCGGATTTTGGCTTTGTTTAGTAGATGGAATCCCTACTACGAACTGAGCAGTTTCTGTCCTGTTCTTGTGCGACTGGTTTCGGGTATTTAGAGTCCGAATCTGAAGATCTAACCTCCTAGAGTTATGTGGGATCTGTTCTTATCTTTCCGTAGACGCAAAGTTCACTCAAATCCGATTTACGGTTTAAAAGTTATGGTCTTTTTTTGTTGCTGCTGTCCAGAAATCTGTCAAAGCATAGCAGAAATGTTAACGGTTAGATTTCAATTTGTTAAAGGCCGATTCAGGGCTGTCCACCACAATTAATGTTGTAAACTTTATCTCAGCTTTCCATATTGGTAAAGAACACTTTATTTGGATCAGTAGAACAAAAGATATGCAAGTTTTAATTTAACTGTCTAGACTGTTCGTCGGTTTTCGACAGTAAATTTGACCCGTGTGCCATGTTTTGTTAAAAGCAAAATCCAGGCATCATGCCAACTAGGTTTTTGTAGCTTATGTTCTTAGCTTTCCAGAATGACAAGAATCTTGGTTTTTGGTTAAGCCAATCAAAAGATATCACTGTTTCCTTACTGCTGTCCAATTTTGTTTGACAGATTTTAGATCAGACTTTCGGTTGAGCGTTAGCCTACTTTGTTGGCCGAATTGGAGATTCCAGCCAACTAGTCTATCGTGGAGGGTGTTGTTATATTTCCATAGAATCTGAGATCACCTCGTTTCGAGTCTCAGAGCAAAACATATGAATGTTTTAGTACTGCTGTCCCGAATAGAGTTCTGTTTAGCACGTTGTCTAACTTGAGTAGATCAAGGGTTTAACTTGGGTTATGGGAAACCGTTGTAGAGCGCGGTGAGTAATGTCTTGTTATGCATGGTTGATTGATGCCTAGTATTCATTCTTGTTTACCAGGTGGTGGTGAACCCCGGTCCTAGATCGTTACGCCTTTTGTCTCCTGTCTCTCGGTGAAGGCAAGTGCAAGTATTATTAATGAGTTATTATATTATATACTTGATGAATGCCATAGTTGATTGATGTTGATTGTTGCTTGGTAATGTTGATGAGCATGAATGCCATAGTTTAATGATGATGTTTTATGATGATGCGTATGTGATAAAGCTTACATGGAAATGTTTACATGACGATGCATGCTAATGTTTATGTGATTACGCTTATATGGTGGAGTTTATATGAGGATGCTTACATGTCAATGTTTAAATGATGATGTTTACATGGTAATGGTTTCATGATTGATGGCAATATTGATGGGCCAAGGTGAGCAATGAGACTACCTTGTTAATGATGACAATGATAAATCATGATAATGACATTGGTCATGTGCATTGCATCATGGCAGGGATGCATGAGCCAGGTCGGTGAAAAAGACATGTAACTAATCCGGTGAGGTCAGTGAGAAAGTTACATGACTAGTCCGGTGTGCTCACATTTTTCATTGAGATCCCCGTCATGCATTGGACGGGCTTGGGTCCCCACACTCGTGGAGTGTGGGCATGAGGTCCCTGTGCCTGAGGGCACAGGCTTGAGTATACATCGACGGATGTACTACTCCGCATTACCGGTAATTGCAAAGAAGTTGACGAAAGTGCATTCATGACTTGTTCATTGCATTTCTGCACAAGAGATGGATTTGTGGTATATAACGTTGTTATTAATGATGGGATTGTTTATTCCCTTCGACTACTTATGATACTATCATAAGAGATGGATTTGTGGTATATCTTCTTTGTTGTTCATGATGAGATTGTTCATTCCATTTGATTACTTATGATGCTATCATAAGAGATGGATTTGTGGTATATAATCTTTGTTGTCCCTGATGGGATTGTTTATTCCCTTTGACTACTTATGATGCTATCTTAAGAGATGGATTTGTGGTATATAATATTGTTGTTCACGATAGGATTGTCTATTCCCTTTGACTATTTATGTTGCTACTGTTTGATTTGCTATTGCACTTTGCTGAGTCGTGGACTCACACTTGCTGTGTAGTGCTTGCTAGGTACCTCTCGAGGCAGCGACATGCATGGGAAGGGGTAGGCTTGGTGCACGTCACATAATCACTAACCACAATGAATAACTTAGTCCATTTAGCCGCAATTCCTATTCTTGATAATTGCTTTAGTTTCAGATTGTGACCATCTTTCGTGGTGGTTGTTTTAATTGTGGTCATGGATGACCTATTTATGTTCTTACTCATTTGTTGATTGAGTCCATTTAATTCTTGCGATGGGTTAGAATGTTTGGTTGATGGTTTATTGAGTTGATGACATTAATGGGTTCAGTAGAGTCTCAAATATTTGTAATAGGGTTGATTAGAAGATTTTGGATGCCCTTTTGATTATGCTATAGTTGTTTAGCTTATCCTAGATGTCCTTTGATGATTCGCTAAATTGGATGATTTGACTGTTGAATGATGATATATTAAACTGTTTGAACCCCCGGTATAGCCATCTATAAAAAGGAGGTTCTGCCGGTTTTTTAGAGAAAGGTCTTAGTTCTTTTTGGTTAAGGTGGTACTGTTTGACAAATGGTTGAAATTCTTCCGTATTAGTGTTGTACGTTAGTCCTTTAGGTAACATCTTGGTTTCCGCATAGCTAGGGTGTTACAGGGGATCTCATGCCCGTCCAATGCATGACGGGGATCTCAAAAGAAACAATCCTTAGCTACAACGTAGTCCAAGGTTCAAGAATGAATGCCATGATGCAAACTGAAACTCACATTCTCAATCCATCATGAAAGTATACTGTTCAGCGACATTATCAAAACATAAAACTTCATAAGTAAACCATGGAAAATAACATGAATGAAATATCACAATTCAATCTACACTGCTTGCACTTGCCTCAACCGTGGGACGGATGACAACGACGGGAAGACTCTAACCCCGATTCTCAAAAGAAACAATCCTTAGCTACTATGTAGTCCAAGGTTCAAGAATGAATGCCATGATGCAAACTGAAACTCACATTCTCAATCCATCATGAAAGTATAATGTTCATGTAATACCCCACTTAACAAAATAAGTAACTAATGAATTAGAGAAAGTAATCATGAGCTAATTCTGAAATTTAGAGAGTTTGAAAGAAGGAGTGGGCTTTCGGTCCATGGCCCAAAAGAGAAAGACAACCACTTAAGTGGAGCCAAGGTTGAGCCCCTCCCAAAACCCTAGCACGAGCTCTCTCTCTCTACCTCCCAACCGCCGTCGCAAATTCCACCAACCTCCGCCCAATCGACCCGAGCTCGCAACCATGCCGCCCAAGTTAGACTCTTCCCAAGAGGTGGATGTGTACGTCTGTGCGCCTGGCGGCGAGGCCAGCGCGGCGTCGTCCCTGGCCCCCAAGACCGGCCCTCTCGACCTCTCCCCGAAGAAGATCGGTTGGCGTGGCGTCGCCGGAGGCGGACCCTGAGGCCGAGCCTACGCATCCCGCGCGCACTCCTCGGCAACCTCGTCGTCTTACCACCACCGCCGACACCCTCCACCTCCTCCGTGAGGCGCCGCCGCTCCCTTCGGCGCCTCCTTTCTCTCTGTGCCCACCGCTTGTTTCCTGGTGGCCCGGCCCGTGCGCCTCGGTCACGCCCACTCAGCTCAGCTGCTGCTGGCTCGCCCACGACCACGTCGCCGACCAGTCGGCGCCCACGTGGAGCGCCCGTGCCCGTGCGGCTTCCCTGCGCCCTCGAGGCTCAGCCCGGCTCCTCCTCTCTGGTTGGAGATGCTCCCTCGGCTTCTCCCCTCCCAGCTCGGCTTGGCCCGGCGGCTTGGTCGCTGGCCGCCACCGTGCTCCTCCTGGGTCCCTGGCGATGACCGCGCGCTGCCGCGAGACACGCCGGTGCTACTTCTCTTGCCGGGCTAGCAGGGGGAAATGTTGATACATAGGTAAGACATGTGCTTTTGAGAGCTAGAAGCAAAGGATGGCGTGTTGTGGTAGCTAACACTAATGGATGTGCACAATGTGTTTGAGGGAATGCCTTCAAGGAAGGAGTCACGTGACTGCCTTGTTAGCTACTGGACTCCTTTGATTTAGAGGCCACTGTATCGGTTTTTGCTAAGGACGTTCTTGTTCTGCCTAGGTTTTTCTGCATGGATGGTCTATATGGATCCATGGAAGGTTCAGCAAGTGGATTCGGATGTGTATGTTCTGCCACCTCCAGGTGGGCGAAAATGTGCAACGAGTTAGTGAGGGAAAGAGGCAGTGGTGTGAGGTAGTGAACGCTCCAACATGGCAGAGCTTTGTGATGTCCAACTATTTGTTCTATAGTTCATTGGTAAGTGCACTTCCTGGGATTTCCTTCAGAATTATAGGAGCTCCATTATATCTATATGGTAGGATACTCAATGTATTATGAACATAGTATAGTGGTACAATACAATGATCTGATACTGATCATGAACTAGGTTTTTGGCATAACAATGTTCTAGGTGCATGCTGGGCCTTGTTCCTTGTAGAAATGAACTTGGTTGTAGTTGCTTAGTTTGTGTTGGATGACATGGATTTGCTATCATAGTCAGAAAGGATATTTAAGTGTCCAGAATAGTTTGCTCCTGTTCCAGATGACTTTGAAAGGCAGAGTGGACTAGTTTGGTATACACTTGTCAGCACATCAGGCCAAGTGGCGGTGAATCCCAGTGCTCGAGCGCTCTGCCTTTTTCTTCGGTATCACGGTTGAGGCAAGTGCAAGTAGTATTAAAGAGTGGCTATATTTCATTATTGATAATGCTTACTGCTTGGTAATATTGATGGGCCTAAGTGCCACAAGTTATTGATGATGCTTACTACATGGAAATGTTGATGAGCATGAATGCCGTAGTTTAATTGATGATGCTTACTGCTTGGTAATGTTGATGGGCCTAAGTACCACAGGTTATTGATGATGCTTACTACTTGGTAATGTTGATGGTTCTAAGTGCCACAGGTTAATGATGATGCTTGCTGCGTGGTAAGATTGATGGGGATGAATGCCATGGTTTGATGATGATACTTTTAAGTTTTATATTGTTAATGAGCAATACTTTTCATGATGAGTTGATATCATGCTTTATATTTTGCATCATGGCATTGGATCCCTGTGCCTTACGGGCACAGGCCTTGAGAATGTATTTGGATCCCCGTCATGCATTGGACGGGCTTTGGTCCCCACACCCGTGGAAAGTCATGTAACTAATCTGGTGAGGTCGGTGAGAACTGTTACATGACATGGAGTGTGGGCTTTGGATCCCTGTGCCTAGAGGGCACAGGCTTAAAGTATGTATCGACGGATACACTACTCGGCATTACCGGTAATTGCTAAGAAGTGAAGAGATGCATTCATGACATATTCATTGCATTTCTGCATAAGATGTGGATTTGGTTGTTTAGCCTATGATGTTGTTGTTCCTGATGCAATTTGTTTAATTCCTTTGACTACTTATGATGCTATCATAAGAGATAGGTTTGTGGTATATCATGCTATTATTCATGATGGAATTGTTTATTCTCTTTGACTATTTATGGTGCTATTGTTTGATTTGTTATTGCACTTTGCTGAGTCGTGGACTCACACTTGCTGTGTTGTGCTTGCTAGGTACCTCTTGAGGCAGCGACATGCATGGGAAGGGGTAGACTTGGTGCACATCACATAATCACTAACCACAATGAATAACCTAGACCATTTAGCCGCAATTCTTATTCTTGATAATTGCTCTAGATTCAGATTGTGACCATCCTACGTGGTGGTTGTTTTAATTGTGGTCATAGATGATCCATTTATGTTCTTATCCATTCGTTGATTGTGTTCATTTAATTCTCGTTGATGGATTAGAATGTTTGGTTGATGGTTTATTGAGTTGTTGAAATTAATTGGTTCAGTAGAGTCTCACTAATTTGTAATAGGGTTGATTAGAAGATTATGGATGCCCTTTTGATTATGCTGTAGTTGTTTAGCTTATCCTGGATGTCCGTTGATGATTTGTTAAATTGGATGATTTGATTGTTGAATGATGCTATATTAAACTATTTGAACCTCCGGTATAGCCATCTATACAAAGGAGGTTCTGCCGGATTTTAGAGAAATATCTTAGTTCTATTCGGTTAAAGTGTTATTGTTTGAAAGATGGTTGAAATTATTCCGTATTGTTATTGTATGTTAGTCTTTTAGGTAACATCGTGGCTTCCACATAGACAGGGTGTTACAGTTCAACGATATTATCAAAACATAAAACTTCCTAAGTAAACCATGGCAATTAACATGAATGAAATATCACAATTCAATCTACACTGCTTGCACTTGCCTCAACCGTGGGACGGATGACAACGACGGGAAGACTCTAACCCTGGTTCTCACCACCACCTGGCAACCGTAAAGTACAATAAGAGTACCATTCAAAAGTGCATAGCATAGCAATGAAACAAGATGAAATCATTCGCTCCTAATCGCAACCCGAAACTTAACCGATACGCTCCCAATTCCCAATCTGTCGAAACAGACAGCTATCAAAGGAAAATCCATAATTTTTTAGTCATAACTCCAAAAGTCATGAATCCAAATTTTTTGGAATCTACACAAGTATAGCTACAACTTCTCAGGTGACCGAAAGATCAAATTATCCAATCTAAACCTTTGATTTTAACCCCGAAGACCGTTCTGTCATCTTCGATACTACTGACATGGGAATTTTGTAACTTTTATTTGGTACATCCAAACCCACTGTTCTAGGATTTTCTAGAATATACAGAGAACCAGTTTCCTCAATAAATTTATTACAATTTCCCCAAAGTGCAACAAGGGTTGCTATCGGATTAAACTTTCTCTACTGTCCACAACAGGAGGACAGACTACAGCCATAACTTCAAAAATTCATAACTTTCGTTCTAACCGTCCAAAATTTATAAACTTTATCTCCCTAGAATAATCATAAAGTTATCTACATAACTCATGGAGATAAAATGACCAAATTCGTCCATCTCCAAACCTTAATTTACAGAACTACGCTCGCTGCCGAATCGAGAGACTGATTAAGCACCCAGACTTGTAAATTTCATAACTAATTCATCAATCATCGAAAAATTACGAATTAATACTTTTAGAAAGCCCATGCGAATCCCCACACATCTCTAGGAGACCAAAAATGCTGAATCCACATAGAACTAACTCAATCTGACAATCTAACAGAACTAAAGAAACATCAATCTAGATCTACAAGATACAATCTGACTATTGGTGACAAATCGCATAAGAAAGAAATGTAATTACTATTGGGGATCCTAAAATTACCCACGAATTTCCCTTTAGAACTCACTGAAGCCCTCTCGAAGATCCACCTTCTTCCTCTACCTCTTCCTCTCTTCCTTCTCCTTCTTCCCAATGGCCGGCCACAACTCTGGAAGGTGGCAGCTCTAGGGGATAGCAATGGGGGAGGTGAGGTAGCAGGGGAGATGAGGCAGTAGGGAGGTTCGGCCCTAAGGGAGAGGGGTGGAGGCACAAGGGAGAAAGGGGAGAGGGGGTGGCGGCCAAGAGGGTTGAGGGGCGGCGGCTAGGGTTAGGAGGAAAAAGGGCGCCCCCCTCCTTAATCCCACTAACGGGCTGGCCCACTTGGGCTAGGATGCCTTGGGCCGAAAGCCCAAGGTCCATTCCCCACAAAAATTCTGAATTTTTATTTATTTCCCTCTCCAAATTATGTTGTTCTCTCTAAAGAATATTCGGGATATTACAACACCCCTCCCGGACATGCAGCTCGTCCTTGAGCTACTTAGGTGGGGGCCACGGTTGTAGCCCAAGTAGGCCCCACATTTATGAAAGGTTGTAGTGCCAGCGCCCCTTTGCTTTGGGCTCACGCATACGAGCGCCGCACACAAGTAGCAGCCCCAGCAGTACCTCCACGGTGCCCATGGCGTTCGGCTGGGTCGACGAACGGTTCCTTCCCGATCAGACTGCTTGGCTCGGGCGTCCTCCCCGGTCGGACCGCCTAACGATGCCCTCCACACCCGACTGTCCAAAACACTTTGCCCGCGACGCTGGTGGTGGTTGTCGATTTATCGGCTAGGGCAGATTGCTGCAGTGCCATGACTGGCTCCAGCAATGGCGGAGCCAATGGCAACGCCGACTCCAAGGGTGGTGATGCAGCCCTTATAGTGGCACGTGTTGCCTCCAGCAGTTCCTTCATCCGGCCCATTGATTTATCCATTGCGACCATGGTGGTGGCCTTGATGTCGTCGAGGGTGACAATGATGCTCGTGAGCGAGGCCCCCATCTTGGCGCTGTTGGACTTAAACTCGGTGTAGGTAGATGTGACACCGAAAGCCATGGTGAGTGGATTTGATACCAAGCTGTCATGTACACGAATTAGGTGGGCCTGAACCCAAGAGGTGCGACCAAGCCAAGGCGACACCAAGTCACGAATTAGGTGGCCCTGAACCCAAGAGGGGCGACAATGCCAAGGCCGACAGCCGCACCCCAAGGGTATGGATAGAGGAACTCTTAATATATTTCTTAGTTGATCCAAGAATATGCAATGCTATCTCTTTTATAGGGATGACTCAACTCGAGTCATAAGAAACAATTTCTATTTCTAATGAAACATATCTCTAATAGATAGAATATATCTATAAAGAAGTAAACCTAACTAACAAGGAAATTAACTATTTTTATCTCTATTTTCCAACTACTAATGCACCAACGGCCCAACAAGAGCAGTGCAAGATTGCTACAGTATTTTAGGTACTATTTACGCACATGAACAGTAGTCCGTGCCCGTGACGACTTGTTCCTCCACTTGATGGTCTAGCCCACACCCATGACAACTGATCATATAACTACTGTGTTCTCAGCAGGTGGAGGTTCATGACATGATGAATAATAGCCAAATGTCATGAGTTGGCTCACCTAAGATAGATATGCGATCATATAACTACTGTGTTCTCAGCAGGTGGAGGTTCATGACATGACGAATAATAGCCAAATGTCATGAGTTGGCTCACCTAAGATAGATATGCAAGATTCTGGGCATGTTGACAGCTAACATATCAAGCCATTATTAACTTTAGGTTGTGGGGATGTTGACAGCTAATCACATTGAGTCTGATTTACTTGTATTTGCCTTCGCCATCTTCACATGATATTCAAAACATTTGGTTTTCTTAATGCAAATTCAAAAGGCACATATCAGAGAATACTGATTGGTTGATCAGCTCACCGAAAGAAACTGAGATTCTTGCTATGGTTATGGGAAATTGGGAATCATGATGGGCTTAAGTGATGGTAGGATAGGGTGGAGAGAGGCCAGAGGTGAGAGGATAATACTTTTTTTCTGAGTGCACACGCATGCACTTGTGCATGTGTGATTGTGAAGATTGGTTGCGATGGCCATTAGTGTTTCTGTGTACATTAGTCTTAAGGCTCGATGCATTCCTGAAGAGTTGTAGGATGATGGTTATTGATTGCACGTCTCTTGTGGTGGGGCAGATGAGTACTGCTGCGTCATATGTGTATAGCGATGTCTTGATAGTGTGTAGACGTCCACGGTTGGGTTCCGAAAGACCCATATCTGTTGTTCTTTTAAACAACTTTTGTAAAGGGTCAATTGCTAGAATGAAAAGAAAAGGGGATAGTAGGTCTACTTGCCGCAGGCCCCTACCATAGATGATGTTGCCACCAGGAAAGCCATTGAGGAGGACTCTTGTGGACCTTCGACCATAAAGCCGCAATCCAGTCTCTCCGTCTGGAGGGGAAACCTCTTCTTTGGAGAAGATTTAGAAGGTAGTCCCAACAGATTGGGCCACTAGGGCAGTGCTGTGCCTTTTGAGTGTCACTTGAGTTGCATATGATCTGTGCTTTTTAAATACAGACAAGCTTACCTGATCATCTTATGGCAGTGTCACCATGAAACGAGTGTGCTTTTATAACCTGAGTGAAGCATTTACATAACCCAAAAATGAGAGTGTTATCAAATTTTAGTATAGTGGTGACTAGTCAATGTTCATTTGTTGGATTAACCCAAAACCAAAATTTCGATTGTTTTAGGACACCATTTCACTTGTCTAATCCAGTCTATGGTAGCTTTAGACTAAATATAATGATTTGTTTCAATTGCGTTAGTGAAAGAAGATGGACATTTGCTCTCAATCACCTTTATGCTGTACTGAGTGTAGGTCACAGGAAAATCTTTGGGAGTATTTGACATTTGAATCTTTAAAAATGTTTTCCCACTTTTTTGTAACTACTCTCGCTTTCTTTATAAAAAAAATATAAAACATTTTTTTTGTAAGGTCCAATCTTTTTTATTCCACTGCAACTTTCGTTTCCCTAGTGTTCTTCCCTGTGTTCTATAATTCTATTATGTACTATCTGTCTGGTTATCTTTTTCTTTTGCTTTTTTTGGAATTGGTTAATGGTTTACTTTTCTGATTTATTATCTCTATAAATCACAAGGGCGAGGCATCTATACCGATCACACACTGCAGGACAAAGTGCTTGATTTGTTGGTGCCTCATCTCCAAACTTCCAAATAGCCTCAACAGTACTACACTGGCTTTGATCCCAGAATACAGTTCTGCTTGTCGCCTGTATGGTGGTGTTGTCTTGGTTCTCTCAATTTATCCAATGATTGCCATCTCTCTTGTTGTAATAGGAGTTTAGCTTTCTTGCTTATACAGTTCGAAGTTATCTGGTACTGTGCTTGGGATGTGATCACAAAAAGAATCATATTATCGCAGACCATGCTTGTTTAGTGGATATTACTGTTGTCGGGTTTTGGAAATCTGTGGGTGGTTTTTAAACAGCTGGTTACGAACAGCATCTAGTTTTCCTTGAAATGGTCGTCGTTCTGAAGGATGGTTTAGGGGTTTTTGTTTCGAGTTAGCACAGATGATTTACGCTGATCCTACCTATCAAACATTGCTGTTGCTATGAACAAATTATTCTACAGTCTGTTTGAATTAATACGGGCTAGGTCTAATTTTAATTCTAATTAATTTCTAGAAAATTTCAAAAGCCTATGTGCACGTGCTAAAACTGTTTAGTTCTACATGGAGGGATGAAGGAGAGTTATACCATTTTATAAGGTGGAACGTGGTAGCCCCCTTGTGGAATTGGAGAGAGCTAATACACGCGCGCGCTCGCTCGCCGACCCGTGCCGTGCGGGTGGGCGTTTGCGTGGGCGTGGACGCGCGCAGGCGCAGGCGTGTAGGGTGCGGGCTCGTTTTTCTTTATCTATTCGAAAATAGAAAAGCACCGACTCGTAATAAATGACATTAACGAATGGCTGCTAGTAACGGTTCAGTTACTAGTGTGTACTGGCTGCGGTTAACACTGGTTGATGGTCAATCAATGAAGACTGTTTCCTTGGCGAATTAAAAAGCCTCTGGCGCTATCAAAAAGAACAGTGTGTTGGTTCTTCTCCAATCTTCCTCTCTCGACGAAAGACAAAGACATAATTCCACTGGATCTGGTTGCTGTCTCTAGCGATCTCCATCCGGTGAGGTGCGTGTACGGTCGCACTGGAAGTGCAAGCCTCCGGAACCTTTATCCTTGAAGGCTTGCACGAGCGAGGACGAATAAGGTTTTTGGGGAGTGTTCTTGATTACCTGCTTTGTGAAAATGGCTAGAGTAATTTCCATGATTTATCTAGCACTTTTCTATATTAAAGTAATTCGAAAAATGCTTATGTGTTCAACAATCCAAAAACCTTATTCTAAGCATAGGCATTTTTCATCAAATGGCTTTGCTGCTACGCTCAAACCCTTTGAATTCGATGGGTGGCGCACCAATATGGTGCTTTGGCTAACTGCCATAAACGTTTTTCATGTGGCAAATGGCAAGCCTGAAGGAACACTTACTCTTGAATAGGAGCAAGCGTTCGAGGCTGCTGATAACCTTTTTAAAGGTGCCATGGTTAGTGTTCTTGGTGAGAAGTTAGTTGATGTATACATGGTGATTAAAACTGGGAAAGAGATGTGGGATGCACTCGAGGCCAAGTTTGGGGTTTCGGATGTAGGCAGTGAATTGTATCTCATGGAGCAATACCATGACTATAGAATGGTTGATAGCCATTCTGTAGTTGAACAGGCTCATAAGATACAATCCATGGCCACAGAACTTGAGTACTTCCAGTGTGTGTTATCGGACAAATTTGTCGCGGGAGGCATTATTGCCAAGCTTCCTCCTTCTTGGAGGAATTTTGCTATTTCTCAGAAACACAAGAGACAAGAGTTTTCTGTTGAAAATCTTATTGGATCTCTTGATGTTGAAGAGAAGGCGAGGGCAAAAGATACACACACTAGAGGTAATGAGGAATATTCTAGTGCCAATGTGGTGCAGAAGAAGAATGGCCAAGCTCAAAAGTTCAAAGGCAAGAACAAGACTGCACAAACAACTAGCTTTAAGAAGAAGAAGAAGAACACAAAGGATGGCCTTTGCTTTGTGTGTGACGAACCTGGTCATTGGGCCAAGGATTGCAGCCAACGCAAGGGTGGGAAGAATCAGTAAGGGCAGAATTCCAAGTCTGCTAATATTGTTGTTGGTACTACTGAGACGGGAGCATCAGGGTATGGTAATTTACCTACTGTTCTTTTCGTATGTCAATCTACCGATTGGTGGATAGACACTGGTGCTAATATACATGTGTGTGCTGATATTTCATTGTTCTCTTCTTACCAGGTCACTCGGGATTCAGCCATTCTAATGGGGAATGGGTCACATGCCACTGTTCATGGTGTTGGCACGGCCGATCTGAAATTTACTTCGGGGAAGATTGTGCAACTAAAGAACGTGCATCATGTGCCATATATCAATAAGAATCTCATCAGCGGATCTCTTCTGTGTAGATATGGCTTTAGACTGGTATTTGAGTCCAATAAATTTGTAGTGTCCAAGTGTGAACAATTTGTTGGTAAGGGCTATGTGTGCGGAGGCTTATTTCGCCTATCTCTTTCAGATTTGTGTAATAATATTGTGAACCATGGTTGCAGTGGTAATGAGACTACTATTTGGCATTTATGACTTTGTCACATAAATTTTGGTTGCATGACGCGGTTAGCTAGTTTAGAGTTAATCCCGAAATTCACCCTTGCCAAAAGCTCTAAGTGTCAAGTTTGTGTACAATCAAAGCAACCTCGTAAACCTCATAAGGCCGCGGTGGTAAGAAACTTGGCACCATTAGAACTCATACATTCAGATCTGTGTGAGATGAATGGTGTGTTGACAAAAGGTGGTAAGAGATATTTCATGACTTTGATTGATGACTCCACTAGATTCTGGTGTGTGTATCTTTTGAAAACTAAAGATGAAGCTCTTCACTACTTTAAAATCTACAAGGAAGAAGCTGAGAACCAACATGAAAGGAAAATCAAAAGGGTTAGGTCTGATCGTGGCGGCGAGTACTTTTCTAATGAGTTCACTTTATTCTGTGAGGAACATGGTATAATTCATGAGAGGACGCCTCCCTATTCACCCTAGTCAAACAGGGTTGCTGAAAGAAAGAACCGCACTCTAACTAATTTGGTTAACGCCATGTTAGACACAACGGGTCTTTCTAAAGCATGGTGGGAGAGGCTATATTGACTTCATGTCATGTCCTAAACAGGATTCCCACAAAGAATAAAGAGACAACCCCATATGAACAATGGGAGAAGAAAAGACTATCACTTTCATACTTGCGCACTTGGAGTTGTTTGGCGAAAGTCAATGTGCCAATTCCCAAAAAGCGTAAGCTTAGACCAAAAATCGTGGATTGTGTCTCTCTAGGCTATGCTCACCATAGCGTTGGATATAGATTTCTAGTGGTGAAATCTGGAATACCTGACGTGCTAGTCAGTACAATTATGGAGTCCAGAGATGCTACATTCTTTGAGAATATTTTTTCGATGAAAGATATGCCTAGTTTATCGAGTCAGGAGCCTGATAGAACTCATGAACCTGCCATTCCATTAGAATATTTTGAGCAAACCCCTGAGCAAATTCCTGAGAAGGAAGATAATGAAACTCTGAGGAAGAGTAAAAGACAAAGGACTGCAAAGTCTTTTTGTTCTGATTTCATTGTGTACCTTGTGGATGATACTCCAAATACCATTTCTGAAGCATATGCTTCTCCAGATGCAGAATACTGGAAGGAAACAGTCCATAGTGAAATGGATTCCATTATCTCTAATGGAACTTGAGATATCACTAAGCGTTCTTATGGTTGTAAACCTGTAGGATGTAAGTGGGTGTTCAAAAAGAAGCTTAGGCCTGCTGGTACTATCGAGAAGTACAAGGCACGACTTGTGGCCAAGGGTTATACCCAAAAGGAAGGCGAAGATTTCTTTGATACTTATTCACCTATGGCTAGATTGACCACTATTCGAGTACTACTATCTCTGACTGCCTCACACGGTCTTCTCGTTCATCAGATGGACGTTAAGACGGCTTTCCTAAATGGAGAGTTGGACGAGAAAATTTACATGGAACAGTCAAATGGATTTGTAGTAGATGGTTAAGAAGGAAAGGTGTGCAAGTTGTTGAAATCTTTGTATGGTCTTAAACAAGCACCTAAGCAATGGCATCAAAAGTTCGACAAAACTTTAACATCTGCAGGCTTTATTGTGAATGAAGCTGACAGATGTGTGTATTATCGCCATGGTGGGGGTGAAGGAGTCATTCTATGTCTGTATGTTGATGACATACTGATCTTTGGGACCAACCATAATGTGATTAAGGAGGTCAAGGATTTTTTGTCTCAGAATTTTGAGATGAAAGATCTGGGAGTAGCTGATGTTATCTTAAACATCAAGCTTTTGAGAGGTGATGATGGTGGGATTACATTGTTGCAATCCCATTATGTGGAAAAGGTTCTGAGTCGTTTTGGTTATAGCAACTACAAATCCTCTCTAATACCTTATGATCCTAACGTGTTGCTTAGGAAGAATTGGAGAATAGCCAGAGACCAATTGAGATATTCTCAGATAATTGGTTCACTCATGTATTTAGCTAGCGATACCAGGCCTGACATCTCGTTTGCTGTGAGCAAACTAAGCCGTTTTGTTTCCAATTCGGGAGATGATCATTGGCATGCTCTTGAGAGGGTCATGCGCTATCTAAATGGTACTATGAACTATGACATTCATTATACCGGGTACCCTAGTGTACTGGAGGGTTATAGCAATTCAAACCGGATATCTGATGCTGATGAGATTAAGGCCAAAAGTGGGTATGTCTTCATACTTGGAGGTGGCGCTGTTTCATGGAAGTCTTGTAAGCAGACTATCTTAACGAGGTCAACAATAGAAGCAAAACTCACAGCATTAGATACTGCCACCGTTGAAGCCAAATGGCTTTGTGAGCTCTTGATGGATTTGCCGGTGGTTGAAAAACCGGTACCGGCTATTCTGATGAACCGTGACAATCAGATTGTGATCGTCAAAGTGAACAGTTCTAAGGATAATATGAAGGCATCAAGACATGTGAAGAGAAGACAGAAGTCTGTCAGGAAAATAAGAAACTCCAGAGTAATTGCTTTGGATTATATCCAAACAGCTAATAATCTGGTAGATCCCTTCACAAAGGGTTTATCACGGAATGTGATAGACAATGCATCGAGGGAGATGGGTTTGAGACCCACGTGAGTTATACCATAGTGGTAACCCATCCTATGTGATCGAAGATCCCGTGAAGCAGGATTGGCGAAACAAGCTATTGGTTAACTGGGAGGAGAGTACCTTTATAGACCCACTCTATTGGAGATGCAATTCTCTCCTAAATCTGTATGGTAGGTTGATTTTTATCTTAATGTGTTCTATGGCTTGTTTAAGCAAAGATGCTGTCCTACAGAGCAGTCTTGAAAGAACACACCTATATGAGCCTGACTGCTAGTCACAGTCTATGAAAGAGGGTAATTTCTAGGAAGCTTATGAATAGGCCAGGAGTATGACTTATATGCTCCAACCCGCGAGGATGCCTGGTAGCCTAGTATCAGTTAAAGACTTAAGTGAAACTTATTCATACAAAACTGTCAATTCAAGGCTTAGTCCATTGTGCAATTGTGGATAAGTGTAGTTTCTGTTCTAGGTGGATGTTCAACCTTAACCGATCTCCATCAAAATACTGGTATATTAAAACAATACTATGGATCAAGCCATTTGACATGTGCCCTTGGGATCTGGTGGGGGATTGTTGGAATTAATATGGGCTAGGCCCAATTTTAATTCTAATTAATTCCTGGAAAATCTCAAAGGCCCATGTGCATGTGCTAAAACTGTTTAGTCCCACATGGAGGGATGAAGGGGAGTTACACCATTTTATAAGGTGGAACGTGGTAGCCCCCCTTGTGGAATTGGAGAGAGCCAATACACGTGTGCATTCGCTCGCTCGCTCGCCGAGCCGAGCCGTGCCGTGCCGTGCCGTGCGGGTGCGGGTGCATGTGCGTGCGGGTGCAGGCGCGTTTTTCTTTATCTATTCGAAAATCGAAACGCACTGACTCGTAATAAATGACATTAACGAATGGCTGCTAGTAACGGTTCAGTTACTAGTGAGTAATGGCTGCGGTTAACACTGGTTGATGGTGAATCAATGGCGACCGTTTCGTTGGTGAATTAAAAAGCCTTTGGGCTCCTTGTTTTTGGCTATCAAAAATAACAGTGTGCTGGTTCTTCTCCAATCTTCCTCTCTCGACGAAAGACAAAGACAGAATTCCACTGGATCTGGTTGCTGTCTTTGGCGATCTCCATCCCGGTGAGGCGCGTGTACGGTCGCACCGGGAGAGTAGGACTCCGGAACCTTCGTCCTTGAAGGCTTGCACGAGCGAGGACGAATAAGATTTTTGGGGAGCGTTTGCGCGACTGCTCGTTGCTTCCTCTTCATCTGATTCTCTACTACGTCTACATCAACCGCACGACTACTACCACTACGCCATGACGAACGATGACCTCATCAAGACTTCTGCTGCTACTTCTTCTTCCACTGAATCTGGGTATAGCTATCTCTCACTTGTTACTTGGTTAGCTTTATTATCTGTTGTTGTCTTGAACACTGAGATATGTATACTAGCTTCTGTCCTTCTAGAAATTAGTATGGTTATAGTGTTCTTGATTACCTTCTTTGTGAAAATGGCTAGAGTAATTTCCATGATTTATCTAGCACTTTTCTGGATCAAAGTAATTCGAAAAATGCTTATATGTTCAACACAATCTACTGTGCTTTTGAGAACAAGGAAAGGAAAGGAAGACTGTTCATCTCTACTGTGTTTTGCTAGAAACTATCATCTGTTTCTTACCCAGGCAGCGTGCTGCCCATTCTCTTCACAACAGTATCTCAGCCAGCACTAGACTAGTTATCGCTGATGACTGGATGGGATGAGGTGTGGGTCATAGGTAAGGATGGCAATTGTGCCTGATTACCTGAGTACCTGTAGGTAAAAACACTAATAGAGGTGGGTATATTCTTCCTTTTCTGTCAGTGGGTACGAATATGGGAGGAAAACTCTACCCAACGGACAAAGGGGCGTGCATGGGTGAGCTCCACCCGTGCCCACCATGCCCATTTACTTGTCAACCACATTGACAGATGGGCCCATAGAGGAAACCCTAGGTGCTTACCCACTCCTCCAACTCTCTCCAGAGAGACTCATTTGACCACCCATGCCCATCAGCGGTCGCCACCATCCCCACTTGCTCTTGTCTCTTGTACTCGCAACCCCAATCCACAGGCCGCCACCATCGGCTCACAACCCCTGCCCAGTCGGTCGGCCGTTCCCTCCTCCCGTCCTCCTTGTCTTCCCTCAATCCCTTGGTGCCTCCTTGTGTCCTCTCGCCACCCGGCCACCAGCCCACGCCTAAAGGAGTCGGCAATACCACCCGACAGCATGCCCGCACTTGAGAAGTCGGCGACGCCACCCGGTCGCCAAAGAAGCCACCGCCTACCCTGGAATAGGTTCGGTTTTTATCTATTCCCCCTCCCAAATCCTGATCTATTGCCTGTGATTTGTGCTGAACTCAAAGATATGTTGCTAGTAATATAAATTTTATTTGCTTTGTAGGTGGAGGAGGATAAGAGAGTTTCCGGACTTGCCTTGATGACATTGAAGAGAAGCTCAAGGAGGGTTGCTTAATTTCAACCGTGGACTCAGCTTAGCAAATGCATGAATACCTTTATTATTTTCATCGTATTAGTTTGAATTATTGGATTTGAACTATGTCTTGTTGAACTATGTCCTATTTATTTCTAATTTTAAGTCTTGAACTACGTCCTTTGTGACTGTGTTTGTACTCTTGTTTAATTACAATTTCAAGTGTTGAACTATATCTTAATTTCAGTTTTAAGTGGTTGTTTAGTTCCAATTTTAAGTGGTTGGCTATGTTTAAATTGTTTGTCTATTTTATCTCTATATTCTTGGTGTGACCTCCTTTGAAACAAGTATTGGCAGGCATATGGGTATGCCCGCGGGCAATAGGCATGAACGAGGTTGTCTGCCGTCGTGGGCCCGTGGGCGCAATCGTGAGCATAGATATAGGGGAGCTCCACCTGGCCCGTGGGCGCAATCGCAAGCATATATATGGAGCTCCACCTGACCCGTCACGTTCGATTGCCATCCTATCACCAGGCAATGCCTCGTCTGCCTCGGTTACAGTTTCATGAACCATGATTGTGGTGGTTGCTATTGCATCACTGTTCCTCAAGCCGAATAATTGCGCATTTTTCATGTCTCTGAGAGGATGAGTCACCACAATATCATACCTGACCGGGCCTTGATCAAGAGCACGATGGCCCCACCACTCGCACATAATCCTCCTGCCCGCAATTGCTGGCGTGCATGCTAACATCCTTTCCACGCTCTTCTCAACCACCGCAGCTACAACCTACAGAAAAGAGATCAGGGCGAGCTAGCTCACTAGCCCTTTGAGACGAAAAGGATATCCATTTACACCTAGCTTCTCCTGTCGCTGGCGGTTCTCACAATGGTGGAGCTGGTTCTTTCCTTCCAGCTTCATATGTGGGAGTGCGGTGCCCATGTGTTACCGAGCTTTTTCCAAGATTAACATAGTTTGGTTTAATATTTTTTTATTTATAGTTTGAAAGTATTTTTAGAATCGAACTAACGAGCCGAGTCAGAGCGAAATCCAATTATATTTGAAATCGACTCGTTTCAATGTTTAACTAATTAATGAGTGTAATTGGAGTAATTTTAAAATGAGCTAACGAGCCGCACTAACAAGCTTTTTTCTATCCCTACCCGTGGCCTCATGAATCAACTGTCGGTGAAGGCCCCAAATGATTTATCTTTGGCTGGAAATAAAACAAATTTTACGGTACATTCTACTAGTAGTATATGGTGATAGTATAAATCAAATCTGACTATTAATTTGTTAAGGGCATAATATATTTTCTTTATATTTATATTTTTTCGTGAGGATATTATGGACTTTTCTAACTAGAGTTGAAAATATTACTCTTGTGTCATGTAATCTTCATATAGGCAATTACAATTCTATCTCTATTGTGATTCTACTACTCATACTACTATATGTAGTATAACTAAATCATAACTAATTTGAACCATTGAATCTTAAAGAATAAATGACCCATATTAAATTGTATATACTGTAAAAGAGCTCGGAAACAAAGGCAGAAGTTGATCGCTGCTCGTTACTACGTTATGATATGTCTTGTGCTGTGCTTTGGATGCTTCGCGATGTAATTCACCAATCGGACAATGTTACGGTGACGATGTATTTTATGGTTGATGATTTTTTCCCCCTTTCTTCTGTCCGGTTGCAGTTGGCTAGCTTTTTCTATTAGTGGAAGTGAATCTCATCGATAACCTTTAACACAAAAGAACCGGAAGCAATTAGTTGAGTAGGTTTGTGTGCATAAACAGGTAGAGCGCATCATCATTACCCACTTCAAGTCTAAGAAGCTGCCTTTCTTAGGTCCATTCCATAGACCATATTTGTAATTATTTTACTTGATGTGTTGTTTTTTGAGCAAAAGAGAAGCAACTTTTGTCCCTGAGTCAGAGGGGAAAAATAAAGAGAATTTTTGCGATACATTGTACTGATAGTATGAGGTGGTAGTAGAAATCGGATATGATGGTTGATTTTTTAAGGGTATTTTAGACTTTTTGTTGTAAATTTAATTATTTTTTCTAAGGGTATTAATGACTTTTTTCCTAAATAAAATCTCCCACACCGCCATTGCCGAAATTACTCTTATTCTATGCATTCTCTTTACAATTTTACCCCTAAGAATCCTATTACTTATACTATCATGTATAGTAAAACTAAATTCTAAGTAATATGAATTATTGGATCAAAAGAAATAGATAATATATATTGAATCGGGTGTACCGTAAAAGCGCTTGAAATAAAGGTCAGAAGAGCCAATTAGGTTGTTACTAATTCCTTGGGTTGTACGACGATGATTGACTAAAGTTTCTTTTTATCCTCGAGATTGATTCGTTAGGCAAGCGTGTGCACATACTTTTTCATGTTCCCCATTATCTCTAATGATTTTTTTAAGTTGCATGAGCAATCAACCTCGAGTCCGTGACTTTACTCTAAGGCGATATGAACCACCAAAAAGAAGTTATAGGGACAATTTGTTTATGTTTCTCCTCCAGATTACTCTTTTGATGCGAACATCCATTAGTTGTGTTACTAATGGCAGTTACTGTTTTTCTAAATATCGACACGTGGCTTGTGAACCTTTTTTTTTTCTGGAGGTCTGAGCCGACTTTATTTCAACCTACTTGCTGCAGCTTCCTACATTAAAGATTTGCTTTGTAGGCCTAACAATGGTTAGAAATGTACGGCCAAATGAGGCATAAAAAAGGTTTTCGAATTTGAGCATAATAATCTGATTTACCAAGTTTTTGTACTACCTGTTTTCAAGTTATAAGATCATTGGTGCTTTGGGACTCATTAGGATGTATTTGTTGGGAAGTAGAATCCATCTTGTGAATTGATTGAAGATAGGAGAAAATCATCCTCTTTTCCTACTTGAGCTTTCTGAGACCAGGATGGTTGGATTGAGCCACTCTTGCACCATTAGTGTTACACGGAAACTCACGAGTCATGACCATCCCCGTAATAGTTACATCGTGATTAAAAAAAAATCAGACAATCTTTGATACCATGTATGAATATGATGGTAAACGGAAATATATAGTTCATAGAACTCATACTCAAGGGAGATTCGGAATTTACTTTTTAGAAGAGATTTGGAAGTTGAACACCGCATTTTGAACTTTGAACTGTGGTACTTTCAGCATAAAGTCCTGAATTAGTGAATTACCAATCCTGTCCATCCAGGGACCCTTTTTTGAGTAGTCATTTTAGAGCTGTGACTGCTGGTCAGACCATCTCAGTTTTAATTTTTAAACAGAGAGGGAGAGTTGGCTTTCTTTGGAGAGAAAAGAGAACTGAACCTTTCTTGTGAGAAAATCATCATATTGGGTACGAAATGCTGATAGACAACAATAACAATTGTTTTGTAATCATGTTGTGCTCTTGTAACCAGTTTTCCAACTGCAACTAGGCTCGTTACTGACCAAACTTCATATAATGGTTCTAGTGGGTAGGCAGCTCAGCTGTGTGTGTTTTTTATTTATTTTCCTATCTTTCTTTTTTGAAGAATATAATATCATTTAAATATTTTATCTATATGACTAACCAACAAAAGCTCCCACAAAACTAGTCTAATTTGGCGTATAGATCAGTAGGATTTGGCTGACATCCATCAAACTACTATTGGGATGCTATCATTTAAACCATGATGCAGTGCCGTTTTTCTAGAGCATATGGGGTGCTCTCTCTCTCTCTCTCTCTATATATATATATATATATATATATATATATATATATATATATTTCTCGGGAGATCATACAGCGATGCAACCTGGCATATGGCATTCCAGAACAAGCGGTTACTGGTGTCATCTATCTGGTCACCATCGGTTTCTAGAATCCTACATGTACCTATCTTGATAGGTCACATCGGATATACATCAACGAGTGTCATACACTCATACTTGGACACCTAGACGATGAGGGAATTTTTAGCAGTATTAATATTTTTTCAATCGTATTCATAGAAATAGTGGTGGTAGAAAATTTTTGGTAAAAATAGCATCCCGTTTGTATGGCCGTCATGCGGAGATGCCCTGCGCCCGCCACGTCGCTGCTGCTGCACGGCCACCGTGCGGTCGTCCCACCACGTGTCCTCACGATTAGGGTTAGGGTTTCGGCCGATAATCCGCGGATTTCATAGTATTTTTAAAATATAGCAAATTAGTTAAAAAAATTATGAAAATTTACGAGAATGCTCCTAACACGGTGTACTTTCTTGTGTAATGTTTTTCCATAATTTTATTTGTTCTGATTTTACCTCGCAATTTCATTTAAGTATACTCATTTTATCTCACCACATGTCACCCCTTCCTCCCACACACATGGCCCCTCTCGCCAACCCTGCTCTCCCCTCTCCCGCATGCCCCCTCCGGTGGACATATTTTGAACCGCCCATTCTTCCTCTTCCTCACATCTGTCGACTCCTCACTACCGTCCCCTTGCTGTAGAGGCGCCAGAGACAACGATCCAAAATTCTCAAGACCAACGAGTGCTCCTCCTTTGCTCGGCTATAAATACCAAGATATCGCAGTCGCTCTTTGCTCATCCCGATTGTGTTTCACTTCTCGTTCCGGCGCTTGTCGTTGAGAACTCAGAGAACTTAACATAATTAATTTTTTTGGAGATCAAGTATTTGCTTACTACTAGTCGCTTATTGCTGGGTTTTTTTGATAGCTTACCCCGAAGGGCAAGTAATTTGTTAGATGCTTTTGTCATTATTACCGTAATTAGTTAGTGTACTCATTATTAATTAGTTATGAATTAGTTAATTTACTAGTAATTAATTAGTTTAGAGGTAATTAGTTAGTTCGCAGGTAATTAATTAATTAGTCGTAATTATTTTAGTGGTTATTAGTCTTGCATATTAAATTAGTGCGAATTAATTAATCGTAATTTATTTAGCGGTAATTAATCAGTTGCAATTAGTTAGTTTAGTGGTAATTAAATAGTCATAATTAGTTAGTTTAGTCTTTATTAATTAGTTTAGTGGTAAATAATTAGTTGTAATTAGTCGTATCTAATTACACATATGCAATCCATCACTTGCATGCAATTTGTCGTATCTAATTACACATGTGTACAGCGGATGGGGTTGTTGTGGCTTTAGGTAATATCGAACATGCAAGACTTGTATGCGTTTTATAGCGATGGTCTCGTACGGGCCAGACCTAGTGGGTTGAACTTGTCAAGATGCCAATACAAGGTGGTCCGGGCGGAGAGGCTCGACGTGATGAATATTCATGAGCTTCGGAGTTGCATCCGGAGGGAGTTCGTCACGGAGGCAACGAGGAATAAAGTTGTGATCGAGGGGATTACCTGAATGAATGAAGTGTGGGAGCTCGTCAAGGTGGCTGGAAGCGTAGCATAGAGCCAGTGCATGCAGATTGCTTCCCAGCCTGAGGCAGCCATTTGTGGGAGGGCGATGGTGTGCGTGAATTTTGTACCGAAGGCGCCGGGCCTCGGAGGATTATCCCGCGCATAATTTTGTGCAAAATGAGGGGGCGGAATCGTGGTGGTCGGCCCGCATTGACTGCCATGGGTATCTACTGGACTAGTCTCTCGGGTTGGAGTCCGATGAGGACGTCGACCCAAGCTTGGATAGTAGCGACGATGGCGCACACTAGGCCGGTGGTCCACCCAGGGGAATTGTGTCATCGGAGGTGCCTTACGTGGCATCAAGACTTGATGATGTTGCAGTGCGTTCGCTCGTACTACCGCAGGAAGAAGGCTCCCACTGGGGGTTTGATGCTGAGACCTTCTTAGTAGGGCAGCGCTTCCCTAGCAAGGAGGTTGTACAACAAGTTATAGCACGGTACGCCTTGTCCATCAGTCGTGTGTACCGAGTGCATCGGTCCAACCCCAAACATTACGCAGTGAGGTGCATAGTGGAAGGCTGCCCTAGCAAGGTCAGCACTCACCGAGCAAAGATCTTCGGCATAGTATTCGCGGTTAAGGTGGTGACTGACCACACTTGCGAGCTTAGCAAGCTCCCGCGACAGCATCGAAACGTGACTTCCGTATATGTGGCGAACCTCATCAAGCACTTAGTCTACGGCGGACATGTCCGTCTCCCCCAAGCTACTGATGTCGAAAGTCGCCAATCAAGTTGGCTATCCAATCAGCTATAGCAAAGTACGATGAGCCAAGCAGAAAGTCATCGAGTCCATGTACAGGACATACAAAGAGGCGTACAACCTTGTGCCGAGATTGCTTCACCAGATTGCCGAATCAAACCCTAACACGTACATAAACAAGCTTGAGCATGAAGATATTGAGAAAGGGCCCAACCGCTTCATACTAGACCGGGTGTTCTGGGCTTTTGCTCAGGCCATCGGGGGCTTCCAGTTCTATCGTCCTGTGATGATGATGAATGGCACTTTCCTCACGGAGAGATACAAGGGCACCATCCTCACCGCGGTGGCGGTCGATGCGAATGACCAGCTTCTCCCTGTGGCATTTTCCATTGTGAAGACAGAGAACACATCTAGTTGGCTGTGGTTCCTGTCGAACGTGAAGACAGTCGTGGTAAGAGACCGGCCCCACGTATGCCTTATCACAGACTGCAATGCTGGGTTGTTGGCGGGCATCAACACCATGCAGTATGGGATGGCCCCCCTTACGAGTGGAAGGACGTGCAATCACTACTACAGAAAAAGGTCTTCACAGACGGTTCAAAAACGTCATCACAGACGATTTCGTGAGTCGTCTGAGTTTATGGGTCAGTGATGATATGAGGTCATCACAGACAGTTTTCAAACCGTCTATGATGCATACTATCATAGACGGTTATTAACTGAAAACCGTCTGGAATAGGCAACTATCACAGATGGTTTGTGGCTGAAACCGTCTGTGATGACTGATATATCATAGACAGTTTGTGGCTGAAACCATCTGTGATGACTTTTCTCTATAAAGCCTCCAAGCAGTGACTGCTTGTGCCTTTAAAACCGACATCATATATATATATATATATATATATATATATATATATATATATATATATATATATATAATATTATATTGTTCTTAGTCCTCACCACTTTTCACTTTTGGGGGTGCGTCACTGAAGCATGAGGAGGATGAGATAGCAACCACAGCAACTTCATCGAGCCCATACAAATTTAAGAAGACGACTACTAGGAGCGTCGACATCAATTACCTAGTTGGCGATACATGTCGCCACTTCGGTTGAAGTACCTCCACGCCCACGCTACTTTCTTAAACATTTAGAAAGTGACGGGACGCCGCAGTACTGATTGGGAAGTGGCGCCATGTATCGCCGAACTGTAATTGGATGTCCTAACGCCTCCGGCAAACTGCAGTTTAAACTTGCATGGGCTTGATGAAATTGCCCATGGTCATTGCCTCATCCTCCTCATGCCGTGGATGACTTCCTAAAGTGGCCGAGGACTTAGAATAGATATATATATATATATATATATATATATATATATATATATATATATATATATATATATATATATATATATATATATATATATATATATATATGATGCTGGTTTTAAAGGCACAAGTACCACTGTTTGGAGACTTTATAGAGAAGAGATTAGGAATGGAATGGTAGGACGTACCTAGGACGCAAGGTAGGAGAACTTGACCGGCATGAACATAGTTATACAGATAAAGGTGAAATGAATGGCGAGAAGCAACGGATGATATCTTGACAAAATGACAAATCAACAATAAGTCATAACATACATATCACACATTTTATACATCTATTTTTGCAAATCATCAATCATACATATCAACAGCCCATGGTTCACCAAGCAAGTTTCCACTATCAATAGCATACAACACTTGACACTTCTGAATAAGTCATAAGTCATAACAATATAACATATCAACAGCCCATACATATCAACAACCTAATAAGTCATAACATATTAACAACCCATACATATCAATAGAAGAGATAACACTTGACACTTCTGAATAAGTCATAACTCATAACAATATAACATATCAACAGACAACAACCCATACATATCAACAGCCCAATACTTCAATAGCAGACAACACTTACACTTCTGAATTCACTCATTCAACAATCAACAATCAGCACAAGTGCACAATCATTGTATTCATTTATATTTATGATTTCTCTACTTCTCTCTACATATATGTATTACACATTTACACTTCTTTGTAATGATGCACTTCTCTTCATGTATGTATGTATTACACATTTAGCATCTGGGCTCTGGCCAATGGCCATCACCATCAGCATCAACTAACAACCAGACAACATGAAGAAGATAAGAAGGGGACTTATGCATTAGTGGGAGAGCTGGAGAGGTTGGAGGCACAAGGGAGGTTCGAGGTAGCGCAACAAGCTGGCGGCGAGAGGGAGGAGGAGCTGGAGCTACGGCGTAGGGAGGAGGAGCCAGAGCCGGCGGCGCAACGAGGGAGGACTGGGAGCTTGATCCGGCGGCGTAGGGAGGAGGGAGCTTGATCTGGAGGTGCAGGAGCTGGCGGCGAGAGGGAGGAGGAGCTCGGTTCACATGAATACCAACAACACAAGCCAATAGGTGATAGATCTGTCTTACCCCGACATCGCCGGTCGAGAGGTAGCTGTGGTCGCGCACTCGGGGAGGAGGAAGAGGGAAGGCGCAAGTTGCTATCAGTAGTTGTGGCACAACAAAGGATTGAAAAAGACACTCTTATCGCATTTAGTGTCTTGTATAGTGAACCGTGGTGTCACAACCGTCAGCGAAGGGAAAATGCATGGCGGTGTCAGCGACAGGGTCACTCGGGTGGGGAGGGGAAAGGACGAGAGTAAGGGCGTTGGGGAGTGACGAGTTAGAGAGCAAACCCTAGCGGGCTCTTACTAATAAAGAGACTTATCACAGTCGGTTCTATTATGGAACCGTTAGTGATACTTATCACAGATGGTTCCACAATGGAACCATCCGTGATATGGTCTCATATCACAGACGGTTCATTATTAAAACCGTCTGTGAAGTATCACAGACGGTTGTTTGTTAAAACCATCTGTGATGCTTATTAATATCACGCATAGCTTGTTCGAATCGCTCGTGATACTTCACAAACAAGCTTCAATATGAACCGCTCTGTGATATTACCTCTTCACGAGCGGTTTTTAGCGAACCAAGAATACAAACGGTCACAAAACCAAAACCGCTCAGGATTGATATAATATGCACGGTTTTGGGCAACTGCTCGTGATGAGGCGCTCAATATTAGCCTTTTGTAGTAGTGAATCTATGTGGTGCATGAAGCATCTTGCATCTAACTTGTTTAAGCGGTTCCACGGTCAGGACATTATGAAGATGTTTAAGACATTGTCTTTGCAGAACCAAAGGCAAAAGTTTGATTTCATCTGGAGAGACCTCGAATACTGAACTACGAGGTATACAAGGGAGTCCACTCCGGAGGTACCGGAGGGACAGCAACCCCATAGTGCCACAAGTTTCTCCGAGTGAATTAATGGACACACTCCTGAATTGGAGAAATGGTCCCTTTTGTATGACACAAACGGTGCGAGGTATGGGATTATGACGACCAACATGTCCGAGGTGTACAACAGTGTCCTCAAAGGTGTCGGTGTCTCCCTATCACTGCGGTCGTCGAGGAGACATGGACTCGCACTGTTGGTTATTTCGTCAATAGAGCTACTGCAACCAAGCGACAGATGGAGGAATGTAATCAGTGGTCCGAGAACATACAGAGGCACATGGACAAGAAGATGGAGAAGGCCCAGATGCACGACATCCGGGTGATCGATGGCCTCAGGAGGAAGTACGAGATCAGGTTTTGGCAAAAACACATCAACAGTCATGCCAAGAAGGAAAGAAAACGGGCATGCACCCTGGGTGATGTGACGACATGCACATGCAACAAGTCGAAGCTCCTGCACAAGCCATGCTCGCACATGTACAAGGCATGTGCGCAAATGAGGAAGATGTGTACGTCGTACATCTCCGAGTACTATAACATGCAGCACCTTTTTGGTACATGGAGTGTGGAGTTTCACTCGTATGCCCTGGAAATGAAGTACAAGGATCTTTGGCCAGACATGGTGCAATGGGGCCCGAACAAGGACTTGAAGACAACAGCGAAGGGGCGACGGCAGACGTGGCGCTTCCAGAATGACATGGATGCTAGTCAACGTATCAGTATTAGCTGCACAAGCAAGTGCATGATATGCAAGACCCCTGGGCACTCAGTGAAGGATTGTTCCAATAGACCGACCTCGTCTGGTCGTTATTCGGTGTCGTAATGTAATGTTTTCTCCACCTTGTTTTCTTATGTCACTACTACAAAAAGGCTAATACTGGACGCCTCATCATAGACGGTTGACCAAAACCGCTTCAGATTACATTCAATCACGACGGTTTTGGCTTAGAGACCGCTCAGGCATCGCTCGCGCTTAAAACCGCTCGTGAAGAGGTAATATCATAGACGCATTCATGTTGAAAACCGTCAGGAGTATCACGCATTTCGCTCAACAAGAACCGCTCTGTGATATTATTAGTATCACGCACGGTTTTAAAACACAACCGCTCGGAGGTAGCACGACGGTTCTAAACAAGAACCGCTCGTGATATTAATTAGTATCACGCACGGTTCTTAATAATAACCGCTCAGTGATAATATCGCCACTGCCCACGGTGAGTTCCTTCATCGCCGATGCGCGCTCGTTTCGCCGCCATCCGCCGCCCTCCCGATCGTCTCTTCATCGTGATCGATCCGCCGCCCCAGATGCGTCTCTTCGCTTTCACGCCCGAATTTATTCCTTGTTTTATAAAAGGATCATCCGCCATCCAAGATGATCATCCCCACATACTTATAAAAAATACGTAAATGGTGCCTCTTTCTTGTCGCCGCATTGATGGCCTTCCCGCCGCGACTGCACGAGCGCCTCTCTCTGTAAGTTGAACTGCGGTGCGGAAGAACACTGCTTGATCAACAAAGTCTTCACTCTCCGCCGGCGGAGAATTTGCGGAGCAGATGACGGCCACCTTCCGCCGCCTTGACATCCTCCTCCGCCGTGTCTTCCGGTGATCTCCCACTTTCGGCGAAGTTTATCACACATCGACGTAGTCCTCCAAAACGACGCTGCACGCCTCTGTGAGGCTTGCCGTCACTTGACTGTAATCGAGGCGGCAAAGCATCGAGTCGACAAAGCCGAGACCCTCAAGAAGGAAAGAGAGCCTATGGGCTCAATTCTTCTTGGTTCAACACCGAGGGTCTTCGGAGACACTTTCGAACGAGCGCCAACGAGTGGACGATTTCAAAGCTTCGTCACGATGATCGTGAACCGTCCGATGCCGACACGCCGCTTATGAAGTATTGCAGATGGAGATAGCAGCCTACCTCCGCCACTAGAAAACCTTGTTTAATTATAGGTTTCGCTTTTTTAATATAAACATGTAATTTCTTCATGTCATGTAAGTGTATATACAAGATAAATATACTTGAGAAAACTATTTCACGCATAGCCCATTATGGAACCGTCTGTGATATTATCACCGACGGTTCCATAATAGAACCGTCTCGTGATAAGTCTCTTTATAAGTAGGAGCTAGCCCGCCGGCCGCTAGGGTTTGCACTCTAACTTGTCACTCCCCAAATGCCTTACTCTTGTCCGCTCTCCCCGTCGCCGATGATGTCGCCATTCTTCCTGTCGCCGACGGCCAGGCATACGGTGACACCGCAAAAGACACTCAGACGATAAGAGTGTCTTTGTAGCATCACCACAGCCACAACCACGGTGACGCCCAAACTCGCTCACTCCCTCACTCGCTAGGGTTTGCGCCCCGCCCTAACTCCGCTCCTCCCACCTCGACGCCGCCGCCTCGACCTGCCGCCGCCTCGAAACCTGCTGCGCCCGCTAGGGCCCCGGCCGGCTTCGCTTTCCCATCCTCCTCTATTCTCCTCTAGATCAGCTTGTTAGCTTAATGTCTTTTGTTGAGTTTGATTTTATGCTTGAGCCTTAAGTTGTGTCCTCGATGTTTGTGTGATTTATGCAAGGTAAAGGAAATGGATGAGGGTTGTGCTGGTGGTGGGGTCGCCACCGTGGTTGCGTTGTACTAAGGTATCACCCTACCTTACTCCCTCTCTGTCTCTACTCCTCTTGCTCGGATGAAAATGGCTAGCTAGTGCTCATGATGGATGCCGAGGGCTACTATCGTGTGGTGGGTTTGGACACCCTTGGTCTTGTTCTCTTGTCGATGAACCGCTCAATGATAATTAGTTCATATTAATAGTCCCCTTGCTCTGTGATGTAATGATGTCAATAGTCTTAGGCTGAAATTGAATTGATAATTAGTTCATATTAATAGTCCCTTGCTCGTGATGTATTGATGTCAATAGTCTTATGCTGAAATTGAATTGATAATTAGTTCATATTAATAGTCCCTTGCTCGTGATGTAATGATGTCAATAGTCTTATGCTGAAATTGAATTGATAATTAGTTCATATTAATAGTCCCCTTGTTCATGCCACCATCAAGTTCTCCTACCTCTTGCACGTGCACGCCCTATCATTCCATTCATAATCTCTTCTATATAAGCTCATTAAAACCGGCATCATATATATATTATATATATCTGACCAGTTGCATTAGATCATTGATGCATCTTGAGCATGTAATTGTTTGTAATTGAAAACAAGAACACCAAGCAACAAGTTGAGAATTCTTTTGAAATATGAGAATAGTTGCTTGGTGTTCTTGTTGGGTTTAAAGACGATTACATGCTCAAGAATGGTTAGTTTGCTAATACATGGTGCCACTTCCCACGGAGTACTGCAAGATCAACTACACTTTCGAACATAACGACGCCCAATCTGTAATTGGATGTCCCGACGGTCTACTTGCATCCATACTTTTAAACTTGCAGGGCTCAATGAGGTTGCCCGTGGCTACCGCCTCATCCTTCTCATGTCATGTGGACGATCCCCAAAGTGGCCGAGAGACTACTATTTAACAATATATATATATATATATATATATATGATGCCGATTTAATGGTACAAGCAGCCAACGCTGGGGCTTTATAGAGAAATATCACAGACGGTTTCACCACAAACCGCTCAGGATATGTACTTATCACGCACGGTTTGTGGCTGAAACCGCTGATATGTACTTATCACGCACGGTTTGTGGATGAAACCGCTCGTGATATTATTTATCGCAGACGGTTTGAACCACAAACCGCTCAGGAAAGTATGCATCACGATGGTTCAAAACCGCTGCGTGATGACCTCATGTCATCACTAACCTGATAAACTCGCACGGCTCACGAAACCGCTCGTGATAACGCTTTTGGAACCGCTCAGGAAAGCCTTTTCTGTAGTAGTGTGTACATCGAAACTTGTATGAGTTATGCATAATTGGCATCCTTGCTACATTCTTCACTGTACGGTGTACTGACATCCTTACTACGCTTTTGTTATGTCGCAGGAAGACAACGAATGTGCTACTGGCTTGAAGGGACTGAAAACACCAATCAACTTATTTGAAGATGAATGTGCTTTCTGCCATTCATTTAGAATTAGTTGGGTGTCGAATCATTTGCATCTATCAAGTCAGAGGTGATTTGTTGAAGTCTTCTTAGTTCTTACTGTTATGAACTTAGAGTCAGAAATCAATCGTGCTTCAAAATTGCCTATTTCTCATCACTACTGTATTGTTCTAACGTGCCTATTTTTTATGCTATAGGATAATGGTCATGTTTTGTGCCCTGAACATGCATCAAAGGTGCTACTATGTGATGAGGTGAGCTCAGCAAGAAAAGAGATTACCGTGAAGACTAGTTGCACACACCTATTTTTTTTTATGCTATAGAACGCTCTTTGTTAATTTATTAGTTTTTTTTGTGGATGATATTATTTAATATTGTATTGTACCACAGGCTAGATAACATTGCGCATGAACCAACTGAGGGAAATGAGTGGTGTGCAAATCATATAACGATGAACCATAGTGATTTGCATGCCACGTATTTCCCTCAGTTGGTTCATGCACAACCTTATCTAGCATGTCTTACTCCTATCCTACAATACAGTATTAAAGAACATCATCCACATTAACCCGATAAATAAACAAAGAGTATCCTATTTGATCAGGTTACATGTGATAATACCCCTCCTCCTTCATCCCGATTGTAATAAACCCGCACGTGTTTCATGTAATGCTTGTAACGCTTGAAATGTCGACAATTATCTGTATGAAAACGTACATTGCAACTTCATTACAAACCCTAATTCATGAAACCCTAATTAGGACATGATCTCACTCTACAAACCCTAATTCACGTGGACCTCATTCATACATTTCAGTCCTACCCGCCGTCAAAATCACTATTGGCTATCTCATCGGCCAAAGATCATTTTCCAAAAGTAGAGAAAAATATAACATATTTAGAATATCACACAACCTTCTCTAGACCGCTAATATGCCATGCTATCAAGACATGTATATTTCCAAAATGTAACCCAAGATGTTTACATACAAGCACGTCTCCAGAAAGCAACATATTGTATATCGATGTCTCCAACGGAGTCGCAATGCAGCTTTTTTCCATACAGTCCAAGTCACATGAAATCATGAAACCCTAATTTCCGAAACCTAAATTCCTAATCTTCGCAACGTAAATCCTTCATTTTGGAGACATATAAAATTGTTGAAACACTACGCAATCAAGTTCACTGCGTGAGGAGCCTAAAAAAAATCATAATTTTTGGACGTCATTTCTACATTTACAAATTCGTGTAAACAGTACACTTATATGAAATTGGGAGAAAAAAATCTGAAAGAATAAAATTATAGAAAATTTACACAAGTACACTGTGCCAGAAGGATCCACGTAAAATTTTATAATTTTTTGAACTCAATTGCTATATATTTTTTAAAAAATCCCACCACCACAACCGAAACCGAAACCCTAATCAGTGTTAGGAGCATTTACATAAAATCAGAACGAGAAAAATTATGGAAAAAAATTACACAAGAAAGTAGACTGCGTTACGAGTATTCACATAAAATTTCATAATTTTTGGAACTAATTTGCTATATTTTAAAAATACTACAAAATCTGCGAAAACCCTAACCCTAATTGGAGAATCGGAGAGGGGGCACCGAGGGGGCACGTGGCGGGCGGCGGGCCACCGTGACAATGTCAGGTCTTGGCAAGCGGCGTGGCGGCTTGGGCGCTCAAGATGGCGTACTGTAAGAGACATGGCACTATTTTTGTCAAAAAATTCAACCATTGCCATTTTTATATATACGATGCCAAAAAAATATTAATAGTGCCAAAAACTCGACAATGAAGTAGGCACACTTTTTTGTGGCATCCTGTAAGTACTTAAGTACATGATTTACTGGACCAAGACAACCTCATAATTGCTGAAATTTTGTTGTAACTCCACACGACACATAAAATACTCTGTATTCTTCAAATGGTCAATCCAGGGTAAACAGGTTGCTAATGGTTGGTCCCAGAAAAAACTGGGCTAAACCAAGCTGGTTTGACCTGTAAACCAAACTGGCCATAATAGACTTTTATTTATATTTTCCGTGAGGATATTATAGATTTTTTCAACTAGAGTTGAAAATATTATTCTTATGTTATGTGATCTTTACATGAGCAATTATAATTCTACCTTATTGAAATTTTACTGCTCATACTACCAGATGTATTATATCTAAATCCTAACTAATCTGAACTATTGAATCTTAAGGCATGTACAATGGTATAGACAGCTGATGTCTATAGTAACTCTCTATGTCACCTGTAGACAACACTAAAGACAGCTCATACAATGGTACAAACGGCTGCTGTTTTTTTAGGTGTCTTTATAGAACACATAATCTTTTAATACTTTTTTTGTTTCTTGTGCTATAGTCGGTTACAGGATTATAGACATCATCTTTTTCTCTTTATTCTCTTTTATTCAAGTCAGCAACTTATATGACAATAATTATAGACGGTTAATATAAACTTATTGTACATACTCTTAAAAAATAGCCTGTTCGTATTAAATTCATTGTATCGTCAAGAGAGCTCTTTTATGAAGCATAATTGAGAGTGAGTTTTCTTGGTTATTGTCGACCATTGCAACTCAAGTCAATCTCCATCGTGGATTCCTGCCCACATTTACTTGCCGTATCGGCGTGCCATTAACACAGCTCTGATGCGGTCATTTCAGGACTGACACAAGCTCAATTTCGAATTGGATTTGTACTCGTCGAGACAGCAGCTGAGCATTACAAGGACCGCAACACCGAGATTTTTTTAATTTAGCCCCGTCGCGCTACATAAATACAAAAATAGCTTTTTTATCACCGTTTTTGTAAAATTAGTCCTCAAATGAGTGTGGAATCACCGTGAAGCCAACACGTGATCATTTTGCGCTCGGTGACTGCAGAAGGTAGTCGGCAAGCGCAACATTTCCTCCAGGCGCGGCAATGAGCGGCAGCTACGAAAGGGGCGTGTGTCCTAGCCGCTTTCCACGCTCGGTGACCGCGGGATATGGCCCTTCCGCGTTCCGCCTCGCGCCAGTGGCTTCGGTCCCGCACGCCTCACTTGCCGCGGTCACCGAGCATGGAATGACCACGTGTCAGCTCTACCGTGATTCTGCGCTTGTTTGAAAGCTATTTTTGCAAAAACTGTGACAAGAGAGTTATTTTTTACATTTACATAGCGTCACGGGGCCAAATAAGGGAATGTCTATACAACTGTTGACTGCTTTCTCTCCTAAAATCAGTCAGATTTTCACCCGTTGGATCTAGATGCAACATTTGATATACCCCTCCCCTCAACTACCTCTTCCTCTCATAGTCTCATCCCCTCCCGTACGAATCGATCCATTCATCTTCGCCCGCTCCGCCTACGACATCAGCTCGGAATGATGATGACAACGACGGCGGCGCCCAGGACCAGCCGCTAGTTCCGCTATCCTGCTTCTTCTCATCGCCGTCGCCCTTGGGCTTCGGGACCTCGATCCCGTACCTCTGCTACCGCTCGTCGACCTCGCGCGCTTGCTCCTTGAGCATGCGTAGTTGGGAGGCAGCCCGGTGCTGAGCAACCAGCGATCGCATCACTGAGCCCATAAAAACATTACTAAGCACAACAAAGCACAGATCTCAAAGTCCATCGCACGGCTGAAAAATCGACTGAAATCAGCGCAAAAAACATGCGACAGATGTATAGCAGTTCTGAATAAAAAAAACTCAAACACCGAATACCGGAAAGGGACACAAGCTCTCAGGTCAGGCCTTCGTCTGAAGCTCTACCAGTGCTGACGTTTGAGGCGATTACCTGGATGGCTGGATCACTTGTTGGAACAAACCCAGGAGAAAACTTGGATTTTGGTGCTGCACGTAACTCACGGCAGCTTTTTTTTCTTTTATCTTCTAAACTCAATCTTACATTGCTTCTAAACTCACATAGTATTGCTTGTTCTAAGCCAAGCTTTATACACATGCACGCAGGCACCAGTCGGGAGTCAATCGACTCGGACTCAAAGCCATACTCGGATACGAACTCAACACCTAAACTGACTTAAAAATCTAAACTTAGAAACTAATACAAAGATTACCTAACAATCACTCCCTAATCTTTGTATACTTACTTATATTTTGTGTGCTGCCAGTTGGACTCAGCTTCAACATGGCTCCCACACACTCCGGCGAAGACGGTGGCACAACTCAAACACATCTTGGACGCTACCGGTTGGACACAACTTCAACTTGGCTCACACTTACTTGTCCGAAGACGGTGGCACAACTCGAACACATCTTGGACTCTTACTCATTGAGGCAGTCGGTCTCATCTACGACTTGCGCCCCAACTCGTACTCAACTCAGGACAGTCGGTCTCAACTATGACTTGCCCAACTCGTACTCGGATTTCAAGTTGGTCACGACTACAACTTGAGTAACACACGGACTCGACTCAGGATAGCGAACACATCTCCTCAACATCCCGGACTCAACTCAACGGACTCGACTTAGCATCAGAGTAACGCCGGCTCGTATTCAGCATCAACCACAATTAAGTGCGCCTCCGCTTTCTCCTTTTTGGGATTACGACATTCAGAAGCGAAGTGCCCGTAGTCCTGACAATTGTAGCAGCGAATCTTCGCTTTGTCGATCTTGCGATTCTTCATGCCAGAGTTGTTGGCGCCTTTTTTATTGAACCTGGATTCCCACTCGTCACGAGTGAGTAGTAGATGCCCACCTTCCTCGTCGCGCCGCCGTCCCTTTGTGCGTTCCTCATACGCCTTCAGTCGTCCAATCACCTCCACCATCATCATCGTCTTCATATCAGCAAATTGCTCAATGGTGGAGACGATCGTCAAGAATTTGTCGGGGATGGCACGAAGAAACTTCTTTACGACGGTGCGCGCCTCCATCTTGTCTCGAGGATACGAATCTCGCTGACGATGGTGGTCACTTCATGGCGGTCATTGATGGACTCCGCCTCCTTCATCTTCATTACATCGAACTCACTCATGAGAGTCGTGCTCGTGCCTCCTTGACGCGGTCACGCCGACGCAGCATCTCCTTCAGAGTGTCCCAAGCCTCCTTGGCCGCCTCATATTCGCCAAGACCATCATCATGGCCTCGGCACGGCTTGGAATATGGCGGCGAGAGCCATCTCGTCCTTGCACTCATCGACCACTCTTTGCCTTCCACCGCCCACACCCCTTGTGCGCGCAAGATGAACACCTTCATCTTCACCGCCCAAGAGCCATAGTTGGTCTCAGTGAGCAATGGATATTGAGGGTTACCGAACCCACCTTCGCCGGTGCCTTGATGCCGCCAGATCCGAGGTGTCGCCATCGCCCACTAACTGCGTGGGCGGCATCTGCTGCGACATGACACACTACACCTCGTGCACGTTGCCCGTCCGTGTCGCACAGCTTCTCCTCGCACCTCGCTCTGATACCAATTGTTGGAACAAACCCAGGAGAAAACTTGGATTTTGGTGCTGCACGTAACTCACGGCAGCTTTTTTTTCTTTTATCTTCTAAACTCAATCTTACATTGCTTCTAAACTCACATAGTATTGCTTGTTCTAAGCCAAGCTTTATACACATGCACGCAGGCACCACCGAGTCAATCGACTCGACTCAAAGCCATACTCGGATACGAACTCAACACCTAAACTGACTTAAAAATCTAAACTTAGAAACTAATACAAAGATTACCTAACATCACTCTCCCTTTCTGTTCGTGTCGTTTTCCACAATCCAGGTGCGAGATTTAGTCAAGGATAACATTGTCCAGGAATGCCAAATTCTGGTTCGGAAGATGGATCATGCACGCGAAGGTGGCTGCGCTTGTGTTTTATTTGCGTTCCTGGCTACAATCACTGATGCGGTTGTCACATATGCTCTCTGGGGATATGGACTGGAACAAATTAGGGCCAGGTCACCCTCACTCATGTCAGTGAAATGTTGATTATGGAAGGCGGCAATACTAGTCGCTAGATCCAACTGAAATTTGGCTTTGCAGACGAGATTGGATAAATCTAATGAGCATTATATTAGCCTTACTGTTTCTATCATACAAGTACCATCAGTGCTAAACAGCTAATCCTGCTTTCTTTGAAATGACAGGACACAAGATACGGGTACTGATGTACCTTTGTGAATTGCCACTTTGTGTAGACGAAACCAAGCGAGGCCTGTTTCACCATCGAAATTGGGGAATGAGTTGTTCTCTGCTGACTGCTGGCCGAGTCTATCGGAAAGCTTCTGATGTGGACTGCGAGTTCATCGCGACGGGCAATTAGCGGGAGTGGTACACTGTGCCTCTTGTGCTTATGCGCCGCCTTAAAATGGCCGACCCGGAAAATCCGAGACCGGGATTAGAGATAATCTGGTGACTAAACTCAGATGATAGATGGTGTCTGCTGCACAAAGCCCCTGAAACTCCAAAGGTGATGGTGGTGGTGGATGCTGGGTCCTTTTCCTTGCTCTATTAGCCTACAAACTACAACCTTGTAGATCTGCCTTTTGTGTGCGCGCGTGCGTGGGATTTTGACTAACACCCGTGCATATTTATGTGGCAATGCTGTGCGGTTTTATAATATAACAGGGTATTATTGGGTATTATATGGATGCTGGGATTTTCTAATGTATCTTGTCTCTGTATTTTGCCTGAAATATCGGACAAGTATTTGAAGTATGGTGGGTGCAGCTGTAGTCGACATTTCTGGGACGAGTATTTGTATTTCCAGCGAGGACCAGGAGATGAAAAACCGGTCCAAACGTTTGAAATTGAAATGTTGAACCTTGGATTTGAAAAGTGGATTTAGAGAGTGATTAGCGTCTTATCTGTATATGTTATGTGTGTATAACTTAATTCGAGACATGACAAATCCTGAGGCATGGAAGAAATACTTTCTCTGCATCTATGCATGTACAGCTTACATTACATGTCAAACTATCAGTGGCGGAGTCAGGACTTCGTCGATGGAGGTGCAAACTATTTTTTTTCGATTACAAGAAAGACATATATGCACATACCCCACCATATACACGCGTGGGTGTGCCTCATATCACATGTCTAGAAAGACAGAGGCCGAGAATAAATCTACGATCTTACAAAATATCTACTGAAAGCGCACTCGTGTGTGTGTAAAGGTGCGAACTTAAATGACATATTTCAACATAAAAATTTAAATGACATAGTAAAGGTTCAAGTGGAACAAATTACATATTTCTAGTATAACCGACGTCACAAAATATTGCTTGTGTTGGTGTGCTGTGACTATTGATTGCTGAGAATAACACAATGTAATTTATTGTATAGTCTGTGTATTATGCTCGATATATACACTATATAATGAGTTTACATGCAAAATTTTTGAGGGTGCAGTTACACCACATGCACTAATATAGCTCCGCCATTGTAAACTATTTGCAAATCTTGAAAGCAAATGTATCTCTGTCGTAATTTAGGCCTTTTTTTAGCTTCAGCTTCAGCTTAAAGCCATTGGAAGCTTAAGGCTTAAGCTCGTCGAAACAGATGTGTCCGTTTAAGCTTCTTTTTGTAGGAAGTAGCTGTAGCCACTTTAGAATCTCAACTCTTACTAGGTAAAGATAAGCTCTCCGGACACGTCTTCACTCATTTGCCGACTAGTTTTTAATAAGGACATTTTGGAGATCAGTCTGGTTTAGATGGATACGGACGGAACTATTTCCTTTTTCCCTTTTGGTTGCGTGCACCTACAGAGCAGTGAGCTGGGCATATAACGAGTAAAATGCCGAGAGATCAAACGTGTACACTCGCAACAAAACCAATGTAATACTCGTACGGCATTGTGGCAAGGATGAGAGAGGCCGGCCTTGGCAAGCTGTAAGTGTTACACTGCATGTGGTTTCAGCAGTAATGGAATTCTTTTTCCATGAAGCAATGGTGCTTATATATATCGAATTCTTTCTTAGGATATTATTCATCGTAGTATAGTAGGGTACCATAGCATTCTCTTTTTTGTGTCCATTGGTTGGTGTCTGAGTCATGAGATCTTCAACCTTATTATTGGGAGAAGTTGTGAATACCGCAGATAATCAGCGATTTCGGTTTTACCAGTGGGAGCCGGTAAGAATACAAACCAGTCTCGAAAAAATTGGTTTGGATGAATTTTGTCAACAAAATCAAATTTGTTTGAATTTGATTTTCTATCTTTAATTTAAAATCCAAAAAAATTGAAATTTTCGGCCGAAATTTTCCGATTTTCGGCCAAACCGGACTTACCGGGCACCCCCGGTAAAAAAACAATCCGGTTAAAAAAACACTGGTTGTGATATTGATCATGAGAGGTTTTGGTCTTCGGTAAGTCCAATACTAATATTTATATTGGTTGTTCTTGTCCATATGATCGGTTTTTTCGTATTGTCCAAGGAAATTGTGTTTAGAACTCTTGAATTATGAAGTTTTGTTTGTAATTGAAGTCCCCTAAAAAAATTGTGAAATGATCAACCTTCAACTTTTGGAGATCTATATCCTTTAGTCCAGAGGCTAGCATTTCTCCCAATGACCTGCAGAAAAGAGAGAGAAGGAGAACCACACTACTTATTTACTTAATACTAGTAGAGTGCTTGTGCATTGTAATGGAACCGCAAAAGAGAGTGATATATATCAGTTGACGGGATCCTAAACCGCATAATAAATATCAATTGTTTTTCACACACATATAAACAGAAACATTAACTCCGCCTATTGCATCACCTGCTACTACTACTACCTGGAAAATAAAATTTTGAGTTCATGGATTGTTTGCTTTTATAAGTTGAAGTTGATGCCGACTTGCCTCCCCGACGTGCTACCCATTTCCAGCACTTGCCGGCTGGCAAGAATGTGGGCTACGTGTCAATGGCCACCTTCTTCCACCTTGAATCCAAGCCATGACTTGATTCTCATGGTCATTGGCCTCTGCAGCCCTAGCCAAGCACATCACTGCGAGGAGGTGGGAGGCCGGGGGAGGAGGCGATGGCGGCATCGTGGTGGTAAGCGAGGAGGCGGCGACGCATGCTCGACCGGCACGGTGCAGGAGGCGGCGGCGACGTAGGGAGGATTAGGATGAAAAGGACACGGTGCGGTGAACTCGAGACAGTGGCGCGGTGAGGGAAGGACGCCTTCATCTCTGCCTCCTCTTCGTGCGCCATCGCTGCCTCCCCTGCCTTCCCCAGCGTCGCCGCTTCTTCTTCAAGGTACCACCTCCTCCTCTCCTCTCTTCCCTCCTGGTGCCTTCTCTCGGCCCTAAGGCCGCCTTACCGCTCTGCCACCTCCTACACCACTGGATCACCCTGTCTTCGTGCATACCGCAGTTGCAACCCGTGGACGGAGTGCTGGAGGGGGTCAGGATCACTAAGGCACGAAGCGAATGCCAGTCGGGTGCAGGGGGTGAGTCGCGGCGTGAGGGGATAGGGCATGAGACGGGAAGGAGTTAGACAACGATGAATTTCAGTGTGTGCATGTGAAGAAGTGATGTAGTGGTGATTTAGGTGGTTGTGGAAGAAGTGGGGTCATGGATGTGTTCGTGAGTCGAGGAGGGGGGGGGGGGGGGGCGAGACCTTGTCCCTATCAGGTTGGGTCCACATGTTGGTGCACCTTGATGAGGAATTGGGGAGGGGTGGGAGAGGTCAACTGCTCATGCGAGAGAAATGACGATCTTCCCGCTGCGTGGGAGTAAACTATTTCTTTTATTAGTTAAGATGAGATATCATAAGGATAATGGTGTAGATTTATCATCTATTTTTTAGGAATCTACCACAGGTACAACTCTAATCACTCTATTTATATACTTAGTGGGGTCAGTGTAGACGTACCATATTACTTTTTGGGGAATCATGTTACAAGATTTTATTCAAATTAACCGCGAAATTGCAGGATCAATTGGTTATTTATTATGAACAGCATCAGCAAGCTGACCACAGATATATCCACCATGGATGTCAAATGTTTGAATCGGCGTCATCCTCAGGTCGGGCAATGTTAACAGGTACGTCCCAGCAACTCTCTCCAAACAAGTTGCTCCATTAGAGCTGCCACTTGCAACTTGAGTGCTTAAATAGTGTTGTCCAACACTTAAATGTTTCACCTATTTTGCTGATCTCAAATATGCAGTGTTTGACTGTTTATAGGTAGTATTGTCATCGTTGTAACACTGCACATCCAATTGGCCTCTATGTTCTAGCAGCAGTGGGTTCAGGGCTAACCATCCGGCGTGGTCGAACCTCTAGGACTGTAGTTATTTTCCCAAATTCCCAAATCGGATGCACCTCTTCAATCCCTAACCAAAATACATACACCTGAATGAATTTATGGACACCTGGATGCTTTGGTATTTTAATTTGGTAGCGACTTGGATGATTGTTAGTTTTAAACTACTAAGACTTTATATGCACACGTCTCGACTTAAGATGCGTGCATGTAAGTTTGTCCCGATCTTCCGTCGTAGGAGAAATCCTTTAACTTGAGTTACGACGTTGATGAAGAGGTAGCTAACCACAATCCAGTCGAGACTAGCAAACCTTGCAATTGCTACACTGCTCCTTGATTGGTTACCAACCGTGTCAAACACAACTGGCATGTTCACGAAGAATCGCCTGAGTGAATCCAGAGAAACACAAGAGTAACAGCGGGAGATCAATCACTCGAATTTGAATGATTAGGTTGAGACTTCAATTATGGTGAGAGGCCTTACAATAGCAATAGCTAAATCAATAATTAAAGTCTGGTCTATTGGTAGTGCAACACCCAAATATTTATAGCAGCGTAGGTCGCTGCTAAGGCCCGAATTCGTAACTAACTAGGACTGTAATTTCCTATGGATCACTTTCCAGTAGAGTCTCTTTGAGTTGGGCCCGAAGAAGACTCCGCAATCGACACAAAGCAGGACTCCCAAATCATGTGGAAGCATGACTTCTTTGTATCATAAGTCAGGTCGGAGCAGGACTTCGTTAAGTAGCCTGGCCGGATCTTGGTCGAAGCAGGATCTGGACGGCGGGTTGGTCGACATAACTGGTCGAAGGTACTAGTTGACTTAGGCTGGTCAAAGGTACTGGTTGACACACACTGGTCGAAGGAACTAGTCGACACAAGATTTGACTAGGCTTGATCAGAATCTGATCGGGGACACCAAGGATCTGGTCGGGCGATCTGGACGCACTTGATCAGCAGCTTCTCCCTCAATTCTCTCACAACAAAAAAACAAGTAAACAATAATCATTAGGCAATATCATTTGTTCTATAATTAAATAAGGAATAAGTCCAGTTTGCTCCCTCGAACTATCAGAAAAGTCTGGTTTACCCCTTGAACTACAAAACCGGTTATTTAACGCCCTGAACTTACACAATCCGGTCACTTCACCCCTCACGCCGGTTTCAAGTAGTGGTTTTGCACACGTGGCTGATTTTGTCTAAGTTAGCAGGATGAGTCAGCTTTCTTCTTCTCCATCTCTCTCTCTCTCTCTCTCTCTCTCTCTCTATTTCTCCCAGGCTCTCTCCCTCCTCACCGGCACTTACTAGTATAACTTTGTACATTTTGAGTAGGTCGCTGGAATCCACCGTCGGGAGCGAGAAGTAGGGGCTCGAGTACAAAGATGTGCGGTTGTCACGATGATTGTATCGCAGGGCATGTGCTCTTCCATCTTGACTGCTGCAGTAGCTCATGCCCGCGGCATGGGCAACAAGCGACTCGTGGCGTGGCCGGAGGTGGACGTAGAGCCCTTGAAGTCGATCACCTCATCGACGTCGGTGCTGAAGGGAGGGTCCATGAGGGGTGGCAGCTCGACGGAGTCGAAGAAGTCGCTGATGAAGCCGAACAAGCTGACGCATTCGAGACCCACGCCGGTCACCACCATTGGCCCGTTCCTCACTGCCAGGTCCTTGCTGAACACCTTGCACATGGCCCACTCATCCTGCACACGACAGGGCATCAAGAAAAGAAGAGGATTTAGCTCATCAACCTACAAAGGAAGAAAATTAACAAACTTGGAGAAGAGAACATGGCAAGACAAGAGATGCGGCAGTCAAACCTTGGCAGAGCGCAAGAGCGGGTGGGGGAGCTTGCCCTCGAGGTGGAACTCGTGCATGACCCAGCCGGCCTTCTCGTCATGGGGGGCGCGGCCGCGGTAGAAGATAAGCGTCTTCTTCATGTTGATGAGGATGCCCCTCCCGCGGAAGATCTCCTTGTCCTTGCCGGTGGCCTTCCAGTAGCCGCTCTCCATCGCGCGGTTCATCCTCGTCCCCATCGGGTACTTGCGACCCTTGTGGCAGAAGAACTACCACTCCTTCTCCCCCATCTTTGCCTTGCCTGCAAAATCAACGCACAGAACTAATGAAGGGGAAAAGAAAAGCGGTGGTTGAGGGTACTTGCGGTCCTTGTGGCAGAAGATTCTTATGGAGAAATTATGAAGGGGAAAAGAGGAGTGGCTTTGCTTGTGGGTGTACAAACCTGGGAGGTCCCATGGCGCGCGGCCGAGCCGGGGCGCAGGGGAGGTTGGACGGTGGAGGTGGCGGAGAGTCCTTGACTGGTGGGAGGCCAGATCGGCTCGGGGACAACCAGATCTGGCTCGGTGGAGGTGGTGGAGAGCTAGATCCATGTCAACCCCGACCAGATTCAGATTTGGTAGGGAGGCAGCGGCGGAGGATGCGGTGGGGAGGAGGCAGCTGGCGAGCAGGGAGGAGACATATGTGGTGGCAGGCGGATCGGGAGAGGAGGCTTTGGCGGGTACAGTGCAGGAGCGAGCCGAGGGAGGAGCGCGGGCCAGCGAGCCGGCGGTGGCGATGCCATGGAGCTGGGCCGACCGGGCGCAGGGGGAGGCGGCGCCATGCACCGGCCAAGAGAGAGAGAGACATGGGGGATTGGGGATAGGAATAGAGAGAGAGAGATGGAGAAGAAAAGGTGATGTGAGGAGATGACCAGGAGCGCCACGTCCACCACTCAGTGTGACACATTAGTGAAACCACCCTAAATGCGGCCACGTCAGCAAAACCATCCATTCAAACTGGCGTGAGGGGTGAAGTGACCGGATTGCGCAAGTTCAGGGGGTTAAATAACCGGTTTTGTAGTTCATGGGGTAAACCATACTTTTTTGACAGTTGGAGGGAGTAAACTAGACTTATTCCATTAAATAATTAATTTGCCCAAGGAACAAGTTCACCTATTGTCCCAGATGACATGCTCGTGCTCGTGTCATAGGTCCTTTAGTAGATACATCCTGTGCTGGTGTTATATGTGTAGAAGCAATGTCCTCAGTGTTGTCCTCATCATACTCCCCTCTTGAAATGGGGCCGATCTCAACTCTAGCGTGTCTTCGTCATTGAAATATAGAGATAAATCAACAACGTTGAATGTATCACTTACTTCGTATCCCTCTAGTAGCTCCAGTTTGTAGGCATTATTATTGATCTTTGTAAGCACTTCAAATGGTCCATCATCACGTGACACTAGTTTGGACTTGCGCTATTCTGGAAAGTGATCTTTGCACAAATGCATCCAAACAAAATCTCCTTCCTTGAATTCCATCTCCTTTCTTCCTTTATACACGCTTCTTGTATTGGACTTGCATTTTCTCAAGGTTGATCTTGGTTATCTCTTGTAACTTGCGAATCAACTCAGTCATCTTCTTGGCATCCAAATTTACCTTTTTTTCGAAGGTGGTAAGGGTGGTAGTTCAATAGGTGTGGTTGCCTTGAAGCCATAGACAACTTTGAATGGACAAAACTTCATTGTAGAATGCACAACCCGATTGTAAGCAAACTCGACGTGCATCAAACACTCCCATAGCTTCAAGTTCTTCTTTAGTACTGCCCTTAGCAATGTTCCAAGTGTTTGATTGACGATCTCACTTTGACCGTCTGTCTGAGGATGACATGTAGTAGAAAATAGTAGCTTTGTCCTGAGCTTACCCCAAAGCGTCCTCTAAAAATGGCTCAAAAACTTCGCATCACGATCTGAAACAATTGTCCATGGTACTCCATGTAGGCGAACAATCTCCCTGAAAAATAAAACAGCAATATGATAGCATTATCGCTCTTATTACAAGGTATAAAATGAGCCATCTTACAAAACCTATCAACTACAAAAAGATATTATGCCTCCCTCTCTTAGTCCTCGGTAATCCTAGCACAAAATCTATGAAAGTGTCCTCCCAAGGTACTGTAAGAATAAGAAGAGGTGTATATAATTTGTGTGGGTTTAAATGAGACTTAGCTATTCAACAAGTAGTGCATCTTCCCACGTACCGTTCGACATCGTGCCTCCACTTTGGCCAATAAAAATGTGTGGCCAACACATATTCGGAATTGCGTATACCAAAATGTCCCATCATACCACCTCCATGCATCTCCTGTAGCAACAAAAGATGAACGGAACTTGAAGGAACACATAGCTTGTTCACTCTAAACAAATATCCATCATTCAACACACATTTATCCCAACATCTTCCTTCTTTTCAATTGGCGTAAGCATCTTTGAAATCAGTATATAATTCTTTAAACTTTCCAAACTAAGAATTTTACAATCAAGTTGGGATAGCAGCGTGTATCATTTAGACAAAACATCAGCAACTAGATTATCTATACCTTTCTTATGTTTCACATACGGAAAAGTTTTAATAAATTATACCCACTTAGCATGTCCACGGTTTAGCTTATTCTGGCTATGAATATGTTTCAACGGCTCATGAGCCGAATGTATGATGAATCCTTTTGGCCATAGATAATGTTGCCACATTTCTAACACTTTGACCAAAGCATACAATTCCTTGTCATGTGTTGAATAGTTCAAAGTTTGATCACTAAGCTTTTCACTGAAAAAAGAAATGGGATGCTAATCTTGCATGAGAACACCTCCGATGCCAATACCACTAGCATCACATTATATCTCATAGGTTTTATCAAAATCAAGAAGTTGTAGAAGTGGTGCATTGGTTAACTTATTTTTTATCATGGTGAAGGCGTCTTCTTGGGTTTTCCCCCACTTGAAAGGCATGTTCTTCTTGGTCAATTCATTCAATGGAGCAGCAAGTGTGCTGAAATTTTTCACAAACCGGTGGTAGAAACCAGCAAGTCCATGAAAACTTTGCATTTGTTGGCTATCATAGGTGTAGGCCATGCTTGAATACCTTCCACTTTATGTGTATCCATCTCAATTCCTTGCACAGTCACCACAAAACCAAGAAACACGACTCGGTCCATGCAAAATGCACACATCTTGAGGTTAGCAAACAAATGTGCCTCTCTCAAAACAATAAAAACATGGCGCAAATGTTCCTCCAAGGACTAACTACAGATTAATATATCATCAAAGTAAACCACCACAAATTTTCCTATTAAAGCTCACAATACTTCATTCATGAAGCGCATAAAAGTACTAGGTGCATTAGTAAGACCAAATGGCATAATCAACCACTCATACAATCCAAATTTAGTCTTAAAAGCAGTTTTTCATTCATCACCTAGTCTCGTTTTAATTTGGTGGTAACCACTGTGCAAGTCAACCTTAGAAAATGTAGTAGAACCACTCAATTCATCAAGCATATCATCTAACCTAGGTATAGGATGACGATATTGAACAGTAATATTATCGATAGCTCTACAATCTATACACATCCTCCATGATCCATCTTTCTTTGTCACAAGTAAAGCAAGAACACACATGGACTTAAGCTTTCACGTACGTACCCTTTATCTAGAAGCTCCTGAACTTGGCGTTGAATTTCTTTTGTCTCCTCAGGATTGGTTCGGTATGGAGGTCGGTTAGGTAATGACGCCCCTGGAATCTAGTCAATTTGATGCAATATTCCCCTCAATGGTGGCAGCCCCATTGGTATCTCATCCAGAAATATATCTGTGAATTCCTACATTCAAGAAATAACTGAAACAGGTAATGTAGAGGGTAAAGCGTTAGTAGAAAAGAGAACATCTTTGCATACAAGGTCAAAGCACCTTTGGGGATGGATTTCTAACTCTCGCATCTCACTTTTTGTGGCTAACAAGACATGTCCCTTAAGTTGTATTTCTTTTTACTTTTCACTCTTTCCTTTCTTCTCTCTCAACTTTGGCTAGTGGCTCTCACTCACCGTTTTGTGGATGTCGCTCATCTCTCTTACTTTCTTCTCACATTCAATCCTAGCTAAGTCATCTTTAATGATTTGTTCCAGCGACATCGGAACCAATGAAACCTTCTTCTCCTTGTGCATGAAGACTTGTTGGATCGCCCAAAGTGAATTGTATCTTTATCATACTGCCATGACCTTCCAAGAAGTAATGCATAAGCTTGCATTGGCACCACATCGCAGTACACAGAATGAGAATAACTACCAACATTAAAATGTACTCCAACCATGGCTGTGACCTTCAATTTACTACATGAATTGAACCATTGGATGTAGTATAGTTTTTGACCATCTCAGCACTTACAATGTTGTTGCAACTTCCACCATCAATTATAACCTTGCACGAATGCTACTCGATCACAAACTTGGACTGAAATAGATTATGACGTTGCCCTTGCTCTGCTTTCTCTATATGTGAACTAAGAACTCGACGAACAATCAAGCTGGCGTGACTTGCATAAAATGTGATCTCCTTCGAATTAGAATCAGAAGTGAGTTCACGACTAGATTCTTCTTCTGAATATCGCTAGCCGAAGTGTACTCGCCATATTTCGGGATGATGAGAGCTCACTGATTTGGGCAATCACTCATGTAATGCTCCTTTACTTTGCATGTGAAGCACTCTATCTCCTTTGTTCTTCTAGTAGAAGCAACCGATGACAAGCTTTTGGTGGGGGTGATAGAGGTCGTGGGATGACTTGCTGATTGCTCTTGACTAGGTGTTAATGCGCTACGACTAGAGTTGAGACCTTGTTTCTTGGGTTGTGAACATGAAGATTTCCATGGTATGTCCTTACTAGATTTACTACGACTTGTTTGACTTTTCTCCCTTAGCACTTTCTTCTCCGCCTTGCATGCATAATGGAACAGTTCATCCAATGTATCATACCTATCGAAATCAAGGATGTTCTAAATTTCCTTATTTAAACTGCCCAAGAAACGAGCCATCTTGGCATTGTCTTCTTCTTCCACTTTTGCTCGTATCATGCCAATTTGTAGCTCTTGGTAGTAATCCTCTACAGAAACTTCCTTGCCTCAACCTGTGTAATCTATTAAGTAAATCATGTTCAAAATAAGTTGGAACAAATCTGGAACGCATTACCAATTTGAGCTCTTCTCAGGTGCGAGGTGCATCTTGTCGTTGCTTAATCAAACTCCACCAAATAGAAGCGTAGTTAGTGAACTCGCTTGTAGTAGCCCGCACTCTGCGATCTTCAGGATACTCGCGACAACAGAACTTTTGCTCCACAAGCATCTCACAATCCAAGTAACCCTCTTGACCGTATTTACCGTCGAAGGCTGGAATGGAAAACTTGAGCCTTCCCAAGGTATGGTCACCCTAGGGAGCAACGAGTGCATGGCCTCCCATGCCACGACAATTGAAGCCCAATCGCTCCTGTAATCGTGCACCTCTTGTATTGTGTATCAGCGTCACATTGGCATCTTCGTCATCTGCAAACTTATCCTCTCGGACTCCACTATCTTGGAGTGGTCATAGTTGGCCCAGTGTAGTAGAACCTCTCTGTGGCCCTTGTGGTGTTGATTGGGGTGTTGGCACTCGAGGAATAACAGGAGTTACGACCACAACAATGGTGGAGGCTGCGGTCTCGCATTGATGATCTAGAAACTGCCCAGCCAAATTACCTTGTGCAATTTTGCTTGGCAAAATCTTCCAAGCCTTTCTCCACATTCTTCGATCATGGAATGACTTGATCCTGCAACAATCGCTCAATGTCGTGGTGAAAAACGTTGACTAGTCGATGAGACAACGTTAAACCGTCGGTGTGAACATTGCTTTCATCCGAAGCACCGTGATTGGTGCCGTGTTGGGATGCTTGTAACCCTACCATTGTTAGCATCAAAATAGTATCAAAGCCCCTCCCGATTAAAAATTTGAAAGTGGCACTCAAAACTCACAATCTTACATGTTGAAGCTCTTAGCCTTCTCGTAGACTGTCTGTGTGTTGCTGGTTCGTGGCAACTTTCAAAGGGAAGACAGTAAAGCAATTGCAAGATACTAGTACTCGTGAACAATGGTAAATATATGGAGTTCTAGGTATGGAATATATTTGTAGCAAGGAAAAACGAACTAAAATTATAGAAATTGCAAAGTTGAATAATAGTTTGCACAGTACTAGTCTTAGTTGCTTTGATCGGATCGACCAGAATAGGAAACACTAGTCAGAAAGTACTGGTTGGAACTTTGACACTCAAAAGGATTTTGACTGGTCAACTAGAGTGTTGATTGAAAAGCAAACCAGATGAAAAAAATAACTGGTTAGAAATTTGACCCTCAAGGATTTTGACTGGTCACACAAAGTGTTGATCGAAAAGCAAACCAGGTCAGAAAATAATTGGTCGGAGTTGCAGCTCGACCAACTCGACAGGTCGTGCAGAATTTTTTACAAGATCAATATTTCTTTTTTGTTTTTCTATAATTGGTTGAACAAAATGTTGCCATCTGTTCCTTTTCTCTCTCTTTTTTAGCAACTCGCACGAGCTGACACGTACGACAAAGACGATAAACTCGATGATCAGCAAGAACCGGTCGATCAGCAAGAACTAATCAATCAGCAACAACTAGATGATCAGCAACTAGATACGACTAGGATGTACACTAATTCAACAAAGCAAACTGAAATTAACAGATTGAAAGCACAACGGTCTAGGAATTGGATAATTTCGTAAGGCAATTTTCTCGACCTTAGGTAATAAAAAGATAATCTACTACAAAGGGATATATGAATTGTTACAGGTAATGAAAGCTCTTATAACACTTGAAATTCACACACCTCGACTTAAGATGTGTGTATGTAAGTTTGTCTCGATCTTTTATGGTAGGAGAAATCCGATAACTTATGTTGCGACGTTGACAAAGGGGTGGCTAACCATGATCCAGTCGAGACTAGCAAATCTCAAAATCGCTACACCACTTCTTGATTGGTTACCAACCATGTCAAACACACTTGGCCTTTTCATGAAGAACCGCCCGAGTGAATCCAGAGAAACACAAGAGCAATAGTGGAAGATGAATCACTCGAATTTGAATGATTAAGTTGAGACTTCAATTATGGTGAGAGGCCTTACAATAGCAATAGCTAAGTTAATAATCAAAGCCTAATCTATTGGTAGTGCAACACCCAAATATTTATAGTAGCGTAGGTCAGTGCTAAGACCCGAATTTGTAACTAACTTGTACTGTAATTTTCTACGGATCGCTATCTAGTAGAGTCTTTGAGTTGGGCCCCAAGTAGACTCTGCAATCGACATGGAACAGGACTCCCAAATCGTGTGTTAGCAGGACTTCCTTGTATAGTATCATAAGTCGGGTCGGAGCAATACTTCGTTAACTAGCCTGGTCGGATCTTGGTCGAAGCAAGATCTGGACGGCGGCTTGGTCAAAAGAACTGGTCGACACAGGCTGGTTTAAGGTACTGGTTGACACAGGCTGGTCAAAGGAACTGATCGACACAGGATCTGATCGGGCTTGATCAGGATTAGATCACCAAGGATCTGGTCGGGCACACCAGGTATCTGGTCACACTTGATCAACAACTTCTCCATCAATTCTCTCATAAGTAAAAACAAGTAAACAATAATCATTAGGAAACATCATTTGTTATGTAATTAAATAATTAATTTGCCCAAGGAATGAGTTCACCTGTTGTCCCAAACGAGGTGCTTGTGCTCGTGTCATGGGTCCTTTCGTAGACACATCCGGTGCTGGTGTTATATATGTAGAAGCAATTTCCTCAGCGATGTCCTCATCCTACTACTACTACTAGTTGATCAATGAATGTATGACCGATGAAACCTGATTCTGTTGGATGATTGTTTTATATTGAATTGTGAATGTGCAATGTGTCAGTCTGATTACATTTGAATGTGTAAGAGATTATATATGTGCAATTTAAAGTCCAGGTTGCTTATGATTCAATTAATTATGTTCAACCATCCCCAATTTTGCCTGACAGTATTTTCATTTTCGCGACGGCCGATGCATATAGTGGCTACTTCCTTCTCTGGCGGGATCATCCTTTTTCCTATTAGTTTCAAGCCATCAAGAAAAATTGAAAATATGTCGGTTCATAGCGACCATTAGGAACTGAATCCTTTATTTAAATTTGAATTAGGCTGGTTGAGTAGGGAAGGGTTCAGAGAGATGGTTGCGGAGGAGTGGAGAAAGACGAATAGAGGTCAGTCGGCCTTACATAACTGGTAGTGTAAGGTTAGATCACTTAGACGTTATCTTCGGGGTTGGGCTAAAAACACCAGTGGAACGTATAAAAAGGAAAAGATAGACCTTAATTTGTTAATTGATAAGCTTGATAAAAAAGCTGAGTTTTTGAGGTTGACTAATCAAGAGCTGAAAATTAAAAAAATTGCTAATGAGAGATTGGCAAAGCTTTTAAGGGAAGAAGAAATTAAATGGTATCAAAGGGCCAAAGCGAAATTTCTGTTGGAGGGAGATAGGAATACACATTACTATCATTTGATTGCAAATGGGAAGCATAGAAGACAAAAAAAATTTCAACTTGAGCAAGAGGAAGGAATTATTCAGGGTGATGTACAATTAAAACAGTATATCAACAATTATTATAAAGTTTTGTTTGGACCAGCTGAAGTAAATCATTTAACTATGATTGAGGCTTTCTTAGAGGATATACCTCAAATTTCGGAAGAGGAGAACATTCTTCTTACGTTTCCTTTTACCGAAAAGGAGGTGAAAGAAGCCATTTTTCAAATAGAGCATAACAAAGCAGCTGGCCCAGATGGTTTTCCAGTAGAGTTCTTTCAAGTATTTTGGGAGGTTATTAAAAATGATTTGATGGCCTTGTTTCATGATTTTCATAGTTGCTCCTTGGCTCTTTTTAGTTTAAATTTTGGGATTGTTACATTGCTTCCCAAAAAGACTGATGCTAAGCAAATTCAGAAATTTAGGCCTATCTGTATGCTTAATGTTTGTTTTAAAATTTTTACTAAAGTTGTTACTAATAGGCTAATGAGAGTAGCTCAAAAGGTTGTTCGTCCTTCCTAGTCGGCATTCATGAAGGGGAGATTTATTCTTGATGGAGTTGTTATCCTCCATGAAACCATTCATGAACTTCATAAGCAGAATATGGATGGAATAGTTTTTAAAGTAGATTTTGAGAAAGCCTATGACAAAGTTAAATGGCCGTTTTTATTTCAAACTTTGAGGATGAAAGGCTTTTCACCTAAATGGTGTTCCTGGGTGGAAAGCATAATCATGGGAGGGAGTGTTGGGATAAAAGTCAATGATGATATTGGTGATTTTTTTTCAAACTCATAAGGGTCTTAGGCAAGGAGATCCTTTGTCACCTATTCTTTTTAATCTTGTTGCGGATATGCTTGCCATATTTATTTCAAGAGCTAAAGAAGCTGGTCTTTTAACCGGAGTAGTTCCTCACTTGGTTGATGATGGGTTGTCAATATTACAATATGCTGATGACACGATCCTCTTTTTAAATAATGATTTGGAACAAGCTAAAAATCTTAAACTTATTCTTTGTGTCTTTGAACATTTATCTAGGTTAAAGATCAATTTTCATAAGAGTGAGATTTTCTGTTTTGGTGCCGCCAAAGAAGTTGAACGGCAATATACGCAGTTATTTGGTTGTGAAGTGGGGGTGTTTCCTTTTAGGTACTTAGGTATTCCCATTCACTACAGGAAGTTAAGAAATAGTGATTAGAAAGGGGTTGAAGAGCGATTTGAGAGAAAGCTTAGTAGTTGGAAAGGAAAAACTTTGTCGGTAGGCGGTCGCTTGGTGCTTATTAACTCGGTGCTAAGCAGTTTACCCATGTTTATGTTCTCGTTTTTTGAGGTTCCTAGAGAGGTTCTCAAAAGAATAGATTTTTATAGATCTAGATTTTTCTAGCAGAGTGACAGTCATAAGCGCAAGTATAGGCTTGCTAAATGGAGTTTAGTGTGTTCTCCCAAAGAGCTGGGAGGTCTAGGTGTTCAAAACTTAGACGCAAAAAATAAAAGCTTACATGGGAAGTGGTTGTTTAAGTTACTTAATGAAGATGGAGTGTGGCAATCTTTACTTACAAAGAAGTATTTGGGAGAGAAGAGTCTTTCACAGGTAGTTACGAAACCTGGGATTTCTCATTTTTGGTCAGGGCTTATGAAAATTAAGGATAAGTTTTTTCACTATGGTTCATTCCAGGTTAATAATGGTATGCAAACAAGGTTTTGAGAAGATAAGTGGGTGGGAAATTCTCCGTTACAAAGACAATTTCTAGTCTTTTACAATGTTGTAAGGAGAAAAAACGATTTAGTAGCTTCTGTTTTAAGACCGAATCCCTTAAATATTTCTTTTCGAAGGCCTCTTGTTGGGTCTAAATTGCTTGCTTGGAATGAGTTACTGTCGAAAATTTCTACTGTACAATTAGGCATGCAAAAGGATGTTTTCTTATGGAATTTAAATAAGTCTGGTATTTTTTCGGTGCAGTCTTTTTATGCGGCTCTTATAGGCAACGTTCAAGCACCCATTCGGAATTGCTTTTGGTTTATTAAAATTCCGTTGAAAGTTAAAATATTCTTGTGGTATCTAAAAAGAGGGTTTGTGTTAACTAAAGACAACTTGATTAAAAGGAAGTGGAGAGGAAGCTCAAAGTGTTGTTTCTGTATTGAAAAGGAAACAATTTAGCATCTTTTCTTTGAGTGTCTCTTTGCACGTCTTGCTTGGTGGGTTGTGCAATGTACATTTAATTTAGTTCCTCCAGTGAGCATGGCTAATATGTTTGGGAATTGGTTAAATGGGATTCCACAAGTGTTAAAATCACAACTCCTGGTGGGAGTTAGTGCATTATGTTGGTCTATTTGGTTATGTCGAAATGAAGTTGTTTTTGACAACAAGAATATAACTAATCCTTTGCAGGTTATCTTATTGAGTGGATATTGGCTGAATGCCTGGGCAAACCTGTAGAAATCAGTCCAGAAGGAACCCATGTTGGAGGGAAGCCAAAGGATGGAGTTTGTGGCGAAGCATCTCCTCAATTTTCATGGGTGGAGGCTTACTCATAGGATTTGTAATCAATGAATTGAAGTTTCAATTGTCTTTTGGTTGTAAGGCTTAATGCCATTTTTTATGTTGGGATTTGTGTGTTACTCCAGTTTCTTAATAAATTGGGCTGTGTGCATCTTTGATGCAGAGGCCGGGAGAGATTTTTCTCTTCCATTATCTAAAAAATTAGGAACTGAATCCACGATGGCATTCCAACACGGGCAACCGGCAAAGAATTGGATACTAAAAGCCCGACGCCATGGTAATTTCCCATCAGAGAACGCCCTCAGGAATTATCTTCCTATCGAGTAACTGTCAGGCATTAAAGACGTGTAGGCGTACTCCTCATGGGTAATGCATGAGAGCATCTTTAGTGTATTGAACCGACGTCGATTCAAAATTATGCCACATAAGTATTCTAGGAACTGAGCTTGTTTTTCTCCAATGTATTGAACCAATTCCTACCAATAACTGGGACCCACATTACATTAAAAAACCACAAAATAATAATATCCTCTCTCAAACACACTCTCTTCTATGTAGTTGTTTAATGCTAATATGAGTTGTTTAATGCTTTGAATTGATTCCTAAGTAGAGTTTGGTTCCATGCATTTTTTTGTTGGAATCGACTCCTCCAATGTATTGAATCGATTCAATGCCTTCTCTCTCCTCATTTGAACCGGCTAAAATACAACATTGGAGATGGTCTGATGGTGACCTATCAAGAAAATAATTACTGACAATTTTTCACCGCCGCGAAAGATCCGCGGTGTGGTAGTGCTGGCCGGTTCACCCTCTAATTAATAAACCCCTTTTTAAGTCATCTGGCGTATTATTGCTTATGAGATATAACCTAAACTTCAAGCCTTCACAAATTAGATCAATAACATTCATCCGAGAAAGTTAGTTGGTTTTTACTTGAAAACCAACCTTTTTGTGGTTTTTGGAACCAGGGTTTAATTTTTACCCTGGTTCTGGTTCCAAGATGCGAGGGTCTGTTTGGAACGCATGAATTTTATAGAAATCAATTCATTTTTTTTTTGTATAAATAAGAAAATTTTCCCGCGTTTCAAACGCAGCCTAAGTGGGTTTAGTTCCACATGTGTGTGTATGGGACGCCCGTTTCATACTCCTAGGAGTACATACACCCACTTTCAATATACGACTTAAACAAACATGTCACACACACACACGGTAGCGCTGTTCTGCGCTTGAGTGTAGAAGAGGTTGTTCTACGCTCCAGTCGTTCCCTGCCCAACCGACCATAAAATAGCACGCCTCATGCAACTAATAGTAAAAATCGCGCGCACCCAACGCAACCTCGTTGTGCCTTTTACTGCATCACTACAAGAGATTTATTACCATGCTGAGCATAGAGGGGCGGGTGGAGAGAGAAGCATGGGTTAATTGCAATCTTTGAATGAGAATATCTCCTAAACCATTTATCATATTTACAATCCATTTGAAGCGTTTTGTTGCAAAAAAATGTGCTTACCAAAAAGAGATCCATGTTGAATATGTTTTAACGCTGTAAAAAACAAATTATTGCACCAAAAGTTAGGATTTACTATACCTATGCCAATCAATTACTGTATCGTCTAAGCATGACGCAACCGACCGTAAAACCCTGCGCGTCCCTCAATCCACCACCCACCACCCCTCTTCCGTCGCACCCTTTTATTGTAGCACTACAAAGATTTACTACGATTTCATTGTGTCTTTTACTGCAACCTCCTTGTTTTTTTTTACTGCAGCACTACAAAAAAAGATTTACTGCGACCTCATTGTGCCTTTTACTACAACACTACAAAAAGATATTTTACTTCGACCTAGTTGTCCTTTTTACTGCAGCAATGCAAAGAGATTTATTGCCACGCTGAGCGTAGAGGGCATGGGATCATGATCCAAGGAAAAAAGTTCGCTAAGGTGTGATGAGGCAGTAAAATATGTATCATAATTACTTTTCTCACCGTTGCAAGTTATTGTCACGCGTGTGCGGATCGTGGGACCGTGGCCCGAAAAAAGCAGTATGCTATGAGATAGTCTGACAGTAGAAATGGTATTAAAATTACTGTCACATACATTAGCTATTACTATTGATATATGAGAAGATCAGGGCGTGCAATGTTTACTGTATCACTAAAAAAGATTTACTACAACCTCCTTCTGCGTTTACTGCACCGTTTCAAGATATTTACTGCGGCCTCATTTGTGCTTTTACTGCAATACTAAAAGAGGTTTGCTGCGACTTTCTTGTGATTTTACTGCAGCGCTACAAAAATTTACCGTGGTATTCTTTTTTTGAGGAATTACTGTGATCTTCTTGTTCATTTACCGCGCCTTTACGGGACAGACACTATCACGCTTAGTATGAATGCATTTGCCTTTACTACATCTTTATTAGAGATTTACTACCAAGCTAGGCACAGAGGACGGGTAGAGAGAGAAACGTGAGTTAACGGTGGTGGGAGGTGGAAATTCCTGTTAAATTTTCCAACTAATAGCAACCATGCTCCACATATATATACGAAAGAGACTACCGTTAACATGTCACGTAGCTAGGATCTAGTAATCTCCTGACGGGAGTTTTTTTGTCAAACCATATGTGACAGCCGTTTTTTACTAGTTTCTTGGAAACCCGAAATGGGTATCTCATACTAGTGGTAATAAGTAGTTTGATTCCAAAGAAATTTACTTTCCAATTTCTTCATAGTCAATACTCTCTCCGTTGATTTTTTTTATAAGGTGCGATTTGGCTTGGTGTCTTCTTCTAGATTGAATTTTAACCGTCAATTTCTTTTCGAATATATTGTTAATAACTAAAATATCATGATCATACGAAAGTACTTTCAAATATATCGGTATCAATTTGGTGTCACAAAATCTACATATTGTTGGACTTCAATATAAATACATCTTTACAATATTCTATGATATCCCATTTTGGAGAAACTAGATAGTAGTAGTACTATGGAAGATCTGAACTTTGCTCATGGATACATCACAATATTTTACTCTAGGAGATTCTTGGAAAAGAACCTCCAATTGTGCCCTTAAAACCACCAGGGAAAGGGAAAGGGAAAGAGAAAGCGAAAGAACGTAAAAGCAGAATTATTTGCCCTTGTTGACAAATTCACGGCCGTAAAAGATGATCTCTCGCCACCACAAACCCAGTATTTCCAAAACAAACAGATAAGGTCAAATAATGGTCTCAATGGTTTGTCTGGATCAGTTGGTCGAGATATGATGATATTCTCTCTCTTTCTTTTTTTTTAAAAGAACAGAGATCCAAAATGAAGTGTCTTTACCCCCATCCGATTAGTACTGTCATGTTTGCGTCAAGTGCTCTATTCTGTCAGTTCAGTGGCGCCCATCCTACAGGAGTCCTTAGCAATACTGCTAGCTAGGGAGGTTTTGGCGCCCATCCTACAGGAGTCCTTAGAAATACTGCTAGCTAGGGAGGTTTTAGCTGATATAGCACTGTTAACGGTGATAATAACAATTTTGGCCTCCTCTCGACGTCAATGCTGAAAATAGCACTACAGAGCTGTTGGTAGCCGACACATAGCCAAGTCCGGTCCCTAGGGGGGCAGACTCAACCACCACCGTGCCCTGGGAGGCCGAACTCCACCCTCCCCTGTGCCATGTGTGAAATCTAGGTCCTTGCGGCACAGACCAGGTTAGTCCGGCCCCTAGGGGCATGGACTAGGCCGAGCCCAGCCCCCAAGGACATGGTTCAAACACTATTTAGCACTTTTTTTAAAAAATATTTCTTTGAATTTTTTCTTGTTTTTTTACCTCGCACTCGTAGCTTCAAATGTATTATCACATGTACTAGAAAAAAATTTCACAAATTTTTTCACATGAAATTACGGCGCAGTACAGCACACGCAACTTCAAACATGGGTGTCAACCATCGCCATCCTTCGCTGCCATCGATGGCTCGGTGAGTCGATGGACGGTGGTGGCCGGGTGCCCTAGCTGCTAAGCTCACGTCGTCGCCTATTTGCTCACGTCGTCGTCGCAGTCTCGTTCTTGCACATTCACCCACAAGTCGAAGGGTATGGTTACTGTATTACACTACTACAAAATAAGCAATAGAAAATACCTCATCACAGACGATTCCTTTGGAACCGTCTATGATGAAATTATCACAGACGGTTCAAAACGAACCGTGTGTGTTGGGTCTATCGGGGCGAGGTACCAGCCTATCATAGACGGTTCTTATTAATAACCGTCTGTGATAAAAAAATATATCACAGACGGTTCATTAATCGAACCGTCTGTGAACTATCACAGACGGTTCTATTAAATAACCGTCTGTGATAATCTCCAGTATCACAGAAGGTTGTAAAAAGAGACCGTCTGTGAACTATCACCGACAGTTCTATTTAAAAACTATCGGTGATAGTTGTATATCACAGACGGTTCATAATAAGAACCGTCTGTGATATCCTCGCACTACAAATACCTGGACCAGACCCCTGCCCATTCTCATTTGAGCCACCACCAGGTAAACGCCCACTGCGTCGCCGATAGAGAGGGAAGGGAGGAGAAGGAGAGGAGAAAGGGAGAAGAAGGAGAGGATTCTCGAGCGATATTTGGTATTTTCGTCGTGAGCTCCGAGGGTAACAATCTATAACCCTTTAGAGCATCTGCAATGTACGTGCTTAGCCAGTTCAAATGGCTAGATTTAATGCTAGGAACCGATTCCACATGTTGGAAGCCGATTGTATAAAACTCTAGGAACTGATGCAAACTTTGCATCCGAATGCAAGTGAATAGAATAATATTTTTCATTGGGTGGTTACCATATGCATTAAGTTCTGTGAGTGGGAAGGAAATGGAGAGAGAGAGAGAGAGAGCGGTTGAGAGAGATTTTATTTCTTTTCTGATTTTATTAATAAGATGTCGGTCCCACTTAAGAGTAAGAATCAGATCAATACATTGGGGGGAAAAATGACTAGTTTTTTGAATGCTTACGTGGCATATCTTTGAATTGGCATCAGTTCAATACACTGGAGATGTTTTTATGTTGCTATAAATTAAGCGCTAATCAATTTAAGTATGTTTGGTAAATAGGAAGCCCATTGCGCCGCCGACAGAGAGGGAAGGGAGGAGAAGGCAAGGATTCTCGAGAGATATTATGTATTTTCATCGTGAGCTCTGAGGGTAACGATCTATAACCCTTTATGTTTGCTATAAATTAATCGCTAATCAATTTAAGTATGTTTGGTAAATAGGAAGCCCATTGCGCCGCCAACAAAGAGGGAAGGGCGGAGAAGGAGAGGAGGAAGGGAGGAGAAGGAAATGATTCTCGAGAGATATTTGGTATTTTCGTCGTGAGCTCCGAGGGTAACGATCTATAACCCTTTATGTTTGCTATAAATTAATCGCTAATCAATTTAAGTATGTTTGGTAAATAGGAAGAGTACGTAATTGCGGTTTATTAATCTAATTTGACACTAACTTGTTACATGCGTAGTATAGATGGACCGAAACTAGATGTACGGTGTGAACCGTGTGAGTCAAGAGTACATTAATGGCGTGGTTGCTTTTAGAAGAGCCGCCGAGCAGGATATGTTGAAGAAGGGGATAAATTTTATGTACTGTTCATGCATTGATTGCGGTAATCTGAAGATGTTTAACAACTCGACTCAAATCAAAGCACACTTGATTCGGATGGGTTTCAAAAAAGGGTATACATGTTGGGCCAGTCACGGTGAAGAGCAGATTATACCGGAAGTTAATAATGACGACATTACCGAGGAAGTCAACGATGTGCCGGATGTGGACTATGCTTTTGATGAGGATAGGTCGCACGATGACAATTTGGATCAGATGCTACGCGATGCAGAAGAGAACTACAGTGAGAGAGAGTTTTGTAAATTTGAGGGCTTAATGGAGGACTCAGTAAGACCTTTGTTCCCTGGCTGCAAGCCAGAATACACAAGGTTCTCAACCGTGATTGAACTGCTTAAATTGAAGGCAAGCAATGGTTGGTGCAATAAGAGTTTCACGGTGTTGTTAGGTCTCCTAGCGGACATCCTTCCGGAGGAAAACGTGTTGGCCAGCACCACCTACCAAGCAAAGAAGGTTCTTTGTCCATTGGGAATGGAAGTAGAAAGAATACATGCATGTCTAAACAATTGTATCCTCTACCGTAAAGAGTATGCAGACATGCATGTATGTCCCGTGTGCAAAGCATCCCGATACAAGCGTCAGAATACTGCTAAGGTGAAGCAAGGACCTCCTGCTAAGATGTTGTGGTATCTGCCTGTGATCCCACGTTTGAAGCATTTATTTGCGAACCCAAAGGAGGCAAGATTGCTGCGTTGGCACTCAGAGGAGCGTAAGAGAGATGGAAAGCTAAGACACCCTGCTGATTCGCAGTGGAGAAACTTCGATCGGAGCTTCGAAGAGTTCGGTGCGGAACTGAGGAACATAAGGTTAGGGTTGAGTACGGATGGAATGAATCCTTTCGGTAACATGAGCAGCCGACATAGCACCTGGCCCGTGAATCTATGTATGTACAACCTTCCTTTGTGGCTGTGTATGAAGCGGAAGTACATTTTGATGTCACTACTTATCTAAGGGCCGAAGCAACCTAGAAATGATATTGATGTGTACCTAGCACCATTGCTGGAAGATCTTGTGACACTGTGGAACGAAGGGGTACAGGTATGGGATGCGTACAAACGAGAGAACTTCACTTTACGCGCCATGTTGTTCTGTACCATCAATGATTTTCCTACCCTTGGTAACTTGTCGGGCTTCAGTACAAAAGGAGCCAAAGCTTGTCCGCACTGCTTAGATGCTACGGACAGTGTATGACTGAACAACTCGTGCAAAACTGTGTATATGCGTCACCGTAGGTTCCTTCACAGGAGTCACCCATACCGCAAGATGAAGAAACAATTCGATGGAAATAAGGAGGACGGTTCAGCTCCAAAGACTTTTAGAGGGAAAGAGGTCTATGATATGGTTAAGGATATCGATAATGTGCTTGGGAAGGGACGTAAATTAAGAACCCGTCAGAAGAATATCTGGAAGAAGCGGTCAATTTTTTGGGACTTACCTTGTTGGGAGCACTTAGAAGTTCGCCACTGCATCGACGTCATGCTCGTAGAGAAGAATGTATGTGATAGCTTGATTGGTCTCTTACTGAACATTAGTGGCAAAACAAAGGATGGTGTAAACGCACGGCGTGACTTGGTTGATATGAACATAAGGACCGAGTTAGCACCGAAAGAGACCGATACAGGATGAACGTACCTTCCCCCAGCTTGCTACACTCTGTCCAAGGCCGAGGATAATGAACTGTGCCAGAGCTTGCATGGTGTGAAAGTCCCGTCTGGTTACTCCGCTAACATTAAGAAACTTGTTTCTATGCAAGATTTGAAATTAATTGGTATAAAGTCTCATAATTGTCATGTGCTGATGACACAAATGCTTCCTGTTGCAATTAGGAGTATCTTGCCGAATAAGGTCCGAGTGGCAATCTTGAGGCTGTGTTATTTCTTCAACTCAATTGCTCAGAAGGTCATCGATCCCCAAGGACTAGATGCTTTGCAGGCCGAGGTGGTGACGACTCTATGTCATCTTGAGATGTATTTCCCTCCGTCATTTTTCGATATCATGGTCCATCTCATTGTTCACCTTGTGAAAGAGATAAAGATATACGGCCTTGTGTTCCTACATCATATGTACCCGTTCGAGAGGTACATGGGAATTCTCAAGTCCTACGTACGGAATCGATCTCGACCGGAGGGCAGCATCATCGAAGGTTATGCAACCGAAGAGGTCATTGAGTTCTGCGTCGACTATATGGCTCAGATGGAACCGATAGGTGTGCCTCTATCTCGCCATGAGGGGAGACTGGATGGTATCGGGACCATCGGAAGGAAATCAATCACTCCCGATCTGGATACGTATGCTCAAGCCCATTTCACGGTCTTGCAATACATGACCCAAGTGTCCCCATACATCGACGAGCACAAAGACATGGTACGCCAACAGAATCCAGACCAGTCGGAGGTATGGATCACGAGAGAGCACAACCGTCGGTTCAACGAATGGTTAAAGGTGCGAATCACTATGGTTGGCACAAGGGCCACAATTTACAATTGTCACATGGCAAGGATACGACATAAATAGGTACACATTTTATACGGCAGCTCAGGATAGGAAGAGCACAGTCGAACAATGATGTCCATAGATGCATTCAAGACTGGAGTAAATTTGAGGAGCTCCTACTATGGGCAAATAGAGGAGATATGAGAGCTCGACTACGTGCTTTTCAAGATCCCCCTATTTCGGTGTAGTTGGGTCTATCTCCCACAGGTGAAGGTCGACAAGTACGGCATCACTACCGTGGACCTCGAATGTGTCGGCTACAAAGACGAACCACTTGTACTGGCTAACAAAGTTGTTCAAGTCTTCTATGTAACCGACCCCGTAAATAAGATGCGCAACGTAGTTCTTCATGGAGAAAGGAGGATTGTCGGAGTTGAGAATGTAGTGGACGAGGAAGAATACAATCAATTTGACGAGTTGCCTCCTTTCAGAAATGGCATCAGGCTCGAGGAAGAACCTAGTGAGGAAGCTAGCTATATGCACGTTGATCATCATGAAGGGCTATATTTTAATTAAGAATTTACTCCATTGTAATTAATTTATTCCATAACATCATGTGTTATGGACTTGTAATCTCTCATATATTTTGATGTCAATGTGAACTTGTCATGTGTTAATGTGTTATGGACTTGTCATCTTTGATATTGATGTCAATGTGGATGTTCATTGCAATTTTGGAGTATCAAAATTGGTTTCACTTGATTTGGAGTTGAGTTGAATTAGATATGAATTTTTTAAGTCAAATGTGTCATCATACTTGTCACCAGGTTCATATGACAATCACTTGTCACCAGGTTTTGTCAGGATATCACAGATTGTCACCAGGTTTTCAGGCTATCAAGACAGTTCTATTATGGAACCGTCTGTGATAAGGAATCACATACGGTTCTTAATAAGAACCGTCATTAAGAACCGTCTGTGATTCCTTATAACAGACGGTTCTATAATAGAACCGTCTGTGATGGCCTTTTTATAAGGAGGGAACTGCTAGGGTTTTTGCTCTTGCTCGTCACTTCCACTACTCCTGCGCCCCTTAAGCTCTCGCGTGCTCGTTCGCCTCCTCTAGAGCTCACCGCCTCCCTGCTCCGACTCTGGCCCGATGACCGGCCGCCTCCCTGCTCTGACTCTAGCTCGACGAGTGGCTGCCTCCCTTCTCCGATGCGCGGCCTCCTTCGACTCCAGCCCGACGATCGGCCACCTCCCTGCTCTGACTCCAGCCCGATGAGTGGCCACCTCCCTCCTCTGACTCTAGCCCGACGAGCGGCCGCCTCCATCCTCCGACACAACCCATCGCCTCCTCTTCCACTACACATCGCCGTCCTCCTCTTCGGCCTATCATCGGCTCCCTTGTCGCGTCGGCTCCAGCGCCTCCTCCGGTACTCCCTCACGCCTCCTCTGGTATACCACTCTACTCGCTCTATCCCGCTCCCTCCCTTGCTCTGTGATGGGTTCTGTTGATGCTCTGTGATGATAGTCGAAATTTGAAATCAAATAGATAATTAGAAACATACTTGAGCTTAATCATATTGCTTTATATGGCCAGTTATAATTAGTAGCCTTTATACTTTCTGTTTTCAGTTATAGCTGAATTAAGATTTCTATTCTCAATTTGTCAATTAGGCTTATTGTTGATATAAATTTGTGAATTATCTTGAAGGCATATGATCGATGTTCATTTCTGAGAATGCTTTATGTCTTTGTTTTTGTGATTTAATTTCACTAAGATAGTTAAATTGTAACATGTTGAGTGAAAGTTTAACTGCTACTATGAGATAACTTGACATATGAGAAAGTTGTAGTTTGAGCTCAAGATCTGTTTTGTAATTATCAAAATTGATTGGTGAAGAGATTTTGTGAGAGATCGAGATTGCAAAGACTATGTCTTATGCAATTAGTCAAGCGAGAGCAATCGAGCAATCTTATTTGCTTAGCTTCGTCTTTGTTTTTAGTTGTTCTCATAATGAATATGTTGAGCATATTCTTCTTTTTAAATGGCATGGAGAAATTTCATATACATGTGGTACATGTTTTGCATTTCAATCAATTTAAATGACTTGAATGATTTACATTTGATTATGTTAATTTGGTCCTCCTCGTGCCTTGTGCGGAATTAATTATGCAATTTCATTCATATACATGTGGTATATGTTTAGCAGTTTAAATGACATGGAGATACTTCATATGTATATGTTAATCTGGGACACTTGCAATCCATTTTATTGCATATGTAACTTATATAGATAGCAAGTAAGCGAGATGGCAGAGGCACCGTCTTCGCCGCCGTCACTGACGCCGCAGATGGCAGAGGCGCCGTCTTCGCCTCCGTCACTGACGCCGTAGATGGTAGAGGCGCCGATGCCGTAGATGATACAGAAGCAAGATGGCAGAGGAAAATAAAAAATGCTTGTGGTCCGACTGGTCATCACGGAGGTCAGTGACTTTAGGGTCCCTCTGAGTCCTAAGAGATCAGCGACGAGATTTCGAACCATCTACGGGATACTTGCAAGGGAACGGGTCCCCATCACCACACCAAGGTGGAAGGATCTGACGAAAGAAGCAAGAGGCGCACTGTGGACAGAACTTTCAAGCAAGTTCACTATCCCAGAAGCAGACATGGCACGCGTGGAACGGACGGCGATGCTCACGATGGATAAATCATGGAGGACCTTCAAGAGCATTCTTGTTATGAAGTACGTGAACACGGGTTAGACACCCTTCGCGAAGTATGGATTCTTGACGCGGGAAGCATGGGATGCCTTTGTGGCTATGAAGACGACGGCCGAATTTAAGGAGCAAAGTGTGGTGCATAAAGCTCTCCAGACATGAAACACTCACCCGCACAGACTCGGCACCGCTGGGTATGCGGGTAAATACAAGGAATGGGCGGTCGAGGAGGAGAACGCAACCGGTCCATTTGCTAACATCACAGACCCGCATTCCCGAAGATGGTTACAAGCGAGGGCAAAAGTCTCGTCTTCGGGCAGCATCTCTTTCACAAACCCAGCAGACCAGGAAGTGTCCCAATGTGTGGTAAATATGTCGAACTACCTAGTTGTTAATAAGTCCATAACTTCATAGTGTCTATAATAACATGATGACCTCTTGCAGCATAAATTGACTGCCCAAACTTCCCAAGGCTCCTTCCAACCAGACAGGGAGAAGGATATACTATCTACGGCCCTAGAAAATAAGGAGCACCCGAGTTGCACGCGAGGCCTTGGGGTTAACATACCTTGGATTCATGGATTCGCAGACGACTACTACACATATAGGAGTAGGAAGAGATCCAAGGCCGAGCACAAGGACCGGTTGGTACAGATGATTACTGCAAAATTTGAAGGAAAGCTAGCAAGCATTGCAGATCAAATGAATCAACTCTGAGCGACCGCATAAGCCGCCCCTGTTAATTTGGGAGAGATCACCGCCGACATCGGAGTAGCATCGCGTCCACGCATAATTCTGAACATGACGACGTCCAATTACCGATAGACGACATCAAGGTAATGTACATCTATGGAATGCACCAAAGATAGACCTATAGGACGCCTTAGCTAATTGCGTATCGTTTTGTAGGGGCCTACGCCCTGCAAGCTCCAAGTGAGAATGGATGGGTCCCTTTCTATTGAGACTACGCGGGGGATGGTGTATCCATAGTAGGAAGGGGTAGTACAGCACGATGCCCAGCTGGTGCAGGGTTATACCAGGGTTGAGGTGGATATGGTACATGATAATTTCATGGCCGTCCCGCTGAAGATTCGCCCGAACGAAGACATCAGAACACTAGGGGATGTTGTGCACACTTTTATCCAATGGCCCAAGAAGGACATCACCCTAGACCCAGTAGTGCCGCGATCTGGACACGACCATTTCTCTCCAACGGGATCCTCGATGACTCCACCTCATGTTTCGCCTCAGAAGGCCACCTCATCGATTCCCGTGGAGAAGACACCGAAGGAACAAGAAAAGTGTGCCACCGTATCGGTTCCTGAGTCGTCTCGCAGGAAGACGCTGCCAATCGTTAAGGTCAAATCGAAATCGATGAACGTTAAGGCGCCTCCCAAGTCTAGGAAGTCTGGGATGTCCGGGAACTACATCATCAGAAAACTGTTGTGCTTCGACACAATATTAATGCGCACTGGTTATACTTGTCAGGCTTTGCATGCCTGGTACATGCAGAAGACCACAAAGAAGGGGTGCGATACTGGAATCACCGTCAGATACAACGATGAGCATTTCTTCAACGGGACGAACCAGTTCGTCGTGGGCTTCAACGACTTATATGACCTATTCAACCTCATTGGCCTCGACGCCTCGCTTCTACGACGTTGGACACTGTAAGTGCGTACAATCAAGTTCTACATTCACGTAATACCGATAAATATCACAACTCATTGCTTGTGTATAGATACATGTGGAAAAAAAGTCTGGGAATGGAAAGAACCGGTGGGTTTCCTCGACCTACACGTGGTATCTTTGCAAACCATCGAAGCAGACCCGTCCTTTGTCGAGAAATACATAGCGGCGGCATTGCTTCATCAGGTAGACAAGAAGTACATAGTGGTGCCCTACAACGAGGGGTAAGTGTCACTACTTGCTATACAAATTTTATTTATACTTTATACGCAGCACGAACTTAGGTTTAATGACTATAGCGACATACATGAGTAGGTACCACTAGATCCTTTCAGTCATTATACCAAAAAGGAACCATGTGATATACCTTGATTCCCTAATCCGCAACAACCATAAATTCAGCATTCTGAAAGGAATACTCGAGAGGTATACTCATTTCCTCCATACATAACTCTATTGTAGTATTCATTCGTTTGAAATGGCTGAGGATAAATTTTTGGAATCATGTAGTTCGTTCATCGCCTATGTTGCCAATGAAGGAATATACAATGGAAAGAGCGCCGAACTAACACATAGGATGAAATTTTCGGTACGCGCTACAACACGATAATCCTATATCATACTTCATATTAACGCGTCTCGAACTGACTATACCTATATATGTAATTCTATTTTTGCAATGCCACCAGCAAAAAAATGAGTTATGTGCAATCTACATTTGCTATCATATGCAGCAAATCATTAGAGCTAGGAAGAAGGATCCTGAGGTTTGTCAATCTCGAAATAATTATTTCCTAATTATAAATTTAAATATATATGCTTACCACTTTACTCTTGCTAGCGACAGGACTTGTTGATACATTTGGATGGACTCGTTGCGGATGAGATCATGGACATTCGAGGGAAGCTCTGCGCCTTTATCATGTCAGATATCATTAAGGACAACAGAGATTTTTACTCCGTCGCCGACCCAGAGCATCACTTCGCCGACACCTCTCAACCACCTGCAAACAATTGACTCAATTGTAATCCAATTGTAACTATAGCGACAATACTTGAACAAATACGATCTTTTGTAATTTATTTTGAGTAATGATCATTTTGAGTTTGTCAACAATTGATTATCTGTGATGTATCTGTTTTTGTGCATGCTTGTTTTCAGAGAGCATGGCTAGCAATTCCTGAGGCTAGCCAAAAAACAGCAAAAATGTAGTTAGGATAATGAACTATCATAGACGGTTTTTTGTTGAAACCATCTGTGAAGGCTAGTATCACAGACGGTTTCCATTACAAACCATCTGTGATATGTAGAATATCATAGACGGTTCTATTTAAGAACCGTCTATGATACGTAGAAATATTACAGACGGTTTGTAAAGTAAACCGTCTGTGATATTTCTACGTATCACAGAGGGTTTTTAAATAGAACCGTCTGTGATATTCTACATATCACAGACGGTTATTAATGGAAACCGTATGTGATACTAGCCTTCACAGACGGTTTTAACAAAAAAACCATCTGTGATAGTGAGTATCACAGATGGTTTTGAACCGTCTGTGATAACTGCTTGTTATCACAGACGAACAAATATAGACGGTTCAGAAACCGTCTGTGATGATGGTTCCGAACCATTTGTGATGAGGTGTTCCCTAGTAGTGTTATATGATCTGTATGTCAAACATTTCCCTCAGTTGGTTCGTAGATATGCTTATCTAGCCTATGGTATAGTACAACATTAAAAAATATCATCCACATTAAACCGACAAATTAATAAAGAATGCACCAAATCCAACACGCGCTTTCCTTTTATGCCTGATTTTCTATGTATTATCACATGTATTAAGCATGAGTGCATATGCACCCCCGTCACCGCAGCCGGTGATGGTGTACTACTAGCCGCCACCACGACCAGTGATGGTGTACTACCACCTGCCGCCGCATCATCAAATAATGTTTCACATGCATCGTCCATCGACTCACTAAGCCACCGAGGGCAGCGAAGGGTGGCGATGGCAACGGTTGACACCCAAGTATGAAGTTGCGTATGCTATGCTGCGTCATGATTTCATGTGAAAAAAATTGTGAAAATTTGTTTTGGTACACGTCATAATACATTTGAAGCTACGAGTGCAAGGCAAAAAAAAATAAAAAATAAAAAAAGTGCTCTCGGTTAAATTTTTGTAATGTATTAAATAATGTTAAATAGTGTCAGGCATGGTGCACTTGCACCCGTCATGGAGGCCGGTGATAGTGTACTGTTGCTGCCTCGTGTGGCGAATCATTGCTCCCTCATGGAGATTGTGCTGTGCTGCACCGTGGTTTCATGTGAAAAATTTTGTAAAATTTATTTTCTGGTACATGTGATAATACACTTGAAGCTATGAGTGCGAGGTAAAAAAACAAGAAGAAAAAAAATACTTGTTTAAAGTGCTAAATAGTGTTTTAAATTGTATCAATATTGCCAAAAAAATTATTATTAAATCTGTTTTTAACTTCACCGTGCCAATCCCTTTGTCGTGCCACCATCCCCCTGTCGGGCCCTTGGAGCCGGACTCGGCCTAGTGCACGTGGCGCGGGATGAGGGGGGGGGGGGCGTTCCCTAGGCATGATGGAGGTTGAGTCCAACCCCTTGTGGATCAGACTAGGCTACGTGTCAGTTGTCGGTAGCTCGGTGGTGTCATTTTTAGTATTGACGTCGAGAGAGGGGACCAAAATTAGTGTTACAGTCAGCAATAGTGCTATATCATCCAAAAACTCAGGTAGGCAGTCAACCGAGGAGGCAACGGGTACGCATGGGCGCTACCCATAGGACATTATGCCGATTCTTTATGCTTCGAGATCTTTGCTGGTAGAAGGTAGAGAGAGATGTATAACTCATATATTTGGTTTTTTGGTGTATCGTATTTTTCTATGTGGGCCTAAGCTTTGATTTTTTGCTATGTGGACCTGGGGAAGGAACTCATTTGAATCGGGAGGGAGAGGGACACATGCATCGATTTTTTTTAAATAATATTAATTTAAAAGATAATTATAAAAATAAATAGTCAAAAAAAATTACAAAACTAGACGCCTGTCGCCAATTAGAATGGCGACAAACTCCTGTCGGCATTCCAATTGGAAACAGGGGGCTCAACAGTACCTAGATGTAATACCTCATTCAATCTTTAGAACTATATTTGAATTTGAACCGTTTTATTAGGAATTAAAAAGGGATTCCAGAATTTCTCTTGAAGGGGGATTAAATTTTGGGCTAAAGGCCTACCCATTAGGGACAGCTAAAACCCTAGGTGCTACAGTACCACCCCCTCCTGCTACAGTACCACGCTGCCGCTAAAGTACCACCACCTTTGTTGCTGCTGTCTAAGAAGAAGGAGGGAGAGAGAAGAACTCTTTGGGTGCCGCCGGCCAAGGAGAAAAGAAGAGGGAGAGAGGAGAAGAAGAGAAGAGGAGCGCCTCGCGGGGGAAATCAACGGGCACACGTGTCTTCAAGGGTAACGAACGATTCCTTGCTGGTTGGATCGAATTAGATTCGTAAATTGCCATGATTAGGGGATCGTTGTTCTGCTGCGATTAATTTCAGAAATCTGTTCAATGGTTGGGCGTCAGTTTTCGTATAGTTAAGTTCCGAATTTGAAGATAGCGTCTCCTATAGATTTGTGGGGTTTGTCTTCAGCTTTCCATAGGTGCAAAGATCACCCAATTATGAGTTGTGGTCTAGAAGTTACGTTGATTTATTTACTGCTGTCCAGAATTCTGACGAATATTAGCAGTAGTTTTGTTTATAAAATAAGATTGTGTTAATAGCTGATTCAGGGAGTTCACCCAACACGATTGTCATAGGAAATTTTTTAAGCTTTCCATATTGTTAAAAATCATGAAATTTGGTTCATCCATTTGAAAGTTATGAAATTTCTTATACTGTTGTATGGGTTGTCTGTCAGATTATAGTTCTAGATGTTCATATGATTATTAGACTTAGAGGTTGGCTGAATTGGAGATTCTCGCCGACTAGGTTATTGTAGAGGATTTCACTGCCTTTCCAGAGCATCTGAGTTTGCTCTTTTACGAGTTTCAGAGCAAAAGGTATGTAACTTTTAATACTGCTGTCCAGTGTAGCTTCCTATTAGATTGTTGTTTAGCTTGAGTAGAGCAAGTAGTTAACTTTGGGTAGTGGGAAGATGAGATAGAAGCGTTGTGAGTAACGTCTTGATATCACGTTGTTCTTATTCGAGTAATTTAATGGTGTAGAAGGAGAGGCTTCGAGATTAGTATCATCATCCTTGCCTCCTAGCGCATCGCAACGCGAAAGGCAAGTACATTTTGGATTGAATTGATGGTTAAATGTTTGTAATGCTTGATGTTCTTGCTATGATTAACTTCTATGGTTTATGAGTAGTTTCCAATGATTTATGTTTCTTTCTACATATGTTAAACCATGCTTCTTGAGATTATGCCTTTCATATTCATATGCATTCATTCGTTCAAGTTTCACCCACGAGAGTGGAAAGTAAAGACCCATCATTTCAGTATGGGTACGCAAGACCCACCATTCCAATGTGGGCAAATTGGATCCCCGTTATGAAACATTCTTCATCCGGGCCTTGGATCCCCGCATTTTGGATAATGCGGGCCTGAGTGAACTCCCATCATACGGGCCTTGGATCCTCGTATTTTGGATAATGTGGGCCTGACTGAACACCGACGGGTGTTCACTGGCTATACCGGTATAACCAAAAGTGAAGAGCATACATACCATTCTTGCATAAGTTTTCTACCATTCTGTTTCATATTTAGACATTATGAATGTTATGTTCTCTATTCAGTATTTCTTTCATATTATTCTGTTGTACTTGCTGAGTCGTGGACTCATTCTTACCATTATTTGTGTGTTTTAGGTCAACACTGATGACGGCATGCTTCAGAGGGATTAGTCACGGATCACTTCATTCACTTCACATTTCATTATTAATAATTAAGAGACTTGTTATTATCTTTCATTTGATAATAAGGGATTGTAAAAATGGAGTTCTGATGGTTGAGGTTATTATTCATTATGACTTGGTTGAACTAGTGAATGCTTAATAGTCATCATATAGATTATTGATAGTTTTAACTTGGATGGTTTATCAAGAATGGATATTTAGAATTTTAATATGTTGTTGAAATCCAGTTCAATTCTTATAGTTGTTCCCTTGTGAGATGATCTTTACCTATTTTTAGCTGATAGAATGTTGAAGTTAAATTGTTTTGTTGCTTTATGTTAGACTTTAGGTAATATCTTGGCTTCCGCATAGCCAGAGTGTTACAGTTGGTATCAGAGCGGGCATTAGGTCCATGGTAATTGAAAAAAAATTAAATTGACACACTGTGCATAGTAGGTGGGATTTGGGTAATTCATTGCATCCGCGTTTCTAATAGTATGTTTTATCATGTTGAACTGTTATTGAATTGATTCTGTACTATTGTTAATTTATGATATGATATGAACTTCTATATCTATGAATTTATTCTATAATTGTTATGAGATGATCTTATATACTTATAATATGATTATATGATTATTATGGGTGATGGTCGCGGATGTCGAGGGGTAGAGATTGGTTGTGATCATGGGCATGGCCAAGTTGTACCACTGTTTGTGGTATAGGCTTAGTGATGGTTTTTCTTGAGTAATTCAGTTACCGAGGTTGGAGATGAGTTCTTTGATGAAGTTGTTGTCTTCCTTGAGCTTGTATTTGGTCTTTTGGTTTTAGTTTCTTGCAGTTGATGAACTTCCTTTGAATGGTGGTTATAATGAAGTGGACAAGTTTCAATTGGTCTCTGTTTGTTCTTTGAAACAAATATTGTTCTTCTGACTATTGAGATACTTTTGCTACTTGTGAACATTGTTAATTTGCAAGATTGATCTTTTCACGAAAGTTCTGTTTTATTCTCTGTTGAAAAACATAACTCATTTATTCGCTTGGTATTTGGGTAGTGGAAGATTTCTTTTGCAAATTGTTTATTATGTGGGAGCTTTGACCTTGCGTATTTCTTTTGGATTAAGTTGAGAGTTGAAGTTTAATGCCTCTCTTTTAAGAAAGAGAATATTAAAACCCTTTAGTGATGTGTTGTCATACTTAACTAAGAGGTTTTAATTAAAAGAATTAATTGGTATGTATGAGTTATTAGGTTGAGTTATTAGCATGGTGCAAACCAATGATTCGTAGCTAATATCTTTAGAAGTGAAGTTGATTAATTTCAAATTGTCCTGTAGTAGATTCTTGAACAATTTTGAATAAGGATTTGTCTATACATATTTGGAACTCATGGAGTTATTAGGGAGTGTGAAACAATAATGAATTTGTTTGATCATTTCAAATGTTTAAGTTTCTAAACTCGTTGGATAAAATTGGATTATTTGGTCTTAGGTAATTAATCTAACCATTCGAGATGGTTAATTACGGAGGTGTTGGGTTACTGCTTTGGTAAATATTAATCTTGAATCTGTCTTCTATTTAGATACTTGATGAATTTGTTCAAATGCTAGATTCACCTATTTTTGCCATGCTAAATTGTTGGTATATGTATGAAGAAATGGATAAAAGTTGTTGTATTAACTTACGAAACCTTGTTATATAAATATTCTATTGTTGAAGTTTAAAGATATTTCGTTCTAATTTCTGAACAAAAGGTAGAACATTGAATCTATACTCATATCTGTTTGTGTTTGCACACAGAGGTAGGACCATGAATGTTTCTATGACTAGATAATCATCAATTGTTAGTAGTAATGACTAGAGTGCTATTAGTATGTGTTATATTGGCGTTGAGCGTCAGTAAGGGTTAAATGGGCGAAATCTAATAAGTGATTTAAACTGGTGTGTTTTATGAGATTGTCTTGTACTAGTATGAGCTTGTTAAAAGAGGTTTGTTTCAACATTGTGGCTTGCGCACTAGATTTCTTTTCTAGAATAAGTTGTTATTACAATCTTATATGATAATGGAAATTTTATGACACGATTTGTTCTGTTTCTTTTAGAAGGTTTATTGATGTGATAGTAAGGTATATTGAATTTTCCCAAGAATGTATGTTATTAATGTTAATAAAATGGTCAGTAATGTGAGGGTGATATTGATTCTTTTATAGAGAAAGAAATTTGATCGCCTTTCGTGATATCTCTTAAATGAAAGTATTTCAAATTTTGCATTCACGATCTTTTGGGATTCAAGATTTATGCGGTAATTGAAATTTGTCGAGTAAAGTGATGTGTTGCAAAGTTCTATTGGTTCTTAGGTGATTCAAGTGATTTGATCTTGAAGGCTCGTTTGTTTGAGTTGGCAAGAAAGGTTGTAATCCAAAATATAAAAAAATTTGTTTTATTTTAAATGAGGGAGTGTACCAAAAGTATTTGTGGTGGGGGTCAAGTTTTGTAACTTGTAGCTTTTTGGAGCATACTTAACATTTCTGTTTTTGCCGTATAGAAATGCCCGAAGTTTCAATAGCAACGCTTGTTCCTATCGGTTAAAGTTTGATATTCTCTTCTTGTGAGGCTTGTGCCCTCAATTATAGTTTTCCCTTATGTTTTCCGAGTTCATTGCCTAATTGACTTTTCCCTTGGTCTTGTGTTCACTACGAGTGGCACATGTTTTCCTAGTTGATGAAAATTGTTTTCATTCGCTTTTTCTTTTGAGAAAAAAATCAACCTATTCGTTTTACAGGAGTCTTTCGAAGTGTTTATTAATTGTTGTTGTGAGACCTTGGGTTGTAAGTTATTTGGGAGCATTAGAGGATGAATTGATTTCATGTATGATTCTTGGAGAGAATCTTAGTTATACAGGGTGTTTGTCTTTGAGACTAAACTAATTGCATTGTTGCAACTAATAGAACCTATAGTGATTTGTAGTCCAAGGTCTTTTGTTCGTTTTGGGTGGAACATTAGAATTATTGAAAGAATAGAAATCTTGATCAGTTTATTAGAGTATCACGACTGGGTAGTTTGAACAGTTGTGAAGGTGAAATAGGACTGTGTAGTGTAATAAGGGAAAGATTAGCAAAGAAGTCTGATCGTTAAAGGAATTAATGAGATGATAGATATTGTTGGATTATCGTTAGATATGGCTTGGTTCAATGAGTAACACTTTTGGAGTTAAATCCTTCAAAGGATAATTTGGTTAATGATATATTTATCTATTGATGTTAATGAACGAATATGGTTAGATTGTGGGAATTTTGTTCATCGAATCTGAGGATTTTCCTAACATTTACACTAGAAGTTCATTCTAGGAGTTTTGGAGGTTAATTTTGGGCTTCTCATTTTTTATGCGGGGACTTTGGTCGCCTAAGGATTTTGTGTAGAGGAAGTAGAATAAGGGTGGATTTCGGATAGTGGGATGATCATTGATAGGCCCTTTTTGATGTAGTACATGAGAATGTGCGATGTGAATTCTGAGTTGTTTGTTATTCAAGGATTGTGGTGATGTGATTGCATGTGAGGTCTATTTTGAGATGCATTGGGAGTCATCTGTCAAAGTAATTCCGTCGGTAAAGGAGTTGGCTACGTTTGCTAGAGTATGTTTCTGTGGAGTCAATAGAACCTCTCTATAAAGGGGTGGTTGATGTATTCGTTTGAGCATGGCGTTGAGGTTGCCAATTTAAGAAAAAATGTGTTAGTGTCGTGCGATGAATCAGAATTCCATAATTTGAGAGAAGTTCTATTCTTAAAAGAGAAATTGAGAAAATTGTGGCCTTGGGTAATGAAATGCTCCCTTCATTCTTGTTTGAGCTGTGTATTTATGACTGATATCGTTGGCAATTTGAGTTGGTGCTGTATTGGCATGTGTGATTCTTTCCAGTTCAGACAGAATAAAAGAAATATTTGATTTGGGCATTCGAATGATTTCTCCTTTGGCTTTTGTGGTGTTCATTCGCAAACTGCCTAATTAGAAGTGGAATGGTTTTCATGATGAATTTTTTATTTTGGATTTGACCCTTTTAATGGGGAGTTGGCATTGCGTGGTTGCGATGAGAATCCTTTATTTTCAGTTGGGATATGTTTGTAAAAGAGTTTGGTTAAAGCAAGTTCTTTTGTGTGTTCTGGGTTAAAGGAGGTGCTCCTTGTTAAGCGGAAGAGTTCGACTGAGAGATGGAACAATAGTTTCGTATGTTATGTGCATGTTGTGTGGTTTGGTACTAATAGGGAAGTAGGCCCAAGGTACACTGGGTTGTTTTCGAAAGTTGTGGGAATTAAGAAGTTAGCGTATCGCTAGGACCGACTCAGGTCCATACGCGAGGTATGCAACGTCTTGTATGTTCTGATGCTGAGTGAATAACTGAGAGATCAAGAGCATGCGATCCAGTTAGAGCCATTGATCATTGAACACGGTCTTACCTTCGAATCCCAGCCAGTGCAAATTCTAGAAGAGTCAGAACGAGTTCTAAGGAACAACATATTGAAGTGTGTCAAGGTGCTTTGGTCTCATCAGTCCGAGAGAGAGGCCACTTGGGAGCTGGAGTCTCGCATGCGCGATCAATATCCAGATTCGTTCACGGCGGTTACTTGTATTCCGTTGTTAATTTTTAGTTGTGGTTTTTCTTTCCCGTAGATCATTGCAAGGATTCGGGGTCGAATCCTATTTAAGGGGGGGGGGGGTAGAATGTAATACCCCATTCAACCTTTAGAACTATATTTCAATTTGAACCGTTTTATTTGGAATTAAAAAGGGATTTCAGCTTGAAGGGGGATTAAATTTTGGGCTAAAGGCCCATAGCCTTGGCCCATTAGGGGCGACCAAAACACTACGTGCTACAGTACCACCCCTGCTACAGTACTGTGCCACCGCTACAGTACCACCACCTCCGTTGCTACTGTCCAAGAAGAAGGAGGGAGGGAGAAGAACCCTTCGGGTGCCGCCGGCCAAGGAGAAAAGAAGAGGGAGAGAGGAGAAGAAGAGAAGAGGACCACCTCGTGGGGGAAATCAGCGAGCACACGTGTCTTCAAGGGTAACGAACGATTTCTCTCTGGTTGGATCAAATTAGATTCGTAAATTGCCATGATTAGGGGATCGTTGTTCTGCTGTGATTAATTTTAGAAATCTGTTCAATGCTTGTGCATCAGTTTTCGTATAGTTAAGTTCCAAATTAGAGGATAGCGTATCCTATAGATTTGTGGGGTTTGTCTTCAGCTTTCCATAGGTGCAAAGATCACCCAATTCGGAGTTGTGGTCTAGAAGTTACGTTGATTTCTTTACTGCTGTCCAGAATTCTGACGAATATTAGCAGTAGTTTTGTTTATTAAAATAAGATTGTGTTAATAGCTGATTCAGGGAGTTCACCCAACACAATTGTCATAGGACATTTCTTAAGCTTTCCATATTGTTAAAAATCATGAAATTTGGTTCATCCATTTGAAAGTTATGAAATTTCTTATACTGCTGTATGGGTTGTCTGTCAGATTATAGTTCTAGATGTTCATATGATTATTAGACTTAGAGGTTGGCTGAGTTGGAGATTCTCGCCGACTAGGTTATTGTAGAGGATTTCACTGCCTTTCTAGAGAATCTGAGTTTGCTCTTTTACGAGTTTCAGAGCAAAAGGTATGTAACTTTTAATACTGTTGTCCAGTGTAGCTTCCTATTAGATTGTTGTTTAGCTTGAGTAGAGCAAGTAGTTAACTTTGGGTTGTGGGAAGATGAGATAGAAGTGTTGTGAGTAACGTCTTGATATCACGTTGTTCTTATTCGAGTAATTTAACGGTGTAGAAGGAGAGGCTTCGAGATTAGTATCATCATCCTTGCCTCCTAGCGCATCGCAACGCGAAAGGCAAATACATTTTGGATTGAATTGATGGTTAAATGTTTGTAATGCTTGATGTTCTTGCTATGATTAACTTCTATGGTCTATGAGTAGTTTCCAATGATTTATGTTTCTTTCTACATATGTTAAACCATGCTTCTTTAGATTATGCCTTTCATATTCATATTCATTCATTCATGTTTCACCCACAGGAGTGGGAAGTAAGACCCATCATTCCAGTATGGGCACAATAGACCCACCATTCCAATATGGGTAAATTGGATCCCCGTTATGAAACATTCTTCATACGGACCTTGGATCCTCGTATTTTGGATAATGTGGGCCTGAGTGAATACCGACGGGTGTTCACTAGCTATACCGGTATAAGCAGACGTGAAGTGAAGAGCATGCATACCATTCTTGTATAAGTTTTCTACCATTCTATTTCATATTAAGACATTATGAATGTTATGTTCTTGATTTGGTATTTCTTTCATATTATTCTGTTGTACTTGCTGAGTCGTGGACTCATTCTTGCCATTGTTTGTGTGTTTTAGGTAAACACTGATGACGGCATGCTTGGGAGGGATTAGTCACGGATCACTTCATTCACTTCACATTTCATTAATAATTAAGAGACTTGTTATTATCTTTCATTTGATAATTTTGGATTGTAATAATGGAGTTCTGATGGTTGAGGTTATTCATTATGACTTGGTTGAACTAGTGAATGCTTAATAGTCGTAGTATAGATTCTTGATAGTTTTAAATTGAATGGTTTATCAAGAATGGATATTTAGAATTTTAATATGTTGCTGAAATCCAGTTCAATTCTTATACTCGTTCCCTTGTGAGATGATCTTTACATGTTTTTAGCTGATAGAATGTTGAAATTAAATCGTTTTGTTTCTTTATTTTAGACTTTAAGTAATATCTTGACTTCTGCATAGCCAGGGTGTTACACCAGAGCTCCCTGTCGCCAATTCAAATGTCGACAGGGATCCTTAAATTTTTGATTTTAAAATTTAAAAAACTGCCATTTCAAATAGACATAAGGATCTCTTAGGTCGTTGTCTCCATTCCAAATGGCGACACAATCTTACCTATAAAAGACTTTTGAAACCCTAAAATTCGAGTAAAACTCACTTTTATTCACAAAAAGAGAGACGGAAGGGAAGGGAAAGGAGTAGAGGGGAGGAGAGAAGCTAGCGTAGCGCTGCCCGTTCGGTCACCCACCTTTAAGGTAATTTTTTTTAACCGAACGGATTACATAGTTTTAGATGTATGATTACGTAGTGCAATATGTTGTACATAATCCTTTTCGGTGAGTAGTTTAGTTTTAGATATGTGGTTAATCGTGGAAATTTTGTTTACAGTGCAGTGCGTCAAATATGTCGGACATCACCAATTTCAAACTTTACTATGGTTAGAGGACTATTGTTGAGGGGATTGATTTGCGTTATTTGCAGTCGGTGACCGTGCTCCTACCAAGACCAGTGCAATGTATATGGGGCACTGCGATGCGGTGGTTGTTCCACACATTTGATTTGGACCATGCTGTGCTTGCCCCCCGACCAACACAACACACATATTAGGAGTTAGTTCAGCTCAAGAGAACAAGGTCATGGTAGTCATATGTACGCATGGCGAGGGAGGAAGGGTGGGATTTGGTCCTTCTTGCCTAGGCATATGCCAAGCCCTCTCCTACATCCGCGGCTGAACAAGCAGAGGGTAGTGATGCCGAAGAAGAAGTCGGGGACTCCAGCCATAGCGCGGCGCACACAATGGCCGAAGGTGGTCCCGGATTTCGTGATGCTATTGATAAAGACCCTATGAAAGGAGCTCCTTCAATCAGGCAAGCTAGTGGGCTTACTAACGAGGGTGAGGAGCTGAAAGCCATAGTGCAAAGGATGGATCTTAAAGACCGGAACTATATGGCATTGTCAAAAGATGAAGAATCCGATGACCAGAATAATGTGGACTAGCAGGCAGTTCCGTCCGGATGGAACACATATCAGTTCGACAACCTTGTCGTTAACGAAGACTCCCGTGTGCCGTGGGAGTATGACCAGAGTGAGGTCAGGCAAGGAGCTATGTACAAATGTAAGAAGGCCATGCAGGCGGCGGTCAAATTCCGAGTCTTGTTGGTGCGGCGTACATTCACAGTCGTGCACGTACCTCTTTAACTATTTCAACAAGGAGGAGGTGATGCAAACATAAAGTGCAGAGATGTATGGTTACACCGTGGTTGGCTATTTCACTGGCCATCCGACCTGGAACTAACTTATCTGAGCCGTGAACATTGATAGGCTAGAGGGAAAGGTTGGCCGGTGAGAGGTACGACGCATCAAGAGGAATAGGGATGAAGCAAAAGCCGGGCGTCATACAAAGAAGTGCTCTATTTGCAGGGAGTCTGGGCACACATTCAAGAAATGCCCTACGAGAAATCCTCAGGACGAAGGAGAAATCGACACTCCAAACGTCGCCGTGGGGACCTCATCCGACCACCCGACTCAAGGCAGTCCACATGGGGGACGCTGAGGTCACGGCCATGGAAAAGGTTCGTCCAGTTGAAATATGTGGTGCCCAATGCTTTGTAATATCACTTTGATTTGTAAAAGAACTATGTGTTATGACGTTGTGCTGAATGTTATGTAAAACCAGTATGATTTGTCCACAAAGTACGTGACAACGTTGCGCTGAATGTTATATCATTGTGATTTATTGACAAAATATGTTATAACGTTGTGCTGAATGTTATGTAATGTCATTGTGATTTGTCGACAAAAAATGTGCTCGAAAATAGTTAGTAGAAATTTTGAATTATTGACAAAAGATGTTATGACGTTATGCTGAATGTTATATAATATCATTGTGATTTGTTGACAAAATATCTGCTCGAAAATACTCAGTACAAAAGGAGTGGCGAGGAATAAAAAAAATGACGATTTTCCAAATTTTAAAAGAAAAAAGGATGCGACAGGTCCCTATCGCTAATTGTACTAAAGATATGGTGCTCTTGGTACTGTTGAGCCCCCTATCGCTAGTTGCCAGGCCCCTGTCGCCAATTAGAATGGCGACCGGAGCCAATCGCCATTCTGGCGACAGACGCCTAGTTTTGTAAAAAAAAATCGACTATTTATTTTTGTAATTATCTTCTAAATTAATATTATTTTAAAAAAATTACACATGCATCTATTCAAAATTTTAAAATGGACGGCAGTGGATTGTTTGGGAGTGAACCCTTTCTTAAGGTGATAATTAGATCATCTCAATGTTAAGTTGAGATTAAGCTAATGAAGATGATGCTTTCGAAATGTCCTCACCCCTCTCCAATTGTGCGGGGAACGCCACCAAAGTGTCCTCGTGTAACACCCTGACCATAATACGCTCAATGCCCATCTCACTATAGGGTAGATTCACGTATATATAGTACTATACTTACACTTTCATCTTTAGTTCGTATAAAATGGTTAGCCTAAAGATGCTAAATTTGGATCCAACAAGTATTATATACTACAACTCATTTTAGACAAATAATATGGAATTAATCCCATCACACAAGTCCACGTGGGTTACATGGCCACACCACCTCACCTCCAGATGTGCCGAAAAAAATTATACATTTTTTTTGGGACTTTCAAGAAGCAGCAACAAGGAAAAGCAAGAACAGTGCAACAGAACCCGAACACTCTCGGAGCAGATTTTGGGGCAAAAATCGGTGTAGAACTTGGCACATCATGGTTACGCCGAACCGCCGTTTTGGGGCACAAGCTGGGAAGGAAAAAATATATAAAAAAATTCCAAATCACTGGAGCAAAAGAACACCCGAACACTCTGGCAGCAGATTTGAGATGGTGTGCTTCGGAAAAAAAGACACTCCCCTTCGTAGAAGCCAAGATGTAACCCATAATTACTACCTCTAATTAATACTATAAATTTTCTTAATCAAATCAACAATGAAAGGCAGCTAGACATCGACTAATCATTTCTAATAACAACACGAACATAAAATTTCAGCAAGGAATTAGAATCAAAACCACAGTAATTACATCTCAAGCAAGATCATAAGCATCATGGATAAGATCCAATCAGATAGAGACATCATCTAATATGTAAAACTCTGAAAGAAACTATTGACAGTACCAAAAGACCAATTATTACAATAATTATTTCCAATTGAAACAAGGTAATAGAAATATTATTTAGGTATTGGAGGGTGCAACAACGTGATATGCATATGTGAGCTACTTCCACCCAATGAATGTCATCCTCAGCGGTCACCTAAACAAAAAATGGCAAGGGTGAGTCCAATACTCAGTAAGTACAATTGAATATCATAGGAAACAACGAATCAAAGATAGATCATTCTCAAAAAATTGAATACATAAGAAAATGCTGTGCACTTGATGCAAAACATGAATACGACTTTCACTTCTCTTCTGCATATACCGGTATAGCTAGTGTACCACCCGTCGGTATTCACTCATGCCCGCATTCTCAAAATGCGAGGATCCAAGGTCCGCATGAAGAATATTTCATACGAGGATCTAGTTGCCCATATTGAAAAATATGAGGATCTCATTACCCACTCCTGTGGGTTAAACATGAATGCTTGAAATGAAGGTAAAGAAATGAATGAATTCTCCCATACTTGTAATTTGATATCAACAATAAACCGAAACATATAAAGAACAGAAATACTCATACATCATAAGATTTAACCAAATCATAATCATATAACCAATTTGAACAAACAAACATCTAAGATGACTCAAACTGTACTTCCCTCAACCGTGCGATGGGTGACGACGGGTAGAGGACTCTAACCCCGGTTTCTCACCACCACCTGTCATTCGTAAAATGTACTAAGAATACCATCCAAAAGCACATAACACAGCAATAACGCTAAATAAACATATCTGTCCCTAATCGTAACCCGAAATGATACAATTTTTCCCAAACACCATTGTGTCCAAAACAGGACAGACACCCTAGAAAAATCATAACTCTTGATTTATAGCTCCAAAAATCGTGAACTCGGACTTTATAGAATCTACACACTTATACGCACAATTTCTCAAGTGATCGAAAGTTCAGATTATTTTTTTTAAAACCCTTGTTTTTAACTTCGAAGACAGATCTGTCATCTTCGGTATTTTCGACTTAGAGTTTGCATAACTTTTAATTGGCACAACCAAAAATAGTGATCCAAGACATTCTGGAATACCCAGAGAATTATGTACCATAATAAATTTAATCTAATCTTTCTACTCTGCAACAAACTTTGCTAACTCAACATTTTTCCCCGACTGTTCCCAACAGAAAGACAGAACTGAATCGCATAGTTCAAAATTTCATAACTACTATTATACTTGTCCAAAAAATGTGATCTTGGACTATCTAGAAAGCTTACAAAATTGTATACAAAAGTTAAGTTGGCGAGATCTCCTAATTCTGCATTTAACTAATTGTTAACAAATAGATGAATAACACCGTTAGAAACTGACCGACATTCTGGATAGCAGCATTAAAATAGCTATAACTTTCATTAGACTGATTCAAAAATTGTGTTCTTTAACATTCTGGAAATCCAAGAGAATTTCCTATAAAAGTAATGTGGGTCGATATCCCTGATTCGGCCATTATCCATTTTTAGTCTATCAGTAACTACGACTGCTATAACTTGACAGAGATGCTGAACAGCAGCATTACAAATATCATAACTCAAAAACTACACCTCCAAATAATGTGAATTAAGATCCTACAGAAACCTAATGAAATTTCTCACAATTATCCAGGAGATGATCTACCCTAATTTCGCAGTTATAGTCTTCGCAACTATAGTACAACTATCAACAGGGAAACCCGATCTACTACCCGAAATCAATCGCATAGAAAGGAATTAAACAAAAACAATGAGGAGTTGAGGGTCACCCTTGAAGACACAAAGGAACCCGCTGAAGTCCCCGCGAGGATTTCCTCTCCCCTTCCTTCTCCTTCTTCTCCCCTTTCTCCTTTCTTCGCTTGCTGAAATCCCTTTCTCCTTTTTCCTTTTGGCCAAAGGCAGCAGCAAGGAAGGAGATGCAGGGGCGCATGGGCGAGATGCTACAATACTAGGAGGCGCTACAGTGCCATGGGGCAGTGCTACAGTGTCAGGAGGCTAGGGTTTGGGGTTGCTATCCCTTTGGCCCCCTTTAAGTGGCTGAATCCCCCCTTTGGACCATGGGCCGAAAGTCCACTTCTCCCACCAAATTCCCTAAATTTCCGAATTGGATTGTGATTACTTCCTCTAATTTGTTGATTACTTATTTAATTAAGTGGGATATTACATATAGAGATTGATCTGTCCGTCGCAAAACAAGTTTGAAAACAAGATAGAGAAAAGAATAAAATGGAAACCTTCTTTCTATGTATTCTCCTCTGATTCAACAAAAAAAAGGCAAACCGACCTTCTTTCTCTAGTTTTTTTCTCCAATCATGAGTAGTTCAAAATGTCCCACCTGAGGTGACAGCATTCAAAAGATTTTTTTGTAAAGGTGGGACATTCCTATGTTGAAGAGGAGCTCAGGATGTTCATAAAAGGCAATTACTGTTCCATGAGAAAAGAAAAAAAGATGGTAGACAAAAATTCCAAACTTCATCTGAGGCTCTTCATGGGACATTGTCCTCCCTGATGAAGAAAATTTCCCACCACCAATTTTCTGTGTGTGTTTGTTGGGACCTGAGTGTACATCCAGACCCTTTGTGCATTTGAGCTAGTTCCATGATTAGTAGCTAGCTCACACTGTACAACATTGATGAATATCACACTCATACATGCAAATAAAAAAAGGAATAAGTCGAGTTTACTCCCTCGAACTATCAGAAAAGTCTAGTTTCCCCTGAACTTCAAAACCAGTTATTTAACCCCCTAAATTTGCACAATCCGGACACTAAACACCTCACACCGGTTTGAATGGGTGGTTTTGCTGACGTGGCCGTATTTTGCCAAGTCAGCACGGATGTGTCACACTGAGTGGTAGTGGGGCCATGTAATTGCCACCAAGTGAGTATATGTTCCCTCAAAAACCGAAGAAAAGAGGATAAGGGTTAATATATTCTTCCTCAATAGTTTCTCATCCCCTTCTTCTTCTTCTTCTCGCATGCGCTTTTCTTCCCAATCCCCGGTGCCAATGTCGAGTAGCATGGAGAGCTTGAGGTCTTCTTCTCGCATGCGCTCTTCTTCCCAATCCCCGGTGCCATACATGGAGAACCCCATGGATTACGCTCCTACACGGTTCTACTCGTGCAATGTGAAGGCAGCAAGGTGGGTTTCATGGAGTGATGCGAAACCAGGATGCCGGTATTACACGTGTGAAAGAGCTCGGGTATGCATTATTTTTCCCATTTGAGATGCTTTTTGGTTGGATTGGATCTATCGAGTTTGATTTTGATTGTGTTTTCCGGTTGGATTTGCAAATAGGTTGGGGGTTGTCAATTTTGGACATGGCACGATCCAGAAAATCCCCTATTTGTTAGGCAGTTGCTATTGGATTTGCGCGATACCGTTCGGGGATTGAAGACGGACAATATTGAGTTGAAGATAGGAATCAAATATTCAAGGATAGAGGACAAAGAGTTGAGAGATGCACACAAATCCGAAGTGGCTGCTTTGGAGAGGAGGTTGAAAGAGAAAGATGGTTGTATTGAAGAATTATGCGGTGTTGTGAAGAAGTAGAGATTTTAGTACCTAGTTTTTGCAATTGTGACATCCTTTGTTGTTGTAATTGATGTATGTGTCCTATTTTAAGGACTTGTGAGATATGTTTTCCTTGAATGTAGTGCTTTATGAATCATTCTATGAATCAATGTTGTATGTATGCAGTTCTATCACAATGATGTCAGACATGTTTCCTTGAATGTAATGTTTTATGAATGAATGATGTATGTATGTAGTTCTATCACAATGATGTCAGACATGTTTCCTTGAATGTAATGCTTGATTTTGAGATGTCAATCATGGTTCCCTGATGTTTAAGTATGTAAATTGACAGATCAATGTTTAAGTATGTAAACTGACTGCTCAATAAGCAGACATATGTTCCAGTAAATAGAAATTCCAGTGGAACATGACAGACAGAGTAGCATACAAGTTTTGTTTTCATTTCATCTAGGATGTAAATAGAGTACCATACAAGTTTTGGTCTCATTTCATTCACAGATTACATGTAGTAGAAGTTTTGGTCTCATTTCATTCAGGATCTAAATATAGTACCAAGCAAAATGAGTCAGCCCACATGCTTTATTCAGGATAAGAAGAGCCTCTATCTCTTGTTAGGAGCAGCTTTTTGCAAAACAGTAGAAGATGTGCTCTGCTGGTATTAGGAATCTCAGTCTGCAGCACTCCATGCTCGGCTCCAGTATTTGGCTTGGAGCTTTTGCCGACAACCCTTGCTGGCCCTTGTAGTCATGACAAGTTACAAAAATGTGTAATACTATAATGTGCAATCTCATGGGCATAGTTTACTAGTTTCAGCTACTTACTTTGTATTTTACTAGCTTTTTCCTTCTAGCAGCATTGTTTGTCTTCCTAGCAGTATTTGGATTTAATGGGCAGCTCCTAGTGTTGTGCCCAGTGTTTCTGCAAAGCTTGCATCTGATGACAGTGCCTACCTTAAACATTTTTGTTGGTTTCCTTGGCTCTGAGCCATCTCTCCTCCTTTCTTTCCTTGGTCTTCCAGGCATCTTCACATGATGTGGTGGTGCAGGTTTTGGATTAGGTGAGATGGTCCAGCTTTCCATTCCCTCAACAGGCATAAGACAGTGTTGATATGTCTTCTGGTACTCCTCTATGGAATAGCAGTTGGAAATGAACCCTTCTAGATGCAGACCAGTGTTGTACATAGAAGCAATTGCATGGCAACATGGAAGCCCTACCAGTTGCCAATACCCACAGGAGCAAGTTCTTTTGGCCAAATCAACTGTGTACCTTCTCTTCTCCTTTTCTTTCACTTCATACTGATATGCTCCATTACATATAGCATGGCACCATCCGGATTGTTTGATGCTTATCTTGAGTTTCTTGAAACTGTTAGGACAGATAGTACCTTGCCATGTAGCACACTTGCTTCTATTCACTTGTATCATTTTCATCACCTTCCTCTTGATGCCTTCAAGCATAGTTATGATTGGATGAAACCTTGAGTCAATAATCCAAGCATTGAATGACTCACACATATTGTTGTCAACACTGTCACAGTTGGAGCTAGTACTAAACCATGCTCTGCTCCAGTGAATGGGATCAGTGCTCATCAAGTCCCTTGCACCTTGGGGTGTCATCTGGGCCAACTTAGCTTTGTTGTAGTTGAAAAGAGTCCTACAAGATGCCTTAGCACACCTCCAGAATCTCTTCTAGTACTTCTGATCTTTATGCTTCTTCCTCTAGTTGGCATATATGTGCCGAGCACACATCCTATGCTCTGCCCTAGGGATCAGTGTGGAAACAACATTGAGCAATCCCTGCATAACAAACATTGCAACATGTTATTATGTAGGAATCAATGTAATCACAAAAATATCACTTTAGGACTTACCTTTTGCTGATTTGATATAATAACCCAATCTTTTCCATCGGTGATGCCAAGTTCTTTGCACAGAAGACCCAAAATCCACTCCCAAGAGTCCACAGTTTCTTTCTCAACCATTGCCCATGCAATTGGATACATTTGATTGTTTGCATGCCACCTAATAGCACAAATAAGCTCACCATTGCAAGCACCCTTGACAAAACATCCAGCTATGCCAATCACCTTCCTACAACCAGCTAGAAATCCCTTCTTGCAAGGATCAAAACAAATGTAGAATCTCTTGAATGTTGCCACCTCACCACTATAATCAAGAATTATAGAACAAGTGGTCCCAGGATTGCTCCTCATCAACTCAAGTTGGTAATCAAATACCTAAGAATACTCCCCAGTGGTTGCCTCCAGTAGCCTCTCCATGACTATTGCCTTTGCCCTTTTGCACTTAGATACACTAACATCTGCAAACATCTCCTCTAGAACTGTCTGCTTGAGACTGTTAACTTTCTAGGTTGGGTGTGCTTTCATGAACCTCTCAAACCGGTCAGCAAGCCTCCTTGCAGTCACAGACCCGTTATCCCTTCTTTCTGGACATATGTGCACATCGTTGAATGTAACAACTTGAAACCAATCACTTCTGCTGTTCTTCGAGCCATATATCATCCATGGGCAGTTCCTCCATGAACACTTTGCCCTAATCCTATCCCTCTCATCCTTGAGGAATAAGAGATGTCTATGTGTTGTCTGTTGGGTCACGGGTAGGCTACGAGAGCACAAAACAAAAAATTCTACCGCACATCCAAGGAACCTCCGCTAGTAATAGATCACGAGATTACCACTAGACGCACCGACTCATAGCAGAAGTAGAGTTGATGTAGCGAGTTGATGCAGTAGTGGTTGTACTCGCCGCACGTCTTCTCCTCCTGCTCCTGTGATCATCACGAGTTGCAGATCATCCTAGTGCTGATGCTTCGCAACAACACCTCCAAGGTATCCACACATACGGGACAGGGACACCACGCGTTGTAGTGCTAGCACGTGTGGCGTGGTTGAGGAAGACGTGGCTATTAGGGTTTCGGGAGTTCTTCCAAAAGATCATCGTTCTACCCCATGCCACCACCCCTCTATATATATAGGCATCCATAATGGGTCTCAAACTTGAGGCCCATTAGGAACTTGTGGCCTACAAGAATTTGAATCGATCACTATCCAAATCAAATCATATCCCTTTAAGTGTGCGACCCTATAGGTTCATGTGTAATCGGTTGTGACTCGAAAACTCTTTTCTGACCACGAGTCGTTAGCGGTACCTAGCAGCACATAATGATTCCCAAACACACATAGAATATATCAGACGAATCTTAATGCAATATGATCTACAACCAAGTCCTTATCACTTATGACCAGCTTGTATCTAGTCACGACTAGTCCATATTTAGTCTCGATCAGTTCGTAACTCCTCACGACCAGGTTTCGACCACTTAGTGATCATGTTCGACCAGTCTACGACCAGCTCGTATCTCCATACGACCAGCTCACGACTAGCTTCGACCAGTCTATATCTGGTCAAACTGAACGCCTGCTTGTGTATTCTCCCTTTGCCTCATGACATCTGGTTGAAATTCAGGTGAGATAATTTGTCATCCATGGACTGTTCCATACTTTCTCAATCAAGTGTCGAATAACTTCATGTGATCGACACTTCGACCACTAGTGGCATGGCCATGCACTTTCTTTATCTGACCACAACGACGGACCCAGAGACATCTCTCTTGTTATGTTAGGAGGGGTAAATCCCATATCCGACTAGTCATATTCCTCCGCATGTTTCATAGTATACCCGAAAGCTACCTTTATAACTGCCCAGTTACGGAGTAGCATTTGGCAACCCCTAAGAGTACTATTACACATGTAAGAAAATTATGCTGATCTCAAGTCTAAGGATTATACATCATCATTGCTTGAGACCAACTGATGACACATGAAATCATAATAATCTCAACAGTGTCTCAAGGTGGGTCTTATCCAACACCATGTTCTCTAATATTTGTCCATATATTATTGGTTTGATATCTCCATATCCATGACCTGTGAAACATAGTCATCAACAAATAAATATGCTAGTCTATTCATATGTGTTCTCATATGTTTCCGACCTGAGAACGTTTAAGAATAATTATCGCAGAAATATAGAGTTTCACAATCAAGTCACATAGTTGATAATAAATATTATCGATATTATTCTAGGAACAAGATAACATATTATCCAATGTTATGAACATAATGAAATATAATCATCTCCATGATTCTAGGGCAAATTTCCAACATTTGGCACAGCCCGACAAGGAGGAGTGGTTGGTGATTTCATAGGGTCGGTAGGACAATGCAGTCAGCGTGACGGGTTGAGCGATGGGGAGTAATGGCTGAGTGACAGCCTTCACTAGCCATTCGCGCCTGATCGGATGAACCAAAAATGGGGAAAAAGAATAGCTAGGGGGAATGGCAAAAGAAATGGGATAGGATTTTAGAGTTGCATAAAATCCTGATATTTTTGTTTGGTGTTTCTCCTGCCACGACAGACATAGTTTGTTATTTATTGGACCTTTCTAATTGGGCTCCTTGATCACTTAGAGGATTAGGTGTTAAATCCTACTCCTTCAAGTATGAAGGTTTACATGTAATATTTATAAGAGGAAAGCTTTTAAGTTTGGTTGCTTTGACCATTCATGTTTCTAAGGTTTACATATCTTAGGGTGCTTTGATTCTTGTACCATTTATGCCGGCAAGAAAAGAGATGCAATCCAAATAAGTCTCGCAAATGCAATCAAGGAGAACGACATTAGTTATCACACAAAAAGTTTTAAAAAAACCCTTGTTTTTGTATTTATGAATTTTTGGGCTGTTACAAACCTTACCCACCTTAAAAAGAATCTCGACCCCGAGATTCAGACAAGGTTACTGTTGGTGTAGAAGACTCCCTAATCGACCAGGTCTACATGTCTGTAGGCACCATCAACTAGGGACTGATTGTAGACGAACTTACAATCATGTGGTGGTTGTGGTAAAGCTTACGACCATAGACTGGTCGTAGGAGGGCTTACGACTAGGGGATAGTCGTAAGAGAAAAGCTTACAACTAGGGACTAGTTGCAGAGGAACTTACGACCAGGGGATAGTCGTAAGAGACAAGCCTACAACTAGGGACTGGTCGCAGAGAAACTTACAACCAGGAAATGGTCGTAGAAAAGCTTACGACCCTCTCCCTTAGGGTTAAGGGTATACTTACGAGAAGTGCAAACGTATTGCTATACTTACGAGAAGTGCAAACGTATTGCTATCCATGATAAGGATTACAAATAACTAAATAAAATGAGGATCATTACATCCTCGTTAGTTAGAAAATAACTGGGGATACTCGGTTATTAACAAGTCTTCACACTCCCAGGTAGCTTCTCCTATTGTGTGGTTGCTCCACCTAACTTTACACAGGCGGTATACACAGTTTTGTGTCTGTTTTTCTACTACTTCTAGGATTTCAACTGGATGTTCGGCATATGCCAAATCTTTGCCGAGTTCAATGTCTTCTAATCGAGCTTGCTCTTCAGGCACTCGAAGACATTTCTTGAGTTGCGATACATGGAACACATCGTGTATGTCGGATAACTTCTCGGGTAGCTCTAACTGATAAGCTACTTTTCCCATTATGGTGATGATATGAAAAGGCCCTATATACCTTGGCACTAGTTTCTCTTTGACCTTGAATTTTCTGGTTCCTCTAAGGAAGGAAACCTTTAGGAAGACAAAGTCTCCTTGTAATATCTCGAATATTAATAGAGAGTACAATTAAATTAGAGAGAGAATTAAAGGAATTAAGAGAGGGAAATTCAGATTTTATGAGAGAATTAGACTTTGGGCCTTCGGTCCACAGCTTTTGGGCCCAAGGGGGAGCCGGCCATAGGAAGGAGGCAGCCCCACCAAACCCTAAACGCCAGCTACTATAGCACCACCGCACTGTAGCAACCCCTACTGCTACCCCATGGCCGGCGCCCTTCCCGGGCCAAGCTTCTTCCCCGCTGCTGCCAAGGGATCAAGAGGAAGGAGAAGAAGAGGAAGAAAGGTGGAAAGGGAGAAGGGAGAAGAGAAGAGAGGGGGGGGATCACATGGTGGTTCTTGCATTCTTCAATGGATTCTCCAAGGGTAACCCTCAGTCCCGTTTGATTAGTCATGTAGTCTTGCGTTTTGGCAGTATCGGTATTAGATCGATTCTTGTTAATCTATAGTGCCCGGCTGTTTTAGGGTTGTTAACTGTGAATTCTGGTCTGGCCATATCCTAGAGAATTGTGGGTAGTGCCATTAGCTTTCCGTAGGATCTTGGATCAGGTCATTTGGATGAGCGGATCGTAAGTTATGATTTTTGCATCGTCCCTGTTAAGAGGCTCTGACAGAATTCCGGTAGCTAGTATTAACTGATTATTAGAAATTAGCTAACAAATTATTTAGAGGATCTTACCAACATGAAAGTTGTTGGTTATTTAATAAGGTTTCTATAAAGCTAGAGAACGTAATTTTTGGATGTTTGTATTGAAAGTTACATAAGTTTTAGTCTCGCTGTCCAAAACCTCTGATGGGATTTAGTAGTTTTAGTAATCTATTTGGTAGGGATAGAGGATGACATAATCTGGGAATCTCACCAACTAGTTTAATGTGGGTAATTTAATAATATTTCCATAGAATCAAAGAACACCATATATGGGTAAGTATACAAAAAGTTATGATCTTTAGAAGTAGACTGTTATGTTTGGGACAAATTGATGCCCATGGGAGTTGGTGTTTTGGGTTGCGCTAGGGAGCGTAATTAATCGTATATTTGTTATTAGCAATGTCTTGTTTAGAAATGTCTTCTTAGTGTGATTGTTGAAAATGCTCAGGTGGTGGTTTGATTCCTTGGGTAGCGCCCTCTTCACGTCATCAAGCTTCACACGGTTGAGGCGAGTACAATTAGTGGTAGAAATGTAGAATAATTAAAGTGATTGTTCATGATTGCTTGTTTTATGATTATGTCCTTACACATGAATGTCACTGTTGGTTGTTACACACTTATGTTGGATAAATGAATGGACCCATATGCATTATGTCATTATCTTTGAGGCATTGCATTTACGTTTTCATTATATCGTATTGATGATTGCTGATATGAATTAAGTATGACTGCTTACATGGCCAGGTTGTACCACCACTTGTGGTATGGGGAAGGAGTGTTTACTCCGAGTAACTTCGTTACATTTGGTTATTCTGATTACTCGCTGTTGGTTGATGAATTTTTCTTGGGTTAGTGGTTACAAAGCAGTTGATATGTTTCCATCGGCTTAGATTGTCCCATAAGGCAATTATTGTTTTTCCCAACTGTTGAGTTATTCTTGCGGCTGGTGAACTTGGTTAATTGTCAAGATTGACCTTTGTATTGGAGTTTTGTCCTTCTTATTGGAAAATTTGACCCATTTATTCGCTTGATGTCTTGGATAATGAAAATTTCCTCTTGCAAGTCCTTTAGCATGTGGAAGCTTTGACCCAATGTACCTCTTTTGGGTATTTTGAGTGTTGAAGTTGAATGCTTCTCTTTTATGAAAGAAAATATTAAACCCTTTAGCGATGTTTTGTCGTGTTTAAGTGAGAAGTTATAATAAGAGAAATTAATGGATATATTATGGGTTATCAAGTTGGGTCTGTAGTGTGGTGTATAATCGATCTTAACCAAGATCCTTGGAAGGGAAGTTGATTAATTTGATGGTCTCTTGTAGTAGTTCTTGATGAACTGTGATTAAGAGTATGGCTATACCTAATTGGAGTCGAAGGAGTTGTTAAAAAGTGTGGAATATTGATGAACCAGTTTGACCATTAAAATTGTTTGGTTTGCTAAACTTGTTGGATTATTTGGTCTCAATGGATGAAACTAACTGTGTGGGAAGGGAAAGTTGAAGTGTTGCTAGATTATTGCTTTAGTGGATACTAATCTTGAAATTATCTTTTCTATGGATACTTGGTGAACCTATATTGTTACTACATCTACATATTTCTTACCATGATTAATTGTTGGATTTGCATACAAAAGATTGAAGAGATAGAATACCAGTGGATCTAGAATTTTATGGGAGGAGTTCTGGATAGCTCTTTTATATAAAACGATGGGATGAATTTGGTTGTAGTAATGTTGAGACTGTTGAATGATGGAAGATTTCAATTCTTGAAGTTTTATTGTGATTTTGTACCAAATTATGATTATGAGGTGGAACGGTTGAATATGTGTTTGTAATTGTACATGTGATTTGGAAGGGAAAGTAGGTAGCATCTAGATTTCTTGATGAAGCCAGTTGCTATGGTTGGAGTGCAACTGTTGTGCAGCGATGTTTGGTGTTGAGCATCTATAAGTGTTGAACTGCTTATGCTTACATGATTGTGGAATAGTTGGATGATAGCATGTCTATAATGAAAGGGTTTTGGTGTAACCTTTTAAATTGTATGGTAGATTCCCTCTAAAATAAAGTGGTTGTTGTAGTGATGTTGTAAGATTTTGGTCTACTTTTAATATGAGGATGAGATGATACTAGTAGTATGTAACCATTTGGTGAGCCCTTGGGGGCTTTATAATGAAAGAGTTGACGATAAAGATTCTTATTAAGAGTGTATTATTCTTTATATTAGTAAGATGGTCTGCAAAGGATGGTGACTTGTTGAAGTGGTGATGACTCTTTTAGAAAGAAAGTAATTTGATCGCCTTTCATGATAAAGATTAGGTCAAAATGTCTTGAGTTTTGCGTATGTGATCTTTTGGACCTCATGATTCGGGTAGTAGCTGAAATTTGTTGAGCAAGCGAAGTGTTGGAAAAGTTCTATTTGATTCTGTAGTGATTCATGTGATTTGAACTTAGAGGCTTTTTTATTTGAGTTGGAAAAAAATTTGATGTTACAATGAGATAAACATTATTTCCTTTGTTAAAAGAAAGAGCGTAGTAGAGGTCTTTGAGGTTGGACTCAAGTTTTGTAGCTTGCTGCTTTTTGAAGCGTACTTAACTTTGTTATTGGCCACATAAGGGTTTGTCGAGTTTCAAAAACAATGCTTTATTTTTATTGGCTAAGGTTTGATATTCTCTTCTTGCGGAACATGTGCCCTCAACTGTGGTCTCGTCTTTTATTTTTCGAGATCACTGCTATTTGACTACTTCCCTTGGTCTTGCGTCTACTGCGAGGGGTAACGTTTCATTTGTACTAAAACTGTCTCTATTGGCCTTTTCTTTTGAGAAAGGATTAACTGACTTGTTGTTGAGGAGTCTTGTAGGATGTAGAGTGCAACTGGATAGTGGTGGTCAAGTAGATTATTTTGTGAGACCTTAGGTATCAAGTTGTTGAGATGCATTGAGTGATAAATTGATTCTTTGGAATAATCCTTGAAGAGGATTTGATTTAATACAATGGTTGTCCTTGGAGCTAACTGATTACGATGTTGAAACTAGTAGAAACTATAATAATTTTGTGATCCAAGATTTTTGTTCATTTGATGGAAACATTAGTATTATCGAAAATGTAGGGACCTTGATCGATTTATTAGAGTAGCACGATTGGGTAATTTGCAAGGTTGTGTTCATGTAATTTGATAGCATAGTTTATTGAGAGTTGGATTAGCGAAGTAATCTAATCATTATGGCTATTAATGGGGTAGTAGAGATTGTTGAGTTATTATCAGGAATGACATGGAATCAGTGAGTAACCCTCTGAGAGTTAGAATCTTTCAAAAGATAATTGGGTCGAGAATATGTTTACATGTTGATGTTAATGAATGAGCATATTTTGATTGTGGAAATTTTAGTCATCGAAAATGAGGATTTCCATATCATTTACGCCAGCTGTTAATTGTAGGAGTCTTGGAGGTTCAAATTGGGCTTGTGATTTATGCTAGAACCTTGGTTGCTTCATGATTATGTGTATAAGTAGAAGAACAAAAGTGGATTCCTAATAGTGTTGATCATTGATAGAATCCTTTGGGTATAGTAAATGAGTATATGTGCTGAGAATTTTGAGTTGATTATTCTTAACAGAATGAGGTGATGTGGTTGTGGGTGAACAATCTTTATTGAGGTGTTGGAAACCATTTGTCAAAAAAATAATTCCTTTGGTATATGAGTGGACTAGAGAATCCTTTTGTGGATTAGTAGAGTCCCTCTAGATAAGTGTGGTTGCTCTTTCGGTTTGAGGATCGTTTTGGGGTTGTTGATTAAGAGGAAGGAGTTAGTGTGAGTATTTGGAAACCTATGATTTGGGAGGAGGTTTATTTCTTAAAAGAACATCTGAGGAAAGGATGTTTTCTCGAGTAGAGAAGTGCTCTCTTGATTCTTGTTTGAGCTGGGTTTTCATGACAGAGATCGTGTATAATTTGAGTTGACTTTATGTTGGCAAGGTGGTTCTTTTTGGTTCAGGAAAATAAAGGAAGTGTTTGATTTGGGCATTCGAGTGATTTCTCTTTTGGCTTATGTGGTGTTTAATTGCAAACTGCGTAATTGGAAAGTGTAAGGGTTTTCGTGATGAATCTTCAATTTTGGATTTGACCCTTTTGGTGGAGTGTTGGTATTTTGTTGTTGCGATGAGAATCCTTTATTTTCAGTTGGGTTCTATTTTTTTAAAAAAAGGATTGTTTGAAGCGAGTTCTGTTATGTGTCTCTGGTTAAAGAAGGTGCTCCTGCTTAAGTGAGGAGATCGATTGAGAAATGGAACAAGAGTTCCATGTGTTTTGTGCAAAATGTGTATATTGGTACCAAAGGGAAGGATAGCCCAAGGTACATTGGTTTGTTTCTGGAAGTTGTGGGGATGTTGGAGGTTGGCATATCGCTAGGACCGTCTTGAGCCCAAGCACGGAGTACGTAACATCTTGTATGTTCCAGTGCTGAGTGAGTATCAGGGAGGTCCAAAGTTTGAGACCTCACGGGAGCCGCTGACCTTCGAGTAGCATCCTGTGCGTTTTCTAGAGAGGTCAGAGCGAGTGCTGAGGCACAAGCGGTTGGTATTTTTCAAGGTGCTTTTGTCCCATTAGTCCAAGAGAGAGGCAACTTGGGAGTTGGAGTCTCGCTTGCGCGAGCAAATTCTAGAGTTGTTCACGTCGAGTACATGTTCGTTGTTGGTTATCTCTAGTTGTGGTTGACCTTCGAGTAGAACGACAAGGAGAATTCGAGGTCGAATTCTCTTTAAGTGGGGTAGAATGTAATATCCTGAATATCATTAGTGAGTGTAATTAAATTAGAGAGAGAATTAAAGGAATTAAAAGAGGAAAATTCAGATTTTATGAGAGAATTAGACTTTGGGCTTTCGGTCCACGGCTTTTGGGCCCAAGGGGGAGCCGGCCATAGGAAGGAGGCAGCCCCCCACCAAACCCTAAACACCAGCTACTGTAGCACGAAGCACTTTAGAGCCGCTGACTTTGTAGCACCCCCTTGCTCGCCCCATGGCGGCCCTTCAGCCAAGCTCCTTCCATTCACGCTAAGGGATCAAGAGGAAGGAGAAGAAGAGGAAGAAAGGAGGAAAGGGAGAAGGGAGAAGAGAAGAGAGGGGGGATCATGTCATGGTTCTTGCTCTTCAACGGATTCTCCAAGGGTAACCCTTAGTCCCGTTTGATTAGTCGTGTAGTCGTGCGTTTTGGCAATATCGGTATTAGATCGATTCCTAGCTGTCTCTAGTGCCCGGCTGTTTTAGGTTTGTTAACTGTGAATTCTGGTCTGTCCATCTCCTAGATAATTGTGGGTAGCATCATTAGCTTTCCGTAGGATCTTGGATCACGTCATTTGGATGAGCGGATCATAAGTTATGATTTTTGCATCGTCGCTGTTCAGAGGCTCTAACAGAATTCTGGCAGCTAGTATTAACTGATTATTAGAAATTATCTAATGAATTATTTAGAGGGTCTTACCCACATGAAAGTTGTAGTTTATTTAATAATGTTTCTATAAAGCTAGAGAACATATTTTTTTGTTGTTTGTACTGAAAGTTACGTAAGTTTTAGTCTCGCTGTCCAGAACATCTGACAGAATTTAGTAATTTTAGTAATCTGTTTGGTAGGGATAGAGGATGACATAATCTGGGAATCTCACCAACTAGTTTAATGTGGGTAATTTAATAATATTTTCATAGAATCAAATAACGCCATATTTGGGTAAGTAGATGAAAAGTTATGATTTTTAGAAGTCGACTATTCTGTTTGGGACAGATTGATGCCCATGGGAGTTGGTGTTTTGGGTTGTGCTAGGGAGCGTAGTTAATCGTATAATTGTTATTAGCAATGTCTTGTTCAAAAATGTCTTCTTAGCGTTATTGTTGAAAATGCTTAGGTGGTGGTTTGATTCCGGGGGCAGCGCCCTCTTCGCGTCATCAAGCTTCACACAGTTGAGACAAGTACAATTAGTGGTAGAATAATTAAAGTGATTGATCATGAATGCTTGTTTTATGATTATGTCCTTACTCATGAATGTCACTGTTGGTTGTTACACCCTTATGTTGGATAAATGAATGGACTCATATGCATCATGTCATTATCTTTGAGACTTGGCCATGTTGTGGCCAATTATTGATTTTGAGGTCTCCGTCATGTATTAGACGGGCTTGAGATCCCCACACTTGTGGAGTGTGGGCTTATGGTCCCTGTGCTAGAAGGCACATGCATAGGTATGCATCGACAGATGCATACTCCGTATTACCGGTAAATGCGAAGAGAAAAGAAAAGGTGCATCTATGGCATTTGCATTGCATGATCATGTGAGCTGATTTGATATGAAGAATTGTGATTGATTGATTGTGACAACGTTGTATATTGAATTACTGTATTAATTGTACTTTGCTGAGTCATGGACTCACACTTGCTGTTTGTTTATATTTTTAGGTAGCTCTTACGCAGACATCATGCATGGGAAGGGCTAGTAATAACATATGTTGCACACTACCACGAACCACTCATGAATGATTAATTTTGGACTATGAATTAATAATTGAGCAAACTGCCAAGATGGTTTTTTATTGGTTATGTCTTTATGCATCTATGGCCTTGTAATAGAGTTTATTAGCGTATCATGGAAGTTTTTATGATTATGAATTAAGTTGGATGTTTGAAATATTTGAATATGCTCTTGAATTTTGTTAGAACCTCTTGTATGCTTAACTGTACAAAGGAGGTTCTATCGAAATTTAGTGTAAAGTCTTAGAATTTAATTTGCTACCTTGTTATTTTAGTAGCATTCCAGGCTCATGTTGGGCTGGGGTGTTACACTCCTATTTTGAACTCTAGCTCTCTATGGCAACTGTCGGCATAGCTCTTCAGTCGTGATTGTGCTGCTTGTAGTTGGTCTCGAATGAGACGAACCTTGTCTTCAGCCTTCTTCAAGATGTCTGGTCCAAAGAGATATCCTTCCCCTGCTTCTGACCACAACAGCGGTGTTCGACATTGACTTTCATAAAGGTCTTCGAAGGGTGACATCTTCATACTGGACTGACAGCTATTGTTGTATGCGAATTCACCATATGGCAGGCACTTCTCCCAATCAGTTGCGAACTCTATAGCACAAGCCCCAAGCATGTTTTCTAGGACTTGGTTTACTCTTTCAGTCTGACCATCGGTCTGGGGGTGGTAAGCTGTGTTAAATGCTAGATATGTGCCTAAAGCTTCATGAAGTCTATCCCAGAAATGGGAGATGAATTGTGAACCTCTATTTGAGACTAGGGGTGAAAACAGAGCGGATACGGACGGATAATGGCTCTGCCATATTTGTTTTCATATTTTTTCCAGATCTGGATACAAATACGGATACCCCAGATACGAATACGAATACGAATAATATCGAATACGAATATAGAGCGAATACGAATCGAAACGAATACGGTCGCAGATATTTTTCAGAACATGAAAACCTCTTAAAATGTATGCCAAAAATTAACGAAAACATATAACTAGTTTGTTTGATGCAAATATTCATGAATTGATCATATTTTTAGCAACCACACATAACATTAGCACTAGTAAGTTGTATTAACTAGTTCATCACAAACATAACACTTAGTTTACCATATTTAGCTCATAAGTCATAACTCCCAAAGTCACAAGTCATCATGTATTTACACTTAGTTCATCACATACATAAAACTTAGTTCACACTAACATCGATCATGATGGATGGTTAATCTATACACAAATGACTGAAACATCCCAAAGTATGTTACCAAAAATAAAATTAATAAAGTTATTATTTTATTATATTTTCGAGATTTAAAAGAGTTTTCTTGGTTAAAAGGAAAAAATAAAATAATGTCAATTATTTAATTTCTTAGTTTTTAATGTTGAAAATAAAATTTATTGATTTTTCTAGGATTTTATTGATTTAAAGTGAAAAAGAAAATTGTGATTAATTTCTTGAATTCTCTGGATTTTAAAAGATTTTTCCTATTTTTCTAAATTAAAAATAATTTATGTGCAAAAATAAGAAACAACTTTAAGTTGGAATTAATTTTATTAAGTTTAAAATAATTCAAGAATTTTTGTGATATTTTCTATAATTGTTGAAGCCTATTTGCTATTTTCTAAAAGGCTATTTGATTTGTTGTATATTCTGAAATTCGGAAATCAATTAAAATCACTTTTCTCTTTTGGGCCAAAATCCGGATATCTGACATTCATACTATCCGATAATCAGATCAGATGTCGACGATATATGAGGCTACTCAGATCCGTATCTACCGACAAAAAAAATGTATCCGTTTCGGATCCGAAAATTATCCGAGAAAAATCCGATCCGAGACAATCCGAATATGTTTTCGTCCAGATCGGTCGGAAAATATCCGATCCGTTTTCACCCCTATCTGAGACAATTCACTTGGGCACACCATGCAAGCTGACTATCCAGGACATGTATAATTCTGCTAATTTGTCGCCCTTGTATTTGGTCTTTACTGGAATAAAATGGGATGTCTTAGTCAATCGATCTACTATAACCCAGATAGAATCATACCCCAACCTGGTCTTCGGCAGACTAGTGATGAAGTCCATGCTGATTTCCTTCCATTTCCATTCGAGTACTCATAAGGGCTGCAAAAGACTGGCAGCCTTCTGGTGTTCTGCTTTGATCCGTTGACACACATCACAGTAGGCTACATATACTGCAATGTCCCTTTTCATGTGGGGCCACCAGTAACGTTGCTTTAGATCCTGATACATTTTGGTACCACCCGGATGAATAGAATAAGCTGAGTTGTGGGCCTCCTTGAGGATTAAATCATTCTTATCCTGTTGTTGAGGTACAAAAATACGCTTTCCATACCACAAGATGCCCTGATCATCTTTCGTTATTTTGGAGGCCTTCCCCTGCTCCATCAGCTGTTGGATCCTTTCTGTACTGGTGTTTCTTGATTGCGCAGCTTTGATCTTTTCCTCTAAGGTCGGGTGCACCTCCAAGGTGGAGAGGCTCCCATGTGGAACTATTCCCAGGTTGAACTTCTCAATCTCCTCGAAGAGAGAAGGCTACATTTCTTGAATCACAATGTGGTTGCAGTAAGACTTTCTACTCAATGCATCAACCACCACATTGGCCTTTCCCGGGTGATAATGAAGGTCTATATCATAGTCCTTTATGAGTTCTAACCATCTCCGCTGCCTACGGTTAAGATCTGAATGAGTGAAGATGTACTTGAGGCTCTTGTGGTTTGTGTATATGTTACAATGATTTCCGATGAGGTAATGGCGTCATATTTTCAGTGCATGTACCACTAATGCCAATTCCAAGTCGTGAGTAGGATAATTTTCTTCATATGGCCGAAGCTGTTGGGATGCATATGCTATCACCTTCTTGTCTTGCATTAGCACACTGCCTAGTCCTTGCTGAGAGGCATCACAATATACCTTGAAATCTTTACAGATATCTAGGAGTACTAGGACTGGGGCAGAGGTTAACTGGACTTTTAGTGATTGAAAACTCTTCTCACGCCTTCTGTCCACTCAAACTTCTTTTCTTTCTTTAGTAGTTGAGTGAGGGGTCGGGCATTTTGGAGAATCCCTCAATGAATCTGCGGTAGTATCCTGCCAATCCGACGAAACTCTAGACTTCAGTCACCGTGGTAGGTGGTTGCCACTCAAGGACGGCTTCCACTTTTGCTAGATCCACGGCTACTCCGCTTGCAGATATCACATGACCCAAGAAGCTAACATCTGATAGCTAGCACTCACACTTACTATACTTGGCACACAGCTGATGCTCCCTGAGTGTTTCTAGTACCAATCTTAGTTGTTGTGCATGCTCTTTGGCATCCTTGGAATAGACGAGGATGTCATCAATGAATACCACCACAAATCTATCCAGGTACTCCATGAATACCTTGTTCATCAGATTCATGAAGTAGGCCGGGCCATTGGTTGGTCCAAATGGCATAACCGTGAACTCATAGAGGCCATATCTGGTAGAGAAGGCTGTTTTGGGGACGTCTTCAGGTCTGATTTTTAACTGGTGATACCCTGAACACAAATCTATCTTAGAGAACTTCGTTGCCTCTTTGAGCTGATCGAACAAATCGTCTATCCTAGGCAACAGATATTTATTCTTGATAGTTACTTTCACGGATCGACAATCTACACACATCCACATGCTGCTGTCCTTCTTTTTCATGAACAGTACAAGAGATCCCCATGGTGAAGAGCTCGGTATAATGAACCCTTTCTCTTGTAACTCTCGGATTTGATTTCTCAGCTCCTCTAGTTCATTAATTGGCATCCTATAAGGCCTCTTGGATATAGGTGTTGCCTCAAGCATCAGCTATATGATAAACTATATATCACGATCTGGTGGTTCCCTTGGCAGTTCCTCCAAAAAAAATGTTAGGATATTCTTGGACCATTGGCATTCCCTCTAGAGGGACGCCCAAAGGATAACAGATTGCCCTTTTCCATTGAAAAGGTCTATTCATCTTTGTTTCGACCACTATCCTAGGATATTTGGTAAGTCTCACTATCCTATTGGCGTAGTATATTACCCCTTGATACTTGGCCAACCAATCCATCCCTGGGATAACGTCGAGGGTCTGGGCTTGTAACAGCATCAAGTTTGCTGAAAACACTATTCCCTCAAACTGTATTTCCACCCCAGGGCTTACTAATTTGTCCCATAGTAATCCCCTAGGTCAGCTAAGCTCTAAAGGTTTCTTGAGGATGAAAGTTGGCAACTGCCAAGTATCCACAAATTTACTGGAGATGAAAGAATGCAATGCTCTAGAATACAAAAGAACGCATGCTGGCAAGGAGTTAACTGAGAACGTACCCATCTATACTTCTGGTGCCTCCTGCGCCTCTTCTGCAGTGATATGATTGACCCGGTCATGCCCCTGGAACGATGTTGTTCTAGGTGCTGATGAATTCAGGGGCCTTCCTCTTGCTGTTGTCCCAGGGGTGTGCAGTACTCATGCCGGGGCATTCCCAACATTAAACTTAACGGGAGCGATAGTCTTGCATGGGTAGTAGCGGGCGAAGTGTCCGGGTTCATTACAGTTAAAGCACACTTGGCCGGTAGGCGGAGTGCCAGCCTGCTGTGGTTGACTTGGTCCGGTAGGGGTGGCATATGGGGCACCACTGGGTCAACTTGATGGAGTCGAGGTCCGAGGCAGAGTGGCCAACTAAGAGCCACTACCAGAAGGTGCACCATAGAATGGTTGTGGACTAGCTATTGGCCCCCTTGAGGTACCCATCTTCCACTTGCGACTGGCTTCGAATGTTTTGTGTTCATTTTCAAGGAGCAATGCCTTGTTGACTAAATGCTAGGGGTTAGGGAAATCCTGCACAATCAACTGCACTCGCAGTCCATCACGTAATCCTTCCATGAATCGGTCAACCTTCTCCCCCTCATCAGCTATGTCATTTGGTGCATAGTGAGCCAATTGGTTGAACTGAGTCAGGTACTCAGTCATAGAAGAGTTGCCATGTTTGAGTGTTCTGAACTCGCATCTTTTCATACGCATGACACTTGAGGGAATGTAGTTGCTCATGAAGGCTTCTTTGAACTCAGCCCATCCCACTTCTTAGGGAGCCACTTCTGCTGCAGCCAGTTCTTCAACTTCTACAGCTGCTATCTCAGGTTCTTCTTGACCCTGGCTGCTAAATAGTTGTCCCACCAGTCAGCGGCTGGTTCTGCGAGTTTGTGTGTTGCAAACAGCACATTGTCCTCCTCGCGACATCGAGCCAGGGTCAGCTTCTTCTCAACAGCGCAGTCAGTCTTCAGGTTCCAATGGCTCACTTGCTCTTGAGAAGACTGGAGGCTTCGTGCGCATGAACTCTCCAAGCTTTGACCCATGGCTAGCTGCTCCAGCTTGCTGACTAGCTGCTATTGCTTGCAACAGTTATGTTTGCTGAGCCATCACTTGGGCCATCGTGGGATGCTCAGGAGGTGGTGGCGGTGGTGTTGGACTACGACCATGACCCGTGGATGCTATTGTAACAGCCCAAACATGGGTTTGTATTTCAAATGTATAAAAATGAGTAGAATTTAAAACTTTTTATGCATCATGTTGTTATTTGAATTTTCTGCGATTTCTTTCGAAAACTTTGTTGACTTTGAAAAACTAATGCTCTAATTGACTAGAAGCATAATTCTTTAAAACTTTTAAAACAAATTTTATGGTCATCCTCTAGAGATATTTTTCCTAGGTTCTAGATCATCTTAGTGACTCCTCTGAAAAAATTTCATAATTTTTAGATTTTATTTGCTATGTTAAAAGGGCTAGTCAAATCAATTAGATCCTTAGTCAAACCCTACGACAGAACCTTGAGAAATTTTTAGAGAAAAATGCAATGCATGAAAACCACTAGAAATTTTTATACAAGGTTAATCATAGAGTCAGGAACCTCCTGTAAAAATTTCGGAATTTTTGGAGTTGTGCAACTCTATCTAAAAATTCCTCAAACATTTATCCTTTTGTTTTCTAAAACCTAACCCTACACTGTTCCTTGGACCCGAACCCAAGCCTCACGGTCGAACCCAACCATCTTCACGATCGGACCAGGCCCAAAATAAGTGTGAAATGATTTGGACCGTTAGATTTGATATCGACCGTCCAGATTGATTGGGCCTTTCAGACCGTCCGAACAAAACATGCAATCTGGACCATCCATTTTCGATCGGACCGACCAAATCAATTGGGCCGTTCGGACCATCCGAACGACACACTTGATCAAGACGGTCCATTTCCGATAGGACCATCGAAATGTTCCGACTCTTGTTTGTTTCACTGACCATTGGGCCCCAAGAGCAGGGACCTTCATCAACCTCGTGCCCAGGCGCTCCAGCGTGGCACCGCGAGCCCTCCACCGCGCCGCCCACCATTTCTGACCGCCTGGCCCATGGTTTTCCATGGCCAACTACTCCGGCCACGTCGCCTGGTCGCACCACACCTATTCCTACCCGCGCGACCCGTCCCTGCCCCTACAATGTTGTGAAGCTCCGCCGGATTGCCTGCGGTTGCTCGAGCTCCACCTCGTCCATCTCCGCCACATCGTCTATAAAAGGGACATCCCCGAGATGCGTTTCATATAATCCAAGCCAATGCGCTCACTCACTCCACTCATCCCTCAATCATTCGAGCTCTAAAGCTGGGGGAGTGCAACCCTAATTTCGGCCGTACGCCACTGTCTTCATCCCCAATGCTGTGAAGGGTTACTAGTCAATCCTATCGCGTCATTTCGTGCTCCAATACATTGGTATTCTTTCCCCTCATTCAATTATACCTCTAATCCTCAAGAACAGCCGGATCGTGTCGTCTTCCTCTCTCCAGCCGAAACTACCACCTCAAGCCCTACTGGCGATTCCTTGCGCCTTGGACCAGTAGGTTGTAGCTGAAGCATCACCTGGACTCCCTCGAGCTTATCCAACCATCGCTGGGTCTTCTCCTTCGGCCACGCCTCTAATCCATGCGTGAACAACATTGTCACCGCGGCTCACCATCGACAACACGTTTCCGACCATCTCTGGACCTCTGCGTCATTCTGGTAGACCCCTAGTAACCCCTAGTTGCTTTTGCGCACATTACATCGTCACGAGCATAGCTTGTTTGCTTTGTCACCTTTTGTCGTACCTACTCCGCTGCTCAACGCCGACGCGCCACCACGTTGAGCCATCTCTAGCCTCGCTGTCAGTACCAGCAAGTGCGCATTAGTATAGAGGTCCCATTTGGGGCACTCTCTGGCCTCGCCGAGCATCACCTCGCCGGCAACACGCGCGGGCTCAAGCGCCACCGCGCGGCACAACGATGACAGCACTATAGCACGTCATCACCATGCCTAATCCTGGCCATTAGGGCTAATTAAATCATTAACTGATAGGTTGGTTCTAATGAATCACTAACGTGTGGGACCGAATCATTAGTTTACAAGAAAACTTAAATCAAAATGTTTTCTTAATAGAGCCTATGACATGCGGGCCCCATAGCTTAAGTGCATAGTGAAACTACCTCTGCACCCGTGCACTGCATGTATAGATCGTTGGTCTATACACAGTGCTCATAGACCCTTTCACTAACAGTGGACCCGACATTTCAGTTTAATCAAAAATCACATGAAAAATAGAAAGTGCGCTTTCAGTTATGAGGAGAATATGTTTTCCTTTTGGGAAGGCGTAGACCTCTTTAGAAATGCGCGGGATTACGCTTTCTCCATTGGAAAGCGTATTCCTCAATTTTATTTGATTTTCTTAGCCGAACTAAATTAAAACCTTAATAACTTTTGCTACGAAACTCCAAATGAGATAATTTTGGTCTCTAAATTTGTGTAAAGTCATAATCTACCTAAATATGTAAAAATATTTATTTTTGGTTACCGTTTAATTTGTTGATTGTTATTTAATTCGTTTCCGGCTCTTTTTAGACGTCCATTATTCGGGTTATTTTTGCGACGATCAATCTACCATATCTCCAGAACATCAAGAGCAAGGCAAGCACCCCCTTTTATCATGTTGATCCCAGTATTTTAATTATTGTACTTTATTTTTGCAAATCCTATTATGCATGCGTGTATGTTTGTATGAAAATTGCTATGTTTGGGAAAAATTGGTAGATGTAAATCATACTTGCTGCATATGCCTCCTTGAAATATTGATTCCTTACTATTGTAACCTTAAGAATTTGGGTTAGGCAATATGTAATGTCATTTGGGAATTTCCGAGTGCGATTGTCGCACAAATGCAACTAGAGCGATAGATTTTCTGAAAAATTAATAAAAGGACAATATGATAATTTGAGAATTTGGGATTATTTTAAAAATGGTCTAGAGGAGATACCTCTGTTATTTTGTATGAAAAAAAATGAAAGCTTTAGTTTTTAGACACAGGCGAGTTATATTGTATTCTGAAAAAGTGAGGATTGTAACTCATTAGTAGATAGGGTGGTGATCTCGCCCATAGTCAATTAAGGACTGAAGCTAGCAAATCTAGGACTAAGACCCAATCGTACAAACGTATGTGCTAGGGTGGGGTAGCCATAGCTAACTACGTTATCAAAATCTTAGCCTTGCATGACAGTAGGCAGAAGTAGTGTGCGCATTGCCGGAGGACCGGCATGCCGACGCAACTGCGGATGCCTCACTTCAACGGGTTTCCATCCGGGCGAAGTGAGGGACTTTCTCAACGGGTTTCTTTCTGGGTGAGTATGGCTCCTCATTTGATGTGTACTTTTATTATTATTATTATTATCTCGACAGATGAGGATAAAGATTCACAAGGCTAGTGCAAGGTTAGGACTAGATAATGTAAGGGTTGCGTCACGAACTCTAGGCTGCTTACTTTCGGCATGAGCAGTGATATAGAGATGTTCCAAGCAACTAGAATACCGCGTACTGCGGGTAAAGTTGTATACCTCTGCAGATTGATAAGCTATTTGAATAGCCACGCTCGCAGTCATGAGCATGCTTTGTACAGCTGGAATGGCGGTAGTTTTGTTTTTAAAACTGTTTTGTCACAAAAGATTGGGGTAATGACATGGGGATTTTCTTTCGTTGAGTTAACTACCATTTCTATGGTTGTGTTGCTATGTCTATAGCGGAGCTCTCATTCCTATGACTGGATTTGCTATGTCTATAGCAGGACTACCATTTCTATGGTTGAACATGAATTTGTGATTGCCGTTTCTATGGCAGAATATCGATTATATTCTTGCTTACAATCGATTAGAGCTGTGGGCGTTGTTGTTATTTGTTCAATTATTTTACTTACTGTCCTGTACTTACTTTCTTAATACCGCTCTTTAAAATTTCCGTTGCAAATTATTACTTATAATTATTGCAAATGAAACTAGCTTTCAACAAAATAACTTGTAGAGTAGAGCCATTCAATTGACAGCCTTGCATCTAATATAAATTTTTGCGATACACTACAAGTCTTGCTGAGTACACAAGTACTCAATCTTGCTATTGTTCTTGGTTTAGAGTTTGCAGATGAGTTGATGCCAGACGACGAGTTCCTTGCTCCTAGCACCGAAGGGTTCGGTGACGGCTCTACTTAGACCTTGTTCCTTGTCGGTTGCCTACGGGATCGGATGGGCATGCTGCTGGACTTTTGCTACTATTACTATGTCTTCCGTTGCTATTTTTCTCTAATGACTGCTTTATTTGGCCAGTTGGCTGTTGTTATAATAACTGTTGTAATAACTTAAGTAGAATACTCCATTTTGCTTTACTTTAGTATGTGATTGTATGGATGTGATGCCAAAAGTTGTGAATGTGTGTGCTAGCCTTTAATCCTGGGACTAGCACGGTATACACATAAGATCTTCGGGTATTCCACGCCCGGGGGTCTAACAGTGGCTGGTATGAGAGCCATACTGATTGTAGGACAAACTCTAGGTAGAATGGTTAATAGATTAGGACTTAGAAAATAAAATTTTGCAACTTAATTTAACCATAGGAATGGTTCTGAAATTTTAGGAAGGATTGCTAATCTTTTCCCTCTTAGCATTCTCTTCTCATCTGAAGACTCTTTTTGATCAACTCCTCTCGTCTTGTTCAAATAGTTCTAGAATTGAAGAATGGGATGCTCTCTGAAAATGAGGATAATAAAACTACTTTTAGGATTTTGAAAATAGAGCCAAAATGTTTTCAAAATATCATTAAAACATCCCCCACAAAGTCCTTTTGAAGAAGTCATCTTCGAACTACTAAGGACGCCACTTTAGATCTCTCTTTTCTTAAAAATTTCAGAATGAGATGCTTGCTGAAATCTTTGTAATGTACTATGTTTTTAACCCTCCCTACTTTCATTTGGAGTTATTTTGAGTGAAATTATAAAGGTCTACTTATATAAAGGCTAAGGGGTAGAAATACCTGATTAAAAGCCTTAAGGAATTAATTAAGTAAACTTGAGAATGGTTAAAAGTGTGTGCTGAAATTTCTTTCTTGTCTATTGTCATTTCTTATCCATATCTCTTGTCACTTGATCTCTAACTCTCCTTTTCTTTATAAACATTTAGATGGCCAGCCAATGGAAGCCGTAGTACTGCACGAGTGCCTTTGAGGAGGGCACGTTGCGGCACACTCTATGGGTGATGTTGCAGCACATCGAGTGGCCACACACGCCGCAGTACACAGTCTACAGTGCACCGGCGAGTGTAGCCTCCACTGAGTATCTCACTCAGGTGCTTATCCAGGGGAGGAACTTCGGCAACCTAGCTTTCCGTTGCTACGGGAGAGGCTCTACTATCCGGATGTCCCTGCTCAATGCGGCTTATGTCGCTATCGCTCGACTGCGGCACGAGCTGCCGACGCTGCGAAAGTTGTTCTTCCACTTTCCGGCCCGAGCTACGGACCAGGAGGACCCCACCTACTAGGTAGAGGGGAGGTAGTTCCTTACCCCTTACCTGCACCTCGCAGGCCTGGTGAGGTCACTTGACGAGTATCTCCGTTAGGTGTCTCGCAAGCTTTTGGAGGCTCGTCAGAGGATCTGCACACTGGAGGACAGCATTGCTCCTATGGTGGCCGAGGGCTTCATCTCCAGGTAGTTGTTGTATGGAGAGGATGCAGTTCTGGCACCAGTCGAAGAGTTGCCTCAGCCCATCATCCGCATGCAGCCCTATACCCGGCGTCCTCGTATGTCGGTGACCGGACATCGCCGCCGGGTGATGGCCATCTACGTAGGTGCAGTGGACCCTTTGCAGCCGTTGCAACGTGTGACGTCCCACCCTGTGATGTACAGCAAAGGTCCGGGAGGACCTTCCTTTTTTTTTTGAGTTGCGGTACTACCGCATGGAGGAGCGGTAGTACCGCTCGGTGCTGCCCGAGGGAGGTGCCTGACCTCCCAGAGGTCCTCAAGACCTCCTGGAGGTCTGGACTACCAGGACCTCCCAGGAGGTCATCAAGACCTCCGGAGGTCTTGGCCAATAACCTTCCAGAGCACCTCAACAGATATCACAGGAGGTCCGACAGATCTCCTAGGCCAAGTCCCGTGAGGACTTTCGAGGTCTGCCTCTGCAAGCACCGAGCTAGTCCCAGATCAAATTGGCTAGCTCGCATGTAACCCTGACATGTGTAATCAAATCCATACAACAAGCTTAAAGAGAAGACAAACCAAAATAACACATATATTAACAAGTGGCTTTATGGCCAAGGTTTGTGCAGGGGTGCCACTAAAGGCTAACAACAAACGAGAACAACAACACAATGGAGGCGAAGACAAAAACATAAGGTCCATTCGGCCAGCCCACAAAGCTACCAAGTGGAGGACGCCACCCTCTGCGCAAGGTCTTCAAGGGTGCTCCTCCCGAGAGCACCTTTGGACCACTGAACTCCAACCTCTCACGATCAAACAAATAGGCACAAGCCAATGAGTACCTCGAATGTACTCAAGAAGCCATGGGTAAGGTATGCAAGTAATAATCATGCATGGCTTGACAAAGTGAGTCAGAGGGTTAGTTTATGTAAAGCCAAAGTGACATAGAATAACATAATAGATTGCAAAGCTTAAGTTAGAAAGCATAATACATAAGTACATTTGATTTTTAAAGGGACAAGGAGCACCCACTCACACCCAAGGCACCAACCCAAACCTCTCTCGAGCACCCACTCCAGAGCACCACAAGACCAGCCCTGGACCACTTTGTGAGCCCAGCCATGACCCCTCCGAGCCGGCCAAGGTCTCTTCGAGGCACAAGCCATGACCTCTCACCAAAACGCCCAGAGAAACACAATTTCACAAAAGAATTCTACCCCTCATTGAAATCTCCGCATGTCCATAACCGAGGACGCGCCATTGAACGGATTTACACTCGCAGAGGTGCACAACTTTACCCACAAGAGGTAGTCGCTGATATTTCACACGCTACCTTAGACATGCGGATCAAGTGGAGACTACCACCGGCTTTTACAAGGTCTGCTCGACACGACCACCAACATTAAGGTTTCGCCCTCACGGTGTCGCCTAGCACCGGTGGCCCCTCTTAAGCCATGGTGCTCCATCAACACCTCCTCTACCTTGGAACCGAATCGTAACAAGACCAGTTATTACCCGGTCCACCCCATAATGGACATGTGGTTGCACGGTTTGGCCTGATCAATGGCTCCCAAGGTTTAGTCCTTAAATGGTCAGCTCAAAGAGGCATTCCACAACCCAAATGTGACCCCAAAGAACAACTTGGGGCACCCAGTGACTCCATGGCTACCACCCTTGATCACCTAGGTGACTCCATGGCTTCAACCCTTGAGCACCCACTACTCGCCTCCGCCAACTCGCCCGAGCAAAACAAACTTTTAGGTTCAACTCGCCAAAGACCACCCATCTGGCACAACATATTTTAAAGTGGTCTCGACCACAAACAACACAACTATGGCTTCAACCCTAGTTACTTATCGCTGGCACCAACCAAAGTTCCATAATTCATTAGTCAAGATTAAGCAATAATGATGATTCATGAGGAGACCCACGCCTACTAGAGCAAGGCTAAGCAAGAACGATACCCATGTTAGAAATAGCAATACAAGACCAACTAACAAGACCATCCTAAGGTTGTCAAAGGTAACATGTCAACATGTGGATTACCAAATAGACGAGGAGGCATAAAACCAAGAGGTATTTAACTAGAGCCCAAACCATTTTATACAAATAGCAATGCAAGTTTAACAAATCAAAATACTTTTGCAAATGGGATCAAGATGGTCAAAGGTCCCATGACTTGCCTTCAATGGCGGGTCATTGAAGCTTCAACCGGGTTCTTTGGATCTTCAAGCTCCTTAGTACCCACGGAATCTACACGTTGCAAAGAAAACAACTAAATAAAGCAGCTCAAAAAGGAACCCGAAAAGAACTAGCAAGAACAGAAAGGAAAAAAAACCACGAAGGGAGGTCCAACAAGAAGGAAGGAGGAGGTCCGAGAGGGAGGAAATCCCACGGAGGGAGGTCCAAAAGTAAAGGGCTCTGACTCAAGGAGGTCCGAACAGAGGAGCCTGGAGAGCTTCTCGCACTCGAGAGAAAGAGGGAGGGGAAGAAATGACTAACATGGAGCAAATAGAGGCCCCTCGTGCCCTATTTAAAGAGAAAGGGAGAATAGGGGCACCCTCAAAAGGGACGTCCAGATTCAAGGCATCAGTACAAAGGCATACTACCACAAGGTACGAAAAAGGATAAAGAAAGCTAGGGATGTGACAAAAGTAGAAAAGAGTACAAAGGTAGCTGGTAGCATTTAATGTGACTCAACCCACATCAATGCACTTAAGATCGCCCAAGGGCGACCAAAGGTGCCTGAGACCGACCAAAGACATGGTCCACGGTCCAAAGAGGAGGTCCTAGAACAACAGGGAGGTTTAGACCTCAAAGGTCTAAACACAAAAGGGGAGATCTGAACCTAAAGGAGGTCCAACACAACAGGGAGGTCTGAACCAAAGGAGGTCCAAACACAACAGGGAGGTCTGAACCTAAGGGAGGTCCAAACACAACAGGAGGTCTGAACCAAAGGAGGTCCAAACACAACAGAGAGGTCTGAACCTAAGGGAGGTCCAAACACAACAGGGAGGTCTGAACCTAAAGGAGGTCCAAACACAACAGGGAGGTCTGAACCAAAGGAGGTCCAAACACAACAGGGAGGTCTGAACCTAAGGGAGGTCCAAACACAACAGGGAGGTCTGAACCTAAAAAAGGTCCAAACACAACAGGGAGGTCTGAACCAAAGGAGGTCCAAACACAACAGGGAGGTCTGAACCTAAGGGAGGTCCAAACACAACAGGAGGTCTGAACCCAAAGGAGGTCCAAACACAACAGGAGGTCAGAACCAAAGGAGGTCCAAACACAACAGGAGGTCTCGAACCTAAGGGAGGTCCAAACACAACAGGAAGGTCTGAACCCAAAGGAGGTCCAAACACAACAGGAGGTCTAAGCGGCTAAGATCTCCGAGAGGAGGTCTTAACGGCCAGATCTCAACAAGGGGAGGTCTCGAGCGGCTAGGATCTCCAGAGAGGAGGTCTTAACGGCCAGATCTCAACGAGGGGAGGTCTCGAGCGGCTAAGATCTCCAGAGAGGAGGTCTTAACGGCCAGATCTCAACAAGGGGAGGTCTGAAAGGCTAAGATCTCCAGAGAGGAGGTCTTAACGGCCAGATCTCAACAAGGGGGAGGTCTGAGCGGCTAAGATCTCCAGAGAGGAGGTCTTAACGGCCAGATCTCAACGGGGAGGTCTCGAGCGGCTAAGATCTCAGAGAGGAGGTCTTAACGGCCAGATCTCAACGAGGGGAGGTCTCGAGCGGCTAAGATCTCAGAGAGGAGGTCTTAACGGCCAGATCTCAACAAGGGGAGGTCTCGAGCGGCTAAGATCTCCAGAGAGGAGGTCTTAACGGCCAGATCTCAACAAGGGGAGGTCTGAGGCTAAGATCTCCAGAGAGGAGGTCTTAACGGCCAGATCTCAACAAGGGGGAGGTCTGAGCGGCTAAGATCTCCAGAGAGGAGGTCTTAACGGCCAGATCTCAACAAGGGGGAGGTCTGTTTGAACCTAGGGGAGATCCAAACACAACAGGGAGTTCCTAAAGGACGCAGGGGAGGTCCGAAGGAGTTCCACAAGGATACAAAGAGGTCCATGCGGACATGGGGAAGTCCAGAGGGACTTAGGGATGCCCCAATGAACACAGGGGTTGCCAATGAATGTTGAGAGGTCCATGGGGAGGCCAAGATAGGGAAAGGAGTCTAGATAAAAGGAGGTCTAGACAGAGAAAGGTTTAGGCCGAGAGGGAGGTTCAGACACAAAGAGATTCAAACCAACAAAAAGGAGGTCTGGACTACAGGATAGGCACAAGGAAAAGGTCCAAAGATCGAGGGGTTGAAACACAAACCTAAGTGGTCTAAACCCAAAGGAGCCCCGGGCCGACAAGGAGAGAAAAAAGAGAAGGGGCACCTGGACACAAAAGAGGTGCAGGAAGGAGAAGCCAAACCCAAAGGCACACAAAGCACAAGAGGGAGGAAAGGAACACACCAACAAACTCCCAAAGGAACCGAACAGATTTAGTTCAAGTTTAGATTAGTCAATTAAAGCTTCTTTTGAAAACTCAAAGTTAAGCTTTAAACTCTCACCAAAACCAAATGGTTATTTTTAATTTTAAAACTCAGAAAAAACGGACGTTACAACCTACACCCCTTAAAAGAGAATCTCGACCCGAGATTCGGCCGACTAAAGAATGGGTCAGGATGGGTTTCACTCACTCTTCCAAACTTCCTCTTTGAGTGAGACAAAACCAAACTACCAAAACACCTTGACCGAGACTTACCAGGAAGAGATCCCGAGTCGGTGGGCTTGCTCACAAACAACACAATTCACACCTTGCTTGCGGCCGAACGGAGGTCCGATGGCTTGCCTTAAAGCTTGGGGAAGGGCTTGGTTCCATCGGGGTTGAGGGCGGTGCTTGGCTAAATGACCCCATCACGCGGCAGTTGAAGCATTGGATACCTTCAAAGATACATGGTGTTCGGGAGGCTCTTGGTTCTTTGCCAAACTCCGAGCATCCGGATAGAAATTCAGAGAGGTCCCAAACTCAGTAGGAGGTCCCAAAATTGGTGTTTTTCGACATCTTGGTTCACCGGGAGGTCTTTGATAAGCTCTGGGCTGTGATATCTTCCTCTTGCATGTCTCTGCAAGTTCTTTTCGAGATTCTTCAATCAATAAGGCCTTGTTTACCAGATGCTGAAAATCTGCATAGTCTTTGCCGATAACCTGAACCTTCAGACTGGGGTTGAGTCCTCGCTTGAACTTCTTCTGCTTGGCTTCATCTGTGGCAATATCCTCTGGAGCATAGCGTGCCAGCTGAGTGAATTTGTTGAGATACTCACTTACTGACAAGCTTCCTTGCTTTATCTCATGAAACTCGTTCTTCTTCATTTCTACCATCCCATCTCGAACATGAGAATGGCGGAAGGCTTCAAAACTCACCAAGTGATGCTCGTGGGAGTGCATGGGCGGCACAAAGTTCTCCCACCACTCTGCCGAGCCTTCAAGCCGTGAGTTGCATACAAAACCTTTTCACGGTCAGACCTTTGGGCAATGGTAAGCTTCTTCTCTGTTGACCGCAGCCAATCCTCAAGATCCAAGGGCTCCGGAGCTAGAGAATGTCAAGGTCGGGTCCTTAAGAAGTCCACCAATTTCGACCGAGGAAAAGCTCGAGTTGAAGGCTGCACGGCAATTTACTCGATTGTTACAGTTCACCAAGGCGAGGAGGGCAAGAATGCCCGATTTTGTTGGGCCATCATCTGACTCATGTTCTGCATCATGGCACTCATCATTTGAGCTTGGGCTGCCATAAACTGCTCCAAACTTTGCCCGGCAGGTGCTGCTGGAGGAAGAGGTGGTGACATAGGAGGGTCCTCTGGCTCACTCTGACTTGCTGAATGCCGGGTCTGAACCATCTGCAAGAAGCTTCTCTGGTTTAAAAAGGTGAGAAAAGCAAGCACAAAGGTGAGAGGGAAAAGCACCAAAGGTGAGTTAAGACAGAGGAAGATAGATGGAACATTCTAGGTAGGGAAAAGTAGGTTAACCCGAAGAGAACTAGTAGCCAAAAGCTACTAAGAGGCAAGAAAACTCAACAAAAGACCCTAGACACTAGGCTAAGCGATGCTAAAAATAAAAGGGTAGCCTAAAGACAAAGACTACTAAACTTAACCTATAGGGGTGGTCCACTTAAAACAAGGCCGCACCTAACAAGATTCTTTGAGATGAGGAGGTCATTTTGAGCATAGAAACAAAGTTTCGTAAAGGGTAAGATACAAGAACCCAAGAAGAAGCCAAGAAAAGGATAGCTCAAGAGAAGAAAAGAATGAATCAAGTTGAGGACAGATCGAACAAGATAAGAAAAGTACCACCAATCAAATTTTAAGTTGGTTTGATTTAGAAAATAGCTTTTGAAGCAGACTAAACGCCCCTCGCTAACAAAGGTTACGCCCTCTGATCGGCATGGAGCTCGATACCACTTTGTGACGCCCCACCTGTGATGTACAAAGAAAGGTCCGGAGGACCTTCCTTTTTTTTGAGTTGCGGTACTACCGCATGGAGGAGCGGTAGTACCGCTCGGTCTGCCCGAGGAGGGTGCCGGACCTCCCAGAGGTCTCAAGACCTCTGGAGGTCTGGACCACCAGGACCTCCCAGGAGGTCATCAAGACCTCCTGGAGGTCTTGGCCAATAACCTGCCAGGAGCACCTCAGCGTATATCACAGGGAGGTCCGACAGATCTCCTGTGCCAAGTCCCGTGAGGACTTCACGGAGGTCTGCCTCTCACAAGACCGAGCTAGTCCTGTGATCAAATTGGCTAGCTCGCATGTAACCCACATGTGTAATCAAATCCATACAACAAGCTTAAAGAGAAGACAAACCAAAATAACACATATATTAACAAGTGGCTTTATGGCCAAGGTTTGTACAGGGGGTGCCACTAAAGGCTAACAACAAACGAGAACAACAACACAGCGGAGGCGAAGACAAAAACACAAGGTCCATTCGCCACCCACAAAGCTACCAAGTGGAGGACGCCACTCATCGCAAGGTCTTCAAGGGTGCTCTCCTCCCGAGAGCACTGGACCACTGAACTCCAACCTCTGCCGATCAAACAATAGGCACAAGCCAATGAGTACCTCGAATGTACTCAAGAAGCCATGGGTAAGGTATGCAAGTAATAATCATGCATGGCTTGACAAAGTGAGTCAGAGGGTTAGTTTTGCGTAAAGCCAAAGTGACAAGAATAACATAATAGATTGCAAAGCTTAAGTTAGAAAGCATAATACATAAGTACATTTGATTTTTAAAGGGGACAAGGAGCACCCACTCACACCCAAGGCACCAACCCAAACCTCTCTGGAGCACCCACTCCAGAGCACCACAAGACCAGCCCCTGGACCACTTTGTGAGCCCAGCCATGACCCCTCTGGAGCCGGCCAAGGTCTCTTCGAGGCACAAGCCATGACCTCTCACCAAAACGCCCAGAGAAACACAATTTCACAAAAGAATTCTACCCTCATTCAAATCTCCGCATGTCCATAACCGAGGACACGCCATTGAACGGATTTACACTCAGAGGTGCACAACTTTACCCACAAGAGGTAGTCGCTTGATATTTCACACGTTACCTTAGACATGCGGATCAAGTGGAGACTACCACCGGGCTTTTACAAGGTCCTGCTCTGACTCAGTCACCAACATTAAGGTTTCGCCCTCACGGTGTGCGTCTAGCACCCGGTGGCCCCCTCTTAAGCCATGGTGCTCCATCAACACCTCCTCTACCTTGGAACCGAATCAGAACAAGACCAGTTATTACTCCCGGTCCACCCCATAATGGACATGTGGTTGCACGATTTGGCCCAGATCAATGGCTCCCAAGGTTCATCCTTAAATGGTCGTCAAAGCGAGGCATTCCACAACCCAAATGTGACCCCAAAGAACAACTTGGGGCACCCAGTGACTCCATGGCTACCACCCTTGATCACCTTGGTGACTCCATGGCTTCAACCCTTGAGCACCCACTACTCGCCTCCGCCAACTCGCCCGAGCAAAACAAACTTTTAGGTTCAACTCGCCAAAGACCACCCAGTCCTGGCACAACATATTTTAAAGTGGTCTCGCACCACAAACAACACAACTATGGCTTCAACCCTAGTTACTTATCAGTGGCACCAACCAAAGTTCCATAATTCATTAGTCAAGATTAAGCAATAATGATGATTCATGAGGAGACCCACGTCTACTAGAGCAAGGCTAAGCAAGAACGATACCCATGTTGGAAATAGCAATACAAGACCAACTAACAGTACCATCCTAAGGTTGTCAAAGGTAACATGTCAACATGTGGATTACCAAATAGACGAGGAGGCATAAAACCAGTAGGTATTTAACTAGAGCCCAAACCATTTTATACAAATAGCAATGCAAGTTTAACAAATCAAAATACTTTTGCAAATGGGATCAAGATGATCAAAGGTCCCATGACTTGCCTTCAATGGCGGGCTGCTGAGCTTCAACCGGGGCTGCTGGATCTTCAAGCTCCTTAGTACCCATGGAATCTACACGTTGCAAAGAAAACAACTAAATAAAGTAGCTCAAAAAGGAACCCGAAAAGAACTAGCAAGAACAGAAAGGAAAAAACCACAGAAGGGGAGGTCCAACAAGAAGGAAGGAGGAGGTCCGAGAGGGAGGAAATCCCACGGGAGGGAGGTCCAAGAAGTAAAGGGCTCGAACTCAAGGAGGTCCGAACCAGAGGAGCCTGGAGAGCTTCTGCGGACCGAGAGAAAGAGGGAGGGGAAGAAATGACTAACATGGAGCAAATGGAGGCCCCCGTGCCCTATTTAAAGAGAAAGGAGAATAGGGCACCTCAAAAGGGACGCCTAGATTCAAGGCATCAAGACAAAGGCATACCGCCACAAGGTACGAAAAAGGATAAAGAAAGCTAGGATGTGACAAAAGTAGAAAAGAGTACAAAGGTAGCTGGTAGCATTTAATGTGACTCAACCCACATCAAATGCACTTAAGACTGCCCAAGGGGCCAGTCAAAAGGTGCACAGACCAGTCAAAGACATGGTCCACGGTCCAAAGAGGAGGTCCTAGAACAACAGGGAGGTTTAGACCTCAAAGGTCTAAACACAAAAGGGGAGGTCTGAACCTAAAGGAGGTCCAACACAACAGGGAGGTCTGAACCAAAGGAGGTCCAAACACAACAGGGAGGTTTGAACCTAAGGGAGGTCCAAACACAACAGGGAGGTCTGAACCAAAGGAGGTCCAAACACAACAGAGAGGTCTGAACCTAAGGGAGGTCCAAACACAACAGGGAGGTCTGAACCTAAAGGAGGTCCAAACACAATAGGGAGGTCTGAACCTAAGGGAGGTCCAAACACAAGAGGGAGGTCTGAACCTAAGGGAGGTCCAAACACGACAGGGAGGTCTGAACCTAAAGGAGGTCCAAACACAATAGGGAGGTCCGAACCTAAGGGAGGTCCAAACACAACAGGGAGGTCTGAACCAAAGGAGGTCCAAACACAACAGGGAGGTCTGAACCTAAGGGAGGTCCAAACACAACAGGAGGTCTCGAACCCAAAGGAGGTCCAAACACAACAGGAGGTCTCGAACCAAAGGAGGTCCAAACACAACAGGAGTTCTCAACCTAAGGGAGGTCCAAACACAACAGGGAGGTCTGAACCTAAAGGAGGTCCAAACACAACAGGGAGGTCTGAACCAAAGGAGGTCCAAACACAACAGGGAGATCTGAACGTAAGGGAGGTCCAAACACAACAGGGAGGTCTGAACCTAAAAGAGGTCCAAACACAACAGGGAGGTCTGAACCAAAGGAGGTCCAAACACAACAGGGAGGTCTGAACCTAAGGGAGGTCCAAACACAGCAGGGAGGTCTGAACCTAAAGGAGGCCAAACACAACAGGGAGGTCTAAGCGGCTAAGATCTCCAGAGAGAAGGTCTTAACGGCCAGATCTCAACAAGGGGGATGTCTGAGCGGCTAGGATCTCCAGAGAGGAGGTCTTAACGGCCAGATCTCAACGAGGGGAGGTCTGAGCGGCTAAGATCTCCAGAGAGGAGGTCTTAACGGCCAGATCTCAACAAGGGGAGGTCTGAGCGGCTAAGATCTCCAGAGAGGAGGTCTTAACGGCCAGATCTCAACAAGGGGAGGTCTGAGCGGCTAAGATCTCCAGAGAGGAGGTCTTAACGGCCAAATCTCAACGAGGGGGAGGTCTGAGTGGCTAAGATCTCCAGAGAGGAGGTCTTAACGGCCAGATCTCAACGAGGGGGAGGTCTGAGTGGCTAAGATCTCCGGAGAGGAGGTCTTAACGGCCAGATCTCAACAAGGGGGAGGTCTGAGCGGCTAAGATCTCTAGAGAGGAGGTCTTAACGGCCAGATCTCAACAAGAGGGAGGTCTGAGCGGCTAAGATCTCCAGAGAGGAGGTCTTAACGGCCAGATCTCAACAAGGGGGAGGTCTGAGCGGCTAAGATCTCCAGAGAGGAGGTCTTAATGGCCAGATCTCAATAAGGGGGAGGTCTGAGCGGCTAAGATCTCCAGAGAGGAGGTCTTAACGGCCAGATCTCAACAAGGGGAGGTCTGCTTGAACCTGTGGGAGATCCAAACACAACAGGGAGTTCCTAAAGGACGCAGGGAGGTCCAAGGAGTTCCACAAGGATACAAAGAGGTCCATGCGGGCATGGGGAAGTCCAGAGGGACTTAGGGATGCCCCAATGAACACAGGGGTTGCCAATGAATGTTGAGAGGTCCACGGGGAGGCCAAGATAGGGAAAGGAGTCTAGATAAAAGGAGGTCTAGACAGAGGAAGGTTTAGGCCGAGAGGGAGGTCCGACATGAAAGAGATTCAAACCAACAAAAAGGAGGTCCGGACTACAGGATAGGCACAAGGAAAAGGTCCAAAGATCGAGGGGTTGAAACACAAACCTAAGTGGTCTAAACCCAAAGGAGCCCCTGGGCCGACAAGGAGAGAAAGAAAGAGAAGGGCACCCAGACACAAAAGAGGTCTGGGAAGGAGAAGCCAAACCCAAAGGCACACAAAGCACAAGAGGGAGGAAAGGAACACACCAACAAACTCCCAAAGGGAACCGAACAGATTTAGTTCAAGTTTAGATTAGTCAATTAAAGCTTCTTTTGAAAACTCAGGTTAAGCTTTAAACTCTCACCAAAACAAAATGGTTATTTTTAATTTTTAAAACTCCGGAAAAACGGGACGTTACACAACGCTACCACCACCACCTCGCTGGACATGAGGACACTAGGCACCAGAGTACTCTACTGTCCACTGCCCCAGAGTCCTCAGCTGCCACCCAGCACGACTAGGATGACTAGGCTGCAGTAGTTGTCCTAGAGCTCGCTTATAGGTCTTGAAGTGAGCGCTTTTGGATATTTTGTAGAAGTAGATCGTAGATCGAGGTGGGAACTCGTTGTAAAATTATTGTAATATGCTACTTGTTATGTTCTATTTGACCTCTTTTGTATTTTGGAACAACGGGCATGTGTGCCATGTAATGTTTAACTAGTATGTTGAAAATTCATGTGTGCTGCCCCTAAATCTTAACAATATGCATGCTATCAGTTTAGAATAGATTAAATTAGTTTGGGATGGGGTACTTGCTGACCACTTAATTCCTGCTTATTCCCTCGTATCCTGCAAACGTTTGTTCATTCTGCTTTTTGTTTAATCAGGATGCTGGTAACACGCTCAGTACGATAGATCATGGCAGCAGGAGCCACCTCTGGATCGCAACCAGAAAGTGAGGCATGTACGCCTCTACAACCTAGCACTCAGCATCCATCTACATCAGCACCCCAAGATGATCAGTCTCAGCCCATCGCCACTACAGAAACTGAAGTTCTACAGCCGCCGCCCACCAAGACTCAAGTGCTAGCCATGATTGAGCAAGGGCGACATACCAACACTCTACTGCTCCAGCAGTTGGTGCATAACACTGCTACTCTCGGTGCCGCTGCTAGAGGAAACAGAGCTGCTATCAACCAATCATCATCCAGGATGGGCAAGTTCATGCGAACTCGGCCACACACCTTTGCATCAGCTGTCGATCCTCTCAACACTAATGATTGGCTCCGCACAGTGGAGAGCAAGCTGGTCATTGCCTAGTGCGCTGATGAGGAGAAGGTGTTGTACACATCTTACCAGCTTCAGGGTGCAGCAGCTGCCTGGTAGGACAATCATCAGGCTATGCTTCTAGAAGGCCAGACTCTTACTTGGGACGCCTTCAAAGAAGCTTTCCGTAATGCCCACATCCCTTCAAGCATCATGGACATCAAGAGGCAGGATTTCTATGAACTCTGGCAAGGGAACTAGACCATGATGGAGTTCCTACACCGTTTCAACTATCTCGCCCGCTATGCAGCGTCCGAGATACCCACTGAAGGGAGGAAGATTGCTCTTTTTTGGGAGCGGCTCAACGATGAGATGAAGTGGTCGCTTGCTGCCCATGACATCTCCAACTTCCAGGATCTGATCAACAAGGTTGTTCGGGTTGAAGATAGAACTCGAGCAGTAGTTGAGAGCCGCAAGCGTAAGTGGCTTGCAAAAAAATTAGCGAGCAGCAGTGCGTCCCGACCACGCGTTTAGCAACCAACAAACGCGCGTCCTTCTGCACCACCACCTCCAAGATTCCAAGATCAAGTCCCCCGTCCTCAGCAAGCAACGGTTCAACAATATAACCGCCAAAGTCAGCCGTCCGGTACTCAAAACCCGGCAGTAAACGTCACGTGCTTCAATTGCAATGAGCGCGGACATTATGCCAACAAGTGCCAAAGTAGAATATTCCAGCACCTCAACCTCAGCCATTTGGAGTCCAGCAGCGACCCTAGGGCTCCACTCGAGGCCTAGGTGGATAGCAAGTGCCCAAGCCAGTGCAAGGCATCGGACGCGGTCCGTCTGAACCACACTACTGCTGAGGAGGCTGACGCATCACCTGATGTGGTGACGGGTATGATTCTCGTATACTCGGTACCTACCTTAGCATGATTTGATTCTAGAGAAACTCATTCCTTCATGTCTAAAAAGTTTGCCATACAGCAAGAACTATAAATTGCATCTCTAAAAAGCACTATGATAGTTCACTCACCCGGATTCGTCATGAGGACAAAACTCGGATGTCTAGGTGTTCCAATTGAAATCAATGGGGTAGGGTTCAAGACCAACCTCATCATGATAGATACACCTAGGATAGATAAAATCCTTGGGATGGATTGGTTATCTAAACATCAAGGAGTTATCGATTGCGCAAGACGAGCAGTTTCTCTAGTCAACTTTGACAGAGAGCGCATCGACTTTATCCCCACATATGGCACTCTATTGCAGCAGCCCAAATCAATTCCATATCAATCCCAGAACCTAGTCAAGTGCCCGTGGTATGCGAATATCCCGACGTGTTTTCGGATGAACTGCCGGGAATGTCGCCTGATCGGGACATGGAATTTGTGCTCAACTTGATACCCGGGACATTACTTATATCCAAACGGCCCTATCGTATGGATTCTGATGAGTTAGTCGAATTGAAGAAACAACTCAAGGAACAGCTAGACAAGGGATTCATTCGCCCTAGCTCATCTCCATGGGGAAGTCCTGCCTTGTTCGTCACGAAGAAGGACGGCAGTTTACGCATGTGCGTCGACTATCGCTCTCTGAACGAAGTCACTATTAAGAACAAATATACTATTCCAAGGATTGATGACTTGTTCGATCAAATGAATAGCGCCTGCATTTTCCCCAAGATAGACTTGAGAACTAGATATTTTCAACTCAAGGTCAGACCTGAAGATATTCCGAAGACTGCCTTCACTACCTGTTACGGTTTGTATGAATACACTGTAATGTCTTTCGTACTTACCAATGCTCCTGCGAATTTCATGAACCTCATGAGCAAAATCTTTATGGAGTACTTGGATCAGTTCATAGTAGTCTTCATCGACGATATTCTCATCTACTCCAAGACTACAAAAGAGCACGAGCAGCATCTGCGTTTAGTGCTTGCTAAGCTGCGAGAACATCAGCTTTATGCCAAATTCAGCAAGTGCAAATTCTGGCTTAAAGAAGTCAGATTCCTAGGCCACATTATATCCAAAGGAGGTGTGGCAGTAAAACCAAGCAAGATCCAAGAGATTCTAGATTGGAAGCAACCCCAAACCGTTCCTAAAGTCCGAAGTTTTCTTGGTTTGGCGGGATATTACCACCGGTTTATCAAGAACTTCTCCAAGATTGCAAGACCAATGACTCAATTTCTGAAGAAGGAAAAGAAATTCGAATGGTCAGCCTCGTGCAACGAGAGTTTCCATGTGTTAAAGAAAAAGCTTACATCAGCCCTAGTGCTCACCTTGCCCGATATACACAAGGAATTCACTGTGTATTGTGACGCATCCCGCCATGGCCTCGGTTGTGTACTAATGTAGGAAGGCAAGGTAGTGGCTTATGCCTCACGTCAATTACGGCCGCATGAAGCTAATTATCCAACCCACAATTTGGAGTTAGCAGCAGTAGTTCATGCTCTCAAAATCTGGAGGCATTATCTTATCGGCAACCGGTGTGAGATATACTCAGATCATAAGAGCCTGAAGTACTTATTCACACAGCCAGATCTCAACCTAAGGTAGCAAAGATGGCTTGAATTGATCAAAGACTATGACTTAGGCATTCATTACCACCCTGGTAAGGCCAATGTAGTAGCCGATGCTCTAAGCTGGAAACTTCACTACATGAATGCATCGATCGAAGAGAATCAACCGATGCTACATGAAGAATTTTGGAAACTCAACTTAGAAATAGTTGAGGGAGGATATGTTGCCGCCTTGGCCTTTCAACCTACTCTGGAATCACAAATCCAAGCCACTCAACTCAAGGATCCGGCGATAGCCGAAATCAAGCTAAATCTACAAGAGGGCGGAAAACCAGATTTTTTTTCGAAAGCTTGAGTGGAATAATTATGCGCAGACAACAACTCTGTGTTCCCAATGATCAAGATATCAAGGAGCTAATCCTAAGAGAAGCTCATGATTCTCCCCTCTCCATCCATCACGGAAGCACCAAGATGTACCAGGATCTACGAAAATAGTTCTGGCGGCCCGGTATGAAGAAAGACATCGCCGCACATGTTGCCTAGTGCGACGTATGCCAGTGTGTCAAAGCAGAACACCAGTGACCCGCAGGTTTGCTTCGACCCCTGAATATCCCTGAGTGGAAATGGGATGAAATTGGTATGGATTTCATAATAGGGTTATCGAAGACCTGAAAGGGGCATGACTCCATATGGGTTATTGTTGATCGCATAACCAAGGTGGCTCACTTTATTCCAGTTAAAACCACCTATAATGGGGCCAAGCTAGCAGAACTTTATATGGATAATATCATCTATCTGCATGGCATGCCAAAGATCATAACCTCAGTTCACATCCCGATTCTAGGACAGTGTACATGAACTGTTGGGGACCAAGTTATTCTTTAGCACGGCGTTCCATCCGCAAACAAGAGGTCAGACAGGAAGGACAAATCAAATTTTGGAAGACATGTTGCGAGCACGTGCTATCCTATAGCACGGATTGGGAGAAATGCCTAGCATTTGCTGAGTTTTCTTATAACAACAGCTTCCAGTCCAGTCTCGAGATGTCTCCATTTGAAGCACTATATGGAAGAAAGTGTAGAACACCCTTGTTCTGGTCTGAAGTCGGAGAACGACAATTCTTTGGACCAACCGTCATCCAGGAAGCTCAAGAGCAGGTGGATGTGATAAGGAGACACTTAAAGGAAGCACAGTCGCAACAAGAGAGCTACGCTGATCGCCATCGCCATGAGCTGACCTTTGAAGTAAACGATTTTGTCTATCTCAAGGTCTCACCACTGTGAGGTACCCGTTGTTTCTAAGTTCGTGGGAAACTGGCACCGCGGTATATCGGTCCTTACCGAATTCTTGCAAGGATGTACATGATGTCTTTCACATATCTCAGCTCAGGAAATGTCTTCGAACCCCTACTAAATCTGTTCCTTTAGAAAGCCTTGATACCCAACCAGATCTATCTTACCAGGAGCACCCAATTCAAGTCTTAGAAGAAGCCACACGCCATATGCAAAGCCGTGCCATCAAGATGTTGAAAATCTAGTGGAGTAACCACACCGAAGACGAAGCTACATGGGAACAAGAAGACCGCCTTAGAGCTGAATTTCCCTCTTTCTTTTCCGAGCCTACTGAATCTCGAGGACGAGATTCTTGGTCAGGGGGGTAGGTCTGTAACTGCCCAAACTTGGGTTTGTATTACAAATGTATAAAAATAAGTAGAATTTAAAACTTTTTATGCATCATGTTGTTATTTGAATTTTCTGCGATTTCTTTCGAAAGCTTTGTTGACTTTGAAAACCTAATGCTTTAATTGACTAGAAGCATAATTCTTTAAAAATTTTAAAACAAATTTTGTGATCATCCTCTGGAAATATTTTTCCTAGGTTCTAGATCATCTTAGTGACTTCTCTGAAAAACTTCATAATTTTTAGATTTTATTTGCTATGTTAAAAGGGCTAGTCAAATCAATTAGATCCTTAGTCAAACCCTAGGGTAGAACCTTGAGAAATTTTTAGAGAAAAATACAATGCATGAAAACCTTTGGAAATTTTATAAAAGGTTAATCGTAGAGTTAGGAACCTCTTGTAAAACATTTGTAATTTTTGGAGTTGTGCAACTCTATCTAAAAATTCCTCAAAAATTTATCCTTTTGTTTTCTAAAACCTAACCCCGCACTCTTCCTTGGACCCAAACCCAAGCCTCACGGTCGAACCCGGCCATCTTCACGATCGGACCCAGCCCAAAATAAGAATGAAACGATTTGGACCGTTAGATTTGATATCGACCGTCCAAATTGATTAGGCCATTCGGACCATCTAAACGAAACACGCGATCTGGACCGTCTATTTTCGATCGGACCGACCAAATCAATTGGGCCGTTTGGACCATCCGAACGACACACTCGATCAAGACGGTCCATTTTCAATCGAACCATCGAAATGTTCCAACTCTTGTTTGTTTCGCTGACCATTAGACCCCAAGAGTAGGGACCTTCATCAACCTCGCACCCAGGCGCTCCAGCGTGGCACCGCGAGCCCTCCGCCGCGCTGCCCACCGTTTCTGACCTCCGCGCCCATGGTTTTCCATGGCCAACTACTCTAGCCATGTCGCCTGGTCACACCGCACCCATTCCTACCCGCGCGAGCCCATCCTTGCCCGTAAAACATTGTGAACCTCCGTTAGATTGCCCGCGGTGTCCCGAGCTCCATCTCGTCTATCTCCACCACATTGTCTATAAAACGGACATCCCCGAGCTGCATTTCATCTTTTCCAAGCTAATGCGCTAACTCACTCTGCTCATCCCTCACTCATTCGAGCTCTAAAGCTCGGGGAGCGCAACCCTAATTTGGTCGTGCGCCACTGCCTTCGTCTCTGACACCGTGAAGGGTTACTAGTCAATCCTATCGCGTCATTTCGTGTTCCAATACATTGGTATTATTTCCCCTCATTCAATTTTACCTCTGATCCTCATGAACAGCTGGATCGTGTGTAACATCCCAAATTTTCACTTTTGGCAAAATAAAACTTAAATTATTTTCCTTGGAATTTCTAGATTTTTTTTTCAAAAAAAAAGTTTTCTTTAATTATTTTAAAGCCAAAACAAATTTATTTGCAAAAACTATTACCAAGATTAAATTGGAAATATTGTATTTAAGTCCAGAATGCCTATTTAAATTTCTAGAATTAAATCAATTGTTAAATTAATTAGAAACTCTCAAACAGTCCTTCGGCCAAATCTTCCCTACCATCTCATTCTCCATGCGACGCGCGTCCACACGGCCGCCCGCCGCGTGTTTCATCTCAACCATTTTCAACCATTGGATCAAAGCTGGACGGTCCGATTGAGTTGCTATTCGGGGCCAATCAAGATTTCGCTCACTCGGTCTAAACGTTTCAACGAGGTGGACCGTTCGATTTCAATTGAACGGTCAGATCTTAATTTCATCTCCGGACGGTCCAAACATTCAAATCAATGTAGATCGTCTGATCTAAATCCAATGGCCATGTCACCACCCATTACCTTTCCTATTCTCTTTCTTTCGCTGACTGGTGGGGCCGCCATCTACAGTGCCGTCGTCCCCGCCCTTTCTTCCTCCTCGTGACGCCGCCATTGTCGTCTTCATCGAGCTCATTAAACTTGCACGTTACTTCCCCTTTTCGCGCGCATTTGATGCCATTGTTACCCACATTCACGAACACACTCAAGGCGCTTGTTTCTTCCTCCTTAAACCCTCTTAAACTCTCTTTACCTCGCCACCGCGCCGGCATGAAACGGCCGCGCACGTCCTCGTTGCATCAGTGACCCCTGAGCCCTATAAAAGGGAGCCCCGGGATCGCCATCCTCTCCTCAACCCAGCGCCTCCACCTACATCCCTCCAATCTCTCTCTCTCTCGCTCGAATTTTGAAGATCATTGCCAGTGACCGGAGGAGTTTCAACCGCCGAATTCGTCACCGTCAGGCCCTCTCTGGCCTCCTCGTCCACACCTTCATCATCACCGCACCTTCGCGAAGCTTGTGCGCACACTCACGCGACTCGAGGACCACCAGAGCACGCACTTCACCAGAGCCCTAAAACCGCCGCCGATGACCTAAACACCTCGCCCCTTCACTCCAAGGTAGCACACCAGACTCCTCGTCTCTCCCTCTCTCTTTTGCGACCATCCACACTCCTCACCTCGGCGTAAAACACCAGCGAGCTCGTCGCCGGTTGTACACCACCATTGAGCTGACGTGGCTCAGGCATGTCGACGCCTCCTCAGCACCACATGTGCCACATCATCCGCACGCACAACCGCCTTCACACTGTAGTGTGCACCGGGTTCACCATGAACCTTTGACCAAGCGTGGACCAGGTCCATTGACCGTGGGCCCACAGGTCAGTGTCTCAAGGATTTTTGGTTTAAAAATAATTTCGGCTAGAAATCCTTTTTCTAAGGGCTGACGTCATAATCTCGATCTTCCTTTAGGAAATTAATCCAGGAAAATCAATAAAATCCAGATTAGGGTTTTATTTAGGTTTAAAACATCTAGGAGCTCGTATTTCTTCATACGAACTCCAATTTAGGTGATTCAAATTTCTAAATTTATATAAAATCATAAACTAGCTATCTAATCCAAAATTATTTCATTTAGAGTTCATTTGAAGTTCATTTGAATTTTATTTGAATTTGGCTTATTTTCACGTATAGATTTCGATGAGTCCGAAGAACCAGAATTAATCAACGACCAGACTTTTTAGCAACGCAAGTTACATTCTTTGATCATATTTGAATCCTAGTATTTAAAATTATTTAAATTCTATTTTAAATTATGTACTGCATGCTTATTTAAATTTAGTTATTTAAATACCTATTTTAAATTCATAGATATACCTAAAATCCTTTGTATGGCCGATTTTGGTATTGAACTAAATATCTTGTTACCCTAGATAAAACCTGATTGATACATTAGTATGAACTAGGATCTTTTGAAAATGTTATGTAGAGACATTCTTAGACCAAAAATGTTTAATTTGGGGAATTTAGCCAAGGATTCAAATTTGTTTAAAATAAGCCATGGCATTGTTTTACCATGGACTCTCTTGCAAATGATTTTGAAAACAAAAAAAAAATCAAAGGTGGTTTAAACTTGGGCAAAATGGATGTCAGGATGGTGCAGGTTAATGCACAGGATTGAATCTTTTCATTGATCAAGTCCAGGGTTTTGGTATGTTGCCCAAGTTGTTTAAGGACCGGCCTGAGAGCCGCTTTTGCTAAACTCCACCGTACTACCATATGTCCTGAGTGGGCAGGACTAGGCTTAATAATTTATAATACTCTACTATTATTTGTGCTATGTTGATGTGTGGGTGTTGGATAGACAGTATTCCCACTTGGTGCAAGAGGGGGCTTCCGGAGGATGGACAATCTAATGGAAGTGAAACCTTAGCGTGCATAAATACTTTAGGGTAGATCATTATAACGGTCTTGTGATAATTGCTTAGTCGCACGCCTTCAGAAGCGTGTATTGGCCGACATCAAAACCAAATTATCTCTTGTAGGTAAAGTTGTACCACCTCTGCAGAGTGTAAAACTATTCGAATAGCCGTGTCCACAATCATGGACATGTTTAGCATTTGCCACTCAAAGTTAGACTTTGGTTTTGGTTTTCAAAAGATTTGGACAAATGATTTTGGATAGTTTATCCAATTGGGAAATTGGGCGATTAGCCATGTGATAGGAGGGCATCCTTCACTATTCTTGTGTGAATATTATCTGACTGTAAAACTAAGAATTTATAAAAATGAATTTTAGTTACTAAATAACTGCATTGGAACTTAGTACAAGTATTTAAAGAAAACATGGGTTTATGCAAAAATCAACCATATAAGCCTTCCTTTGTAATCCTTGCATGCATTAAATTCCGTTATTGGGTGTAACTTGCGAGCACGGAAGTTGTGCTCATCCTTGCTTATTGCAAATAATCTTAGAGGAGGAGTACCTCGTGGACGAGGAGGACTTGAACAGCTAGGTTGCGCCCCAAGACGATTGCCTGTGGCGTATCGTTTGGCCTACTAGTATCTTTTGCTTTCCGCTGTAATTTTCTTTAGGCCAAGTGCCCTTTTGTAATAAATACTCTGATATTATTAATAAACTGCGTGACGTGGACTTGTTACCATATTTGTAAAACTGTGTAACTAGCTGTTCCTGGACTAGTGTTGTAAACACTAACAAAGGTCTCCACATGTCAGTTTAACCAAAAATCACGTGAAAAATAGAAAGTACGCTTTCAGTTATGAGGAGAATACATTTTCCTTTTGGGAAGGCATAACCTCTTTAGAAACGCGTGGGATTACGCTTTCTCCATTGGAAAGCGTATTTCTCAATTTTATTTGATTTTCTTAGCCAAACTGAATTAAAACCTTAATAACTTTTGCTAGGAAACTCCAAATGAGATGATTTTGGTCTCTAAATTTGTGTAAAATCATAATCTACCTGAATATGTAAAAATATTTATTTTTGGTTACTGTTTAATTTGTTGATTGTTCTTTAATTCGTTTCCGGCTCTTTTTAGACATCGATTATCTAGGTTATTTTTGCGACGATCAATCTACCATATATCCAGAACATCAAGAGTAAGGCAAGCACCCCCTTTGATCATGTTGATCCCAGTATTTTAATTATTTACTTTGTCTTTGCAAATCCTATTATGCATGCGTGTATGTTTGTATGAAAATTGCTATGTTTGGGAAAAATTGGTAGAAGTAAATCCTACTTGTTGCATATGCCTCCTTGAAATATTGATTCCTTACTGTTGTAACCTTAAGAATTTGGGTTAGGCAATATGTAATGTCATTTGGGAATTTCCGAGTGCGATTGTTGCACAATTGCAACTAGAGCGATAGATTTTCTGAAAAATTGATAAAAGGACAATATGATAATTTGAGAATTTGGGATTATTTTGAAAATGGTCCAGGGGAGATACCTCTGTTATTTTGTACGAAAAAAAATGAAACCTTTAGTTTTTAGACACGGGCGTGTCAGTGAGGATTGTGACTCAGTAGTAGATAGGGTGGAGATCTCGCCCGTAGTCAATTAAGGACTGAAGCTAGTAAATTCGGGACTAAGACCCAATCGTACAATCGTATGTGCTAGGGTGGGCTATCCGTAGCTAACTAAGTTATCGAAATCTTAGCCTTGGATGACAGTAGGCAGAAGTAGTGCGCGCATTGCCGGAGGACCGGCATGCCGACACAACTACGAATGCCTCACTTCGACGGGTTTCCATCCGTGCGAAATGAGGGACTTTCTCAACGGGTTTCTGTCCGGGTGAGTAACGCTCCTCATTCGATCTGTACTTTTATTATTATCTTCATTATTATTATTATTATTATTATTATCCTGACAGATGAGGATAAAGATTCGCAGGGCTAGTGCAAGGTTAGGACTAGATAATGTAAAGGCTATGTCGTGAACTCTAGGTTGCTTACCTTCGGTAGTGAGCAGTGATATAGAGATGTTCCAGGCGACTGGAATACCTTGTACTATGGGTAAAGTTGTACACCTCTGCAGAGTGATAAATTATTCGAATAGCCGTGCTCGCGGTCATGAGCATCCTTAGTACGGCTGGTATGGCGGTTGCTTTGCTTTTAAAACTATTTTGTCACAAAAGATTGGGGTAATGACACGGGGTTTTTCATTTGTTGAGTTAACTACCATTTCTATGGTTATGTTGCTATGTCTATAGCGGATCTGTCATTCCTATGACTAGATTTGCTATGTCTATAGAAGGACTGCCATTTCTATGGTTGAACATGAATTTGTGAGTGCCATTTCTATGGCGGAATATTGATTATATTTTTTCTTGCAATCGATTAGGGTTGCGGGTGTTGTTGTTATTTGTTTAGTTACTTTACTTACTGTCCTGTACTTACTTTCTTAATACCGCTCTTTAAAATTTCCGTTGCAAATTATTACTTATGATTATTGCAAATGAAACTAGCTTTGAGCAAAATAACTTGTAGAGTAGAGCCATTCAATTGATAGCCTTGCATCTAATATAATTTTTTGCGATACACTACAAGTCTTGCTGAGTACACAAGTACTCAATCTTGCTATTGTTGTTGGTTTAGAGTTTGCAGATGAACCGACACCAGACGACGAGTTCGTTTCTCCTGGCACCAAAGGGTTCGGTGACGGGTCTACTTAGGCCTTGTTCCTTATCGGTTGCCTGTGGGATCAGATGGGCATGCCACTGGACTTTTGCTACTATTACTATGTATTCCGCTGCTACTTACTTTTCTCTGATGACTGCTTTATTTGGCCGACCAGCCATTATTATAATAACTGTTGTAATAACTTAAGTATAATACTCCATTTTGCTTTACTTTAGTGTGTGATTGTATGGATGCCAAAAGTTGTGAATGTGTGTGCTAGCCTTTAATCCTGGGAATAGAATGGTATACACATAAGATCTTTAGGTATTCCATGTCCGGGGGTCTGATAGCTATCTTTGGAGGCATCTGTTATAAAGAACACTAATGAGAGCAGCACACGGCATCCCTGGATAAGAGCTAGCAACCAGCAGCAACCATTGAGTTTCAACCATATTGGTCTATGCCTTAGGCCACAATGGTCTAAGGCTTTGACCAACCTAGTCTAAGACCCCTAGTCTGAGACTTCGACCACGACCACGACCACGACCAGCAGTTGCTCTCATTGGAGGCATCTGTTATAAAACTCTATTGAGAGCAATACACTGTGCCATAGGTCGATGCTAAGTAAAAGAGACTATCACATGTCTACACAACATTCAAGCTACAAAACAGCATGATCAAAGCCAACTGCTAGGAATCATGAAGACGCATTAGAACAAAAGCGAGTTCACAAAATACCGGGCAAATACCCTAAACAAAAGCACATACCAACTGCATCTACTATCAGCACTCTGCACAGCAAGAGGGGCAACTGATAGCTAACTCCAAAATACTGCTCTAGCTAGCCCTATCTTACTACTCCCTTCCTCGAGCCCCTAGCGTTGTTGGCCCTGCCATCTACCATTTTGAACAAGAAAAGGGTAAGCCACAACAATACCAGGAGAAAACAGGTACACGGATGGGTACTACCATAAGAAGAGTGGAACAAAATACATACTTTTATCCTAGGTTTCTATCGACCATGCTAGCTAAGGCCTTTAACTTACAGTCGTAGGCTCTGATACCTAGTCTGTTAGACCCAAAATTTGTAATTTGGAATTACTTTTGACCACTCAGTTTCGACTACTGAGTTTCGACCACTCAGTTTCGACTACTGAGGTTCGACCACTCAGTTTCGACTACTAAGTCTCGACCACTCAGTTTCGACTACTGAGTCTCGACCACTTAGTTGCGACTACTGAATCTCGACCACTCAGTTTTGACTACTGAGGTTCGACCACTCGGTTGCGACTACTGAGTCTCGACCACTCTGTTCGACTACTGAGTTTCGACCAATCAGCTTCGACTACTGAGTCTCGACCACATAGTTTCGACTACTAAGTGTTGACCACCCAGTTTTGACTACTGAGTTTCGACCACCCAGTTTCAACTACTGAGTTTCAACCACTCAGTTTCGACTACTGAGTTTCGACCACTCAGTTTTGACTACTGAGTTTGTCGGATCCCAAATTTGTAATTTGGAATCTACTGTGTCAATCTGTGCCATTCCCTGGATTAGAAGATAACACACACAGATACATTTTTGGATCATCACATATAACAGCATAATATATTACATGACAGGCCGTGCGGCCCACTGTGTTACAAAAGGGCCACGAAGGCCGCACTACTACATAGCTAAGAGTATAGAATACAGGATAAGAGCAGAAGCAAAAGAAGTCGTAGTGGATCCATTCACTTTGCCCACAGGCAAGCGACTGGGGTCTCGGCCTAAGCTTCACCATCTTCTCCACCGTTTGGTCTAGCCGCCAAGTAGTAGCCGTATGGGTCTTGATCAAGCGGCTCTGAAAGATTATGTCGAACGAGCCAGAGTAGACAACCGTACTCGCGAGCCAACACACAATGCAGTTTATTATAGATGCAAGGCTAGTCAAGGGAAGCTCAGAGTCCTTTTATTTGCATAAAGCTAAGTTTGAATTAGGGTAAGTTGTATAAGATCCTGCGACTTAGCATTTTTAAATCCAACAGTTTTTGTAAATGAGTTTTCATTTGTAAAGTACTAGTGGAGATCTCATCTCCTTTACCATTGAGTGGCTCCATCCACCCAATACTTGGGCTACCCCATATTTACCACTGGTCCTCGACCAGGCCATTTCAAATCCCTGGGGTCCCACCCCATCTTTCCTTTCAATCCACAAATCATTTTGTAAAATTGAAAACTAGTTCAAGCGAGTTCTCGGCACCGCTCTTGACTGTGAGCACGGTTATCCAGATAGTTTTCTTACTCTGTAGAGTTCGCACACTTTACCCACAAGAGATCATCGTCTTGATATATACACACGTTTCCTTAGACATGTGAATCAAGGGGAGATTACCATAAGGCCTTTACAATGCTCAACCTCGACGCAACCCCACCTGCTAAGGTTTTCACCACCCAAGCCACGCTCCCATGAGGCCCCCTCTTGCACCGTGTGGTTTTCCTATGGCTTCTACCCTTATCCACACCACACACCCACCAGTGGCGAAGCCACGCCGAGGTGAACAAATTAGTTAGCTAGGTCGTACCTATTATAGACTTGTGGTTGCACTGTTTTTACACGAGAGGTCATCACAAGAACTAGGTCCTTTAATGACTTGGACAGTACATCCACATAGCCCACCGTTGTGCCCCCAGCACCAGCCACTCTTTCCAGCTGCCCAAGTCAAAATCAGTTTTTCATGTTTTCCTTGGTTTTTAATATGACCTTTAGTCCAACATACCAGCTAAGCTCCCAGCCTCGACTGCCTAAATCCAGTTTTCATGTTTTGAATTATTGTTGTCACGCAATTTAATGCCTGCACGACCATGTATCTAAGCAAGGCTAAGCATGACACTTAGATACTGACTTATTAACTAGTATATAATCCACTAACTCTAGGGTGACAAAGGATAGTGTCCAAGTTCAAGGATCGGAAGTTTATACACAATTATTGTTAAGGCATTAGCTATGAACTTGTCGGTGTTTTAGAACCGATCTTACATAAGGATTTTCTGCACGCTCATCAGAGTGTTTACCCTGTTTATCACAGGAGGTGTCCTTTCCATTGCCACGAGGGGTTGTAGTGTGTGATCGTCGGGGAGCGTCCTCAGTTCTGCCTCTAGGAGAGTGATCATTATCTGAGGGAAGGACGAAGACCTCCCATTGATGATCTCCAATTGCGCTTGAGGCCCCTCACTTGAGGAGTAGTCGAAAGACACTGTTTGGTGACCTGGAGCAAGCCCCTCTAGGAAGGGGAATTCTAGGTTATAACCGTCTCCATCCACAGGTAAGCCCTGCGATGGGATAGTCGAACCTGCACGAAAAGCGTGTTCAACCCCATCCTCTGCGGAGCTAACCGGAGATAGTGGACCACCAGATGTTGATGAAGCTATGGAATAATGGCTTCCAGGACTTACCGTGCCAGGTCAGACTATCTTAGGCGGGCTTGAACACTCAAAGGGGGAATCCTCGCCATGTTCTAGGCCTGCCTTAGGACAGCCCTGATTGTGGTCGGATTGACCCTTGCCCTCTTAGGAATCTAGCTCCTCATTTGGACATAACGTTGTGGGGGATAAGGATCCCTCCTCAACTCCATCGCTAGTATGATCTCCTGGAGTACGATCTCCGAAGGAGACATTACCATCGGATGATACAATACTCAGCTCGTAGTCGAAGCCAACATCCATGTCGATATCTATGTAATCGGCCAAGTCGAACCAGTTCTCCTCATTCCACTCTCTTGCCATGGAAGCATTAGAGTTGAGAAAAACAAAGGAAACCTGATGACTAGAAGATCCCCACGGTTGGCGCAAACTGTCGGTGTTTTAGAACCGATCTTACGTAATGATTGATTGATTCGGGGGGTCTCCAAGACTCAAATCACGTAGAGAGAATGACAAAGGGATTTTTATACAGGTTCAGGCCTTCTCTGGAGAGAATAACAACCCGACTCCTGTGTGGCTATATTGAGTATGCTGGTCACAGATCAAGAGAAAGACTGAAATGTAATGTCTTATGCTCCTAAACCCTCTTTTTTTCTTCTTCTTTCTGATGATCCTGTCTTTTATATAGTACTCAAAGTGGGCGGCCATTTCTCCAGTCCAAAGGGTGCCTCAACGCTTCAGATGTTGAAGCAGTTACTGAAGATTATTACTGGAGTCGTAACATTCCCACACCGCCAGACAATTATCATCAGGACAGAGAGTTAAACATGCAATTATTTTAGAGAATAACAGCATAATTAACTACCCATATCTTTGAATATGGTGTAGAAGATTCCCTTATTGACCAGGCCCACATGTCTGTAAGCCCTATCGACTAGAGACTGGTCGTAGAAGAGCTTACGACCAGATGATGGTCGTAGTAAAGCTTACAACCACAGACTGATCGTTGGAGGACTTATGATTAGGGGATAGTCGTAGAAAAGCTTACGACTAGGGAATGGTCATAGAAGAACTTACGACCATGAGGTAGTCGTAGAAGGACTTACGACTATAGGGTGGTCATAGAAGAACTTACGACCTCCAGCTTCTCCCTTAAGAACATTAAGGGGTATACTAAAGAACCATATGATGGTTTTATCATCCATAATAAGAATTACAGATAAATAATTAAATGAGGATTATTAGATCCTCGTCAGAACTAGACCAACATAGTTGTATAAATCATAGCAATGCAATTTCATAATTTAAAGCAACATAATTTGCAATGCAATATGATCAAAGTATTGACTCGTCTTGATCAGGGTACTGCTGGTCTTGTTCTGGATCAATCGGAGTGTCCTCGGTTGCTTCGGCTTCTATATACGTAAGAATAACCAAAATTCAAATAAGCACAGAGGGACTCAAATTAAAATCAAACATTCAAATGAACTCCAAATTGGGTATTATCGGTTTAGTTGAGTATATTTTGTTAGTTTTCGCCCTTTCTCTACCGTGTTCGGTGTTGGACATAGAATCCAAGTAGAGGAAGTAAGTGGTTTCCAAGTCGGTTGCTAATTAGTATACGAGCCCTTGGTTTCGAAATCGTTCTTTCGACTACTGCTCGATGGGTTTTGAGTCGATAATCGCTTGGTCTCAGACTCCATTTCAAGTATTGTACATCACTTCTTCTGCCCTTTCTCTACCGTGTTCGGTGTTGGACATAGAATCTAAGTAGAGGAAGTAAGTGGTTTCTAAGTCAGTTGCTAATTCATATATGAGTCCTTGGTTTTGAGTACTGTGCTTTCGACTACTTGGTCGGATGGGTTTTGAGTACTGTACAACGTTTCGAGTATTGTACACCGTTTCGAGTACTGTACACCGTTTCAAGTATTATACATCGCTTCGAGTACCTAGTCAAAGGAGTTTTCGCTACCTGGTCAGAGGGGGTTTTCGACTACCTTGTCGGAAAGGATTCGACCACCTGGTCGGAAAGGTTTCAACTACTTGTAGTCGACGGAGGTTCGACTATGCGTAGTGGAAGGAGGTTCGACTATGTGGTCGGAAGGGGTTTCGACTACATGATCGGAAGGTGCTTTGACCACCTGATCGAGAGGAGTTTCAACCACCTAGTCAAGAGGAGTTTCGACCACCAGGTCGAAAGGTGTTTTGACCACCTGGTCAAAAGGAGTTTCGACCACCTGGTCGAATGGAGTTTCGTCCACCTAGTCGAAGGGAGTTTCGTCCACCTGATCGAAAGGGGTTTCGACTACATGTGATGACTACACAATTATGAGGTTGGAAGAAGGTACGACTACGTGTAGTCGGGGGAGGTTCAACTACACACGAAGACTTAAAGACCACGGGGTGGAAGGAGGTTCGCGTAGTCAAAGGAAGTTCGACTACACGCGAAGACTTCCCGATTTATAACGCATTCGTTGATCCAACAATGCTTCCATGCAACTAGAGTGAGGAGGAGCATCTAGTGGCCACTAGGAATGTACCAATATGGAGCTGATGTTGGGTCACGGGTAGGCTATGATAGCACAAAACAAAAATTTTATCACGCAACTAAGTAACCTCCGCTACAAATAGATCACGAGAAAACCACTAGACGTGCCGACTCACAGCAGAAGTAGAGTCGATGTAGCGAGTTGACGCAATTGTAGTCATACTCATCGCGCGTCTTCTCCTCCTGCTCCGATGATCGTCACGAGTTGCGGATCGTCCTAGTGCTGATGCTTCGCAACAACACCTCCAATGTATCCACACATACAGGGTAGGAACACCACGCGCTGGAGTGCTAGCGCCTGTGGCGTGGTTGAGGAAGGCGTGGCTATTAGGGTTTCGGGAGTTCTTCAAAAAGATCATTAACCCCATGCCAGTGCCCCTCTATATATAGGCATCCATGATGGGTGACGAACTTGAGGCCTGTTGTAGGTGTAAAAACCAAACACGAGTGAGGGGGGTGGACATCGGCCGTCTGACAGGCCATCGTCCACGAGGGTAAAAAATGACATGAGGATTTATACAGGTTCGGGGGTCCGAGAGGACCGCCCTACTCTGTCGGTGAGCCAGCGGGGTTACCTCGAGAGGAGCCCCGAGGGCTCACCGCTTGAACATACTTTATTGCTCCCAAGAGCCCCCCTTGAAATGAGGGATACATGGGGTATTTATAGGCTCCCAAGCCTATACAAATGACCAAAATACCAATTGAGGGATAGCTACACTATGAGTACAAGTGAGGGGTACAACAGTCTTTCAGGAGTGTTACTGCAGTTCTTGGACCTGTACGTGAGTCTTCTGCCAGGCGGGCCCTATTAGTGTGATGGATGAATTATTCTTACAACACTAGCCCCCTTGCCCCTTGGCGTTTTAGGGGAAACGTCAAAAGGGGCAGTTTTGAATTGTGCCTTTTAGTGCAGAGGTCGATATTTCGAAGGAGTCCAGTCGGATTTGAGCGATGATTGCATCCGAAAATGTGCTCCGAAAGCGCCATGCTTTGGCGAGCCGGGCGCTCGGTCACGAAGGTGCTAGGGCGCCCCAGCGCTCGGGGGTGCTTAGGCTGTAGGGCGCTTAGGATCCGCGTGCACACGAGTGTGGCGCCGCAGAGCACGCGACGTCGTCGAGTGCTTAGGAGGAAGGCGCCAGTGGCCGACACCGGGCGCTCGGGAGCGAGACGCCAGTGGCCGACGCCGGGCGCTGGGTGCATGTAGGCAGGTCGACGGGAGGTCGCACGAGACGGCAGACGCTCCAGAGGCGTGGGGTGGCCGCAAGGGGCCGCGTGGGGCCGTCTGAAACGGTGGAGACGCCAAGTGGATCGCGTGAGGCGGCGGACGCTTAGGAGGTACGGAGACGGCTGCAAGGGCGCGTGACACCGTGAGGACGCGAGTCCACGATGGCACCACGAGGGCGCAGGGCATGCGAAGTACGGGCGCATAGGGTGCAAGGCCGTGCGAACGCATGGGGGCACTACTTAACAGGCGCACTCTATGCAGCTATAGTCGTAAACCATACTTCAGGTCAAAGCTGCATGTTCTGTCTTCGGTTCCTGCGTGCGAAGACAGACCACATCACAGAGGCTCGCACCAATCTCAACCAATGGCTGGTTCTTCCAGTGCTTTGGCTTTTGATAACAGCTATGTGTGGGTGTCCCTCCCAAGTTGGTGGGTCCCTGAGCAATTAGAGCCCCATGTATCCCTCATTTCAAGGGAGGCTCGCGGGAGCAATAAAGAAGTATGTTCAAACTGGTGAGCCCTCGGGGGCTCCCTCTCCGAAGGTAACCCCCCGTTGGCTCACCGACAGGAGTAGGGCGGTCCTCTCGGACCCTCGAACCTGTATAAATCCTCGTGTCATTTTTTACCCTCGTGGACGATGGCCCGTCAGACGGCCGACGTCCACCCCCCTCACTCGTGTTTGGTTTTTACACCTACAACAAGGCCCATTAGGAACTCATGGCCTACAAGAATTCGGATCACTATCCAAATCAAATCCTAGTCCTTTAAGTGTGCGACCCTATAGGTTCATGTGTAATCGGTTGTGACTCAAAAACTCTTTTCCGACCACAAATCGTCAGCGGTACCTAGCAGCACATAACGATTCCCGAACACACATAGAATATATCGAACGAACCTTAATGCAATAGGATCTAAGAGCAGGTCCTTATCACTTACAACCAGCTCGTACCTAGTCACGACCAGTCCATACTTAGTTATGACCAGTTCGTAACTCCTTACGACCAGTTTGTACTTAATTACAACCAGTTTGTAACTCCTTACAACCAGTTAGTGATTATGTTCGACCAGTCTACGACCAGCTTCGACCAGTTTACGACCAGCTCGTATCTCCATACGACCAGTTTACGACCAGCTTCGACTAGTCTATATCTGGTCGAACTGAATGACCTGCTTGTGTATTCTCCCTTTGCCTCACGACATCTGGTTTAACTCCAGGTGAGATAATTTGTGATCCATGGACTATTCAACTCTTTCTCGGTCAAGTGTCGAATAACTTCATGTGGTCGACACTTTGACCACTTGTGGCATGGCCATGCACTTTCTTTATTCGACCACAACGAGCGGCCCAGAGACATCTCTCTTGTTATGTTAGGAGGGGCAAATCCCATATCCGACCAGTCACATTCCTCCGCATGTTTCATAGCATACCCGAAAACTGCCTTTATAACTACCTAGTTACGAGTAGTGTTTGGCAACCCCTAAGAGTGCTATTACGCATGTAGGAAACCATGCTGATCTCAGGTCTAAGGATTATACATCATCATTGCTTGAGACAAACTAATGACACATAGAATCATAACAATCTCAACAGTATCTCGAGGTGGGTCAAACCAACACTATGTTCTCTACCATCTGTCGATATTATTGGTTTGATATCTCCATATCTATGACCTATGAAACAAAGTCATCAACCAATACATATGTTAGTCGATTTATATGTGTTGTCATATGTTTCCGACTAGGGAACGTTTAAGAATAATTATTGCAGAAATATAGAGTTTCACAATCAAGTCACATACTTGATAATAAATATTAACAATATTATTCTAGGAACAAGATAATATATTATCCAATGTTATGAACATAACAAAATATAATCATCTCTATGATTGCCTCTAGGGCATATTTCCAACAGTCTCCCACTTGCACTAGAGTCAATCATTTAAGTATCTAAAACTGGTAGCTCTTGTGTGTGCCTCATGCTTTGGCTGTGTGAGAGGCTTTGTCAACGGATCAGCAATATTTAAATCTGTATGGACTTTGCATATTGAAACAGCCCAAAATTTCAAATTTGAGTTGAATTTAAAACTTATTTGATTTTGTGGATTTTCTGAAATTTTAAAAGCTCTTTCTCAAATTAATTTAAAGCCAAAACAAATTTATGTGTAAAAACTATTACCAATTAAAAGTTGGAATTATTTTATCTAAGTCCAAAATAACTCTAGGGATTTCTGTTAATTTTCCTAGAATTTTTGGAGTTTAATTGCTATTTTCTAAAGCTTAAACGAATTAACCTGATTATTTAAATTAACAAATCCTTTTAAAACCCTAACCTGCCTTTGGGCCGAAAGTTACTATGCTTGTGTGACCTCTTTCCAAATTTCAAACCGGCTGCGCTCAAGACACCCATCTAATCACGACCGTCGGATTAAAATCCTACGGTTAGCGCTGCCCTGCTCCTCCCGTGCGATGCGCCCCATTTCATCTCAACTGTTCGATTTCATTTGATCAGACAGATCTGGATGTGGAGTTAGGATAGTCTAAACGTTGAAATCAACGTGAACCGTTGGATCTAAATCGAACGATCCAACTCCACCCCTGTCCCTTTCCTTTTTCACCCCTCACTACCGCGTGGGCCCGCACTGCTTCTTCCCTGCCGCCTTCTTCTCCAACGCACCACCTCGCGCAGCCACCATGGTCGCTCGCGGGCAAGCTTGCCAAAGGCTCCTCCTCAACCGCCCCGACTTCCCCGCGTGGTCGCACATGACCCGCGCCCATCTCTCGCAGACGACCCCACCCTCCTTCCCTTCTCGCGGCGTCGTTGCAGTTCAACTTCGCCGCCACGACCTCCACGTCGCCACACCGCCCCGGAGCCCCTCGGCCCCTATAAAAGGAAGCCCCGGGTGCCCCTCTTCACACCCATTCCAATGCTGCCACCCACTTCGATTGCGCCGCCACCGTCGACGCTGCAACCTTGACTCCACCACCGTTCGCCGCGAAGCCGGTGCACACCTTTGCTTCACCAGACCCTCACGGAATCGCCACTTCGACGACGAGCCGTGCTGCGCCGCTGCCTTCTCCTCGCCGTCGGTCGCCTCTGTCCCCCTCGCATCATTTCGGTGAGCGCACCAAGACCGTCCTGTCCTCCTCTCTCTTCCCGTACCCTCGCCGGTCGCCACCGTGCAGCACAGCGTCGGTGACCATCGGTCCCGACGCTGGTGCCGTCCTCGCCAATGTTTCATGGCCACATGTGCACCACCGCGACGCCACCTCAGCGTCAGATCCGACGTGGCGCCACGTCCCCGCAGCCCTCCTGAGCCAAAAGCCCGTGAGCTTAGTTCATGTGGACCGTGTTTATGACACGTGGGGCCCACATGTTAGGAAATTATTTTATTTCCTTTAATCTCGAAACCCTGTGGCTGACATCACCCTTGCGTAATAATTAAATTTTCCTTCAGAAAATTAATTCGGGAAATTCATTTAAAATGCAGATTTAGGATTAAACTTCTAAAATCCATATCTTTTGCATCCAAACTCCAAATTGGGTGATTCAAATTTCTAAATTTGTATAAAATCATCACCTAGCTAAATAAAATATAATTATTTGATTTGTAGTTAGTTTGAATTATCTTTTTGAATTTATTTGAATTTTAATTGATTTGTCATATTTTCGCGTTTAGACTTCGACGATTCCGGAGAGTACGATCCTTCTAAGAACTTAGAATTCCAAGACTTCAATTAATTATTTAATTCAGTTTTAAAATTTATTTAATTCAGTTTTTAAAAGGCAAGTTATACCATTGACCATATTGCTCCTAGTTTTTAAAAGTTATTTAATTCAGTTTTACATTATTATTGTATGCATACTTTTATTCAATTATTTTACTTCCCAGTTTAAATGCTTAGTTATGCCAATTCCTGTTGTATGGCCAATTTGAATATTGAATATCTTGTACTTGTCACCATTAGATAAAATGATATTGGAATAATCTCATGCTTAGCCAATTCTTAGACCATGATTATGATTTTTGGGAGGATTTAGCCAAATCATTTCAAATTGGTTTAAATTTGAATCTATGGTATTGTTTTACCATAGAGAATTTGTAAAGGTTGTTTTATTTAAAATAAAATCAAAAATGGTTTGGACTTGGGCGAAACGGATGAATGGTGGGTGCAGGTTTATGCACGGGTTTAATCTGGTTAAGATTAAGGCCCAGAGTTTGATTTGAAAGACGCCCAAGTCAATTAAGAATCGGTCTTTCAGCCGCATCTTGCTATGCTTTACCGTACCACCACATGTCTTGTCTGGGCAGGACTTGGCTTAATAATTTGTGATACCTCATAGATATTCATGCCATGTTGTATGTGTGGGTGTCAGTTAGACAGTAGTCCCACCTGGCGCAAGAGGGGGCTCCTAGAGGACGGTCAGTCCAATGGAAGCGAAACCTTAGTGGGCATGAGTACTTTGAGGTAGAACATTGTAACAGCCTTGTGATAATTGCTTTGTCACACGCCTTAGGAAGCATGGATTGGCCGACATAAAGAGCAGATTATCTCGTGTGGGTAAAGCTGTACAAACTCTACAGAGTAGAAAAATATTCGAATAGCCGCATCTATGGTCATGGACATGCTAGCAAAGCCAATTTGAGTTAGATTTGTTTTTGGTTTTAAATCTGATTTCAACTGATGATTTCAGGATGGTTAATCCTGTGGTAAAATTGGGCGGTTAGCCATGTGATAGGAGAGTATCCTTCACCATTCAAATATGGAGGTTATCCACACTATAAAATTGTCATTTAAAATCTGATTTTAGATATAGTATAAAAATGGCCTTGGAAATTAATATTAGTATTTAAACTGAAAATGCCATTTTATGCAAATCAACCCTGCCAATATTATTTGTTTACCTTATGCATGCATCGTAACTCAATATTGGGTGTAACTTGCGAGCACGGTAGTTGTGCTCACTCTTGCTGAATATCTTTATTCAGGAGAAGACTTCTACCCGGATGGTGAGGACACCGACGCTTAGGCTATGCCCCTCCAGACGATTGCCTGTGGTGGATCATTTGGCCTATCACTACTGCTTTTGCTTCCGTTGTGTTATTTATTTGGCCTCAGGCCCCATTTGTATTAAACTCTGAATTATTATTGTTATTGATTGAATGCATGATATGTTTGTGATATCATTTTTGACTGTGTACACTCGAAATCCTAGACTAGTGTATGAACACAGAGGATTCAGGGTCCTTCGTTCTCGGGTTCGACAAAAGTGGTATTAGAGCTATATCAACTGTAGGTCGTGGCCTTAGAACTGCCTTAAGGACTTATTTTAAAAAATTAAAACTATTTTGAGTCTGTCCAGAGTCATCTCTCATCTCCTCTCTTTAAAATGGTTACTAACTCGTCTCTTTCTCAAAATTGTAGATGGCGTTTGAGAAACCCGATGCTACTTCCCACGGAGTTTCTATTGGATATTGGGCCAAGATCCTTTGGGAGATGATGCAGCACCTGGATTACAAGAAGAGGCCAACATTCCAAGGCTACAAGTCCAAGGTGGGAGGACAAAATCTTTGGAGAGTAGAGGTGATACTCTACTCCAATCTTGCGCCAGACACCAACTTCCACATCTTTGACGCTCCAATCAGGCGCGACACCTTCACCGATGGCATCCAAGATGCGGCGAGAGAGGCAGTCCATCGTCTCCGCTACACCTATGACCGTTACTTCCATGGCACCGGGTCCCACTATCACCCGATGCATATCCCGACCAGAATTGACAGCACCTTCAACTCAGCTAGAGATGAGGATTCCCCCGAGCTGACGCACCAGGTGGACCTGGCGAAGGCATTGGACTATGCCTACGAAAACACCTTGGAGGACTTGCGTACCACCCAGGATAGACTGCAGGATGCAGAGGAGAGGCTGAAGCTTGTAGTTGCGGAGCTGGCTAGCTACAAGGCTGGCGAGGCTAGCTCCAATGAGCCGGACTACACCCCTAGCACTCCCTAGTAGTTTTCCCTTAGCTCGTTCATTAGTTGCGAATTATGAGCTACTAATTCCCTTTGTAGTAGCCATAATCTTTGAATAAAATAAATTAATAAAAGAACTACTTTGAAGAAAAAAAATTCTTGTCTTGCATTTGTGTGTTCTTGGGCTATTTAAATTTACCCCCTTTACAGCCTCCTTTCTTTCTATCTCTTCTAAATCTTTGGAGGATCCAGCAGATGGTGACCACCTGCACAGGTAGTGGCAGTGTCAGGGGCCAAGGCAACAAAAATGCAGATTATCAGGAGAACCCCACTAATCCACCACCACCTCTAGTTGAAGGACCGGATTGGCACCAGATGATGGCCAACCAAACGCACTTGATCGACCTGCTGGCCCAATCGCTTAACAGTGTTCAGAATGTGCAAGCAGCGACACATGCTCCACCTCCACCTCCGCAAAGATTGACCATGTCAGAGTTCATGCGCATGCGTCCCCCAACGTTCTCAAACAGTACTGAACCCATGGACGTTGACGACTGGCTCCATGCCATTGGCAAGAAATTGGACATAGCCCAGTGCACTGATCGTGAGAGAGTCCTGTTTGCCTATCACCAGCTCAATGGTCCCGCTTCGGAATGGTGGGATAACTTTTGTATCTCCCATGCCAATGCGCAAGCTATCACTTGGGAGGACTTTGTGCGGGCTTTCCGCCATGCCCACATCCCAGCAGGGATGATGACGTTGAAGAAGAAGGAGTTCTGCTCGCTTCGCTAGGGCAACCGCTCGGTGAGCGAGTATCTGCATAAGTTCAACCAACTTGCCCGCTACGCCCTAGAAGACGTAGCCAAGGATGAAGATAGGTAGGAAAGATTCCTGGAAGGGCTGAATGATGAGCTCTCAGTCCGTCTGATCTCTCAGGACTCCACTAACTTCCAATAGTTAGTGAACAAAGCACTTCGCCAGGAGGGCAAACATCAAGAGATGGAGAACCGCAAGCAGAGGATGGCTGCTCAGAAGTTCAATACCGGAGGATTACCCAAGCCTCGCTTCACTCCACCTCAGCGTGGAAGATTCCAGATGGCTACACCCAGAGCACCAGCACCGGCACAGCGCCCCAACCCTTCCGGCTTCCGTAGCAATTCATCTGGAGGGAAATTTCAGCAGAAGAACCCGACTTCATTAGCAGCAGGAGTGACCTGTTTCCACTACAACGAGATGGGGCATTATGCCAACACATGCCCGAAGATGCAGCAAGCCACAGCACCAGCCACCGGTGGCAACCCAAAGCCGACGGTCCAGTTCACAAAGGGACGTGTGAATCATGTCACCGCAGAGGAAGCCCAGGCAGCACTGGATGTCGTTCTTGGTACGTTTCTTGTTAATTCGATACCAGCATCAGTCTTGTTTGATTCTAGAGCTTCACATTCCTTTGTTTCAAATAAGTTTGTGGGCAAAAATGGGTTACCTATCTCTTCCTTAGATAATCCTATGTTAATCCATTCCCCGGGCTTAGAAATGATAACCAGTTCTTTTTGCCTGAACCTTACCCTTGAAATATCCGGAGTATCTTTTCTGGCAGACTTGATAGTCTTGCATTCTCAAGGTCTGGATGTAATTCTTGGAATGGACTGGCTAGCCAAGAATCAGGGACAGATAGACTATGGCAATAGGTCCATCACTCTCACCAATGAGCAAGGAATCTCAGTTGAATTCAAGCCAAAGACTTGTACCAGAGGAAGTTCCATCCTGACCAGTCTGAAGGAAGTAAAGCTTGAAGATATACCCGTGGTGCAAGAGTACCCAGATGTTTTTCCTGATGATTTACCCGGCATACCACCGGATAGGGACATAATGTTCTTAATTGATTTAGTCCCAGAGACCACTCCAATCTCGAAGTGACCCTACAGAATGCCGACCAATGAGTTAGCAGAGCTGAAGAAGCAGATTGAAGAATTGCAGAGCAAAGGATATATCCAACCTAGTACATCGCCTTGGGGAGCACCAGTACTATTTGTTAAGAAGAAGGACAATAGTATGAGAATGTGTGTGGATTACAGATCGCTCAATGAGGTGACGATCAAGAATAAATACCCGTTACCCAGGATTGATAATTTGTTTGATCAGCTGAAAGGAGCAAGCATCTTCTCGAAGATTGATTTGAGATCCAGCTATCAGCAATTGAAGATTAGACCAGAAGATATCCTGAAGACCACTTTCACCACGGATATGGGTATGCGAGTTCTGATAATGTCTTTCGGTTTAACGCATACCTTACTTCATGAATATGATAAACAAAGTGTTCATGGAATTCTTGGATAAGTTTGTGGTTGTTTTCATCGATGGCATTCTCATCTATTCCAAGGATGAAGAAGAGCATGAGAAGCACCTCAGAATAATCTTGGGAAAGCTCAGAGAGCATCAGTTGTATGCCAAATTCAGCAAGAGCGAATTTTGGCTAAGTCAAGTAGCATTCCTTGGACATATCGTGTCAGTAGGAGGAGTTGCAGTATACCCCGCCAAGGTAGATGCGAGAATGGATTGAAACAACCAGATCATCACGAAGTGAGAAGTTTCCTCGGTCTAGCTGGTTACTACCACAGATTTATTGAAGAATTCTCCAAGACCGCAAGACCCATGACACAACTTCTAAAGAAGGAAAAGAAATTTGAATGGACGGATGCCTACGAGAAGAGTTTTCAAGAGTTGAAGAAGTGACTAGTTTCTGCACCAGTGTTAATCCTACCGGATATCCATAAGAACTTTGAGATTTTCTGCGACGCATCTCGTCAAGGACTTGGATGTGTGCTGATGCAAGAAGGCAAAGTTGTGGCTTATGCTTCCCGATAGTTAAGGCCACACGAAGGGAATTATCCGACTCATGATCTTGAGTTAGCAGCAATTGTGCATGCTTTGATGATCTAGCAGCATTACCTCATTGGTAACCGCTGTGAGATTTTCACAGATCATAAGAGTCTGAAGTACATCTTCACGCAGTCAGAACTTAATCTCCAACAGAGAAGATGGTTGGAGCTGATAAAGGATTACGACCTTGGAATCCACTATCATCCGGGCAAAGAAAATGTGGTTGCAGATGCCCTAAGAAGAAAGGCGTATTGCAACACCATTTTGGTTCAAAAGAATCGGCCAGAGCTATATGAAGAACTGAAACACCTGAACTTGGAGATTGTCAACCAAGGTTGTGTGAACGCTTTGGAAGTTCAAACAACTCTTCAGAGTCAGATCAGAGAAAAGCAGTTAGAAGATGAAGACATCAAAGAAATCAAGAAAAATATGAGAATAGGCAAAGCCTCAGGATTTTCTAAAGATGAGCAAGGAACAATGTGGTTTGGAAACCGCATCTGTGTGCCTGATCAGCAGGAATTAAAGCAGTCGATTCTGAAAGAAACTCATGAATCACCTTATTCCATTCATCCCGGAAGTACCAAGATGTAACAAGATCTAAAGGAAAAATATTGGTGGGTCAGCATGAAGCGAGAAATCGCTGAGTTTGTCGCCTGTTGTGATGTATGTCAGCGAGTCAAGGCAGAGCATCAAAGATCCACTGGTTTGTTGCAACCATTACCAATTCCCAAGTGGAAGTGGGAAGAAGTTGGTATGGATTTCATCACCGGACTTCCTAGGACCCAATCAGGATGTGATTCCATTTTGGTGATAATTGACCGGTTAACCAAAGTAGCACACTTTATTCCAGTCAAGACCACCTACAGATGCAGCAAGTTAGCAGAATTGTATATGGCCAAGATCATCTGTCTACACGAAGTAACCAAGAAGATCGTCTCCGACAGAGGTTCATAGTTCACATCAAGATTTTGGCAGAGTCTACATGAAGCCTTGGGAACCAGACTCAATTTCAGCACCGCCTATCATCCGCAGATAGATGGCCAGACGGAACGCGTCAACCAAATTCTTGAAGACATGCTTCGAGCCTATGCCATAGATTATGGAAAAAGTGGTGACAAGAATCTGCCCTATGCAGAATTCTCGTACAGCAATAGCTACCAAGCCAGTTTGCAGATGTCTCCATTCGAAGCTTTGTATGGCAGGAAGTGTAGGACTCTGCTCCTTTGGGATCAAGTAGGAGAGCATCAATTCTTTGGACCGGAGTTGATCAAAGAAGCTAAAAGCAAGGTTAAAGCAATAAAGGAATGCCTGAAAGTGGCTCAATCCCACCAAAAGAGTTATGCTGATAATCGTCGAAGAGAGTTGACCTTTGAAATAGGAGATTTTGTTTATCTCAGAGTTACTCCACTCAGAGGAGTAAGAAGATTCCGGACAAAAGAAAAACTCGCACCTAGATTTGTGGGACCATACAAGATTTTGGCCAGAAGAGGTGAAGTTGCATATCAAGTTGATCTGCCAGCATCCATGTCAGCAGTCCACAACGTCTTCCATGTCTCCCAACTGAAGAAGTGCCTCAAAGTGCCGACAGAAGAAACACCGATTGAAAGCATCGATCCTCAGGAAGACCTCACATATGTGGAACAGTCGATCAAGATCCTCGATGTGGCAGAATGAATCACCAGAAGCAAAGTAATTCGTTCTTGCAAGGTCTAGTGGAGCAATCATTCAGAAGAAGAAGCCACCTAGGAGCGAGAAGAAGATCTGAAAGCCGAGTGTCCCCACCTTTTTGTTGGCCAAGTCTAAATCTCAGGGATGAGATTCCCTTTAAGGGGGGTAGGTTTGTAACAGCCCAAAATTTAAAATTTGAGTTGAATTTAAAACTTATTCGATTTTGTGGATTTTCTGAAATTTTAAAAGCTCTTTCTCATATTAATTTAAAGCCAAAACAAATTTATGTGTAAAAACTATTACAGTTCAAAGTTGGAATTATTTTATCCAAGTCCAAAATAACTCTAGGGATTTCTGTGAATTTTCCTAGAATTTTTGGAGTTTAATTGCTATTTTCTAAAGCTTAAACGAATTAACCTGATTATTTAGATTAACAAATCCTTTTAAAACCCTAACTTTGCCTTTGGGCGAAAGTTCTTGTCTTGACCTTGACCTCTTTCCTCTTTCGGCCCAAACCGGCCCTTGCATGACCCTCATCTAATCGCGATCATCGGATTAAAATCCTACGGCCAGCGCTGCCCCGCTTCTTTCCACTCCTCCCGCGCGATGCGCCTCGTTTCATCTCAACCGTTCGATTTCATTTGAATGGATAGATCTGGATGTGGAGTTCGGATAGTCCGAACATTGCAATCAACGTGAACCGTTGGATCTAAATCCAACGATCCAACGCGAAACATTTTCTCCCCTCACTGCCGCGTGGGCCTGCACTGCTTCTTCCCCGCTGCCTTCTTCTCCAACGCGCCGCCTCGCGCAGCCACCATGGCCGCTCACGAGTGAGCTCGCCAATGGCTCCTCCTCAACCGCCCCGACTTCCCCGCGTGGTCGTGCAGGATCCGCGCTCGTCTCTACACGAACCCTACCTTCTTTCCCCCTTCTCTGCGAGCAAGCGCACGATTCCGCAACCGTCGCCACCACGACCTCCACGTCGCCACGCCGCCCCGGAGCCCCTTGGCCCCTATAAAAGGAAGCCCCAGGCGCCCCTCTTCACACCCATTCCAATGCTGCCACCCACTTCCCCTCTCTCCCCATGTGCTTGCCGTATTTGGAGTTTCTTCGCCACCGGCCACGAGAGCTTGGAGCTCCGATTGCGCCACCACCATCGATGCCGTGACCTCGACTCCGCCACCGTTCGCATCGCCGTGATGCCTTGAAGTCGGTGCGCACCTTCGCTTCACCGGAGCCTCACGGAATTGCCACTTCGCCGATGAGCCGTACCACGCCGCTGCCTTCTCCTCGCCACCGGTCGCCTCCATTCCCCTCGCATCGTTTGGGTGAGCGCACCAAGACCGTCGCGTCCTCCTCTCTCTTCCCGTACCCTCGCCGGCCGCCGCGCAGCACAACGCCGGTGACCATTGGTCCCGACGCTGGCGCCGTCCTCACCAACGTGGCACGGCCACGTGTGCACCACCGCGATGCCACCTCAGTGTCGGATCCGACATGGATCCGACATGGCTCCACGTCCCCGCAGCCCTCCTGAGCCAAAAGCCCGTGAGCTTAGTTCATGTGGCCCGTGTCTATGACACGTGGGGCCCACATGTCAGGAAATTATTTTATTTCCTTTAATCTCGAAACCCTGTGGCTGACGTCACCCTTGCGCAATAATTATATTTTCCTTCAGAAAAGTAATTCGGAAAATTCATTTAAAATGCAGATTTAGGATTAAACTTCTAAAATCCATATCTTTTGCATCCAAACTCCAAATTGGGTGATTCAAATTTCTAAATTTGTATAAAATCATTACCTAGATAAATAAAATATAATTATTTGATCTGGAGTTAGTTTGAATTGTATTTTTGAATTTATTTGAATTTCAATTGATTTGTCGTATTTTCGCGTTTAGACTTCGACGATTCCGGAGAGTACGATCCTTCCGAGGACTTAGAATTCCAAGACTTCAACGAAGGCAAGTTATACCATTGACCATATTGCTCCCATTATTTAAAAGTTATTTAATTCAGTTTTAAATTATTATTGCATGCATACTTTTATTCAATTATTTTACTTCCCAGTTTAAATGCTTATGCCAATTCCTGTTGTATGGCCAATTTGAATATTGAATATCTTGTCCTTGTCACCATTAGATAAAATGATATTGGAATAATCTCATGCTTAGCCAATGCTGAGACCATGATTATGATTTTTGGGAGGATTTAGCCAAATCATTTCAAATTGGTTTAAATTTGAATCTATGGTATTGTTTTACCATAGAGAATTTGTAAAGGTGGTTTCATTTAAAATAAAATCAAAAATGATTTGGACTTGGGCAAAACGGATGAATGGTGGGTGCAGGTTTATGCACGGGTTTAATCTGGTTAAGATTAAGGCCCAGGGTTTGATTTCAAAGATGCCCAAGTCAATTAAGGACCGGTCTTTGAGCCACATCCTGCTATGGCTTACCGTACCACCACATGTCTTGTCTGGGCAGGACCGGGCTTAATAATTTGTGATACCTCATAGATATTTGTGTCATGTTGTGTGTGTGGGTGTCGGTTAGACAGTAGTCCCACCTGGTGCAAGAGGGGGCTCCCGGAGGACGGTCAGTCCAATGGAAGCGAAACCTTAGCGGGCATGAGTACTTTGAGGTAGTACATTGTAACAGCCTTGTGATAATTACTTTGTCACACGCCTTAGGAAGCATGGATTGGCCGACATAAAGAGCAAATTATCTCGTGTGGGTAAAGCTGTACAAACTCTGCAAAGTAGAAAACTATTCGAATAGCCGCGTCCGCGGTCATGGACATGCTAGTAAAGCCACTTTGAGTTAGATTTGTTTTTGGTTTTAAAACTGATTTCAACAGATGATTTCAGGATGGTTAATCCTGTGGTAAAATTGGGTGGTTAGCCATGTGATAGGAGGGTATCCTTCACCATTCAAATATGGAGGTTATCCACACTATAAAACTATCATTTAAAATCTGATTTTAGATATAGTATAAAAATGGCCTTGGAAGTTAATATTAGTATTTAAACTGAAAATGTTGTTTTATGCAAATCAACCCTGCCAATATCATTTGTTTACATTATGCATGCATCATAACTTAATATTGGGTGTAACTTGCGAGCACGGTATTTGTGCTCACTCTTGCTGAATATCTTTATTCAGGAGAAGACTTCTACTCAGACAGTGAGGACACCGACACTTAGGCTACGCCCCTCCAGACGATTGCCTGTGGCAGATCGTTTGGCCTATCACTTCTACTTTTGCTTCTGTTGTGTTATTTATTTATTTATTTGGCCTCAGGCCCCATTTGTATTAAACTCTGAATTATTATTGTTATTGATTGAATGCGTGATATGTTTGTGATATCATTTTTTATTGTGTACACTGGAAATCCTGGACTAGTGTATGAACACAGAGGATTCGGGATCCTTCGTTCCCGGGTTCGACACATATCTTAACATCTCCTCTATCCACCAGTTCACGAATAAGATGATAATACCTGAGTATATGCTTGGACTTCTGATGGGATGTAGGCTCTTTAGCATGCGTAATGGCTCCATTATTGTCAGAATAAATCCATTGGGCTCGAGGCACTCGGAACCATACCCAACTCAGCAATAAAATTCCTTATCCAAACACCTTCTTTTGCAGCTTCAGAACCCGCAATGTACTCGGCCTCCGTCGTAGAATCAGCTACCGTCTCTTGCTTGGAACTTTTACAGCTCACTGCTCCTCCATTCAAAATGAATACAAAACCAGATTCCTAATGATAATCATCTTTGTCGATTTGGAAACTTGCATCGGTGTAACCATTTATAACAAGCTCTTCATCACCATCATAAACTAGGAACGCATCCTTAGTCCTTCTCAAGTACTTAAGAATGTTTTTTACTGCTGTCTAGTGACCTTCACCTAGATCAGCTTGGTATCTGCTTGTAACACTTAGAGCATATGATACATCTGGTCGAGTATGTATCCTAGCATACATGATAGATCCAATAGCTGAAGTATATGGAATACCATTCATACGGTCTCGCTCATCAGTAGTCGAAGGACACTGACTCTTGCTAAGACTTATGCCATGTGACATAGGCAAGAACCCTTTCTTGGCATCCTGCATGTTGAACCGAATCAACACCTTGTCAACATAAGTACTTTGGCTTAATACAATTAACCTTCTTGATCTATCTCTATAGATCTTTATCCCTAAGATATATGCTACCTCTCCTAGGTCCTTCATAGAAAAACTATTTTTCAATGATGCCTTAACGGATTCCAGCATAGGAATATCATTCCCTATCAATAATATGTCATCAACATATAAGATTAGAATTACAAGTGTGCTCCCACTAACCTTCATGTAAACACAAGGTCCTTCTTTATTCTTGACGAAACCAAACCTTTTGATCTCCTCATCAAAACGTAAATTCCAACTCCGAGATGCTTGCTTCAACCCATAAATGGATTTTTGAAGTTTGCACACTTTACTAGCATTCTTTGGATCGACACAGCCTTCAGGTTATGTCATGTACACATCCTCACTTAGGTTTCCATTAAGGAAAGTCATTCTGACATCCATTTGTCATATCTCATAATCGAAATATGCAATAATAGCTAGAATGATCTGTACAGATTTAAGCATCACTACCGGTGATAAAGTCTCATTGTAGTCAACTCCTTGAACTTATCGAAACCCTTTTGTGACTAGTCGAGCATTATGAATGTGAATATTTCCATCGATGTCAATCTTTTTCTTATAGATCCATTTGCACTCAATGGTTTTAACACCATTAAGTGGATCGACTAGGTTCCAAACCTAATTGTCTTTCATGGAGTCTATCTCGGATTTCATGGCTCCAAGCCATTTCTCAGAGTCTGGGTCCATCATTGCTTCCTTAAAAGTCTTAGGCTCATCATTATTCAACAATAATACGTCATACTTATACCTCATAGGCAATTGACGTGGCCTTTTAAATCTACGTGGGGCTGATGTCTCATCTACAGGTTCAACAATATTTTGTTCATCCTGTAGAGGTTCAGTAGGAGTTGAAACACTTTCAGATGTTTCCCGAATTTCTTCGAGTTGCACCTTTCTCCTACTAACTCCTTTCGAAAGAAACTTTGCTCTCTTCTTGGTTGTAGAAGTAATATCATTTGGTTTCCCTAGGATATCCTATAAAGAAGCATTTATCTGACTTGGGTGTGAGTTTATCAGACATCAAACGTTTAACATAGACATCACATCCTCAAATCTTTAGAAAAGACAAGCGAGGACTCTTCCCAGTCCATATCTCATATGGTGTCTTATCTACTGATTTAGATGGTACCCTATTTAAAGTGAAAGCTACAATTTTCAGAGCGTAACACCAAAAATATAACGGCAGATCTGATTGGCTCATAATCCATTGAACCATGTCCAACAAGGTCTGATTACGTCACTCGGACACCCCATTCCATTGTGGAGTGCCCGGTGGTGTAAGTTGTGAAACAATTCCACATTGCTTCAAATGATCACCAAATTCATGCCTCAAAAATTCACCTCCACGATCAGATCATAAAGATTTGATTGTCTTGGCAAGTTGATTTTGTACCTCACTCTGGAACTTCTTGAACTTTTCAAAGGATTCCGACTTATACCTCATTAAATAGATATATCCATATCTACTAAAATCATCAGTAAAAGTAATGAAGTACTGAAAACCATATCTAGCTGTCATGCTCATTGGTCCACATACATCAATATGTATGAGTGCCAGCAAGTCGGATGCCCTCTCATTCCAACTAGTGAAGGGTGCCTTGGTCATCTTTCCAAGTAGACAAGATTTGCACGTTTCAAATGATTCCAAATCAAATGAGTTTAGAATTCCATCATCATGGAGCTTCTTCATACGTTTCTCACTTATGTGACCCAAACGACAATGCCAAATGAAAGTGGAATTCATATCATTAGGCCGAAGCCTCTTCGCATTAATACTATAGACGGGTGCATGATCAAGATTTAAAATGAACAACTTATTCAAAACAGGAGCATAGCCATGAAACTTTTCATTCAAAAATATGGAACAACCATTGTCCTCAATAATGAATTTATAACCCTCTGCCATCAAACATGAGGCAGAGATAATGTTTCTACTTATGGCTGGAATGTAATAACAATTATTTAATTTCATAATAAATCCTGAGGGCAAAAGTAATGGCAAAGTCCAGACGGCTAATGCAGCAACCCTTGCTTTATTCCCGACGTGAAGATCCATCTCGCCTCTTGCAAATCTCCTACTCCTTGTTAGACTCTACATCGAATTGCAAATATGAGCAACCGATTCGGTATCAAATACCCAAGAGTTAACAGAAGAATCAGTAAGAAAAACATCTATAATATTAATACCTGAAGTGGAAGGTTTAGTCCCACCATTCTTTTTCAGATCAGCCAGGTATTTCTTGCAGTTCCTCTTCCAATGGCCTGGCTCTTTACAGTAAAAGCATTCATTCTCTTGAGTCAGGCTGAACTTAGTCTTGGGCTTAGGCCTGTTAGTTTGGATCCCATCCAAAACTTTAGCCTTGCCCTTTCCTTTAACCCTAGTCTTAGCCTTCTTCTTGAAGCTTGTACTCTTTTGCACCATCATAAAATGATTGTTGCTTTTCTTAATGTTGTCCTCTTCAGTCTTGAGCATCATATGCAGCTCGGTGAGATTCTTGTCTAAGCCATTCATATGGAAGTTCATAATGAACTGCCCATAGCTTGCAAGAAGCAAAGAAAGAATCAAATCTGTAGTCAACTCTTGACTAAGTGGAAAACCAAGTTTTCCCAAGCTCTGTGTGTAACCAACTATCTTGATTACATGTGGGCTGACTACCCTCAACTAGCTTACTCCCAAACAACTTCTTTGAGATCTCATATCTCTCAATTCTTGCTTGTGTCTCAAACATGCCTTTGAGCGCTACGATCATATCGTAGGCCTCTATGTTCTCAAACTACTTCTGAAGGTCTGAGTTCATGGCAGCAAGCATAAGACAGCTAACATCAAGGGACTCATCACATACCTTTTTATAGGCGGTTTTAAGAGTAGCAGCAGCATTTTCAGCAGGCATATCAGGAATTGGTTTTTCTAGAATATGTTCCTTTTTATCTTGCCTAAGAACAATTCTTAGGTTGCGGGACCAATCCACAAAATTTGTTTCATTCAGTTTTCCCTTATCAAGTCACTACTACAAAACAGGCAATAGTAGACGCCTCATCACAGACGGTTAAAATGGAACCGTCTGTGTTGGGTCTGTCCGGACCAGGTATTTGCCGTGCGAGCCTATCACAGACGGTTCTATTAAATAACCGTCTGTGATAATCTCCTGCGCCACAGACGGTTGTCAACACAGTCCGTCTGTGAAATATAACTGATGGTTCTATTAAATAACCGTCTGTGATAATCTCATGTATCACAGACGGTTGTCAATAAAGACAGTCTGTGAACTATCACCAACAGTTCTATTGAAAAACCGTCGGTGATAGTTGTATATCACAGATGGTTCATAATAAGAACCGTCTGTGACATCCTCGCACTATAAATGCCTAGACCAGACCCCCTGCCCATTCCCATTTAAGCCGCCACCTAGGTGTTTGCCCATTGCGCCGCCGACAGAGAGGGAAGGGAGGAGAAGGAGAGGATTCTCGAGAGGTTTGGTAGTTTCGTGGTAACAATCTATAATCCTTTAGAGCATCTACAATGTACGTGCTTAATTAGTCGGTTCAAATGGCTAAATTTAATTAATGCTAGGAACCGATTCCACACGTTGGAAGCTGTCGATTCCGAAGCAAAACTCTAGGAACCGATGCAAACTTTGCATCCGGATGCAAGTGAATAGAATAATATTTTTCATCGGATGGTTAGCATATGCATTAAGTTCTGCGAGGGGGAAGGAAATGGAGAGAGAGAGCGGTTGAGAGAGATTTTATTTCTTTTCTGATTTTTTTTAATAAGATGTCGGTCCCACTTAAGAGTAAGAATCGAATCAATACATTGGGGGAAAAATGAGTAGTTCTTTGAATGCTTACGTGGCATCTCTTTGAATTGGCATCAGTTCAATACACTGGAGATGCTCTTATATTTGCTATAAATTAATCGCTACTCAATTTAAGTATGTTTGGTAAATAGGAAGCCCATTGCGCCACCGACAGAGAGGGAAGGGAGGAGAAGAAGAGGAGGAAGGGAGGAGAAGGAGAGGATTCTCGAGAGATATTTGGTATTTTCTTCATGAGCTCCGAGGGTAACAATCTATAACCCTTTATGTTTGCTATAAATTAATCGCTAATCAATTTAAGTATGTTTGGTAAATAGGAAGAGTACGTACTTGCAGTTTATTAATCTAATTTGACACTAATTTGTTACATGCGTAGCGTAGATGGACTGAAACTAGATGTACAGTGTGAATCGTGTGAGTCAAGAGTACATTAATAGCGTGGTTGCTTTTAGAAGAGCCGTCGAGCAGGATATGTTGAAGAAGGGGATAAATTTTATGTACTGTCCATGCATTGATTACGGTAATCAAAAGATGTTTAACAACCCGGCGTAGATTTCGCGCGTACTTGATTTGAAGGGGTTTCAAAAAAGGGTATACATGTTGGACCAGTCACGGTGAAGAGCAGATTATACTGGAAGTTAATAATGACGACATCGCCAAGGAAGTCAACGATATGCCGGATGTGGACTGTGCTTTTGATGATGATAGGTCGCACGATGACAATCTGGATCAGATGCTACGCGATGCAGAAGAGATCTATAGTGAGAGAGAGTTTTGTAAATTCGAGGGATTAATGGAGGACTCGGTGAGACCTTTGTTCCCTAGCTGCAAGCCAGAATACACAAGGTTGTCAACCGTGATTGAACTACTTAAATTGAAGGCAAGCAATGGTTGGTCCGATAAGAGTTTCACGGTGTTGTTAGGTCTCCTAGCGGACATCCTTCTAGAGGGAAACGTGTTGCCCAGCACCACCTACCAAGCAAAGAAGGTTCTTTGTCCATTGGGAATGGAAGTAGAAAGAATACATGCATGTTCGAACGATTGTATCCTCTACCGTAAAGAGTATGCAGACATGCATGTATCTCCCGTGTGCAAAGCATCCCGATACAAGCGTTAGAATACTGCTAAGGTGAAGTAAGGACCTCTTGCTAAGATGTTGTGGTATCTACCTGTGATCCCATGTTTGAAGTGTTTATTTGCGAACCCAAAGGAGGCAAGATTGCTGCGTTGGCACTCGGAGGAGCATAAGAAAGATGGAAAGCTAAGACACCCTGCTAATTACGCGAGAGAGAAACTTCGATCGGAGCTTGAAGAGTTCGATCTTGAACCGAGGAACATAAGGTTAGGGTTGAGTACAGATGGAATGAATCCTTTCGGTAACATGAGCAGCCGACATAGCACCTGGCCCGTGAATCTATGTATGTACAACCTTCCTCCTTGGCTGTGTATGAAGCTGAAGTACATTTTGATGTCACTACTTATCTAAGGGCCGAAACAACCTAGGAATGATATTGATGTGTACCTAGCACCATTGTTGGAAGATCTTGTGACACTGTGGAACGAAGGGGTATATGTATGGGATGCGTACAAACGAGAGAACTTCACTTTACGCGCCATGTTGTTTTGCACCATCAATGATTTTTCTACCCTTGGTAACACAATAAGCCAATACAAAAGGAGCCAAAGCCTGTCTTGCTTAGATGCTACGGAGAGTGTATGGTGAACAACTCACAGAAAGCTGTGTATATCGTCCATCAGAGGTTCCTTCAGAGTCACCCATACCGCAAGATGAAGAAACAATCCGACGGAAATAAGGAGGACGGTTCAGCTCCAAGGGCTTTTAGAGGGAAAGAGGTCTATGATATGGTTAAGGATATCGATGTTGTGCTTGGGAAGGGACGTAAATTAAGAACCCATCAGAAGAACAACTGGAAGAAGCGGTCAATTTTTTGGGACTTGCCTTATTGGGAGCACTTAGAAGTTCGCCACTGCATCAACATCATGCATGTGGAGAAGAATGTATGTGATAGCTTGATTGGTCTCTTACTGAACATTAGTGGCAAAACAAAGGACGGTATTAATGCACGGTGTGACTTGGTTGATATGAACATAAGGACCGAGTTAGCACCGAAAGAGACTGATACAGGACGAACGTACCTTCCCCCAGCTTGCTACACTCGGTCCAAGGCCGAGAGAAATGAACTGTGCCGGAGCTTGCATGGTGTGAAAGTCCTGTCTGGTTACTCCGCTAACATTAAGAAACTTGTTTCTATGCAAGATTTAAAATTAATTGGTATGAAATCTCATGATTGTCATGTACTGATGACACAAATGCTTCCTGTTGCAATTAGGAGTATCTTGCCGAACAAGGTCCGAGTGGCAATCTTAAGGTTGTGTTATTTCTTCAACTCAATTGCTCAGAAGGTCATCGATCCCCAAGGATTAGATGCTCTGCAGGCCGAGTTGGTGACGACTCTATGTCATCTTGAGATGTATTTCACTCCGTTATTTTTTGATATCATGGTCCATCTCATTGTTCACCATGTGAAAGCGATAAAGATATACGGCCCCATGTTCCTACGTCACATGTACCCGTTCGAGAGATACATGGGAATTCTCAAGTCCTACGTACGGAATCGATCTCGACCGGAGGGCAGCATCATTGAAGGTTATGCAACTGAAGAGGTCATTGAGTTCTGTGTCGACTACATGGCTCAGGTGGAACCGATAGGTGTGCCTCTATCTCGTCATGTGGGGAGACTGGATGGTATTGGGACCATCGAAAGAAAATCAATCACTCCCGATCTGGATACGTACGCTCAAGCCCATTTTATGGTCTTGCAACACATGACCCAAGTGTCCCTGTACATCGACGAGCACAAAGAATGGTACGCCAACAGAATACAGACCGATCGGAAGTTTGGATCACGAGAGAGCACAACTGTCGGTTCAACGAATGGTTAAAGGTGCAAAACACTGGGAGGTCATCAAATGATGATACGTTGCTATGGTTGGCAAAAGGGCCACAATTTACAATTGTCACATGGCAAGGATACGACATAAATGGGTACACATTTTATACGGCAGCTCAGGATAGGAAGAGCCTGATCGTAAAATGTGTGTCGCATAGATGCATTTAGTACCGATGGGATGAGGAGCTCCTACTATGGTCAAATAGAGGAGATATGGGAGCTCGACTACGTGCTTTTCAAGATCCCCCTATTTTGGTGTCGTTGGATCCATCTCCCACAGGTGAAGGTCGACAAGTATGGCGTTACTACCGTGGACCTCGAACGTGTTGGATACAAAGATGAACCATTCGTACTGGCTAACCAAGTTTTTCAAGTCTTCTATGTAACCGACCCGGCAAATAAGAAGCGCCACGTAGTTCTTCATGGAAAAATGAGGATTGTCGGAGTTGAGAATGTAGTGGACGAGGAAGAATACAATCAATTTGACGAGTTGCCTCCTTTCAGAGATGGCATCAGGCTCAACAAAGAACCCAGTGAGGAAGCTAGCTATATGCGCGTCGATCATTATGAAGGGCTATATTTTAATTAAGAATTTACTTCATTGTAATTAATTTATTCCATAACATGAGACATGTCAATGTGGACTTACCATGTGTTATGGACTTGTAATCTCTTATATATTTTGATGTCAACATGGAATTGTCATCTTTGATTTTGATGTCAATGTGGAATGATAATATTATGCGCTTGTAGTAAACAGACGATAAAAAGACCATATCCATAGGACGATCTCCACGATGAGGTTTACTCGTTGGATGCCATGAACCCTCGCATTGGTCCGTCTGAGGAGGAGCTCCAGTCGACAGATGATGGCCACTATGGTCTCCGGTAGATCGGAGGGCCTACAACGGATGACATTGTGAACGGAAGGCTTGTCCGCAGCTTGGGCCAGATTGCGACCAGAGAGGTGTGAGTAAAGAAGCACAATGTAGGCCAATACAGCTGGCATGAGAGGGGAAGCCATTTGGAGTTTGTGGAGAAAGGGGATCAAAGAGATTGTGTGAAATCCATTGTAGAAGGGGATATCTATTTATAGATCAAGTACTAAAGCCAGAGCGGGAGACGAGGAGATATTTGGGAGTTGTAGCGACGTTTGAAAATGAAGAGACGAAGCCGTGCGATCCTGAGACGAAGAGACACACGTGGGAAAATGAAGAGACTTGTTCATTTATCACTAGGATGTCAGGTTATCACAGACGATTCTATTATGCAACCGTCTGTGATAAGGAATCACAGACGGTTCTATTAAAGAACCGTCTGTGATACGTTCCATATCACAAATAGTTATTTAATAGAACCATCTGTGATATAGAATATCACAGACGGTTCGTAAATAGAACCATCTGTGATTTCTTTTCACAGACGGATCCATAATAGAACTGTTTGTGATAGGCCTTATAACCCTAGGGCTAGCCCATTCATCTCCCCAGTGCCGCCCATTCATCTCCCCAGTCCTTAGCCTACTCAGCTCTCGCGTGCTCCTTCGCCTCCTCTAGGGTTCGCCCGTTCACCTCCCCGTAAGCCCTGACGCCGCCGCCCCCGACATCGCCGACGCTACCGCCGCCTCGATGTGCGGCCTCCTCCCCGTGTCGGCATCCTCCCTCTGCACCGGCCTCCTCTAGGGCTCGCCCAATCACTCCCCTTAATCCCCGGCCGACAGCGCCGCCTCCAACCTCGACGCCGCCGCCCCTGACATCGACGACGCTGTCGTCCTCGACGCACGGCCTCCTCCTCGTGTGCCCTCGTCGTCGAATTTCCCCTCCAGCGGCCTCACTTTCCCCTCATCACTTCTTCCCTCAGAGCCGTGGAGGTAAGAGGCTAAGAACTCGGTGCCACCCTTCCACCTTGTCCTCCCTCATCCCCTTTTTATTTGTAATGTGTAGATGCGCATGGATTTGCTAATTAGATGAAAATGTGTAGGATAATATGTGGTATTTTTGTTGTGAATTGTTAGGATTTGGTCATATTTTGGATTTGCATAGATCTGAAATTCTTTGTATGGAATGCATGAGTATGTGTAGGACTCGGTGCTATTGTGATTAATGCCAGATGGTTCTTGAACATTTTTTTTCATTGCTTGTCCATGAATTTGATTGATGGTTCATGCATATATATGGAATTATTCATAGTTGGAATGGCAATGTTCTAATGAATCTATGTTAGGTCAGTAATCCTCCACTGTGATTATAGTATGGCTATGATTACTTGTTTTGATGTTTTCTATGCAAAGTAATTATATGATCTTTCTGAAATATTCAATTGGAATAACAATTACATTCAGATTTTATAATTGATCATACATGTCATTCTCTGTTTTAGTTTGGACTAAGGTATTCCTTGTTCTACATGGCAAATTGGTTAGTGAGAATTGAGTGAATATCTGAAGTTGGAAATATTAGCATTTCAATCAATTTAAATGACTTGGTGATTTACATTTGATTATGTTAATTTGGTCCTCCTCGTGCCTTGTCTCATTGATCTTCTCGGTGGTTTTGGGTACCATCGCCGTTGTGAGTATTTCAACATATCGTAATCTCTTTTATATATATATATATATATATATATATATATATATATATATATATATATATATATATATATATATATATATATATATATATATATATATGTGTGTGTGTGTGTGTGTGTGTGTGTGTGTGTGTGTGTGTGTGATGTGCTAGTTGAAATATGTGATCTGTGATTGGTGGGTTCTTTGATCTGCTCGGTGATGAATTGTCATAGAAAATAAAATTGAATGTGAATTGGTATATAGATTAAGCCTTGAGTTGTAGATTGTCTAGCTGATTCCTATAACTTTGAGCAATTCATTTCAACCTGTTATACCTGCTGTTCCTGTAGCTCTATCATTCAATTCTTCTTGCTATTCTATATCTTTTTAGTGCCTTCTTTCTGTTATCCGTGTATTTAGTAAGTCTCTGGATTGTCTGGTGCATCGAAGAATATTGTTGATCTCTACTCCTGTAGTCCAGCATAGGTTAAGTTGAGTAAATTTGCTTGAATCTGGTTGATTCGAATAGCAAGTTGTAAATTGAACTCAAGGCCTAATCTATAAATTGTCATATTTAATTGATGATTACATTGGACATAAGTGCTGTGATGGCCAAGGTTAAACCTTGTGCAACTAGCTTTCTGAGAGCAATAATCATACAATCAAATCTTAGCTTTATGCTGATTTTAAGTGTACACTTATTGTGTTTAATGAGCATATTATTCCTTTTAAATGACTTGATTGATTTTCTTGCTGGAATTAATTATGATTATTTGCTAATATTGCACATGTTGAGCATATTATTCATTTTAAATGACATGGAGATACTTCATATGTATATGTTAATTTGGGACACTTGCAATCCATTTTATTGCATATGTAACTTATATAGATAGCAAGTAAGAGAGATGGCAGAGGCTTCGTCTTCGCCGCCACCACCGACGCAGAGATGAGTAGAGCGCCGCCGTCACCGACGTCGCCTAATGTGTCTGGATTTCTGTCAACGATAATGATACGTAAGCGAGATGGCAGAGGAAAATCGAAAATGCCTGCATACCGACTAATCATCACGATGGTCAGTGACTTTGGGGTCCCTCTGCGTCCCAAGAGATCAGCGGCGAGATTCTGGACCATCTGCGGGATACTTGCAAGGGAACGGGTCACCATCACCACACCAAGCTGGAAGTCTCTGACGAAAGAACAGAGAGGTGCACTGTGGACAGAACTTTCAAGCAAGTTCACTATCCCAGAAGCAGACATGGCACGCGTGGAACGGACAGCGTTGCTCTCGATGGATAAATCGTGGAGGACCTTCAAGAGCATTCTTGTCACGAAGTACGTGAACACGAGTGAGACGCCCTTCGCGAAGTATGGATTCTTGACGCGGGAAACACGGGACGCCTTTGTGGCTATGAAGACGACGGCCGAATTTAAGGAGCAAAGTTTGGCGCACAAAGCTCTCCAGACACGAAATACTCACCCACACAGACTCAGCACCGGTGGGTACGCGGGTAAATACGAGGAATGGGCAGCGGAGGAGGAGAACGCAACCGGGCCATTTCCTGATATCACAAACCCGCGTTCCCTAAGCTGGTTAAAAGCGAGGGAAAAAGTCTCGTCTTCGGGCAGCATCTCTTTCACAAACCCGGCAGACCAGGAAGTGTCCCAACGTGTGGTAAATATGTCGAACTACCTAGTTGTTAATAAGTCCATAACTTCATAGTGTCTATAATAACATGATGACCTCTTGCAGTGTGAATTGACTGCCCAAACATCCCAATGCTCCTTCCAAGTAGACAGGGAGAAGGATATACTATCTACGGCCTTGGGAAACAAGGAGCACCCGGGTCGCACGCGAGGCCTTGGGGTTCACATACCTTGGAGTCATGGATTCGCAGACGACTACTGCACGTATAGGAGTAGGAAGAGATCCAAGGCCGAGCGCGAGGACCGGTTGGTACAGATGATTACTGAAAAATTTGAAGGAAAGCTAGCAGCATTACAGAATCAAATGAATCAACTTTTGAGCCAGTCGCAAGCCGCCCCTATTAATTTGGGAGCCAGTCCTGCTCGACATCGAAGTAGCATCGTGTCCACACATAATTCTGAACATGACGACGTCCAATTACCGATAGACGACATCAAGGTAATGTACATCTATGGAATGCACCAAAGATAGACCTATAGGACGCCTTGGCTAATTGCGTATCGTTTTGTAGGGGCCAACGCCCTGCAAGCTCCAAGTGAAAATGGTTGGGTCCATTTCTATTGAGGCTGGGCAGGGGATGGTGTACCTAAACTAGGAAGGGGCAGTGCAGCATGGTGCCCAGCTGGCGCAGGGTTACGCCAGGGTCCAGGTGGATATGGTACATGACAATTTCATGGCCATTCCGCTGGAGAGTCGCCCGAACGAAGACATCAGAACACTAGGGGATGTCATGTACACTTTTATCCAGTGGCCCAAGAAGGACATCACCCTGGACCCAGCACTACCGTGATCTCGACACGACCATTCCTCTCCAACAGGACCCTCGATGACTCCACCTCATATTTCACCTCAGAAGGCCACCTCATCGGTTCCCATGGAGAAGATGCCCAAGGAACAAGAAAAGCGTGCTGCCGTATCAGTTCCCGAGTCGTCTCACAGGAAGACGCTGCCAGTCATGAAGGCCAAATCGAAATCAATGAACATTAAGGCGCCTCCCAAGTCCAGGAAACCCGGGACGTCTGGGAATTACTCCATCGGGAAACCATTGTGCTCCGACACAGTATTACTCCGCGCTGGATATGCTTGTCAGGCTCTGCATGCCTGGTACATGCAGAAGACCAAAAAGAAGGGGTGCGATACTGGAATCACCATCGCATACAAGGATGAGCATTTCTTCAACGGGGTGGGCAACTTCGTCGTGGGCTTCAACGACTTATATGACTTATTCAACCTCATTGGCCTTGACGCCACGCTTCAACAATGTTGGACACTGTAAGTGTGTACAATCAAGTTCTACATTCATGTAACACCGATAAATATCACAACTCATTGCTTATGTATAGATACATGATGAAAAATGCCCTGGCATGGCGAGAACCGATGGGTTTCGTCGACCCACACGTGGTATCTATGCAAACCATCAAAATAGACTCGTCCTTCGTCGAGGAATACATAACGGCGGCATTGCTTCGTCAGCAGAAGAAGAAGTACATAGTGGTGCCCTACAACCAGGGGTAAGTGTCACTGCCTGCTATACAAATTTCATTTGTACTTTATCTGCAAAGACGAACTTAGGTTTAATGACTATAGCGACATACATGAGTAGGTACCCTTTGGATCCTTTTAGTCATTATACCAAGAGGAACCATGTGATATACCTTGATCCCTAGTCCGCAACAACCACGACTTGCGTTCTACAAGGAATACTCGAGAGGTATCCTCATTTCCTCCATACATAACTCTATTGTAGTCTTCATTCGTTTGAAATGGCCGAGGATAACTTTTTGGAATCATGTAGGTCGTTCATCGACTATGTTGCCAACGGAGGATTATACAATGGATCGAGCGCCGAAATAACACACATGACGCAATTTCTGATACGCAAAACAACACAATAATCCTATATCATACTTCATAATAATGCATCTCGAACTGACTATACATATATATGTAATTCTATCTTTGCAGTGCCGCCAGCAAAAAAATGATGAGCTATGTGCAATCTACATTTGCCATCATATGCAGTAAATCATTAGTGCTACGAAGAAGGATCTCGAGGTTTGTCAATCTCAAAATAATTATTTCTTAATTATAAATTTAAATATGTATGCTTACCATTTTACTCTTGCTAGCGACAGGACTTGATAATAGAATTAGATGGACTCTTTGCGGATGAGATCAAGGACATTCGAGAGAAGCTCTACGCCTTTATCATATCACATATCGTTAAGGACAAGGGAGAATTTTACTCCGTCACCAACCCAGAGTTTCACCCCGCCGACACCTCTCAACCACCTGCAAACAATTGACTCAATTGTAATCCAATTGTAACTATAGCAACAATATTTGAACAAATTTGATCTTTTGTAATTTATTTTGAGTAATGATTACTTTGAGTTGTCAACAATTTGATTATCTGTGATGTATCTATTTGTCTGCATGCTTGTTTTCAGAGGGCATGGCTAACAATTCCTGAGGCTAGCCAAAAATCAGAAAAAATGTAGTTAGGATAATAAACTATCACAGACGGTTTTTGTGCTAAAACTATCTGTGAAGGCTAGTATTAGAGACGGTTCCATGGACAAACCGTCTGTGAAGGCGTAATATCACAGACGGTTCTGTGTACGAACCATCTATAATATCACAGACGGTTCATAGATAGAACCGTCTGTGAAATTTGTGTATCACAAACGGTTCGTACACAGAACCATATGTGATATTACGCCTTCACAGATGGTTTGTCCATGGAACCGTCTCTGATACAAGCCTTCACAGACGGTTTTAGCACAAAAGCTATGCGTGATATTCGTAGATCACATTCAGTTCCGTACCGCTGTGATAACCCTTTGTTATCATAGACGAACAAATACAGACGGTTCGGAAACCATATGTGATGATGGTTCCGAACCGTCTGTGATGAGGTGATCTGTAGTAGTGAGTATTGAACGTAAAGCAAAACTGGATGTAGGTACAGCAGATGGTGCCATGATCTACAACATAAAATATGCAAAACTAAGACATATGTTCAAGAAAAGAAACTTCTATTAAACAATTTAATAAAGATACTCCCACTAAATACCATATCCCTCTTATGACATTTAGTGATTCAAGACCCACAATCAGTTAATCTACTAGTGAGCTTTGGCATCACTGCTAGAAGATTAGTGAAATTGGTAAGCAACCCTTTGCTAATCATATCTCTATATGACTCTTGTTGTTGGGCAGCATCTCTATGCTCCGGCACCCAACCCTATGCCCTAAGGTCCATAACTGTTATGATGACCTTGTCAAGTTAAACCAATGCTATGCGTGTAAGTGTCCGACACAAACCCATCTAGTCAAGGAATATTAATGACACTGTGCTTTAACAAGACCTACCATTAAAATACATGACTTTGGATGGTGCAGCTAATTGGGAGGGCATCAATTTAACTTAATATTATGTGAGGGAATTTTACTTCTACCATGTTAAAAGCATTTAAAGCAATTAAATAACATGTATAGAAATAAATGAACAGGAATATAAAGGCATTCACAGACAATCAAATTGTACTGTGATATAGTATGACCCTTCCACATGGTGATCTCCATCGCCGTGCTTCCTGTTCGCCATGTCTCTAAGTAGCCAATTCCTCCAAGTACTCCTACTAAACAATTACTCCTAATAGCACTAGTAATAAATTACAAGGAGTGAAGAACTATCACAAGTTGACACGTAGACCGTTACACAAATATAGATAGCCTTGGGCTGCAATAAGCATGACACGCAGGTCATGAACATTACACACATACATGCATCTCATACATCATGGGTAATACTATTCACAAAATCCTGCAAAAACAAGTTAAGCATAAAATCGCATTCTATCTAATAGATGGTGTCAACTAGCAATACTAAATACCAAGGTCCTTTTCGGCGGTTCCGCTCGCTGGTGAGTGGAGTAGGGTCACAGGGTGGAGCCTGCATTAAAAAACCCGGACTACATAGATCTAATCTACAGTTCCGTCCATGTAAATCGCATTGGATTAATCACAGTAACCCTTTACCATCGCAACTCCGATTTGATCAACCAGATTGATCTTCGCGTGCTTCATGGATTTACGATCACTGTCTTCCTCGATGGTGGAAACCGACCGGTAGAGGCAAGTCGTGATACAACCATGAACATACGATCACGGAATAACGATCATGAACCCATCTCATGACCACCGTGCATGGACGATCATATCGACCATCGCCAAAAACAATCTACGACCAACAAAAACAGAAATAGATCACATCTATGACTCCCACATATCACAATATGCATCAAATCTGAATCTAAAACTAGATGGGATGGCTCTGATACCACTGTTGGGTCACGAGCAGGCTACGATAGCACAAAACAAAAATTCTACAATGCAACCAAGTAACCTCCGCTAGTAATAGATCACGAGAAAACCACTATTCACGCCGAATCGCAGCAGAAGTAGAGTCGATGTAGCGAGTTGATGCAGTCGTAGTCGTACTCATCGAGTGTCTTCTCCTCCTGCTCCTATGATCGTCATGAGTTGTAGATCGTCCTAGTGCTGATGCTTCGCAACAACACCTCCAAGGTATCCACACATACGGGGCAGGGACACCACGCGCTGGAGTGCTAGCGCCTGCAGCGTGGTTGAGGAAGGCGTGGCTATTAGGGTTTCGGGAGTTCTTCAAAAAGATCATTAACCCCATGCCACTGCCCCTCTATATATAGGCATCCATGATGGGTCTCGAACTTAAGGCCCATTAGGAACTCGTAGCCTACAAGAATTCAGATCACTATCCAAATCAAATCCTAGCCCTTTAAGTGTGCGACCCTATAGGTTCATGTGTAATCGGTTGTGACTCAAAAACTCTTTTCCGACCACAAATCGTCAGCGGTACCTAGCAGCACATAACGATTCCCGAACACACATAGAATATATCGGACGAACCTTAATGCAACATGATCTAAGACCAGGTCCTTATCACTTATGACCAGCTCGTACCTAGTCACGACCAGTCCATACTTAGTTACGACCAGTTAGTACTTAATTACGACCAGTTTGTAACTCCTTACGACCAGTTAGTGATTATGTTCGACTAGTTTACGACCAGCTTCGACCAGTTTACGACCAACTCGTATCTCCATACGACCAGTTTACTACTAGCTTCAAACAGTCTATATCTGGTCGAACTGAATGACCTACTTGTGTATTCTCCCTTTGCCTCACGACATCTGGTTGAACTCCAGGTGAGATAATTTGTCATTCATGGACTGTTCAATACTTTCTCGATTAAATGTCGAATAACTTCATGTGGACGACACTTCGACCACTAGTGGCATGGCCATGCACTTTCTTTATCTAACCACAATGAGGGGCCCAAAGACATCTCTCCTGTTATGTTAGGAGTGGAAAATCCCATATCCGACTAGTCACATTCCTCCGTATGTTTCATAGCATACCCGAAAGCTACCTTTATAACTAACCCAGTTACGAGTAGCGTTTGGCAACCCCTAATAGTGCTATTACACATGTAGGAAATCATGCTGATCTTAGGTCTAAGGATTATACATCATCATTGCTTGATACCAACTAATGACACATAGAATCATGGCAATCTCAACAGTGTCTCAAGGTCGATCAAACCAACACCATGTTCTCTAACTTGTGTCCATATTATTGGTTTGATATCTCCATATCTATGACCTGTGAAACATAGTCATCAACCAATACATATGCTAGTCTATTCATATGTGTTCTCAAATGTTTCTGACTAGGGAACGTTTAAAAATAATTATCGCAGAAATATAGAGTTTCACAATCAAGTCACATACTTGATAAAAAAAATATTAACAATATTATTCTAGGAACAAGATAACATATTATCCAATGTTATGAACATAACGAAATATAATCATCTCTACGATTGCCTCTAGGGCATATTTCCAACAGCTGAGGGGACGAGCTAGCCGGAGTTGATCTGGCGACGGTGGACCACGACAGCGAGCGAAGCTTCGAACGGCAGTGAGGGCCCGAGGGGAAAAGATAAGTCTTCAATCCTCAGGACGGCTTTAGAGGAGTAGATAGATGGCTCCGAGGAAATTACGTGGAGTGTACTTCACCGGCGTGGTCGATTCGACTGCTTGGGCTAATTTGGTCAGAGGGGAGGAAGAACAAGGTCGGCGGCGGTTCCTGTGAACAAAGAGCGGAACCAATTGAGGGGAAATGTCTCTTGGGTCATGAAAGATGAGCTGATGCATATAATGAGAGAAAGAGCTTCACTGATGGGTGTTAACAGTGATGGTGGCATTGCGGTGGCGCTCGGCCGAAGCGAGCGCTCAAGCCACACCTGGAGCTCAAGCTAGCTTGAGGAGAGGAGGGGGGTGGGACTAGCACTAGTGTTGCGAGGAAAGGCACTGAGGTAGCTCAGGGTTGCTATATATATCAGCAATGGGGCGGAGATGTCCGGGAGCCTGCGCTGTATTCGGCACGGCCCGACAAGGAGTGGTTGGTGATTTGATAGGGTCAGCCGCACAGTGTAGTCGGTGTGACTGGTTAAGCAACGGGGAGTAATGGTCGAGTGACAGCCTTCACCAACCATTCGCGCCTGATCGGATGAACCGAAAACGGGGGGAAAAATAGGCTAGGGGGAATGGCAAAAAAAAATGGGATAGGATTTTAGAGTTGCATAAAATCTTGATATTTTCGTTTGGTGTTTCTCCTGCCACAACAGACTAATTGGGCTCCTTGATCACTTAGAAGATTAGTTGTTAAATCCTACTCCTTCAAATCTAAAGGTTTACTTGTAATATTTAGAAGAGGAAAGCTTTTAAGTTTGGTTGCTTTGACCATTCATGTTTCTAAGGTTTCCATATCTTAGGGTGCTCTGATTCTTGTACCATTTATGTCGGCAAGAAAAGAAGATGCAATCCAAATAAGTCTCGCAAATGCAATCAAGGAGAATGACATTAGTTATCACACAAAAAGTTTTAAAAATCCTATATTTTTATATTTATGAATTTTTGGGCTGTTGCACAATTCTTGAGCGACCAATCTCGCATTATTTCTCACAACCATTCCACTTTCATCTTGCTTGTTTCTGAAGACCCATTTTGTAACGATTATGTTGTTGTTCCTTGGGCCTATCCGCCATTATCCAAACTTCATTTAGGATGAAGTTATTGAGTTCTTCATGCATTGCATTCACCCAATCCGAATCGAGTGCTTTTTCTACATGTTTTTGCTCAACAGAAGAGACAAAAGAGTAATGTTCACAAAAAGAAACGACATGAGATCGAGTTTGAATACCCTTACTTACATCACCAATATTTGATCTATTGGATGATCTTTTGCAATTGCATTAGGAATTCTTGGTGGTAGGTTGAAAGGTTGATCATCTTCCTTGTTGTCCTCTTCATTAATTTGAATTTGACTTGTTGTGGAAGAGGTAGGAGGTTCAACTAGAATGGAAGATGATGGATTATTTGGATCTTCTTTTGGCTTGATATCTCTAATTTGCATATTCTCCATTGCTTGTCTTAAAGCTTCATTTCCTACATCATCCAAATTTTCTTGCTCTTCTTGAGAACCGTTAGTTTCATCAAATTGAACATCATGTTTTTTCTTCAACTAAACCAGAGTTTAGATTGAAGACATGATAAACTTTACTATTTAAAGAATATCCAAGCAAGAAACCAACATCGCATTGACTTGCAAATTTTGAAAGACAAACACCCTTTTTCAAAATATAACATTTGCAACCAAATACAGAAAAATATGAGATGTTCAATTTTTCTTCCAACAAGAAGTTCATAAGAAGTATTTTTCAAAAGACAATGCAAATAAAGACGATTTATGGTATGACAAGTAGTATTGATTGCTTCCGCCCAAAATCTATCAAAAGTATTATATTCATCAAGCATTGTCCTAACTATTTCAATTAATATTCGATTTTTTCCTTTCTACAACTCCAGTTTGCTCCAGAGTGTTGGTTGTGGAAAGTTCATGCTTTATTCCAAGTTCATCACAAAAATCTTCAACTTTAGTGTTTTTGAACTCGGAACCATTATCACTACGGATTTTCTTAATTTTGAAATCAAATTCATTTTGAACCCTTTTTGCAAAACTTTTGAAAATACTAGAGGTTTCGGCTTTGTCATCTAGGAAGAATACCCATGTATATCTAGAGTAATCATCCGCGATAACTAAACAATAGCTATTTCCCCCGGTACTCTTATAGGTTGTTGGCCCAAATAAATCAATATGTAAGAGTTCTAATTGTCTAGAAGTTGACATGATACTTTTGGAAGGATGAGAATTAGCGACTTGTTTACCGGCTTGACAAGCACTACAATCATATTTGAAAAGCTTTTTAAGTTGAATCATACCAACATGACCTAGCCTTCTATGCCAAAACCAACCCAAAGAGGTTTTTGCAATTAAACAAGTTTTCAAGCATGAATCATTTGAAGAAAAATCAACCAAGTAAAGATTTCCAAATCTAAATCATTTGAAAGCTAAAGAATTTTCTTTTTCATTTAAAATGGAAACACCATTTTGAGAGAATGAACAAGTTAAACCAAGATCACATATTTGAGCAATGGATAACAAATTGAAATTTAGTGATTCAACTAAAGATACATTAGAAATTGAAAGCTCATTTGAGATAGCAATTTTACCCAATCCTATTATCTTTCCTTTGCTATTATCACCAAATGTGATCTTGTCAATTCCTTTTCTATTTTCAAATGTGGTGAATATTTTTCTATCGCTAGTCATAAGTTGAGTGCATCCACTATCAAGCATCTAATGTTTTCCACCGGTCTTGTAGTTCACCTACAAAACAAGAATTAAGTTCTTTTAGGTACCCAAATTTGTTTGGGTCCTTAGAGGTTAGTGACCAAGGTTTTGGGCACCCAAATGGCATTCTTTTTCACGCCTAAAATTGAAGTGCCAATAAATTTTTCTACTACTTTGCCATCTTTAGACTTTCTAAGCAGGTAGCAAGAATCATAAATATCATAAGACTTAGTATTAGCAATTAAGCATGCATTTGACAAATGTCCTAAATTACGGCATTTATTGCAATATTTGCTATTCTCTTTTACAAACCTTGCGGGCTTGTAAATTGGCTTCTTACCTTTCTTGAGAACGAACCCAAGTCCTTCCTTGTTGAATGAGCACATTTTCTCACTCAATGACTTGTCAAGAGTGGCTTTACCCTTGAAGCATCTTTTCAAGCTCTTACTTAGCTTGGTGACTTGCTCTTTTAATTCATGATTTTCAACAACGAGCAATGGATCACATGTATTGGCCATATTAGCAACTGAATCATTTTTAAAGCAACATGGCATGGATAACAAATCATCACATGATGTAGAAGTGCTAGACATGGATAAAGCATTTGAAGCAACTTCTACTCTAGGCATCTCATTCATTGAATTGCAAGTAATTCCAATATTTGAATGGGATTTTTCAATATCTTTCAAGAAAAAAGAATCATGAGCTTCCTTTAGCTCCTCATAAGAGTCTTTTAGAGAGATGTACTCTTTCTTCAAGACTTTAAATTTTGACTTCTCTTTTCCAAGATATTCATTTAATTCTTTAAGCATATCCATTAATTCATCATATTAAGGTTCATTATCATTAATGCATTTTACCTTATCTCCTTTTGCCATGAGGCAAGTAGGAGTGAAGAATAGCGACGGCGCTTCCTTAATGGTGATGCTGACAAGTCCTCTTTTCTTGGAGGGTCCTTCATCATTAGAATCAGAGTCGGAATTCGAATACTCTTCATCGGAATATCATTCTCCAATATGAGCTTCATTTTTGCCATCTTTGTGAAGCTTCTTGAAAAGCTTCTTCTTGCTGTTGTATTCCTTCTTCTTTGATGATTTGCCCTTGTCATCCTTCTTGTTGGGACAATGAGAGGCAATGTGCCCCTTCTCTTCACACTCATAGCAACGAATATTGCTATAGCGCTTGCTATCATTCGAGGATTGCCCTTTCTTGCTCTTGTCAAAATTAAAGCTTCGATATAGGCATCTTCTCATGAATTTCTTCATTCTCCTCACAAAGAGAGCAAATTATTCTTCGGAGTCTTCTTCTTCATTCTCTGATTCTTCACTTGATTCCGTTTTTGCCTTGAAAGCGGTAATCTTCTTCTTCGAGGAGGATTGCTCCAAAAGCACCTCCTTATCCTTCTTGTACAATTCTTTTGTGATGAGATTGCTCAAGAGACCGGTTGGTGTCATCCTTGGCAATTCGGGCGAGCTAGCTGATTGAACTGAGTGAGATACTCAGTAATTGAGGAGTTGCCTTGCTTCAAGGTCTTGAACTCGTTTCGCTTCATGCGCATGATACTTGAGGGGATGTAGTTGCTTCTGAAGGCTTCTTTGAACTCAACCCATCCCACTTCTGGCGTAGCTACTTCTGTTGTAGCCGATTCTTCGACTTCCTCTCCTTTGGCTGCTATTTCAGGTTCTTCGTTGACCCTAGCCGCTAAATAATTATCCCACCAGTCGGCAGCTGGTCCTGCGAGTTGGTGGGTTGCAAATATCACCTTGTCCTCCTCGCAACATCGTGCTAAGGTGAGATTCTTATCAATAGTGCAAAGCCAGTCTTCGGCTTCAGGTGGCTCATTTGCGCTTGAGAAGACTGGAGGCTTTGTGCGCATCAATTCTCCAAGCTTTGACCCGTGGCTAGCTACTCCAGTGTGCTAACCAGCTACTATTGCTTGCAGCAGCTGTGTTTGCTGAGCCATCACTTGGGCTATCATGGGATGCTCAGGTGGTAGCGGTGGTGTTGGGCTACAGCCACGACCACGACCTATGGCTGCTCTCATTGGGGCATCTACTATAAAGACACTATTGAGAGCAGTATACTGCACCACAGGTTGATACTTATAATAGGAGAGACTATCACAACATTCATGACATTGCATGCTGGTCATGTTGGTCTTGACATTTGGTGATGCTTCCAGCAAGAGAGTAGCATGATATAGGGAGAAAATCACAGGGATACGATAACTAAACCCATTTTTCTATTAAAATTTTAATTTTTAACACACAAAAAGTCGAGGAGGCTCAAACAATCACACAAATATTTTCAAAACATGCTTTTCCCGTGACTACAAAAATACGATGCCCGTGGACAAAATAGGCAGTGCACAGGTTCCAAATGAAATCTTACGATAGTTCATCGTCTACTTGCGGTATCACACATGGGAGTCGACAATTCTGCGCATAAGGGTTACTCAAAATGAGATTGCCCTATCCTAACAAGTTCTTACATTCCTGAACTTAAAGTTTTGAGGCTTAGGTAAGGGAAAAGGAAACTAATCATCTTTTGAAATCAAATGAAGATCTAGCATAGGTAAGAGAGAACAATCTTTAGGAGGGATGAGGATGAGCAATATTGCCTATATTTTTCACAAAGCTTTGGTAAGTGCAAATAAATTTTGACAAAATCCTCTAATGAAACTAACGGTCATGCTAGCTAAGGTCACAACCTAGAGTCGATATGCATTGATACAGACCTAGTCGTAGACCTCATCGTGGACCTAGTCGTAGTGTGCCCCCAAATTTGCAAACTTGGGACCTACTGTGTCAATCTGTGTCATTCCCTGGATCAGTAGATAGCACACACAAAGATACATTCTTGGATCATTAACATACATTGCATTCAACAGCATAATACATTACATAACAGAGCATGCAACCCGCTATTTACAAAAATGGCACGAAGGCCACAACATTACCAAGATCAGAGTACAGAGTAGAGGATAAGTGCGGAAGCAAAAGAAGTCGTAGCAGATCCATTCACTCTACCCACAGGCAAGCGACTGGAGGTCTGAACCTAAGCAACTCATCCTGCCCCGCCACCTAGTCGAAAGTTTCGACTAGGAGATCAAAGAAGTCTTCGACTTCGTGGTCGAAGAAGGAGGTTCAACCACAACAGGTCGAAGGATTGCGACTACACCTGGTTGGAAGTTTTGACTATGTAGTTGTAGAAGGCTTCTACTACAAGGGGTCCCAGCCTAAGCTTCACCATCTTCACCACCGTGTGGTCCAGCGGCCACGAAGTAGTCGTATGGGTCTTGATCAAGTGGCTCTAAAAGATTATATTGGACGAGCCTGAGTACACAACCGTACTTGCAAGCCAACACACAATGCAGTTTATTATAGATGCAAGGCTAGTTAAGGGAAGTTCAGAGTTCTTTTGTTTGCACAAAGCTATGTTTGAATTAGAGTAAGTAGTAGAAAATCCTGAGACTCGGCATTTTTAACAAACAGGTTTTATAAACTGAGTTTTTATTTGTAAAGTACTAGTGGAGATCTCATCTCCTATACCATTGAGTGGCTCTGCCCACCCAATCCTCAGGCTATCCCGTATTTACCACTGGTCCCTGACCAGGCTTTCTCCATTCCGAGGGCCCCCGGCCCATCCTTTCCATTTCACACACACACAAATGGTTTTATAAAAAGGGAAAGCTATATCAAGCAAGTTCTCAGCACCGCTCTTGACCGTGAGCATGGCTATCTAGATAGTTTTCTTACTCTGCAGAGTTTGTAAACTTTACCCACAAGAGATAAATCAACTTATACTGCCCCAAAACACTTCCGTAGGTGTGTGACTAATGTTGATTATCACAAGGCCTTTACAATATCCCACCTCATTGCAACTTCGCACCACTAGGTATCACCTCCCTAGGGCCTCCACTCGCCCAAGGGTGGTCTCCCTTTTGCATCGTGCGGTTCTTGTGGCTTCGTTCTCCCCGACAATCCACCCGCATCCCCCAACGGCGAAGCCACACTGAGGCGAACAAATTAGTTGGCCAGGTCGTAGGTGTTACCGACTTATGGTTGTACTATTTTACATGAGAGGTCATCACATGATTCGGTCCTTAATTGACTCGGGCGGTACATCCACATACCCACATCCTCTCGTGCCCCCGCTGCCAGCCACTCTTTCCAGCCGCCCAAGTCGAAACATGTTTTTTAGGTTGTCATTTGTTTTTAAACATAGCCTTTAGTCCAACATACGAGCCAGGCTCCCAACCTCGACTGCCCCATGTCATTTTCAAATATTTTTAATGATGTTTCGGGCAAATCATTGCCCACATGACAGTGTATCTAAGCAAGGCTAAGCATGATGCTTAGATACAGACTTATAACTAGTATGTATACCATTATTTCTAGGGTGACAAGGATAGTGTCAGAGTTTCAAGGATTTGGGAGTTTATACACAATTATCTTTAAGGCATTAACTATGAGCTAGACCAATATAGCTGTATAAAACATAGCAATGCAATTTTATAATTTAAAGCAACATAATTTGTAAAGACTAGGTGCAATATGATCAAAGTGTTGAATCACATTGGTCGAGGTACTGCTGTTCTTGCTCTTGGTCTACTTGAGGGTCTTCGGGAGCTTCAGATTCTATATACACAAAATTTAACCAAAAATTCAAATAAGCATATATGACTTCAGATTGCATTCAAAAATCCAAATGAACTCCAAAGAATACAAAGTCTTAGACCAGAAGTATTAGACCAGTGTGGTCGAAGGCGTAGATTAGTATGGTCGAAGTAATCTGGTGGAAGTAATAGACCAGTGTGGTCGAAGGTTTAGACCAGTATAATCGAAATAATCTGGTCGAAGCCATGGACCATTGTTGTCGAAGCCATGGACCATTGTGGTCGAAGGTTTAGACCAGTATGGTCGAAACAACCTGGTCGAAGCCATAGAACATTGTGGTCGAAGGCATAGACCAGTATGGTCGAAGACTTAGTGGTCGAAACTAAGTGGTTGAAAACTCATTGGTCGACACTCAGTGGTCGAAACTGAGTGGTCGAACTCAGTGATTGAAACTGAGTGGTCGAACCTGAGTGGTCGAAACTCGATTGGTCGAACACGAGTGGTGAAACTCGATTGGTTAAACCGGGTGGTGGCGGATGGTCGAAACTCGATGGTTTAAATGTATGGTCGAAACACGATGTCGAGCGTGTGGTCGAAACACAATGGTCGAAATTGTGTGGTTGAAACACAGTGGTCAAAGCTGTGTGGTCGAAACACAGTGGTCAAAACTTAGACCAGTGTGGTCGGACAGAGTTTAGACTACCTGGATGGAAGGAGGTTTCGACTATCTGGTCGGAAAGATTATCGACTACATTCTCGGCAGTAGGAGGTTGGACTACCTAGAGCTTTGACTACATGTAGTGGAAGGAGGCTCGATTATGCATAGTCGAAGCAAGTTCGACTACATGTAGTCAGAGGAGATTCGACTACGTGTAGTCAGAGGAGATTCGACTATGCGTAGTCGAAGGAGGTTCGACTACGCGCGAAGACTACACGATTACGTGGTCGGAAGCGGGTTCGACTATGTGTAGTCAAAGGAGGTTTGACTACCTGCAGTAAAAGGAGGTTCGACCATGTATAGTCGAAGGAAGTTTGACTGCATGTGCATATGCACATTGACATCATCTTCCAGAATATATGAACTCAACATGTAAATAATATCATGTAAACATTAACATCATACACAAGAAGCTTTAACCATAAATTGCATTTACCAAGATATATTGTAACTCATCATATGAACATCCATGCATGTCTATTATGAACAAAACACAATCAATCTCAGCAAACAAACATCATAATTCTACAACCCGAATACTTGCCTCAACCGTGCGAGACCGGTGGACGCGAAGAGGGTGCTGCCCCTGGGATCACGCTCCCACCTGAACATAATGATAACCCAACTAAGACAAACTTACTGGACCAAAAGCATAAATAAGAACACAATAGAACTCACTAAACTCCCAAGCGTTTCCAATCTTCCAATTTCTACCGATCGATTTGGTGTTCACTGCAGACAGTCAACTTCTAAAATACATAACTTTCTGCTCAGGAGTCCAACTAAGATGTTCTAATACTTTCTGGAAAGATAATTAAATTACCTAAATAAACTTAGTTGGGGAGCCCTTCTGGTTCTACCATCTACTACCCCTACCAAGCCAATCTACAGAACATCAATATTCACGTCGGGTTCTCTGGACAGTACACTAAAATTATCATAACTTTTGCTACGAACGTCCCATTCTTACGTTCTTTAGCTTTATGGAAAGGTGAGGAAATTACCCATCTTTTTCATTATAACGAGATCCTCTGATTTCATCTTTAACTAAAAGATTAACTCGGATTTCTACAGACTGTCAGGATGTTGACAGATTATCAGGACAGCGACATTAGAAAATTCATAACTCGCTAATCGTTAAACGGATTTGGGCGTTCTTGGCGGCCACGGAAAGCTAAGGACACGACCCAACTTTCTCTAAGAGAAGTGATCCCCAGATTATGCCTCTAAAGACATGAAAACCTACGTTCAATCTTCTGGACAGAAAATGGATCTAATAACCGACATTGCTAAACTAATTAAATACGCATCTAATCGAAAGGGGAATTGAGATTACCCTTGAAGAACCGATTGCTGGGCACGAAGAACACCACGTGAACTCTCTTCCCCTTCCTTTCTCCCTTCTTCCCCTTCTTCTTCTTCTTCTTCTTGACCAAACTTCCTCCCGGCAATCGATCTCCTTCCTCCGCTTGGCTGGCAGCCACAGGAGGCTTCTTCCCCGGCAGCGGGAGGGCTTCAACAGGGGAGGAGGGGCTGTGCGCAGGGGAGGAGGTGTTGGGGGAGGCGGCCAAAAGGAGTGGGGAGGGGGAAAAGAGGGAGGGGGTGGCGGCTAGGGTTAGGGGAGGGGAAGTGGCGCCCCTCCCTTGGCCGGCCACCCTCATGGGCCTTGCGGCCAGCCCATGGTGGGTCTCCCGGTGGTGGCCCGTGGCCCAGGTTGTCGGAAAATCACGGAGAACCCCCTCTCTTTTCCTGATTCGTCGATTTTCTCAAATAAATAATCTCCCGATTAAATAATCTCTCCCGATTAATTATTCTCTCCCGGTTATTTGCCTCTCGCACTTTCGGAGTATTACATTCTACCCCCCTTAAACTGAATTCGACCCCGAATTCTAACCACGCTTACGCCAAAGACTAATCGCAGCTAAGGATTACTAACATTACCACGTACCTTCCGTGAACAATTCCGAATACTACTCGCGCATGCGAGAGTCCAATTCACAAGTCGCTTCCCTCTCAGACTTAGGGGATCACATCACCTTGACGGGTACCAACGTCTTTCACCTCAACACTAGTCTCGACCTTTACAGGTACTCTCAACACACGAGACTCAAAGATAAGGTATTACTTGCTGGCCAACAGCTCTAGCAAAAACTCAAGCTTCGTACCTCTCATGTAATCACTCTGTACCAGAATGTACAAAACACTGCGTATTCCGCGCATGCACTCGAGATGGTCCTAGCGATACGCCAATCTACAAATCCGTAACTATCAGAACCTATCCAACACACCTTTGGTTAAACTTCCTTTTTGGTACAGAATCACACCACCTGCACCACACACACGGAACTATTGTTCCAACTCTCAGTCGATCACTTTACCTATGCAAAGACATCTCCTTTAATAGGGGCGATAAAGAACTCGCCTTCCAACTCACGATCCGAAGAACTCTCAACTGAAAACAAAGGAGTCATAATGCAACCAACTCTAAACCGTCTTCTCTTAGAAGAGCCCAATCCAAAATCAATGGATTTATCAGGAAAACTTTTCCACTCTTCAAGTGAGCAGTTTAGAAATAAATGCCACATAAGCCAAAAGCGAAATCACTCGAATAACCAGATTAACCATTTTCTTTCTTTTTCTTAACTGGAAAGAACCACATGTACCAACAAGAACCAAATCAATTTGTATTTGACATCCGTCACAAACACATAGCTCAAATAAGAACTAAGAGAATATCTCACTATCCAAGATCACGCCCTTTTTCCACAATCTTTTCTTTAAGAATTTAACTTTCTTTTAAACCATAAGATCCCAACTCATCGCCGAACACATTAACCCATTTCTCTTAAATTGGGAATCTCAAAGCTATGTTCAACCGAACACAAAATCCACACTTATGCAGGGAGACTCTTCCAACCCACAATATCACACTCTAGCCAACTTCTCTACCAAAGGGATTACTTTAAAAAAAATAATCCGCAACACACCTCAATATAGATTTCACCCACAATCACATCACATCAATCCTTTAAGGATAATCAACTCTAAATTCATAGCACACACACTCTCGTATACTACATCCAAAGGATTCTATCAAAGGTCACCACAACTCTCGGACCCTAATCATGGGCAACCAAGGTGCTAGCATAACAATGCAAAGCCCAGATTCAACCTCTAAGACTGCTAAACTGATCTTCTGGTAAACTTAATAGGAAATCCTCAGATCCAATGACTAAAAAAAAACTTTCACACAACTCAACAATAACCTCAGTTATTAATGTCGTCATTCCTCACTAATCAAGTAATCGCCCAATGCGATTCATTACACCAATCTTAGACCTTCTCTAATCCACACCAATCAATTGCGATTACTCGACCACAATATACCCATTCACAATACTTTAACTGATTGATCAAGGTTCAGACATACTCGATCACTAACTTCAATAAATAAATATACTTTTGACCAAGTTATCCTTAGAGATAATCTAACTCCCATAAGGTTACTTACTGAGGCTGAGTCATACTTGACAATATCTCAACAATCCCTGCTATCCCATTAATTAACACGACCAATAGATTTCTCTACACTGCTACTACTACTTCTTTTACACAATCTTACCAAGTACCCAAATGCGATACTCTAAAAAAACTGTTCGAGATTTCCATACTTGCTAATTCTAATGTTCTGTCAAAATAAACACAAAATCTTAGACCACCTCTCACTATAGGTCCTACTAGTAGCGACAACGAAATCTGTTAGCTCCAAAGACAAACTTTTTTTTCTCCAAATCCTCCCCAAGGATTATTCTAATATATCAATTTATTACTCAAAGCCTCTCAAACAACCGACACCTAAAGGTTCACAACATCATCTACTAGACCACCACTAGCTAGTTGCCAAAACACAACCGAAAAGTCTTTGCAACGCAATTCGGTTAACTCTTTTTCTTAAAAGAAGAGGCAAATAGACATAAATTTCAGCGCAGCGGAAAACATTACCACTTGCCGTAGTTACAAGAACAAGAGAAATACTCAAATCGCACAGATTACAATTCTTAGCTCCAACCTCAAATACTTATGGTACACATTTTTCGTTACAACGAAAGCAGTTTCCTTTGATTACATCGTTGCTTGCCATCCCAAGCAAGAAGTGCCTTTTTAAACCAATCCACACTAATCACTTAAGAACTAAATAGATCATTCCAAAAGACCACGAATGCAAAACTCCAAACATTTCTTTTAACTGATATTTCGAAAGGCAGTTGACTTACTTTCTCTCTAGAAGAATCATCACCACTCCAAAGAGTCAGAACTCTTGTGGTCTATCTTACTAACATCCAGGATAATTCACTCTTAACAAAAATTCGTCATCTCCAACTCTTCCTTTATAAAGCCCCGAAGGCTTACCAAAAGGTACTTACTACTTTACCATCTCATCCTCGATTGAGAGTATACCAGATTCTTACAACCTCACCACACAGCCACTTTATTTTAGAGGGAACCTACTACACCATTTAAAAGGTTATACCAAAATCCCTTTTCGTCAGAAGCATCTTTGTTGTCCTTCTATTTCACATCCATGACAACAGTAAGCCATTTATTAAATCACATGAGTTCAACCCTAATTGATGCTCCACACCACACGTCAACACACAACGGTTGTACTCCAACCCTTGTTGCTATCAACCGGCTTTATCATGAAATCTATATACTACCTACTTTCCTTGCCAATTCATAAGAACAATTACAACCACATACTCACGTCGTTCATTATTGAAGAGCTATCCAGAACTCTTCCCATAATATTCTACATCCATTAGTTTCTATCCCTTCAATCTTTTGTAGAGAAATCCAACATTTAATCGTGGTAAGTAACACATAGACCTACTAACTATATAGGTTCACCACGTATCTATAGAAAAGATAATTCCCAGTTTATTATCTACTAACACAATAATCCAGCGTCTCCTCAACTTCCTTTTGCACACAGTTAATTCCTTCTATTAAGACCAAATAATCCAACAAGGTTAGCTGACTAACAATTGTAATGATTAAACCATTTCATCAAAGTTTCACACCTCTTAATAACCCTATCGATTCCAATTAGGATTAGCCATACTCATAATCAAAGTTCATAAAGAACTACTGGAAGACAACATCAACTTAATCGATTTCACTTCCAAGGATACTAGTTTAGATTAATTATACACCAAGCCATTGGCCCAACTCGATACCCATACGATATCAATTCATTTAATTACAACATCTGACTTAACCATAATAGGACATTGCAGAAAGGGCTTTGACGCTTTCTTTCATAAAAGAGAAGTATTAAACTTCATACTCAAATTACCCCCAAAAGAAATACATGGGGCCAAAGCTTCCTCACGTACTAAAGGACTTGCAAAAAGAAATTTTCGTTAACCAAAAACATCAAGCGAATAAATGGGCCATGCTTTCTGATGAGAAAGACCAAAACTCCAATATAAAGGTCAACTTGACAATCAACCAAGTTCACCAACCGCAAGAATAACTCATCGGTTGGGAAAACAACGACTTCTTTACGGAACAAAATAAGCCAATAGAAAACATAACAATCCTTTCCAAAGCAACCCATCAACTGAGAAGAACTAATAACCCAAGAAAGCCCATCAATCACCACAAGATAAGAGTTGACCAAATCAAATTCAAGGAAGAGAACAACCCTTCTAAAGATACTCACTATCAATGCCTGCACTAAGGTATCCAAGGTAAACACTTCACTATTCCTATACCACGAACGGTGGTGTAACCTGGTAAAGCCCAGGGCCACAACCACAACCTCAACCCCTCAACATGGGTTATCCCCACACATAATAACTATAGTATTATAATATAGATATAATATATTATCTCATAACAGCAATCATCAATACAACATAACGGAAGCATAAATGCAATGCAAAAACCCACCCCACCTACTATGCACAGTGTGTCAAAATTAATAATTTTCAGTACCACGGACCTACAGCCCGCTCTGATACCAACTGTAACACCCCAGCTCAACATTGAGCCTGGAATGCTACTAAAATTAAATAAAACTAAACTATTCTAAGACCAATTACAAATTTTCGGCAGAACCTCCTTTGTATAGTTAACTATACCGAGGTTCCAACAATTAATTATATCAATTGACATTAATCTCAATATCCAAGATCATTCAAGCATGCCAGATAGCCTAATGAGCATAAACAAAACTTGCTATTCTCCTTATTACAATTAAACTGAAACATTTAACCAATCATACGTGAATCTCAAACAGTTTGCTAATTATTAGAATAAAGACTAAATGGTAGTCGCCTTTAGGGTGAGTGGTAGTGTGTGCATCCAAACAACTACTCCCTCCCATGCATGCCGTTCTTGCCATTTGTACCTAAAACACATCAAAGCAAGAGTGAGCCCAAAAGACTCAGCAAGTATCAACAAGGTTAAAGCTAAAAGCACAGTCATAGCATCAATATCCAAATAAACATCTCACTAATCATAAACGTCATGCTTATGAAATGCGTACATGCAATGCACCTTTTAAACCTTATCTCTTTTCGCATTTTACCGGTAATGCGAGGTATACATCCGTCGATGTATACCCTTGCCTATGCACACTGGCATAGGGACCAAGAGCCTATACTCTACAAGTATAGGGACCTATGCCCATCACCATCATGATGGGGACCTCTTTACTCATTGCCCACATTCTGCGAATGTGGGGACCTCAAGCCCGTCATTTATTTGACGAGGACCTCAACAGTTCATACTTGGTCACCAAGTGACCAAGACTCAAACATGCTTTGACATGCATATGCACATTGACATCATCTTCCAGAATATATGAACTCAACATGTAAATAATATCATGTAAACATTAACATCATACACAAGAAGCTTTAACCATAAATTGCATTTACCAAGATATATTGTAACTCATCATATGAACATCCATGCATGTCTATTACTAACAAAACACAATCAATCTCAGCAAACAAACATCATAATTCTACAACCCGAATACTTGCCTCAACCGTGCGAGACCGTGGACGCCAAGAGGGTGCTGCCCTGGGATCACGCTCCCACCTGAACATAATGATAACCCAACTAAGACAAACTTACTGGACCAAAAGCATAAATAAGAACACAATAAAACTCACTAAACTCCCAAGCGTTTCCAATCTTCCAATTTCTACCGATCGATTTGGTGTTCACTGCGGACAGTCAACTTCTAAAATACATAACTTTCTGCTCAGGAGTCCAACTAAGATGTTCTAATACTTTCTGGAAAGATAATTAAATTACCTAAATAAACTTAGTTGGGGAGCCCTTCTGGTTCTACCATCTACTACCCCTACCAAGCCAATCTACAGAACATCAATATTCACGTCGGGTTCTCTGGACAGTACACTAAAATTATCATAACTTTTGGTACGAACGTCTCATTCTTACATTCTTTAGCTTTCTAGAAAGGTGAGGAAATTACCCATCTTTTTCATTATAATGAGATCCTCTGATTTCGTCCTTAACTAAAAGATTAACTCGGATTTCTACAGACTGTCAGGATGTTGACAGATTATCAGGACAGCGACATTAGAAAATTCATAACTCGCTAATCGTTAAACGGATTTGGGCGTTCTTGGCGGCCACAGAAAGCTAAGGACAAGACCCAACTTTCTCTAAGAGAAGTGATCCCCAGATTATGCCTCTAAAGACATGAAAACCTACGTTCAATCTTCTGGACAGAAAATGGATCTAATAACCGACATTGCTAAACTAATTAAATACGCATCTAATCGAAAGGGGAATTGAGATTACCCTTGAAGAACCGATTGCTGGGCACGAAGAACACCACGTGAACTCTCTTCCCCTTCCTTTCTCCCTTCTTCCCCTTCCTCTTCTTCTTCTTCTTAGCCAAACTTCCTCCCGGCGATCGATCTCCTTCCTCTGCTGGTGGCAGCCACAGAGGCTTCTTCCCGCAGCGAGAGGGCTTCAACAGGGGAGGAGGGCTGTGCAGGGGAGGAGGTGTTGGGGAGGCGGCCAAAAGAGTGGGGAGGGGAAAAGAGGGAGGGGGTGGCGGCTAGGGTTAGGGAGGAAGTGGCGCCCCTGGCCGGCCACCCTCATGGGCCTTGCGGCCAGCCCATGGTGGGTCTCCCGGCGGTGGCCCGTGGCCCAGGTTGTCGGAAAATCACGGAGAACCCCCTCATTTCATCCTTCACTTTCAAAGTGGAAGGTCTAGTAATTAATTTTCTGGTGGCACATGCTAGGCACACAAAATCTTCTTGATTCGGAAATTATTTACATTGATATTATGTCCCTGTGAATTTTTAATTATATTTCTCATCATTGTAAGACCGGGGTAGCCTAATCTATCATACTAGAGACATAAAAGTTCAGAGCTTCTAAAAGTGGTTTTGAGGACAGTATAGGCTGCAGGTCCCTTAATGTTAGTGTAGTATAGCCCAGATTCATATGAAGGAAGTCGTTCTAATACCCTTTTTCTATTTTCTTCATGCTTTGTAATGATCAGGTATTCTTTACCATACTCTTCTTCAGTCTCTATGCGGAGACCATTAGCGTGAATATCTTTAAAGCTTAAAAGAGTTCTAGTCGATTCTGGGTACAACAAGGTTTCTTCCATGACCAATGTTGTGCCCATTGAGAGTATAATTGTGGCTCTCCCTGAGCCTATTATACAAGTATCATTGCTTGCGATTATCGTAAGACTACCAGTATTCTTGCTGATCGACTAGAAATTTTTATCTCTCTCAAGATGGTATTCGTTGTGCCGCTATCTGCTAAGCACACTTCCTCCATAGAGCGCCATACGCGTTTTAATATATAAAGTGTTTATTAATATGGGGTAGGAAGCAATCCACACATAAGCAAAATACTCCAAAACAGAACATAACTTGCTATTATTAATACAGGAAAAAGTCTTGCAGGACTTATCATAAGAATTTAATGCTTTGCTCTCCTAGAGCTTACAACCATTATTCAACAATTCAATGTTCAATCACAACCATAAACTACAAATGACTATAAAAATATAAGTGCAATGCATGCACTAGATCGAATTAGCGAAGTATGAAGAAACTTCTGCTTGAATCTGCTCCATGTCCATCTTCTCTTCTTCGGCAACTACAGCTGCTGCCGCTGCGATGTCCAAAGAAGGTGTGATGGGAGCTGCTGTTGGGCTGTCCACATCCACAGGTGCAACCAATGACTGTGGATCCTCTGTGCCTGCAATGGTCCAAGGGTCCTTTTGCAAAAGTTCCTTTTCTTTTTGGGTTTTCTCCCTTTTTTCTTTTTCTGAAAATCCTTTTCCCTTTTTTTCCTTCTAGCCGGGCCATGTTTCTAGGCCCATTCGGCCTTTTCTCCGACCCAAAAATCCAGCCCATTTGGCTGGTTCAAGAGGAGCCGACGGGGTAGGGTTTCCCTACCCCGATTCTTATGGGTGGCGGCGGCTCCATGGAAGCCTAAGGAGGCGGCCGACGACAAGCGGCCAGAGGCGGGAAGCGGCGACTTAGTCGGCGGAGGCGGGCGCTGCGGCGAGGTTGGGCATGGGCATGGCGGCATCGCTACTGGCGGCGACCAGGAGGCGGTGGCGCCGCCACGAGCGTGAGGCGGCACCGCATCAAGGCGGCGGCTTAGGCCATGGCGCGCCGCTGCTCAGGCGGGCGCCACTTCAAGGCGGCGGCAGAGCCATGTTGACGCGGGCTCCTAGCACCGCGTGCGGGCATAGAGGTGTGGCCGGTGCTGTGGGCGAAGCGGTCGGTCCGGTGGCGGCAACGACGGCGGCGCCGCCTATGCGGAGGCAGCGCATGGTCGGCTGGTCATGGTTACAAGCGGGCGGGCAGCAGCTTCAAGTCGGCGGGGAAGGCGGCACTTCGAGTGGCCGACGGGCGCATGGCTTCGGGCCGACGAGTGGTGGCGCACCCGTGTGGCTGTGGAGGCTGGCCGGCGTCGGCTCCAGGCCGTACGGGGCCGTCAGCCAAATTTCCTCTTTTTTTGGTACGATTCATGCCATATGTGTACTGTTCATCCGACTACTACTGTTCATGCAATTACTGATCGGCTTGGTCGGCGACTTCACATCGACTTGCAGTAGATTAAAACGTATTTGCAATTTCTAATCTACGGTACAATCGACCTCCACTTTTCCATGCAATCTACCGATCGGTATTATGCCGATGACTTCAAATCGGTTTGCTGTAGATTAGACCGGATTTGCACCGTAAGATACAATCTAGAAAGCCAAATTTATAGAACTGAAAGCAATCTAAAAAACAATTCGATCTACGAGTGTCGTGCTACGACAGTTACCTTTTGATCCGAGTAGAGTCGATCGTGCTAATAACGTGTTGAGGAACTATCGCTGATGAGTACAGTCTAAGCGATTACCTCATAGACAAACTCAGAATCGTAAGAACAATACAAAAACACAAGAACAGAATAGTAGATTGAACATAGAGATATGAAGGGACTTCTGGCTTCTCTTTATTGCTCTTCTGTAAAACTGTATACAATGGTTAGAATCCTCCTTCTTTATATAGATTATTAGATAGATGAGCAACTCATCATAAACAGGACTATCAGCCTAAACCCAATTTCTTAACAAGGTGGATGGCAATGGAGCAGGGCTCTTCCGCGCGCCCGCCGGACCCCTGCTAGTGAAGGCCCGCCCCAACCCCTGTAGGGATAACGGGGCAAGATGACCCCACCACCCCGACCTCCATGGGGACCCGACCCCATGGGGACAGAGACAGGCTGACGGATTGATGATTGAAGCACAAATGCACAGTATGACAATACTGTGAAACCACAGTAGCAATACAAAAAATTAAAATGGTAGTAGAAGTGCAAGAACAACATTCCCTTAACACCAAATGCTTGAAGGCTTAGTTCAACTTGAAGCACAAATTTAAACACAAAATACGACACCAACTAGCACAAAGTTCCATCTCAAACAATCATAAAGTGCATAGTACATAGACTTAGGAGTACAAATAATATATAAATACGACACCTACTACAATGATTAAGTAAAAGGTACTCCCTCCAACCTCATATACTTGACGTTCAGACCGGAGGGAGTACTAGTTTTGATACAATGTGCGCATGTCTGAACGTCATGCTTAAAAAACCGGAGGGAGTAACTAGATAGATAGCAGCCCAAGGGAGCAATAGAAAACTGAAATGATCCATCCGTACACATCCGCGACAACAGAGTCATCGTCGTCCTAAAAATGAAAATTCAAAGGACAAGAATTAAAATTTTGGATTAGAACACTATAAGTTGTAAATTGTAAGCATAAACAGGAATGATGTTACCATCATTTCTTAATCATCCTCAAGACAAGTCCGCAATGACTTGGAATCGCCTTCCCCTAATATTAATGATTTAATCAACAGTTAGTTTACGCATGGACAAAATGAAATAAAAATATAAGGTTAAAGTATTGGATGTGTATTATTTACCTATCATGTCCGCACGAGACCAAGCTTGCATACACATCAATGCTTCAAGCATTTTTGGTGCAAGTCAACTACGATGTGGATTTAGTAATCTCCCACTAGTACTAAAGGCTGATTCTGAAGCCACAGTTGCCATAGGAATAGGCAAGATATCACGAGCAATATTTTGCAAAGTAGGATACTTGATCCCTCCAAACTTCCACCAATTAATAATGTCCAGCTCTTGTGTTCTAGAGAGACGGGTCTCTTCCAAGTATAAATCCAATTCTGTGCGCACTTGAGAAGCAGAAACAGCTGGCTACGAAGACATGTATTGATCAAATATGTCGAAATTTCATCTTCTCCTTGGTTTTGGGCAGCAGAGCTAGTACTATCTGATGTAGCAACACCCTCCATGCAATGCTCTTGATATTCTACTGACAAATCATACAATAATTTCCGTATTCTTGCACACTAACTTTTCCATCATCCGTTTTGAGAATCTCAATTGGCTCTGTTTTGGGCCTTTTGTTGGTTGTCGAACAGCACAACATGCAAGGTGGTCATGCAAGTGTTTGGTGCCATTTTTTGTCTCTCCTCCAAGCTTATAGTGACACCACATACACTCAGCTTTCCATTTACCCCCAACTTGTACTCTTTTAAATTCAAGCCACACTGCAGATTTAAGTTTTCTCTTAGCACGAGCTAACTGACATGCATCCTATTCTTGAACTTGTTCAACCTTTGTATCTTGTTATGATTCTGCAGTTGAGTCAGCATTGGGAGCTAGGCTAGAGTTTTCTGTAGATTGGGCAAAGCTTTGTGCTACCTGTGACGAGCTAGATGCCGGAGTCGACATTTCAAACCTTCTGCTACAAAGAATTGAGCATCAGACCTTGTATAAATCAGTACCAACTTCATTTGATGAAAAAAAAAAACTAGTATTCTAGCATCGGCTGAAGCCTACTAATGGCACCAAGAACTAACAAAGCTAATTAAGTATTATATGAATCAATCGGTTTCCAATTCATTGATGTTGGTTACGTGAAAGAAATCTAAAGCGGCTCACCGCTAATCCTTGCAATTTGTGGGTAGATCTGAAGCAGCTCCTCCTTTTCCTCACAGATCTGCAGCTCCTTGTCATCGCCGTCAAATCACCGGAGAAAAGAAGTCGATCTGCAGCTCCTTGTCGTCGCCGTCGAATCACCAAAGAGAACTACAAGACTTGGGAGAGATTGAGAAGAGAGTACAAAGTGAATAGAATGGGAGAGTTGGGGACTAGTACGTGGCGATGGCGGCCCCTGGTGTGGGCAGTGGGCTTGTGTTGCGGGTGCTAGGTAGGGTTAGGTTTTCACGTAGATTGATGGGCCCCACCCCAACCCGGCCCCGGTAGATTGATGGGCCCCCCACCCCACCCCGGCCCCGGTAGATTGATGGGCCCCACCCTGTTAGCCCGGTGGGGGGATAATGATCCATAGTCCGGGCTACATGGGGATTTCCCCGGCGGCCTCGCCCAAACGGGGAAATTGCCACCACTAGCGATGAGAGAGAAAAGGGGAGAGGTAGCGTAGTAAGAGAAAGTGGTTGAGAGAAAAGACATGCTTCCCTGTTTTTAAAAAAATAGACGCTTCAATTGGGTTTTTTTTATTTGGCCGATTGCTGCCATCTTAATTACAAAAATAGTTCATATACCTCTAAATTTGCAAATCTAGTCCTTTGTCGAGCACGAAAGCACTTAAAGCTAACGCGTGGCACATTCCGCACGCTTGGGGGCGCGGAAACTCGGCTGGCAAAGACGGCAGATCGAACGGCGGCTTCGCGCCATCAAGCATAGGAAGTTGCCTACGCCTTCCGCATCTCGAGCGCAAAGAAGGTCTGCAAAATTGCAAACAAATTTTCGTGCGAAGCGAAGAGAGAAATGGCTTCATGCATTTAATGCATGCATGCAAAGCAGAGAACAATTCATGCGAAGCAAAAGAGAGAAATAGCATGCATGTTACGTACCTACGCTTGGGCTACGCAGAAGGGTCTGCGCTCCGGTGGCGCGGGCCCGAGCTAGACTCACCACCTTCCGCGCTGCGTCTCAGGATTCCGCATCTACTCTTTTTTTCGCGCTGCCCACTTGGTCTCCGCGCCACCCGAGCGTGGATTGTGCTACGCTCAGCGGGGGCTAGATTTACAAATTTGAGGGTAAAAAAGCTATTTTTACGATTAAGGTGGTAGGAGGAGCCAAACTTAAAAAAATTCTTCAATTCAGCCGTGGGCTTCACCATGCACGTGTTCCCCACTAAAATGTACCCATTGCTCTCTCACCTATACGTGCGACATTGAATAATGAGCCCCACATGTCATGGACCAAACATTTTGGTTACAAATGTTCGGTATTTCTGAGGGAACACAATGCGTATTTCTAATCGTATTTCTCATCCCCCCTATACGGACACGAATCTGAAAAGGTCCCCACTATATAATATGGACGGTGGATCAAGGGGTAGGACAGCCCACCGGTAGGATAAAATCCATGTCCGGAGGCAATGCAAATAAGAAAGCTTAGAGGCTATCTTATGCATGCCTATAGCCATTATAAAATGAGCCCTAAAAGAGAAAATATAAGCACTACCAAAATGCACAAACTTTACCCCAACCAACCACAAGCTCTCACACTCACTATAAATAGGCCCCTTTGTCCCAAGCAAGGCTCCTTGTCCACTTCTTCCAACTCAACTCTTTCCTAGCTTGTTCCCTCCAAAGTAGTTACTAGTAGCAGTAGCTGCATTAGTAACCATGGTAGTACTTGCACCTAGTCACACAAACTCACTGTAGTTAACTATATAGTTGACAAAAAAAGACTAGTTAAGGTTAACTATAGTGATAGTAAAACCTAGCCAGCTTATCATCCCCTAGCTAACCATGAGGACTCAACTACTCACCACCATCTTCTTGCTCTTCCTCATGTTCTTCACCACCATTAACCCTAGTGCACAGCCTTCATGGCTCTTCTCTCTCTTGCTTCCTCTGTCTCTAGCCATGGTGGCGATCGCCTTGCTACTTGTTATGAGTCGCCATGCACGTAGGAATGGCTACCCTACTACCACCATTCCCGGGCCACGAGGGTGGCCGCTCCTGGGCTCCCTCCCGGACGTGTCCGGTCCGCTCATGCACCGCCGTCTCGCCGCGCTCGCCGACGCGCACGGCGCGCGCCGCCTCATGTCCTTCTCCCTCGGCGCGACGCCGGTGGTGATCAGCAGCCACCCGGACACGGCGCGGGACATCCTCTCCGGGCCGGCGTTCGCCGACCGGCCGATCAAGGCCGCGGCCCGCGAGCTCATGTTCTGCCGCTCCATCGGGTTCGCGCCGGCCGGCGACTACTGGCGCCGCCTCCGCCGGATCGCCGGCGCCGGCATGCTCTCCCCGCGCCGCATCGCCGCGCTCGGGGCCCTCCGCCGGCGCGTCGCCGACGGCATGGCCAAGAGCATCTCCAACGAGATGGAGAGCGCAGGGAGGGTCGCCATGAGAGCCATGCTCCAGAGGGCCTCCCTGGAGAGCATGGTAGGGAGTGTGCTGGGTCTGGAGGGTGCTGCAGGTGAGGACATGGCTGAGATGGTGAAGGAAGGGTATGAGCTTGTGGGCATGTTCAACCTGGGAGACCACTACACATCACTCAGGGGTGTGCTGGACTTCTATGGGGTGGGGCCCAGGTGTCAGAGGCTGGCAGCTAGGGTTAGGGAGCACTTTGGGAGGGTGGTTGGGGAGAGGAGGGTGAGAGGGGACTTCCACAAGAGGGATGACCTGCTCAGCTACATGCTTGCCTTGCCAAAGGAGGAGAGGATTGAGGACTCTGATGTCATAGCTGTGCTCTGGGTGAGATATATCTTTTGCTACACCTTTTAATTATATCCCCACATGCATCCCCACCAAGTATGCCACCAAAATTAGGGTATATATATATATATATATATATATATATATATATATATATATGTGGCAAAAAGTTGTATAGGAGGGTAAACTAATTTTGGTGGCATACTTGGTGGGGATGTATATGCATGCGGGGATATATACACCCTTGATAAGTGGATGCAGCACATAAGTGTAATATAGATAACATCAAGGTGGATATCTAGATAGTAAGTACCATAAGTGTACTTTATGCACAATTAAGTTAGTAAATTAGTTATCAGTTATCTTGGGTAATTCCGTAGCTGTATTTTTTAAATTGACCTTGAGGGAAAATGATTTTTTATTATTTTTGTTATGTATTTCCTATTCATACATACTGCAATATTTTTACATTTATTTTAATACCCCTGTTCAAGAATGTATGACGTTTTGGACGTCGACACGGTCTCCAATATCAAACTTTAACCATTACTTTTCATATGATTATGTTAGTAAAAACCATAAAATAATTATATTATAAAAATATTTATCATGACAAATATAATGGTACTATTCTCTCATGACCAATCTAAATCTATATATATATAATATATTAGTCAAAGTTAGAAAATTTTGACTGTATGCTTTCTAAAATGTCATACATGTCTAAACGGAGAGAGTATGAAACATCAATTTTACCTACGGTGGACAAATCTATTTGTTATACTTGTTCAAACAGTAGACAGAAAATTTGCCAGGTCACTGCCACCTACATAACTCTAAATAAGCTTATAATGGCTTGACTAGCTGATGTAAATATTGTTTTCAGGCTAAACTTACCCTGAGGGTCAAAATACAAATCAGCGAGTTTATCTTCCAAAAATCTACATACTGCAGTATCTAGGGCCGGTTCCTTTTTTTATAATCTTTTAGAGCTTTATGCACTTCCATGCAAATATATATAGCAATGGGCTATTTTTGCAATTAATTAGTAGTACTATTCTAGTACGAGTGTCCCCGATGTTTCTGGTTTTTTTTTAAAAAGTTCTCATGATGTTTCGACATGCAGGAAACGATCTTCCGTGGGACTGACGCCGTCGCCATACTATTGGAGTGGGCCATGGCCCGGATGGCGCTCCACCCGGACATCCAATCCAAGGCCCAGGAAGAGCTCGACACGGTCGTGGGCCGCCGGCCCGTCACCGACTCCGACGTCCCCGGCCTCCGCTATCTCCAGTGCGTCGTCAAGGAGACCCTCCGCATGCACCCGCCAGGCCCGCTCCTCTCATGGGCCCGCCTGGCGACGCACGACGCCCACGTGGGCAAGCACCTCGTCCCCGCGGGGACCACGGCGATGGTGAACATGTGGGCCATATCCCACGACGAGTCCATCTGGGCCGACCCGTGGGCCTTCCGGCCAGAGAGGTTCGCGGAGGAGGACGTCAGCGTGCTGGGGTCCGACCTGAGACTCGCGCCGTTCGGGTCGGGCCGGAGGGTGTGCCCCGGCCGGATGATGGGCCTCTCCACGGTCCATTTGTGGCTGGGCCGGCTTCTGCAGGAGCACACGTGGTCGCCGGCCCAGCCCGTCCAGCTCACGGAGTGCCTCCGCCTGTCCATGGAGATGAAGAAGCCGCTGGTCTGCCGCGCGTCTCGCCGTCCGGTCCCTGAGGTGGCGTAGCTCGCTAGGCTTGTGGCTAGCTGTGTCAAGGGGAAAACTTGGAAGCTTTGTATGTGAATTATTATTATGTAACCTGGTTTTAGATGGTGTTACGTGTCAGGTTATGCTCAGAGATGGAGCTGAGTCTCAGGCTTCCAAGACAATAGCTCGAGACCCAAGATTAAAATGCCACGTATAGAATGTATTTAACGCTGTGAAGAATGCCTAAGGTCAAACCCCACAACTAGGCCGGCCCAAGGCCTGGCCATGGACCTACGCCACTGGTTATGCAAATGTCTATGTATGTAGGTGTTAATTAGCCGTGGGGTTATGGCTGGCGAAGGCTGAGTATAGTTATTATATTTGATCGGCCTTGTATCAACATTAGCTTTTTCTTAATTTTGGTCACTGAATTTGCAGTATTGTCTATGGCCTTAAGCCTCTTTATTTTTTGCCACTAAATTTGCACTTATTATAATTATTATATTTTATCAGCCTTGTATCAAGCTTAGCTTTCGAAAGTACGCGTGGCTGGCTAGGTTAGTGTTAGCTGTGTGAAGGAAAAATTGAAGGTTGTGTATGTAGATTAATTATGTACCTCTGGGTTTAGGTGGTGTTACATGTAAGCCATGTTCCTAAGAGCATCTTTAGTGTATTGAACCGACGTCGATTAAAAGCGATACTACGTAAGCATTTAAGGAGCTGAGCTTATTTTTCTCTAATGTATTGATTCAATTCCTACTAATAACTGAGACTCATGTTACATAAAAAAACCACAAAAAATAATATCCTCTCTCAACCGCACTCTCTGTCTCTTTCTTTCATTTAATACTTTGAATCGACTCCTATGTAGAATTGATTCAATATCTTCTCTCTCCTTCTTTGAACCGGCTAAAACAACACATTGGAGATGGTCTTAATATACGTACGTGTTAATTAGTCGTGGGATTATGGCTGGTGAGGGCTGAGTATAGATATTATATTTGATCAGCCTTGTGTCAACCTTAGCTTTTTTATTTTGGTCACTAAATTTGCACCATCTATAGCCTTAATCCTCTTTAATTTTGGGTTAGAATTTTTCCTTGACTCTTTGTTTTTTTTAATTAAGTTCGGTGTCTGCCTTGTTACAGTTAAAATTAGAAGAATTGGGTGAAAGACGGAAGTAGGTAATTAGCTTTATTTGTCGATTGTTACAACAACATATCTGAAAATGTCATAATTATAATTTTACTGTTTTACTTTGAGCTCTCCTAGCTAAACAAATCGAGAGAACTGGTTTGTTTTAGGCTGCAGCAACATGATCCAGTCATCTATGTTCCAATCGAACTCTTAAACGATATTAATGGAAGTTGAGTTCACTAATTAGAACGGCTCGATGTCAAGTCATCTAGGAATTAATGGCATCACAGTTCACGCTAGAGACTAGAGAGAGGAGGCTCAAGTGTAGGATTTCAATACTTCTGGATAAAGCAATTAATTGAAAGCATTTTTTAAGCCATAACAATAAAATCTTATTGGAAATAGTATCCACAAAACTGACTATAGTAGGCATAACACAACAAACAAAAACAGGTCCTTAATTAGTCTGTACATTGATTTGTGAGAGTAAAATTAGAAATTTAATCTTGCTGGTGCAATGGAGTAGTGTTTCAAGAGTACTGGTAAACTAGTTGTGGCAAGTTACCTAATAGTATTCTTTCATGGATTAGGATTTTCAGGCCAACATTATAGTTACATAATATTGGTTTATTTATTTGTGCTAGTATGGATATGTTCTAATATTCATGGTTGCTAGGGTTTGAACATGAGGCCATGCATTAAACAAGTATATTAACAACTTTTCCTTTTTTAAAAATATCATTCCTTCGTAGCTGAAACGAGCTAGCAAAACCTTTGGTGCGCAAATGCCTATCTTCTCTTCTAATTAACCTCGGAATCTTTCTATGGCTACACGCGAGAACGAGATTCGATTCTTTATTATTGGAGAAGATACAGGCCTACAGCCCCCAAAGCTAGGATTTATGGCATGTATAATAATGTGATATCAGTTATCTGTAAATCTTGTCACATAGGGTATGAAAGGATGTAGATGAGAGATGAAGAATATAGAGAATTGAGTCATCTCTCATGTAGTAATTGAATGTAACACGAGTAACAAAACACATTGTACATATAGGAGTTTTCTATAAAGACATGTAAAAAGACAGTCCATTATAAGAATTGTATTTAGCGCTGTCTATTGATGACATTGAGTGATACTATAAACAGCAGTTGAGATAGTATAAACAACAGTTGTCTATCTCATTATACATACCCTTGCCTTGAGTTGCTAGTAGTACATGCCCTACAGGAAGAGAGCGCATAAGAACCAGATTCGCTCGCTTTCACCAAATGTACACACAACGGAAAAAAAATAATGAGGTACACCTTTTTCTAGATGAGAGAGATGTGCAACAGAATCTCATGCTCTCTCTCTCTTAAAAAGATTGAACAAGGGGGATTGTTGTTTACTTAGGCAAACAGCATCTACAGTGCGGCCAATAGTAGAAATGCCCTTTTAGGCCAAGGTAGAATAAAGTGGCTCGACTTGTCCAACTGCATCTTCATGCAAGCTTACCACAGCATATATTGCAAATCGGGAAAATAACTTCCAACGCAAGCCTAACATATTGGGTGTTGAGGCCACTTCTCAGCGACAGATGTTATTTTTTAACTTGTGCGACAGATGTTATTTTCTAACTTGTATAGTCTCTGCTAAAGTACTTGGAAGTATACTCAAACTTTGGTGACAATCTTTTATCAGTTTATATTTTTCCCTTGACAGGTTTGGTTAAGCATTCAAGCATTTTGTATTCACATTTTTTTCCTCCAAAGTAAAATTTTGAGCTTGAGTTAGGTTGAATTATAGCCCATTTAAGCCAGCCAACTGTGCTTCTGCACAGATTAAGGGAACGAAAAGTTATCTTGTTTTGCCTGTAGCTTGGCTTGCTTTCCAGGAAACGGCACCTCTCCGGTCTTTAGTGAGTTCACCCATGCGCGAACCATTGGATCTAAAATCAATGGCCTGATTGAGTTACATCTTCCATGGGAAAATATAGTGCATTTTTTTTATTTGGTGATTTAGTTTTAGGCTTTGTGTGGCCATGCTCTTGCTCTAGGTTTTTTTGTGACTCCAAAACTAAAGCTGCCCCACCCGCCCACCTGCGTTCGAGCCAAGCTCAGCGCACGCGCTCGTTGAGGAGGACTAAGCACTGCTCAGTGGCACGAGGCGACTTTGGGCCTCCGCCCGCCCGCATTCGACGTCGGTTCGGTGTGCGCGCCTCGTGGCTTCTTCTTTAATGTAACCCATGCAAAGCCTAGACATAAAAAAAAAAATTAAAGCTAAAGCCCTCGGTGGCGAAGTAGGAGGGGGACGTGATACAAGCTGGCTGGTGCATGGATGTTGCGGGGAGTCACCATGGGATTTAGAGGGAATGGTGGTGGATGGCTCACCTTGCTGGGAGGTTGTCACCAAGGTAGGAGGTCTGTAAGCGTCTAGGCCCCCAATACGTTGTGATAGTGTTTTGGTGATTAATGACTCCTATTTCATCAAGAATAACTTTTGTTTAAGTGATGTTAATGTTTGTTAGGTCTTGATGATGGTAATGGGGTGTTCTTGGCTATTCATGGATCTCCAAATGAGTAATTGATGGCAAAACATGGCTTTCATGAAGATTACGTACCTTGTGGCTAGAAATGATCCAAGGAGTCAGGTATGGATCGTTTTAGATGTTAGGTTTTTGTTTTTACTTTGGTTGTACTATTAAGGGTGGTTCAAGGCTAGTAGATTTTGAGATTGGTTAGGTTAGGTAACTAGTTGTGGTGCACACTAGGTCATTCTAGCTTAGTTCTAGTCAGAAGATAAGGTTCAAGGTTTTGTTGCGAGGATCTCCAAGAATGGATCAAATCAAGCCAAGTCTAAAAAACTCAATGGAGGCAGATTATCTAGCCTAAGGCGGACAATAGGAGTGTACTATCTATCCAGAGAAGAATTTTCTGTGCAATTCAGATTTTACACAGATGCGTTTTATCTAGGTCCACCCAGACAATTGAGGTGTACCAACTCAACAGAGAGGTTGATTTTGGTGCCATTTGAATTTTACACAAAAATGTACCATCCGAGTGGAGGTGTACCAACTCAACAGAGTTGAAATTGGAGAAGTTGAATTGTATGGGTCGAGGCATACTATTGACCCGTACCATTGATGCAGTGAGACGAACCATTGGACATGGATGATTCGTGTCAAGGCGTACCAATGAGGTGTGCCATTGGACCAGAGGCATCCTAGATGGAGGCGGATCGTCCGAGTCAAGACGTGCCATCAAGACATACCAACTAAATAGAGAGCCTCCAAGTCATGGCTTGCACTAGGCAATTGATACGGCCCACGCCGGATTATCTGAGTGAGTCAGATGATCCAGGTCAGGGTGTATTATCTGGTCCTATGCAACATTCGAATTTTTGACCATTGGAGCCGAGGCAAAATACTAAGACGAATGTTTCAGGTCTGAGGCGGATGATCTGGATCTACAACTACTTTTTAGAAATGTGTCAAACAACTAGTTTTTGAAAGTGAGAACTATATATATAGAGAGCATGGGTGTTCAAGTCAGCTCTCTTGAGACTCCAAATCTGTGGCTAGCCTATTAGGGAGTTTAAGGGCACCTTGGAGCTTTGATTGAAGATCAACATAGTGTTTGAGAGTTTGTGAGAGTAGATTAGGCATGGCTGTGTGCATCAGTTCTAGTTGCTTATTACTATTGAAAATCGGTATTTTCTAGACGGTTTAGAGACACGCTCTTAGTGACATTCCAAGGAGTTTGTGGAAAGCACTGGAGACGTGCTCTTAGTGAAGGACTACAACAAGTTGAGAGCTTGGGTCTGAGGATTCAAGTGGGAGCAATACTCTCGCGAGAGTGTTCCAACAAGGATTAGGGGAGAACGTCGAATATCCGAGACCTCGGTAAAAAAATTGGTTGTCTTGTCCCCTTTAAATTTCCGCATTTAATTTCCTTGCCTTCCAATTCCTGATCACTAGCATTGTGTAGATTTGGAATTTAGGTTGCAAAACTTTACTGGCAAGTGTAGGAGTTGATTGATCACACTAGAAAACATTAGACACTTATGTTGGGCAAGTACTTTAGGTTTTAATTTGGCCGTAGTTTAAAAATTATTCTCAATTCACCCCTCCTCTCTTGCCATCTTAGACATCCGATCCACTTTAAGGTTGTCAGCCGTTCGCCCTCTAGTCGGGGTGGTTCTAATGGACCTATGGTCGCAGAAAACAAAATATTTAAGAGACGGAAATTTCATTCCAAATAGTTGCAAACCTCACGGGTAATCCCATATCCGAATCCACGGCTACCCATGCAAAGCAACCCTCCCATTGCTCCGAGTTTTGTACTGTGGCTTGATCTGGCTTCTCCATAGCTCCTTTGGACCTGGATTGTTTAGCCAGGTTGTTTTGTCTTCCATCGTGAAACATACGGCAGAAGTTCTGCCAAACAGAGACTGGCATGTTTGGTTACCTGATGGTCCTAACCTGACTCAAAAAAAAACAACCGGGCTAGGCTAGGCTGCAGTAGTTGTTCTTATCTTACTAAGCCTTAATAAACTTCAATATACAATAATACCACTTAATGTGCACTAATTACTTCCTAATCACACAATTATTGAGCCTGGCTCTGGAGCGAATCTTACATCCCACGGGTCTGGCTGCTTTTTTTATTATTTATATGCAGACGACCAAACAAGCAGTTGTTGCCAAAATTTCAACAGACCTCTTGTTTTCACTCATCTTAATTTAATTATTATGCTGCGCTGCGATCAATCACATGAAACATTTTCAGTTTAATGAGTGAATCAGCCTCAGTCAACAAAAACAGATAATAAAATAACCACAATATGGTATTGTTAGAAGCAATTACCGACCGTCTGATGCGTTGGAGGAGGAGCCGGCCATCGTTGGGTCGGTGAAGATGAAGGCAGTGACGGCGGCGTCGATCCGGCGACGGGGACGGCGGCGGAGCTTCCGTCACGATCAAGGCGCCTCTAGATCATCAAGCGCCCTCTAGATCGGTCTAGGGTTTTGTCGGTGGGGAGTTGCGGCTCGAGCCAACCTCGTGCATAGAGCCGCCCCCACCCCTTTACTATCAAGAGCATGACAGGGCCCACCACCAATAGATGGGTCGGGCACCCCGATCGTATGCGGATCAAGGCCCCGATTAGACGTTATTAATTGGGAGAGAGATCAATCCAACATTCTCCCCTTGATCTCCTCTATGCTTTAACTTTAATTACTTTTGACTTTACTCATTCCATCACGATTAGTGCATAGAACACGCCTCATCGTCACGGTCAATTGCCGATAGATTCAACAATTATAATACACATCTCTATTCAAATAGTTACTTTAATCTTTTGGGCCATCTTTTAGTTCAGAATCATAGGTTTTCCCTTAAACCCATGCCGCTACATGTTCTCTGAACACGTTGGGTGGTAAGCCTTTAGTAAGCGGATCCGCTAACATCTTTTGTACTTATATGCTCAAGACTTATAATTTGATCCCGAACTTTATCTTTCACAACATAGTACTTTATGTCAATGTGTTTGGCAAAGACCACTTGACTTATTGTTGTGGGCATACGTTATCGGGTTCATTATCGCAAAGACAACTTAAGTGGTCTATTGATGTCGCCAACCACTTTTAAACCGGTATGAACTTCTTTAGCCGCTCACCGCCTGTAGCCTCATAACATGCTACAAACTCGGCATACATTGTGGACGATGTAGTGACGGTTTGCTTTGAGCTTTTCCACGATATAGCTCCTCCCGCGAGAGTGAACACATATCCGGATGTAGACTTTCTATCATCTCCGCAAAATCGTAATCAGATACCCCACTATATGGAGTAAATCGATCTTCAGATGTCATCATGAGGCCTTTTGTTCCTTGCAAATAACGCAAGACTTTCTTTATCAATTTCAATGTTCTATTCCAGATTGCTCGAATCGCCAAGTAACCCGTAACAAATGCTAAGTCGTATGCAGTACACTTGAGCATATCAGAAGCTTCCGACAAATGAAGCATATGGAACCGCTTTCATTTGATCGATCTCATATCGTTCTCGGGCATTGAAAACCCCATATCTGTCGCCCTTGACTATAGGTGCGGTGAAGGACTACATTTATGCATCCCAAATTTCTTTAAGACTTTCTCTATGTATGTCTTTTGTGATAGTCCCAATATCCCTTTGTTTCTATCCCGTGAATTTCGATCCCTAGAACGAACGAAGCTTCACCAAGATCTTTCATATCAAAGTTTGAGGACAAAAACTTCTTTGTCTCCAAGAGTGATCGACATCACTACTAGCCAAGAGGATATCATCCACATACGTAATTAGGAAGATAAACTTCCCATCTTTAAACTTTGCATAAACACAGCTTGTCCTCTACATTCTCTTTAAACCCAAATTTTCTTATTGTCTTGTCAAACTTCAAGTACCACTTGCCTTGAAGCTTGCTTTAACCCATAAATCGATTTCTTTAGGCGGCATCCCATTCTTTCATTTCCTTCCATGACAAAACCTTTCGGTTGTGCCATGTAAACATTTTCCTCCAAATCCCCATTAAGAAATGCCGCCTTTACATCCATCTCGATGTAACTCTAAATCATAATGTGCTACTAATGCCATTATGATTCTCAAGGAATCTTTACATGAGACCGGAGAAAAGGTCTCATTGTAATCAATCCTTCTCTTTATGTAAATCCTTTTGCCACAAGTCGCTTTGTATCTTTCTACATTCCTTGGGAGTCAAGCTTTGTCTTGTAGACCCATTTCTGACCCTCTTGCTTTTGGCTCCTTTAGGAATAATTTCCAAGTCCTGCACTTTATTAGTCTTCATGGACCTCATTTCCTCTTCCATGGCTTCAAGCCATTTTGAGGAATTTTCGCTTCTCATGGCTTCTTCAAATGAGGTGGGATCATCCTCCATTTGATATTCCTCTCAGATGATAAATCGATAATCATCGAAATAGCCGATCTTCTTACTCTTTGAGACCTCCTGGCCTCCTCATTTGGTACATCTTCGCTTGAGGTCTTTGTTGTTCCCCTCATCTGTGGCAATGGGTTCTATAGGATCCTCAAGAACAGTGTTCATCATTTTCATTCATTGTTGCCACAGAGGAGGAACAATAACAGTCTTCGGCACCACGTTGTCTTGCACCGCTTGGCAAATGACAAGCAGTAGTGTGAAGAATGGCTCTTGAATCATCGGAGCGGGCGATACGTCCGCTTCTCTTCAAGGTCAATCTCTCGAATTACCATGCTTCCTCATTATTTCATCCTCTAAGAAGACAGCGTGTCTCGCTTCTACAAACTTTGTATATCTGTCGACAAGAGAAACGAAAACCTTTTGACTTTTCGGGGTAGCCAATGAAATGGCAACTTCATCGCTTTGGGATCAAGCTTCCCAAGGTTTGGGTTAAATACTTTAGCCTCAAGAGACTCCCCACACACGTAAGTGGTTTAGTGAGGAACTCTTCCGCCCACAACTCGTGACGGTGTTTTGGGCACCGACTTACTAGGCACTCGTTGAGAATATGAATGACGGTTTTCAACGCCTCCATCCATAAACTCAATGGCAGTGTGGAATAGCTCATCATGCTTCGCACCATATCCATCAGGGTACGGTTGCGTCTTTCAGCTACTCCATTTTGCTGAGGTTCGCCCGGTGTAGAATACTGTGCCACTATGCCATTTTCCTGTAAAAACCTTGCAAAAGGTCCAGGAACTTGTCCATATGGGGTATGTCGACCGTAGTACTCCCCCCACGGTCAGATCGGACTATCTTAATCTTTAAATCGTGTTGGTTTTCAACTTCAGCCTTAAATATCTTGAATTTACCCAAGGCTTCATTTCTTTCTTTGATTGGATAAATATATCCATAACGGGAGTAATCATCTGTGAATGTTATGAACGAGTCATAACCATCCACACTTTTCACAGGAAAAGGACCACAAATGTCTGTGTGAACAATTTGTAGAACTCCTGTGCTTCTTTTGGCGTCTTTCTTAATTTTCTTTACATATTTTCCTTTAATGCATTCTCTGCATTGTTCTAAGTCTGAGAACTCTAATGGAGGAAGAATGTCATTCTTAACTAGTCTTTCTATTCTCCCCCTCGAAATATGGCCTAAACGACAGTGCCATAATTTCGACGACGCATCTAGAGTTCTTTCGTTTTCGCTTTCATTTGTAGACGAGGATTCATTCACTTTCGCACGCGACGCTCCCATTATCGCATTACCGACATTCACATCATCACGTAATGATAACAAATAAAGCTCATTTTGTAAGATGGCAAGACCAACACATGCTTTATTGAACATTATTTCACACTTGCCGTTTCCAAAATGACAATCATAACCATTATTGTCCAAACATGAAACACTAATCAAATTCCTCTCAGAAGAGGGAACATAAAGAACATCTCTAAGTAAAAGAGTGAAGCCATCACTAGCTCTAATGAAAGATCGCCAACGGCTTCAACTTCAGCTTGACTCCATTTGCACTTTAACGATCTTTCTTTTCTTTGCATAGTCCTCGTCGAACGGAATCCTCAGAAAGAATTAGCAACATGAACAGTTGTTCTGAGTCAATCCACCAAGTAGATTTCAATATTGTACATACAGGATTCATTTATAAAGGTAATAATGTTCTCACCTTTCTTTGCCATTATCATCTTTAAGTAATCGGACAATCCTTCTTGTAGTGTCCCGCCTTCTTGCAAATGAAGACACCGATCTTTGTCTCATCGCAAACTTATTTTGTTGAGGCCGATGGACATGAACTTTTCCCTTGTTCTTTGAGGAGAAGTTCTTGTTGAAGTTCTTTTTCTTGTTGTCCTTCACATAGTTGATAGAACCACCATGTGAGGATTTAAATCTTTCCTCCTCTTGCACACACATAGCTATGCACTTTTCTAAATCCCATTTCTCGTCAGATGTTATAGTTGACAACAAAGGTGTCAAACTTTTCCGCAAGGAAGCAAAAATCAAATGAATAAGGAACTCATCCTTGAGAGCCAAATCCATTGGTTTAAGCTTGATGCCAAATTGCTCATCCTTAGTATGTGCTCTCTTATGCCACCGCCACCACCAGAGTACCTTTCTCACAAGTCGCTTAATTAGCATGTAGCATAAGTCTTTGAAGAGCCAAGAACTGACTCTTTATTTTCTCAAGGTACTGTGACAAGAAACACTCTGCGATTGAGCCTGCACTGCGTGCTCAATCGTGTTTTTATCACAGCCATACATTTCTTGTTGGCTGTGGTCCATTTCTTATGCTCAAGGTCATAAGACATCTGTAAGGGAGCATGGTCCCTCTGTCTTTTCTGCCAAGCAGTGTCATCCTCATTTTCTTTTCTCACCAGCGCCTCAGGGCCAGTGGGGCGTGCTGTGGTGAGGACCCAGTCCACCTCAGCCAAGATAAACGCTAAGTCTATCTTTTTCTTCCACTCTCCATAGTTATCTCCTTTGAGAGTGGGGATTTCTTTGATACAACTCATCAAGTTGTATCCGCCTGAAAAATAATTCAAATAAAAGTGAGAACATAACAGACAAAATTATATGCCTTATTTCCAACGTTGGTCAAAAATACGACATACAATTTTAATCTATACATTAAATCTACATCACCGGCGTAAATAGAAATAATGCATAAAATCATCAATTAAAATTATAATCTGTTATTATCAACGCTGGTCGAAAATAACAATATCATAATTCACAACAATTCTCAAAATTAAATTCTCCGCTGGTTCAATTCAATTTAAAGAGTAATCAACATTAACTTTTGCAATGAAACTATGGAAATTATATCTATTTTTTCCAAAATTAAATTCTCCCGCTGGTTCAATTTAATAATGAAAACAAAAACATAATATATATAAAAAAAATATCTATTCAATCGCTGGTGTTAAGCATGCTTAACACCAACAAGACGCTGGATGGTCGCCAACCACCCATATCCTTCTCAAAATATCGCCCATCTCCCCATATCCAATCAACACCCATTATCTCCACCACTCTTCATCGTCCAAAACCGGATCCATCAGCGGCGGCGGCGGGAGCGCCAAAGAGCGGGCGGCGCAAGATGCGGGCGACGACGCGTTAGCATGTGCAGGCAGCGGGCGGCGCAGCGATGCGATGGGACAAGACGCTAATGGGCGGAGACGCAATATAAGCAGAAGGGCGGCAGACGCGCTGCCTGGGCGAAGCGGCGGCGACGACTCGCGGGAGCAACAGCTGGCGGCGGCAGAAGCGCTTGAGGCCGCCAGATCTAAAAGCGTAAGTCCCCGATCCCTTTGCCCGCTCGATACCATTGTTAGAAGCAATTACCGACCGTCTGATGCGTTGGAGGAGGAGCCGGCCATCGTTGGGTCGGTGAAGATGAAGCGATGACGGCGGCGCCGATCCGCGACGGGACGGCGGCGAGCTTCCTGTCGCCGATCAAGCGCCTCTAGATCGGTCTAGGGTTTTGTCGGTGGGGAGTTGCGGCTCAGGCCAACCTCGTGCATAGAGCCGCCGGCCCCCACCCCTTTATATACTGCGCAGCGCGACAGGGGCCCACCAGCCAATAGATGGGCTGGGCACCCCCGATCAGGGCGCGGATCAAGGCCCCGATTAGACGTTGGGCTAATTGGGAGAGAGATCAATCCAACAGGTATCACATCGTGCCATCTAGAAACCGATATGACAGCACCAAATCTTTGTCCACTAAAGAAAACACCTAGCTAGGTCTCCCGCACAAACAAAAGCCGCATCGATCACGCGGGGGAGAGAAGAAAACGATGTGCAACACACAAGCTTTTGCTTTTGTTTTTGTTTCGTTTTCCTTCACAAGAAAAAACCTTGCACGCCGATCGCATGCACTGCCTAACTCGCACACTAGAAGCACTCAAAGCATCTGATATTGATTTGGCCACCATTAACATCTAAACAACCCACTAATCATTATCCCTAGCCCCTAATCAAACCGTCGAGACAAAACTACAGTGGTATGTATAAGTTATGTGTATGTATGTACATGTGCGACGTGTCGAGCGGGTGGCGCTCAGTGCGCGTTCCCGGCGGCGAGCCAGCGCGCGGGGGCGCACTGGGCGCGGTGCGCGCGCTTCCAGTGGAGCGCCTGGCACGCGCGGCAGCAGTAGATGGCCGAGCCGCACACCGAGCACCGCCGGAACTCGTGCCGCCGCGTCTCCCGCCGCCCGCACTGCGCCTGCGAGCACAGCCGCAGGTCCTCGCCGTCGTCGTTGCCGCCAGCTGCTCGCTTGTCGGCCGTCTGACTGGTGTTCGCCTCCCACCACTCCACCATGAACCGGCTGGCCGCGTCCTCCTCTGCGCCGTCGCCGTCGCCACTGCCGCGGCAGTGCCACGAGAGGAGCTCTCGCGCGGCGGCGTGGAGAAGGAGGCGCCGGCCCGCGGCGGCGTCGCGACGTGCGCCGTAGCCGTCCTGGAGGCAGTGGCCGAGCTCGCGTAGCGCGGGCGCGTGGCCCAGCCACGCGGCGCGCGCGCACAGCGCGACGCCCGCGCGCGGGTCCTTGTCCGCCTTGCCGCCGCCGCTGCCGTTGAACTGCACCACCGCCAGCGCGTACAGCGCCGGCGCGTGCCCGCCCGCCGCCGCCCGCGCCAGCAGCGCCGCCCCCGTCGCCCTGCTCCCGAGGCAGTAGAACCGCACCTGACGACGTCGCAATCAACAACCAGAGTAACAAAACATGAGACGACGAGATGGACGAAACGGATCAAAGTAGCGGAGGAATTCTAAGAAGCAGAGGAGTAGGAGTCCGTTTGGTCACCATGCCGAGGAAGTAGCAGGCGTGGAGGCTGCCGGCGGCCGCGCACCGCTGCAGGAATCGGTGCGCCCCCTCCGACCAGCCGGCCGCGCGCACCCCGACGGCCGCCGCCGACGCCCGCGACAGCACCGTGGGGTGTGCCGCGAGCTCCCGGAACCTCCTGCACCTGAGCGCGCGCACACACACCCCAACAGACATAATGAGAAACTCAACAAAAAGAAACGAAACGACACGCCGAAACAGAGTAAAGCAGGAAGGCCAGAACAGTTACGTGAGCGATGCCGCAGCAACGTCTGCGGGAGACGCGGCAGATGCGGCGACCCTGGCGAGCACGGTGAGGACGAGGTCGTCGGGGAGTCGGTCGAACGCGTCGTCGCCGTCACCTATCGCCAGCCACGGCCGCTTCGCCGGTGGGAGTGAGGCCTCCTCGCCGCCCCAGCCCCCCTTGACGTCCGTACCACTACCACGCGTCGGCGTTGCACTCGCCCTCGAGCATCTGTATGTCCTCGGCCTCCTCATGGCGATCGGGCACCGCGCGGCGATGGGGCCGCCAGTGAGGCGTGCGCGATGCGGTGCAGAACGAGAGAGAGAGTGGGGCTTATATATACGCACAGTACACGTACACGTTGCCGTACGTTTTACCGCGCGGCACGGTGGATGGACGACTTTTTTAAAAAGATATTTAAAAAAATAATAGTCCAAAAAAATTACAAAAATAATTATCTGTCGCTAGTTCAACTAGCGACAGATGGCGATAGGGACCTCAGAGCCCTCGTCACCGGTTCATTACACGTCGCCAGCTTAATCCCATGATAGAAAAGAAATGCCTTCCTGTCGCTATTTGAATCGACGTTACTTTCGCCGCCAGCTTAACTAGCTTATGTGTAAGCATCACTCTATATAAACCACTTGAAACCCTAAAATTCGGCACGTGACTCACTTTTATTTTTAAAAAAAGAGAAGGAGAGAGGAGAGAGGAGTAGAGGGGAGGGGAGAAGCTAACGAAGCGCTGCCCGTCCAGTTGCCCACCTCTCGGGTAATTTTTTTAACCGAATGGATTACATAGTTTTATATGTACGGTTACGTAGTGCAGTACGTTTTACATAATACTTTTCCATGGGTAGTCTAGTTTTAGATATGTGATTAATCGTGGAAATATTCTTTATGGTGCAATGCGTCAAATATGTCCGACGTCGCTGATTTCAAAATTTACTATAGTTAAGGGACTATTATGGAGGGTCTTCAGGGGATTGATTTGCGTTATTTTCAATCGGTAACCGTGCCCCTACTAAGACCAGAACAACGTACATAGGGCATTGTGATGCGGTGGTTATTCCACACATTCCAAGTGGACCGTGATGTGTACAATCTGAGATTGAGTTGCCTTGCCCCGTAGGTAGCACAGCCCACATATTGGGAGTTAGTGCAGCTGAAGGGAACAAATTCATGGCAGTCATATGTACGCATGGCGAGGGGGGAGGGTGAAAATTGGTCCTTCTGGTCCAGGCATATGCCAATCCCACTCCTCCATGCGCGGCTGAATAAGAAGGGGGTGTTGACGCCGAAGAAAAAGTCGGGGACTCCAGCCACAGCGCGGCCCACATAATGGTTCAAGCTCCCAGAGTTGCTGATACTGTCGATGAAGACCCTACGAAAATAGCTCCGTAGTGCAAAGGGTGGATCTCGAAGACCAAGACTATATGGCATTGTCTAAAGATGAAGGTTCCGATGACGAGGATGATGTGGACCAGTAGGCAGTTCCATCTGAGTGGAACACATACCAGTTCGACAACCTCGTCGTCAACAAAGGCTGCTGTATGCCATGGGAGTACGACTAGAGCGAGGTTAGGCTAGGAGCTATGTACAAATGTAAGGAGGTCGTGCAGTATGCGATCAAATTCTGAGCCTTATCGGTGCAGCGCACATTCACAGTCGTCAAGTCTACCCCAAAATGCTACGACATGAAGTGCGACATAGAGGGATGCCCTTGGTGAGTGCACACATTTCAGCCTAAGTGGGACACCTACTAGAAGTGCTCAATAGTGGTCCCTCATACATGCGTCGTTTCTGAGTCAGTACAGTCCCACCGGAACCTGTCATTAGGCTTCATCGCCAACCTCATGTATAGTGAGATCGTGGATAATCTAGATTTTGAGCCATGATCCATCATTCGGGCAATTGAAGCAAGGTTCCAGTACACAATCAGCTATGCTAAGGCTTAGAGGGCGAAACAGAAAACATTGGAATCAAGGTTCAGCATGTTCGAGGATTCCTACCACAACCTCTCCGGGCAACTCCGAGTCATACAAGACATGAATCCCGGCACCATATCAACATTCAAGACGCCACACATCCGAAGTGGGCTAATAAGAGGGTACTATAGCGAGCATTCTTCACCTTTGGGCCATGCATCAATGCATTCTAGCACTGTCGTCTAATCTTGTGAGTAGATGTCACATTCTTGAATGGGAAATACAAGGGCCAAATACTGACTACAATAGTGACAGATGGGAACAATCAAGTTCTTCCCATGGCATTCGCTTTTGTTGAAAGCGAGAACATGGACAGCTGGTTGTGGTTCCTAAAAAATGTGAGGATTTCTGTTGTGCAAGGACGTCCCAACGTATGCCTCATACAAGGTCGGCATGCAGGCCTACTGCGTTCAATAACCCAGCTACAACAAGGAGATAACGTACCACTTCCATGGCCGGATCTGCAGAGCAAGTGGTGCATGAGGTACTTTGGTGCAAACTTCTACAAGCAGTTCCACAACAAGGACTTGATGAACCTGTTCAAGCGGCTGTGCAACTAGAACCAGTAGCGGAAGTTCGAAGCACTCTGGAAGATTTTGGATGAGTAGACCCAGACGCCTGTATGAGGCGAGAAGGGCGCCCCCAGCGCTGACTGCCCTCAAGCATTGCCACGACTACCTCTGAGATGCTCCTAGATTGACGAGGAGGATAAGGGCGCAGGTGAAATGCTTGTCGGACTGGATTGAGCACGAGCCTAAGGAGAAGTGGTCGCTGCTACATGATAGGAGTAGTGCTTGATATGTTATCATAACAACTAATCTAGCCGAGGTGTAAAACTGGGTCATGTGCGATGCAAGGTGCCTCCCTTTGGTTGGTATTGTGGAGGCAATTCTCCGCGGTATGACGAACTACTTTATTGACAGAAGCAACAACGCGTCGCTCACCATGGCAAATGACAAAATACTCTACTCTGCCATGGTCACAAGTACATGGAGGAGAAGAGCAAGAAGGGTGAGATGCACTAGGCATTCAAGATGGGCACAAGGGAGCTTCGCTTCGAGATAATGTGCAGGGATAAAGGACGTCGTGGGACAAACCGCAAGAGGGTCACTCACGAGTGCACGCTACGTCGCTGTAGTTACATATGCACTTGCAACAAGCCCCTTCTTCTGCATAGGCCCTTCTCCCATGTCATAACGGCATGTTCGACGGTGGTGCAGCATCCTTGTCAGTAGCTCTCTGACTATTTCACCAAGGAGGCGGTGATGCAAACCTAGATTGGGGAGATGTATGGTTACACTGTGGTTGGCCATTTCACTGGCCATCCGACCTGGGAGCAACTAATCTGGGCCGCGGATATTGATAGGCTCAAGGGAAAGATTGGTTGGCGACAGGTACGGCGCATCAGGAACGACATGGACGAAACAGAAACCGGACGTCGTACGAAGAATTGCTCCATTTGCAGGGAGTCTGGGCACACCTTCAAGAGATGCCCCACAAGAAATCCTCAGGACGAAGGAGACATCGGCACTCCGAACGTCGCTGCGATGACCTCGTCCAGTCGCCCGACTCGAGGTAGTCTGCATGGTGGACGTTGAGGTCACGACCACGAGAAAGCACGAACAGTAGTAATATGTTATTGCCAATGTTCTGAATTATCATTTTGATTTGAAACAAATTAAGTGTTATGACGTTTGCTGAATGTTATGTAATATTAGTGTGATTTGTCGTAGTTTTGATAGTAATGACAAATTCACAATTGTTTTCTTACATAATATGTCGTGCATGTACATGAGCAATGTTATGCAAGAGTTCATTTCTCCAAAGTTCTACACCGTGTATGAATTCTCGGGCACATTGCAATATCACTTACCTTCTTACTTATGAATCATTGATACCTCAATCGTCCTCGAAAAATTCTTAAGAAATTCACCGCATTAGAACAACATACGACGATCACAAAATGTTATTATGAGTCTAACAGATTTCGTACTATTGAAAATCTATGAAAATCACAAACAGACTAATCAGTTTCGGGCTTCATGTAACTGTCGCCAGTTCAAATGGCGATAAGTATATGTCGCCAGTTAAACTAGCGACAAATACCTGGACCGGCGACTGGAGGGGAAGAGGATCCCTGTCGCCAGTTCAAGGACCATTTTTGTAATATTTTGGAGCAGCTATTTATTTTTGTAAATATCCTTTAAAATAATATTATTTAAAAAAATCGTGGATGGATGGGGTACGTTTTAGGAGAAAGAGAAGTTACCGCGCCGGCGCATAGGGAGGTGGCGCGGGGTTTGAGATTTGTTGGAGTGCAATTCCTATAATCCAACAGGAATTGAATTATTTGTAGTGAAATTTTTGTGATATTTTTATAAAAAACCTGCGTTCCAAACATGCCCTTAAATTACAGAATAAACTGAGACTATGTTGCGGTCTAAATAACACAAAAAAAAAAACTGCATGAGTTCATAGCAACTCCGCCAAAACTAAAACACACAAAAAAGACATCTATAGATGCATTTGATCTTAGATATGATGTTGCTTACACAACAAAAAATGGCCTATGCTTGCAAACCAAAACCAACTTCCTAAAACTACACCATATTCAAAACTAGAGCCTAGTATCATCCAATAGCTCATGTAACAAGTCAGCACCTGAAATTAATAACTTTGCGCTAAATTTCTCCCCTTTTCACAAATATCCAATGTTTTGTGTACATCTCCGCATAGAAGTTCAGCTTAATATATAAAAACAATGTCGTTTTAGAGCACATGCATTCAAAACTTTCTAAATTTTATCTATCGATATCCTTTTCAATATTCAGATCGAAAACGACATTTTTTTTACTGGTGTGAGTAGTAGTCAAGCGGCCTATAATCAATTATCTAGGGAAGGGCCAGAGTACCCATGCAAAGTTTACCCATGTTAGTACTCTACCTCGGTTGGCGACATGCATGTGTGATCGGCCCCACCACGCCCTTCGTACAGATGTGGATGGTTGGCTGGCTAGCTTAATCGCAAGGTTTTCCTTGTGCAGATGAACGTACACGAGACGGCGTCCAGAAGATGAACGTACACAAGACGGCGTCCACATGCTACTAATCGTTTGTCGCATGGTGTTAGCGATCGAAGGATCAGGGTTTCAAGTTTCAACGGCATGCGCGGTTGACACAGTAGAAGCTTCTCTTCGCATGAGGCTAGCAGCTGGCTGAAAAGACAGCAAGCGCCGTAAAACATGGCTCAGTGTTTCGCTTGCTTATGTAGCTGGATCACTAGCTAGAGAGGAGGAATATCGAGTTTTTAGCTCATTTAGTCTCTTTCTGAAAAGACAGCCAGCGCCGCAAAACATGTCTGGGTGTTTCGCTTGCTTATGTAGCTGGATCACTTGCTAGAGAGGAGGAATATCAAGTTTTTAGCTCATTTAGTCTCTTTCTGAAACGCAATAACAAAAATAGTCTTTTTATGTTTGAAATAATAAAAAATAGTACCTCTACCACACTCTCAATCCGCAGAAGCCACATGTCCAGCTCCTCGACCGTGGCAAGTGGCATACCGCCCTCGAGACCATGATGCACGATTCGCCACAGTACTTCCAAATGCTGCAAGATGATCATGAATCGGGAGCGCAGTATATCGTCTGCCGCGGTTTAGGAGCAGGGCACATCACTTCCACGCACTGGGAACACATGATAGAGTTGTTATTTTTGCAATTCCGTACGAACAGGGCTAGTTGTGCTATTGTAAATAAAAATATGCCATTTGAGAAAGAAAAAAAGAAGAAGACTCGGTAATATCTAAATCTACTGATAATAAGATTACGAGATCCTGCCTGGCGCCTGCATGTACAAGTTTACAGCATGCTCATGATATATTATAAGCAACCAATTTTGGCGAAGCGATTACCTGGCTATGTTCATCTTAGACCGTACATTTTCAAAAACAAAAACAAAAAAAAAAGATGTGCTTGCTGCGTGAGTATTAGTCTTTTATATATACAGTCAGGCGATGGTGTACATCATGGATGGCTGAGGGCCCTCTCATGATCCGAAAATTTTCGGCCCTTTTTTACCAACACAGTTGATAAGATTATGAGATCTAGTGTACAATATATATTTACAGGTTTGTAATATTGTCAAATGGTGTAGATCATGGAGTGGCGCTGTGACGGAGGCAGAGGTTGCCGGATGGCAGGGGGCTCGCCGCTCGCTACCGAAAAAACATATCTTTCTTAGAGACGATTTATTTTCCTGACGGGCTCGTGTACCACCTGCAGAAGTGCAGAGATTACAAATTTTTTATGGGCTCATAGTAGTGCCGTCAGAAAAAAAATAGTAATATTCCCGATGGAGTTTGGCCAATCTTCGACGGTTTTCAATCTTTGTGAAATATCCGGATTCTGGTAGACCCCTCATGATCCGGAAGTTTTCAATATAGCCCTTTCTATTTTGAAGAATATCGGTACATATAGCTCATCGAATATAGTTATATTGTATTTTATTATTTGGCCCCTCTTCAGAATATCCGTATAGTAATTCATGTCACCCGGCCCTCTGCAACATATATTGGTACGGGTTGGTGGTGGTGGAAAACATGATGGTGCTAGCTTAATCAACCAAACCAAGTATATATTGCGATCTCCTAATCTGATTTTTTTAGACAAATTAATGATCACATGATGTAGATGTCATGAGGATATGCTCCTAATATCAATGTGATGAACAATTGGCAATAGCGTCGATGTGTTTGGCGAAATCCTCGTTTTCGGCAAATTCAGACTGTTGTCAACAAATGAGGTCGATCGGGCGTGGTGGCGAATAGACCGCCACCGAGGAACTGGCGGTTAGACTGGTCACGACGGTGGTCTAATCAGGCAAAAGCAAAATTGGGATATTGACGTCGGGCCAAAAATAGAGGGTGTAGCAAGTGAGATATTTGATTTGCACTTGGTCCCATATTTTTTGGAGCTTCGAGTCAGTCTGGCTGCTAACCTGGCTGGTCAGACCGCTGGCGGCCTAAACGCCCAACTACAGGCCAGTCAGACAACTCATGGGCGACGGTGTGATCGGCCAGGCCCTAATCATGCGCCGAGAAGGCTGTGATCTTCATGGGTTAGGTCAAATTCAAGGTTTTTAGTGCGTATGTGTTGCATGATACATGTTTTGACTAATGTGGGTTAAGTTGCGAAGAATTTGTGCCCGGAATCAATCTCTTGGTCTATTATTGTGCAGGAGGCTTGGTGGTCAATGGCGAGGATGATCGGGACTAAGCTAGGAGAACTGAGGTCTAGAACAATCAAGGATGCCGGGTGGAATCATTGGACTCAAGCATGGCGTAAGATGAACAAGGATGACCGAACGAAATTTTCGGTGCGACGAGTTGGATCAAGCAGCGTGGGGGTTGGTGCAAGTGTCATAGTGGTTTCGGTGGGAACCAGATGGGAGAGACTTACCGACATGAAGAGAGTTGTTCATCAACCTACATGTGGAGAAACATGTGATTGCTTCACAACGATTGGAATCGGTTTTTGGAGAATGATCAAGAAGGGGTATTTTAGTATCTTCACCAAAATACCGCCTTAGTGACCCTTGGAGAAACCGCTGCGCAAGACGACACAAAGAGATGCGGTTTAGGTCAAGTGAAGATGAAGACCATGAAGATACGGATTCAGGAAGCCTGGTTCATCATCCGCTTTGAAAAGCGGGCGTGAGTGCAGACCTGTTTGTGTGTGGGTTTAACGGATACCCATTAGGGTTTTCTCTCTTAACCTAGCATCTACTATAAAATGGATAGGTCCATATTTGGAGTCTCTCAAGCCTTTTCAAGTGTAAACCTTAATTTGTGATTTGGGTTGGGGGGGGGGAGTAGAATAGAGGATGCTAGGATTTGTGAGATTGATTGATTGGGTGCTCAAGTGTTGAACTTTTGTTCTCTATGGTGGAGTGGCTGTAAACAAATAATCTTCTCCAATCAATCCAAGCAAGATCTTCTCAAGATGAGTTCCTTCTTGTTCTTGCTCTCTCTTTGATACATTTTGAGATTTTGCTTGTTTCTTTAGTTTTCTTGGTCTTTATGTTGTGATCTAGCTTGCTAGGACATGTGGGAACACATCTATAATCATCTTGATCATCATCCACCCACGAGCAAGTTTATGGATCAAAGTTTGAATTTCCTCTGTTCTTATGCCCTCTTGACCTCATCTAAGAAATTCGTGGAACCTTGGTTTTGATTGTCCCGATCGTCGATTGAAATAGGTTCATCGTCGATTGAAATAGGTTCCTCACATTCTTGATGAGTTATGTTTGAAGTTTCAGAGGATTTGGATCAATGAGTAGGAAGTTAGACCTTTTTGTGATCTTCGAGGGCTGTTGTCGGGGCACAAGCGGTCAGACCTCTACCCCGGGCGGTCATACCGCCATGGCTCTTGTCAGATCGGCCATAGCTACAGTCAGACTGGCCTCTGTAAGGTTCTCTGTGTTTTTGGTCTTTATTTCGGGGTTCGTAGGTTTCAATGCAAGACTTTCGCTGTAGCTGTATTCTTTGATATTTATAGTGTCCATAGCTATTGAGGAGAAGAAGTTGAAATCGGTCGAGGGTCGAAAAAGAGTATAGCTCCTACTCACCCCTAGTTGTTGTTCCGGTCCAACACATGATAGGAGCATTGCTTGCTTACGGTTTTTGTTAATCCGAGTTTTTGAAATATAGCTTGCTTACTAGAGTCGGCGACACCGTTGTTAAATCTCACCAAATGAAATGATTGTTCGTTGAAAATTCTATTGATCGGCCAGATATATAGTTTGTTTTCGTCCAGATAAATTTTCATGTTTTCTAGTGACATGTATACTTTGAACCGATCATAACTAGCTTGAACGGCTAATGATATCGACACGATCGACTTCTCCAGAGGCATTGTACATGTAAGCCTCATGCATGCATGCATGCATGCAATCATTCAGAAAAAACGTATGTTCCCCAATTAAGAAAATAAAATCGTCATGGTCTTATCGAGGGTGTTTGGTTTAAGTGATCATCTCATCCTAGCATGAATTGGTCCATTAAGAGATCATCCCATAAATTTGGTGGGATGCTATCATCCCTCATTTTGTACCAGAGTTACGCTTATGAGGAATGAAATGACAATGGACCAATTCATTCCATTTCTCAAACCAAACAAGTGAATTACGTTCGAAGTTAGTATCATGTCACAACTGTGATACGGCTGACCGAAAGAAGCACACAACAGTAGGAAAGGAAGGAGTAGGAGCTTTGGGCTTTTGGGCCAGCTGACCCTTGTAAGTTGTGTTTGGTCTGTGTGCACAAAACAGGTTTTGTGGTTACTGTTACAGGGTGCCATTTGCAATAAAGAGCACCACAGATGGCTTGTAAAAGGGAACATTGTCTATGCCGTGAGAGACATCAAAGTAAAATCATGAGAATTCCCCAACCTCATCTCTCTCTTGTTCTTCTCGACCTTCCCAGTTTCGACCCCGAATCGTAGTAGCTTGTCTCGATTCCTCTGGCACGATGCCAGGAACATGACATATCAAATGCTCAATTCACCGTCCTGTCCTTTAAACCAAACACCACATAAATTGATGGAGTAGCAAAGTATATTACAATACAAATTAAGATCACATTGGCCAACCTCTAGTCGTTTTCATGAGCTTTCATGAAAACTAGGACATCAAGCTTGCTTTGCTGCGCTGCGGTTGGTCGTGGTCAAGCTTGCTGGTAGCATGCTGTTACATGTGAGTGGGTATAAATGGTAAAAGGCATGATCTGGAGCTAATAGTTTTGTTCCAGGCTGTTACATGCAGTTGGTCGTGGTCAAGCTTGCTGGTAGCATGCTGTTACATGTGAGTGGGTATAAATGGTTGTGTTTTGTTCCAGGCTGTTTTCGGTTCTGGAAAAGGAATATTGCAGCTGTGTTTAATTCATATCTGGTGTTCTTTCTCAGAAACATTTATGTGTATGTTTTTGAATATGGACTGCTAAAATTGATGACGCTAAGTTTTGCTAGTCAAGTAATGTGCTAGTAATTTAACAAGGAATTTGACATAAGGTGAACCTGGGAACATGCAGTTTTTGTTGGATATGTATACATAGCTGCTGTTGAGATGCTAGGGTAGGCAATACATAGAGTCTGCAGTGTACACAGTAGTTCATAGCGACAGGGATGTGTACAATTAGCATAATAGGAGGTAGGAAACAACCCAAAAGCTTGCTGATGTTTGTTTTGTTCAGCTGCTAAAACATATGCATGGTCAAGACGTATGCGCCACTCTTTTTGGTTGTTGCAGCATGTCTGGTATAAAGGAGTGTCAGCACAGCCGCTAGTTACAAAAGGCGTAGCGTGCTGATTGGAGATCGTCTACTCTGTACATAGGATCCCTAGTCAAAAAGAATTTGGTATAGTAAAATAAGTGCGTTTGTCAGTGCTGACAAGAATAAGGAGCGTGTTTTTTTCCCCTCACCTGTTGTTCTACTCATTTGCCGGCGTATCCATGTCGATTTTTCTAACAAAGGGTTTCTTCGTTCGTTCTAAGCTACTGTAAAGAGGAAAATGTTAGCTCAATACCTGGTTAAGACCTGCGGTGAGCATTCAATGAGTTATAATATTGGTTTGGAGTAGAAGCACCTTGCATCGTCGTCAGGGTGTGAAGATTCCACGAGGCTGTCTTGAGCGGGACATTTTGCAGCCTGTAACAGTGGTTAGTTAGTTTGTGGGTGGTGTAATAAAAACTTAAGCATGTGAGAATGGCTGGGTGCAGGGGTTCTGTACAAATGGGGAGTATGTTTGTAACCTGCATGACGATGGTTCATACCTTGCTGATTTCAGGGGACGGAGGTGTGTGCAATCCAAGATGTTTCGCTGCCGTTTGTGGCACAGGTGTGCTGGTTGTTGGAGCTGGTGGTACAGCACGCTCTGTGTGTGTTGAAATGGTGCTTGTCAGAAGAAGTTGTTTACCTGTATCTTTCGATGAGCTTGCAGCTGTTTGATAAGTAGGTCCAGTATCTTTTGGAGTCTCGGTCTGCACTGGAGGGAGGAATGGAAGTGGAAGGTTTGTGGATATGATGCTGAAGCTATCAACTTGGAATGATGCAGACATTCTTTGAAGTGATCCACGTGATCCACTGACTTTTAGGCTATACTGACGTCCATAGAGTCTTGTTATTTCTGGTGGTACGAAACCAGTGATGGTGGGGGCACTTGCTGCAAGGTCTAACACTGACATTCCTACCAATTCTTGTCCTATATCTCCAAAGAACACAAATTCTGCTGTCGGCGCATTAGTTTTGCCAATTCTGTTTATGTCGATACCACGTACAGGGATCTTGTATCTATATTTAAAATGTGTTAGGGAGATGGTTGGAGGTGTCTGTAATAAGTACATGGACATAATAGTAGAATGGAAAGGGCAACAAATGTGCTCTAGCAAGAACCTTGGCTCAACTGTCAAGTCGTTGCACCTTGCACATCTGTAACCTTCAACTGTTCGGACTGTAGTCCTCTTGCAACCGCCACAGGCTAGGTACCACCAGGCCTCATTCGGGGTGAGTTCCTTGATTGCGATGTTGACGGTGTACATGCGTCCCTGTCATTTGTGTTTTGGTGGAAAATCCGAAATTTTGAGAAAATGTCTAAAATTGTTCACTGCTATATTGAAGTAAAACTGTGTAGAGGGCAGCATACCATAGCCTTGTGTGCATTCAAGGTGGCTAGTTCATAGACTGTCATGGGCACCGCTGCTGTTTGGCTTTGGGTTTGGCCAAACCACGTAATTTGATGAGGTATGGCTGAAAAACTAAGGGTAGACATGATAACATATCAAAAGCAACGCATCTGAAAGTATGTTTGAAAAATCATAATAAATAATGGATCTGGAAATGACTGTTGGAGAATAGATATTTTCAATGTTTAAGTCAGATAACACTTTTAGGAGCACAGTACATGTACCTGTTTGAACAACACGTGATGTAATCTGGCTACTTTTGTATCATGATTCCTATTGTGTTGGTCTATCCTGTTTTTCGTAAAGTAGTCTGATGCGGTTTTTTTTTGGCTAAAAATTATTAATGTATGGTCTTCTAAACAAAGGTTCATTGCCTTGAGGGGTGGTGTTGGCTGTTGCAGTATTACTATAGTTCATTTGTTATCTAACCATTCTGTACTAAATACTATAACAAATCATTCTGTACTAAATATCATGTCGTTATTTTGTTTTAGCGTATCGTTATGATTAATTATGTTTAACTTAATCTAGTTCTATTCCCAAATATATATGCTACATTTCGGGCATGCTATACTATGTGATTTCTTGGGAATATCCTTCTCGAGTGCTCAGACTGTGCCACGAACAACACAGACTGTTTAGTCTGGGGATTGCACATCAGGATATTATGGATGGGATACGCTTAGTTTGGTACAATACTGTTAGCTGTCTGAGTTATGCCTACTCATTGAGAGTTTATATGGAAAGCTAAATTTATCCAGTTTTTGAGCTGATGTACTGTAATAGAAATGGATACGTTACTAAGTGCTGAATCGACTATTGAGTGCTGCATATATAAAATCTGTACATTTCTGGAATCTATGGTTGTGTGGGACTTTGTAAAGTAACATGAATTTGATGAAACATAAGAAAAGAGAAAAGTGAAGAAAGCAAGTTTTTGTTGCACTGACCTGTTTTGTAAAGCAAGCACCTCAGGGATGTTAGCGTTAGCATACCATTTACAGATGGTCTTGCCTACTGATGACGATTGACCTACATAGGTTTTGTACACATTTCAATAAGCTATCTGTGTGATGACAGTGTACATGTGCAGTTCTATGTATACTAAATTTGCGTATGTATTTAAATGCAAGTAGTTTGTACCTTCATAGAGTCTAGTAGTAAGTCCGACAAAGAGTAGAACGATAGGGTTGTTTTCTGCTTCAGCTTGTAGACCGGGTGCATCAAATTGAGTGGCGTGCGGTCCCCATAGAGTAACACAGGCTGTCTCTCTATTTTTAAATTGGTAAGTGTTTATTTGTTAGATGAGTGCAATGTTATGTATGTATGAAACAAAGATTGGGAAAGTGCGGAGTACCTGCCATCTGTGATATTGATATTCCGGATTGTTTTTGTGATTCCTTTTGCGACCACCGTTTTAACGTGAGAGATCCCCGTGATAAGGCCAATGGTATCTTGGATTGAATAGTATTTGTTACATAATGGAAATATGCAGGGAGGCTAATTGTAAAAGTATGTCATGGTGCAATATGTGTACTCTGAAAAAAGGGATTTGTTAGATGTTGCTTACCTGAAAGGAACTGGTTTTGTCCAATGTGTGCTCGCAGTACATCGAATGAGACAAGTGTGCATGCATACATTGGGAAATCGTTTGGTACAGGTACTATCTCATTGATCTTTGTGTGTCTGGTAAATCTAGCCATAATAGGACAGTCAACTGCCTGATAGGATGGCTTAGCATTAGCAACCTCGAAGTATTCAATATAGTAGACATTGTTTTCTTTTAGGGATAAGTTGAATAGAGGAAGGTGTCTTCCTGGAATCTGCGCTTCCATGGTAGTGCCCTATTAATTATGATAACCAAAATTAGTTAGTATGTAATTGGTCGGTGTGTGTGGAGAGAAAGTGTGTATAGGGGGAAGGGGGGGGGTGGGTTTGTCCTATTCATCTAAAAGAACGAAATCAAGACGAAGGACCTTTGTAGGAGGACCATCTTCCACATATTCGGAGAAGCGAGTTGCTCTCACACGAACATGCCAACGATGTGATTCTTGTGTCACATTTTTCAGTAGAGTGTAGTCCATCTGCATAAAATGGTTTCTAAAAAGGTAAGCCAGTTTTAGGAGTTATGTAATGGGAAATGAGCAGTGCATCGTAGATAAGCGTGCGTGGAGTAGGCCTAAAGATGCAAACCTATCCGTACAACTCAGCAAGCGGAATTGGATTCCATAGCTTTGTTTGCATGCTGAGCAAGCAAGAGCCAAACAGGTAGCTAATTAGATAACGGTGCTAATAATAAATGGTAGGGAAAATGAAATAAAGATCGTAGGTCTTAGACAGGTAGAGTAGCTGCATGCCAAGTATCGTACATGTAGCAAAAACAATGTGGTTGATTAGTTCAGCTATCTAGTCTTACAGTGCCACAACAGGGAAATGGTTTGGTTTGTACATAGTCTAAGCAATAAAAAAAACACTTGCTTTCTTCTAGATTCATGATACATTAAGCATGGTTCCTCTAAAACTAAGTACATTTTTTGTAGTAAGTCTGTTGTATACATAATGATTACGAAACACAAGCATGATCAATTTTGGGGGGAAAACCCAGGGTTTTGTGTTTTCGAAACCTATATATTTAGTAGCGCTTTGGATTTTTTGCATAGTTATTATGTTGTTCAATGCTATCTTCCTAGCTTAACCTGTGAATATCTATAGTCTGTACATTGCCCAGGACATATTTTAAATCTGATTCCGGAAAAACTATCTAACCTAATTAGTGAGGCAAAAGATATACAATTTAATCAGTGAATAAATGCTTGTATAGATCACAACAACACGTAGAGCCACCGAACATAAATGAGAAATTGAAAAGGCTAAAACAATTGAATGGACTTAGTGTGTGGTATGTCATTTAAGACAATTCTTTAGCTATGTATGTTTTTAGTTGTCAAGTCTGGAGGTCTGTTATTGATAAGCATATATAAAAGAAGGGGGGTTAGTTGGTAATCAGTTCAATTTGAGATGACCATCCAATAGTTCGTTCATAGAATGGATCTATTTTGTGGCCCTGTTTTTTAGTGTGCATGGAAAGATTATGTGATGAAGTCAGAACTTATAGGTAAGAACAAAGCGATTAGATTCGTGTCTTTCTAAAAGGGTCAAGTTATAAGTTCCGTAGGTTAAGAACATAACACACATGTTTACATACATGTCTAAAAGCTAACATAGGTATGTTAATGAACGGTAAGCAAATAGGCAACAAAGTAGTTTGCAATGCCGCGTTGTACGATATTTAACATGGATGAAATGGTCATTGAACATGAAAATCAGATCACCCAGCTTTGCTCGTATGATGAGCAAATGAACTTGAAATAGGAAGGGAATTAGATCTAACAATGCACGTGTCATTTTTATATACAGAGTAATGGTCATGGTAGGAAATGGTAGGACAAATGAAATAGAAGTGCTAGGTCTCAGACAGGCAGAGTAGGCACATGGGAATGAGCGTGCATTTAGGAAAAATAGCGTACGTGTTAAAAATTGGAACTCTATTGCAGTTCAATTTTGGTGATATAAAAGTATATCTAAGAGCAAACCGTAAGTGGAAATATAAACGAAAAAATTTAACTGTGCATGTTTTTTTCCGTGGTTCGTAGTAACACAACCAGTAGCAATTTTGAGGGAAATCAGTAATGAATTCAGTTTGCAATGACTATGTCAATGCTCTCTATAGGATGGTGCATTGTTTCCTTTTTTTGTGTTTTTAAGTATTGTATGGATTGGATCCAGCTTTTTAAAAAATCTAAAAAACTCTTAGTTTCGGTAGGGCAAAAACATAAGATAAATGTGTATGTTAATGTGTAAAGGTCTACATAGGGATGTCAGTGAATAGTAATAAAACAGGTAACAAAGCAATCTGCGATGGCACATTGCATGACACTAAACAGTTCATGTTTGAATCATACTGAAAATCATTATGGAAATTGAAGGTGTTTTGCGGGAAAATGCTATGTTAAATGGAATCTATAGAGGCAAGGAAAATGTTTGATGAACTAACCTTTGGAACTGAGATAGAGGCTAAATCCAAGTGTTGCTGGTAGGATTGTGTGTCCTGACGTAAGTCTGCACATAGACAATCACTGTTAATCATTTTGGGCAAAAAGAATGTAAGGGCGGTCTACATAGTATAGTCGAATTAACAATAAAAAAATAATAGCAAACAATTTAGGAAATGTAAATTAAATTTCTCAAGCAGAGGCTCTACAATTATAGTGTCAAATAAGGGATACACTTAAATTTTGGTCATTGACCTCTATTATGTATATAACTTAGTCCTAAACTTGGCATGGGCCTTCCAAAATCTAATGGACGGCGATGTCTCTCCAACTGAAGTAATGTTGCTTACATGAATGCAGCATCCATGTTTTCTGGTATTGTTTCTTCTTTGATGAAATGCACGACATGGATCTGTGAAGACGTGGAGCGGCTGGTGACCGATGGCAAGCTGAATCGATAACAGATGCTAGCAAACGTAGAAAGGGATAAGATCGATATATAGTTGAAGTACTCAGAGGAATCCAAGAACATCGTCGTATACAACATTTCTTGTCTCTGATCCAATAGAACCATCCTCATTTTCAATCAAAATTCTTAGTCCTTGTCTTGATGTAACCCTTGATATGGCAACATAAAGTTGGCCATGGCTGAAAACTGGGTTCTTTAGATAAATACCGATTTTCTAAATGGTCTGTCCTTGGCATTTATTTATTGTCATTGCATAACACAGCCTTATTGGGAATTGGCAACGTTATAATGTAAATGGCCATCTCTGACTTTTTGAGTTAAGAACTATTCTTGGAATACAGACTGCTTCACCAATGTGAGTTCCAGTCATAACCGTAGCTTCAAGTACATGATTTCCTAGCCTAGTCAGCAGAAATCGTGTGCTGTTGCATAGTCCCATTGTTTGATTTATATTTCTTAGAAGAATAACAGGCACTCCAGTCTTTAATGAAAGAATGTGCTCGGGGAAATTCTTGACACTTATGGAATTAAGAAATTCAGTCGGATAAAGCAACTCGTGGTCAGATGGATGGTCGAGAGCATCACTAATGTTGTCGTAACTTAGGTATTCTCTAGAAACTCCAGGTACTTTTAGAAGGACTGAAGCATTAATTTTTTCAACCAAAGTATTAAGCGGGGATATAATCGCACGAGCTGACAAGTAAGGAATTGAACTGTAATTATTAGCAAACTCATCATAAATGGTATCAATTATTGCGGTCAAGTTGTCACCAGTAGGTTTAAGCAAGAATTCAGGAGGTATTTGTATCCATGATGCGTGTGTGTCTCCTGGATGTTTCTCCATAGGAACTCGACCCTCGCCAATGTTAAGCACCCATTGCGCAAATTCTACTATGCCATTTTGCTCAGTAGTAGTAGAAGACGATGTTGTAAGGCGCATATTTACAGTGAGACGCAGAATTTCGATGTGTTTCCATAACGATGACTTGATAAGAGAAGTGGCAATAGTTTTTGTACGTGTCCCTCCTTGAACAACTGGTAGTATCTGTCTGAAATCACCACCGAGCACAACAGCTTTTCCACCGAATGGAATAGCTGCGTTTGCAGGGTTGTCCGAGGAAAGGATATCTCTCATGGTACGATCGAGTGCCTCAAAACATCGTCTGTGTGCCATTGGGGCTTCATCCCACAGAACTAAGGCAGCTTTCTTTATAAGCTCTCCAAGCATTGTACCACGGTGAATATTACAGATGCTTTGATCATCTATATCAAGGGGGATATGGAAGCGTGAGTGTGCAGTCCGACCACCCGGTAATAACAAAGAAGCAACTCCTGATGAGGCAACGGCTAGTACGATCTTGCCTTCTAATCTAACCTTGCAGATGATCGCATTCCAGAGAAATGTTTTACCTGTACCTCCATGTCCAGACACAAAATAGAAACATGGTTGGCCATTGGAGACAGAATGCATGACCTTATTGTAAATAAATCGTTGGTCATTGTTCAGGCTGTCATACATAGACACTGATTGTGTTTGGAGTTCCAATCTATTATAACAGAGCTCCTCTATGATAAGTCTATTACCAAAGGTATTTTCATATTCGCCAGATGGCATTGGGAGATTGTATGATGATAGAACCAAGCCATTATTAGAAAAAAGGGAATCTAGTTCTTTCAATAGGTGAGCCTGCAGTGAGCAGGTAGGTATCATTGTTGCGCACATCTTTGAGTGAGTGTGACATTACAGATGTGATGTCATCAACCATGTTACGTAATACATATTGAGCGATTACGAACATCACCCATGACATTATATTGAATAACCGCCATGAATAGATGTCTCAGCAGTGAAGATGTTGCCCATACAATGGCCTCATCAAAAAGTGAAAACCATTCTGTATCATCACCGATGAGGCCACGTGCATGGCATGCCTGACGAAAAGTCTCATAAACAACACCCTCATATGTTTGTAGGTCTTCGTAACACGCTGCGCCTCGGACAACCATGAGTAACATTCTTAGATAGAAAAGTTCACCGGTTACGGGTGAACATGCATCGATCTTCAACCTTAGTACCTCTCTTGTACTTGACCACACTTTATTGTCGTTCCATGTCCATTTTGATGGGAATTCACAATAAGTGTAGTTATGGGCCTCTAAATGTCGTTGGTTATAGCGAACCATTCATCAAGGTGCTTTTAGATCCGCCGGGATCTTGAAGTACATTAATGCAAGTCTGAAGTTTCGTGAACTAAACTCGGTCATGCGAGTAAATGTACTGGACAAGCGCTCAACCGAAGGCATGCGAGCATGGATTTCGAAACCAAACAATCGCCAGCATGCCTCACATGTTGATAGATAGCGAGCTTTTACATATTCCGCTATCTCGTCAGAGGAAGCATTGTTGGTCTTACTTGTTGAGGGTTGCAGCGTCGAATAATCTTGAACGCCATGGAAGCACAATCGTGACCTTTCAGGCAATACTTGAAAAGATATTTCACGAGGTTTGTTTTGTTGCACCATTCAACATTAAGATGGGCTTGATATTTTTTAAGGATTGACAAGTTATATGGGACAACCCATCTGTTATCAAGCCTAACCCCGTGCTTGACAATGAACCTGCCATCATCACGCCGCCGATACATTGGAAATCCATCTTCATCAATAGTTGTTTCGTTCTGGAATCGTTTCGGATACCATTTCGAGCATCTCCCTTTTTTCATACAAGGGCATTTAGGATTAAGATCTCCACATGGACCGTGCATCATGAACTCTTCGACAAGAGCATAGCCAAGCGGATCAGTATCAATGTTAGGTATCTCCGCTGAAATAAGGCTATCAATAAAAGTAGCCGTAGGTCCATCACCTCGGTCTTTGAGCCACGTAAGCACATGTACGTGAGGGAGTCCTCTTTTTTGAAATTCTGTAGTATATATCACTACGAAGAACAAAAGTTGGGAAGGACATTTAGTAAGCGGCGAAGCTAACGTTTGACAACAAATAGGCATAAGGGAAAAAGCGGGTTACCTGCTCGAATAGGGCCATAAGCACTGCCATCTTTAATGTCGCCGAGATATTCTTGCAGTTTCATATGGTAAACCAGAGTTACAATATCAGATCTATCAGAAGGGCACTGGCCAGGTTCGTAACGTAGTGCTTCGATTATTTCTGGCCACTTTGGATTGCACGTAAATGTACTAAATAAGTCTGGAGCACCATAGGACCGACACAAAGCCATAGAGTCGTAATAGTTTTGGGCCATATATCTTCTACTACCAACGAAGGTAGCAAGCAATATCATTTTAATGCCGACATCTCTTCTAGTTTGTGCACCTTGAGCAACAGCATCTGTTATGCCCTGGTACGTTTCAGACCGAAGTTTATCTTGGTTGAACGTATGATAAGAAAGGCGATTTGCTTCTATACATGAATAGGAGTTGACAATAATTTGGTCCGACAATCTACCAGAGCAGGTAAAAACATTAGGTTCACCAGCACGATAGTGTAAGTAGTAGCAATAGTACTCACGCATAGATACATCCTCGCGAACTGTGGCGCGAATATTATCGACTTCACATAATTTGATGCCAAGGTGGAAACCCTTATCACCGTACAGGAATAGCAGTGGATATTGCAAAGCCATTAAAGCGGGATGCAATGGTGATATTTGCTTGAAACCACCGTGATGTGTTTGAAAAACAATGTCGAATGTCGATACATCAGTGGGGAAATCTCCGACAACTAAAGCAGCTAGCTCCGATGAAACTGGAAGGCTATAGCGGCGCCATGCGCCAGGTTCGTACCAATGAGGCGACGCTTATCTCGGAGAATTGAGAGAAAGCAAGCGATCGCGTGCTAGTCTGAATTGCTTGACCAATGGGTTGCAACTATCAAGCATATCAATGAGAGAAGCTACAATAGCAGGATCTGGTTGGTCACGGTGCGATGAGTCATTCTGGACAATAGCAAGCCTATTCTGTACTTCATTCTGAGTATCGTATATGTAAAGCTAAGCATACTCAGGTTTGCTTCCATCAACTGGGAGAAGTGATCCAATACGATGGTGCACAACGCCGTTTATTCGAAAAACATAAGGGCTGGCACCCGTATTGATGGTTCTGTCAATGTGGACTCCAAGGGAAGTAAATGCAAAAAGAGCATTGTATTCCCTAATCAATCGCATGAATTGTTTAGATCTTGGGCCACCATTAAAGCAAATGAGATCATGCAATGGTCGTGGCCATGGCTTGGATTGTGGCAAGGAGATTCTCCCACTCCGGCAGCATAAGTTATAAGAAATACGTCTTTGTGTGGACGCGCTCTGACTGGAAACCCTCTCTTGGTACCAGAAAATAGCTGAACAATGTGCGCATACATAGTCGGGTGCACCATAGTATGAACGGGCCGAAATATGCGGCTGCGAACAAAATAGCTTTCTTTACTAAAAGAAGGCATATGGAACGGATATTAGGCATAATATGCAAGGATCAATGAGGCAAGGCGACTGAACTAACCTTTTAGTGTTTGGACATAATCAATTGGCAAAGGAAAGGCCGGGCTGACAAATGGGCCTCTCGGTATAGAGTCTGCACAGAACCTTTTTTAGACATGGTAAACCCCCAAAACATAAAAGCTTGAAACATCGGTGAAAGAAAGGAATGTATTTTTCTCAGAAGTAGAAGGTGAGGGTTAGGAAAGATGAGGTTAACGTATAACCCTGAGTATGAAACAACCGGTGCTTGTTGGAGAGGAGTCGCCTCCGTCGGTTTTGCCTCGCCACATCGGGAGATACAATAGGGCAGAAGTGATCCCCTATAGCATACAATGGAAGAATGATACATGAACAAATCATATGTAGATATCATAGATAAATAGAAGGCCGAGGAAATGTGTAGGGATTGTGGCTTTTACTGGCGTGTGCAGCAGACGCTAGCGAAGTAGGATGAACCGGAAGCATCGGTACAGGCACGGACAAAACAAGAAGGGAAATAAGATAAATGAAATTTTATGGGGCATGAACAAAGGGAAACGAAAGAACGACCGCTGAGCAACCGAAGGCCAGACATGGAACAACACACTTGAGCATAGCATGCACCAACACGAGCAAACGATGTTGAGCGTTTAATAGATAAGATAGATCAGTGTAACGTGAGAAAATCGACAGAGCAAAGGGCGCTGAATGTTTGATAGATAAGATAGATTAGTGCGGTGCACGAAAACTGACAGAACAAGTAACACGAACGCACCTAGATGTGAGACAGAACCAAGGGACGAAGGTAATACAGGAGGCGGTGGCAGGGCATCTGGACAGTCATATATAAGTATAGTAGAAGTAAGTGCAAGTGTCCATAAGTTAGACAAAAGAGCGAGACGACACCAGCAAAAGGCACGCGACTGCATCATCATTGCATAACCTACCAGGGTCACCGATGCGCCGGCGGCCTATCGGCATCGAAAAATGTTTGAGGCCAAACAGAAAGTAGCTGGGACAAAACAGAACACAGGCAAGAACCTACAACAGAATACATGAGCTTGCTGTAGCGAACCACGGTAAGTCAAAAAGCATGCACCCACCATCAATGAAAACTTCAATACTAAACCTAAGCAAAAAGAAACCAACAAAGCATATTGAACAGAAAATTAGCTAAAACAGCCTGCGGCAACCAAACCAATTAGCTGTTAGGCTAGGCTTTATCTATGATAAGCACACACCAATACTAAGCGATTGTAGGCCAACATAGATTTTCCCTTTGCAAGGCAAAAATTGCTATCTCACTTGCAATCTTAGCCAGTTGGTTGTATGTATTACACAACTATTAGTGAACAGTGAGCTTGCTGTAGTGAACCACGGTAAGTCAAAAAGCATGCACCCACCATCAATGAAAACTTCAATACTAAACCTAAGCAAAAAGAAACCAACAAAGCATATTGAACAGAAAATTAGCTAAAACAGCCTCCGGCAACCAAACCAATTAGCTGTTAGGCTAGGCTTTATCTATGATAAGCACACACCAATACTAAGCGATTGTAGGCCAACAGAGATTTTCCCTTTGCAAGGCAAAAATTGCTATCTCACTTGCAATCTTAGTCAGTTGGTTGTACGTATTACACAACTATTAGTGAACAGAAACACTTCCTAGTATTCCCTCGCACAATCTGAAAACAAGTCTGTACATGCATACACTTTCCATGTAAAACTGAATGCTCATAACCAAAGGCGAAGTAAGAGCAAACTAACTCACAACCAGTTATAACAACTCTTAGAATGTCTGACACATTGTTTGGTATGCAACACGAGCCAAGTATGCGTAATGCACATTTATTGCACCACCGCCCAAGAAAACAAAGAGAACTATGTCCTCACAACACAGCAGGCAACATTTCCGAAAGGAATATTCATGTGTACTGTCCTACCATTGATCTCTGGAATAGGCTGAACTACACAGTACTTAATGAGACATATGTCATTACAGAAGGAAAACCGCTCCTCGCATCCACAGGGCTAATTGTATCTATTCTTAGACTGCACCAATCGTTAACCATTCGGTGACAATAATACATCAGCGAGCAAGACGGCATCATCCATCAGCACACAGCTATCAGCAAAATCATCTAGGGCAAAGCAAGAGAAGACGCACCCGAAGAAGCAAGCTAGACGCGGAGGCTGTCAGGGCGGTTGGCAACCACGATTGAAAGTCCACAAAGCGTAAATACTATTCTCTGCAAACAACAATAGAAACTATCAGTACAGATGCAAGGCAAGCATGCACAAAGTCGGATTGTCGACATGGGGCGAACGGAGACGCAGGGAAGACGTAAACACACGTAAGGCAAGTATCCAAGAAGAAGCAGGCAAATAGCGCCGCGGTTGCGAGACAAGGAAGGCTCGATCAAACCTCTGGTTTGATTCCCTTACCAGGTAGGAACCGTGCCATGGTGGCATGACACGGCCTCGACGGGCGACGACGCAGCTGTAGCGCGAGCGTGAAGACAGTGGAGACCGCTACGGAAGGAACGGCGTCGTGTAGAAGAAGCAAGGTAGGACCAGCGCGCTTCGCGAACAGAACAACGCTCCAACAAGCTGACGGCATGGTGGCGCGACAGGACAACGCTCCAACAAGCTGACGGCATGGTGGCGCGACGCACAAAAGAGCGTCCCCTTCTTGTTGTCGTCCGCGATGTGACTACTGAGTGGCGCTGGCGCGGGGATCTCCTTCTCGTGGTCTTGACTGGACCTACAAATGACAGGCGGCGGCTTCGGGGCTCGCCGCCTTGGACAGTTGGGTCGTCGTCTGATGAATGAAATGCGGCCATGGAAATGGAGGACTGTGACTTGGAATCCAGGACCGTGGAGAAGAAATAGAGAAATGAGGAACCAAAGGAAGGGCACTGCCGCTAGGCCCTCCTCCTTGGTGCGGCAAGTCCGTGACCCCACAGCCAAGGCTTCCTTCTGACGATCTTGGCTGGGGCTAGAGATGGCGGGGGGCGCCCTGGGGCCTTTCCGGCCTCTACTACTGGGCTGAGGTCTGACGGTTGGAATGAAGGCATGGAAATGGAGGATCGCGATCTGGAATCCAAGACTCGGGACAACTGGAAAACCGAAGAACCGAACGAAAAATGAAAGAAGAAGAAGAAGATAGAAAGAAGCGTTAAGACGGATCGATGCCTTGCAATCGTTACGCCATCAGGTGGGCCCTCGCCAGGGGCACGCGACCGCACGTCTCTAGAGGCGGTGCTCGGCCGACGGTTCGGCGAGCTGGCGAGTCGGCGGCACGACCCAAAGAAGACCATCGCCTTCTTGCCGCCACTGACGATGCCGTCGTCAAGACGTCCTCTTCCTTCTCAGCACAGGCACGCGACGCCACCGGCATGCAATTGCTTACAGCATGCGGTCAGCACTCAGCAGTGGCATGGAACTGCGTGTTTCCAAAAACGAAGCTCCACCGACGGATCTATGCGGTGGTGTGGTCTAGAAAGAAATAGAGGCGTGGAGACGATGGACGCGACTTGAGTCAGAGGACTCTGGGGACAAGCAAAAGCGAATATCGCAATGGACAAAATGGAAGAACAAAAATAAGAGAAAAGGCAGCCATGCGCGGCGGGTCCATGTCCAAGAACCAAGGGAGACACGGCATACCCAAGGGAGACACGGCATAACCGGACGAACCAAGGCTTGTGGCCCAAACGCACAAAACAACGTAAGGAAACGGTACAATGAAACGCCCGAAAAGCATAGAGCCACGCGCAACGCACCTGTCCGCTGCGTGGTTCTATGGCTGCGAGAATGGCTCTGGATACGCGAAAGCAATCGCGGCTAACCTGTAAGAAACAAGACAAAGCACAGATTAGGCAGTTGAAAAATCATAAATGCGAGACCTAAAAGCTATTAAGGCAAGAACTATGAGGGCAAAGATCATCTTTGGTAACCCATAATGCGAACTCGCGATCGAAACACAGACGGATAACCAAAGGACCAAGGAATCGTCGATGGAGCACGCCCGATAATGGAGATAACCAAAAGCGGAAGCCAGCATAAGGCGTAAACAAAAGCAAGAGAAAACCAGATCAGTAAGGGAGACGATAGGATTGGACAGTCCTAAGATGGTTCCAGATGAGCAGCACAAAGAATAGGAAATGGTACGTACTGTGCAGTACGTACCATTTCCGTAATGCACATACGTAGGCCGATACGGCGCGGGCCACACCGCACAGCGGAGGCACAATGGAACGAACGACGAAGGATGGAGCGGTCCAACGTAACTCCGGCGTCTCGACACGCGGATGGGCACGGACAGCTGTAGCGGCGATCAAATGGCCTCCCAAAAACGTAACGGTCAAACCCGGTCAAAGCTTCTTTGGCGCAAAAACCGCTAGCAAAGCCGCAGTGGCATGACATTAAACACAAGTTTGTCTTGATGGCGAGGATAGAACCCACGCAGCAAAATGAGCACGCACCGAAGCCAGGCATGGGGTAAAAACCCAACACTCGCCGACGACGTGGGCCACCAAATCCTTGGCCCACACGCAATAAAGACACAAAACGGCGGTACCAGTACCAAGCCAAGCCAAGTGGCGACGCGCGCGCCGCCCCACGCGTCTGCGGCTCGCTGAAAAAGCGGCGGTGCTCACAGCCGCTATGAACAAACATGGGCGCCTGGACGGCGGGGCCCACCTAAACCGTGGTCCACACGCAGCGGAAGAGGCAATCTAACAGCAGGTAAAAATTAGAGCGAAAGCAATCGGCGCCTCGCGGAAAGTGCCCAACGCTCTGTAATCGTCACGGAGAACAGCGGCCGATTTGGCTCCGCTGCGCCAAAACGTGGGCGTGCGTCCCCATGCCTCTGTCAGTGCACTGCAGAAATGAAAGGCTGTGACCCTACTGCGGGCAAATACATGGACCAACAGGGCAACGTGTTGACCCTCCTCACGCATGGGCAGCCAAAACCGGGACCACCTGCCTCTCTGGCCACTTGCAGCGCCTTGAAGGCCTGGAACGTGAGGTAAGACGAGCCATGCCGGAAGCCAGCTACACGCAAAGGTCCGCCGCGCGAAAACATGTCCCGACAGAACCGCGTTCTGACCATCGTAACCCGCGGGCACTGGAAAATGGGACCAGCTGGCTCCAGGCCCACTCGCAGCGGCCCACAACAATGGGAGGCAATGTAAACCAGGAGGCATGTAGCAGCGCAACCACGCCCGCGCAAGCGGCGGCTAGCGACGCGCCCACCGCCTGGCGAGATCGAGCGACACGATACCACAAAGACACATTAATCGAGCGGCGCCACGGCGGATCAGGCCGACGACATCGGCGGCAATGGACAACGCCACGGCAGCGCCACCACACGATCGGACGAGCGCTGATCTCCGGGCGACGTGGACACAGTCGTTGAGCTCCAATCCCAGGAGCTTTAATAAAGGTAAGATAATGTCGATAACGCATTTTGTATATATATATTTGGTTTGCTCGAAAATGTGATTTTGAGGATATCGTTTTCTTTCATTTCCATGAGAAAAAGTGTTAAGCCTGCGCGACAAATATGCAACATAATTTGTACATGTTTTTAATTTGCAAATACTCAAAATGACGGCTACATGCTAATTAACAATGTACTAGCTAGTGACTATATTTATGTTTCTGATTTGCAAATATTCGAGATCACAGCTGGATCCAAATTCACAATGTACTAGCCAGCGTTTACAATCCACCGCCAATTTTGAAGGAGATATATGTGAATACTGCCTCCCCTTATATTAATTTCCTCTTTTTATGATATGTGCAGGGGAGGATTCAGACCCAGGGCCTGAGCCTAGGACCTAAAGGTCATAGAGAAATTGCCAAAAAAGAGAGAGCAGAAGACAGTGAGTTTAACAAAGGAAGAAGCTAGCTCAGCCTAGAGTGTGGCCCAAATTTGACTCCGCCCTAGATAAGTGTGCACTATGCAGTGAACAAAATTAAAAGCAAGAACATGTCAGGCATCCATCCTCGCAAAAGGGAAAAAAAAAACATGCATGCATATCCGTCCGATGTGGACATGAGACAATATCATATTTTGGGAAAGGAACTCGCGCCGTCCATCTATGCAAATTAACGATCGACGATATTATCCTGACGTACACAACTTTACAAGCTCCGAAAACGAGCTTCGTCGTCGAGCCAGCTCACTAAATGGGAGTGGCCACACACCATCACATGCACACTGAGTCATCGTAATCAGGATGGCATCCGCCGTACGCACGTGGTCGGACGAAAGCCGGTTAAAGCTAATTAAGCTAGCTTCCATGCATGAGTACAAGCCAAATTTGCTGTCGTCTTTGTCGATGCAGCCTGGGTCACCAGTTTTCCTTCTACTCAGCAGGATAACTCTTGCGGTGAAATAGTGGCGGATCCAGAATTTTCAGGATGGGTGTTCGGAGTTACAAACATGTTGTTCAATATAAAATATAAAGGTTCATAGTATAAAAATAACAAAGTACAAATTGTTCCCACCAAAGACAACATGTCAAATAATTTAGAAAAATTACAAAATAATTAAGAAAATTACACAAAAGCTTCACATAAATAATTGGACATTTAAGAAAGAATAATCTTCTCTTTTATCTAACAACTCTTCTCTTTTATCTAACAACTGAAGCACACAAGTCTCCAAGCATATCTACATGGAGCATTCTATGATTCTATCCAAATGAGTAGTAGCAATACATGGATGATAACAGATCACTGACAGTCTAACACAATGTAATCAAACAAATGCACAATGCACATGCAGTACATAAACAAATGCACATGCAGTACAGTGCTAATTTCTAAATCCTCCATTCAATGTCAATTTTGCTATTTTGAAGTAAGGACTAAGCACAATGCACATCCAATTTTGCAATTTTGCAGTAAAGACTAAGGAGCCAGATTGTGCCAATTTCCATACATTGCATAGTGCATACATACAACTACAAGCTAAGAAGCACAATGCAGTGTGCACATCCAATTTTGCAGTAAGGAGCGAATCATTTTGATGAGATCATCTTGCAATTTGCTAAAAAAAAACTAACAAAGCAAACCATACAGCAAACTAAACACAATGAATCATGAGTTCATGACCCACGCAAAATCTTTCAGCCACCATTCTTCGCCTCTACCGCAAGCAACAATTCAAGCACTAATTCACTGAAAGAAACACCCTAATGGCCTAATCCCAATCAAACCTATCCTGCAGACAACAAAAATCCCAATCAAACCTCCCCTTCTTAACCACTAAAGGAACCGAAATTTCTCCAAGAGCCAAGATCCTTACACCGTAGCGCAGCAGGGAACAAGTATTGGACTGCGGACGGTGGGCTTACCTGGAGCATCGGGAATTCAAGCACTAATTCACTAAAAGAACCACCATAATGGCCTAATCCGAATCAAATCTGTGCTGCAGACAACAAAAATCCCAATCAAACCTCCCCTTCTTGATCACCAAAGGAACCGAAATTTGTCCAAGAGCCAAGATCCTAACACCGCAGCGCAACAGGGAAGAAGTACTGGACTGCGGAGTGCGCGGACGGTGGGCTTACCAGGAGCATCGAGATCCTCTTGATAAGTCGCATTGGACGGATTTGGATTGTGGATTGGGATGCACTTTGGCAGCTTGGCTCAGCTCCTTGCGGCGCCGCCGCCGCACGAGAAAGGGGAGGAAAGGATAGGGTTAGCACTAGCAATAGCAGTCGCCCAGTCGCTGCCTCGCGGGGGCGGGGAGTGGGAGAACGGGGTTGGGGCCGAGAGCTAGCGTGCAGGCTATGGGCTCAGTCCGAGTGGGCCACACGGACTAGAGAGTGTGGCCGGCTGGCGGCTGCGATGGGCTGAATCGGACGCACAATATGTATTTTAAGTGTATTTACTAGTATATATACATAATATACCTCATAAATACTAAATTTTTTCTCAAAAATAATGGGTGTACATCTGTACACCCATGTCCCTATACTAGATCCGCCCCTGCGGTGAAAGCAAGAATTTTGTAGGACAGTAGTTTAATTTCTCGTAGCGATATGGGAAGATTTTCAGGTTACAAACGGGTCCTTGATCAGATAATCTGAAGCTCTTGTTAGGTGGTTATTATTAACAGCTTCAAAATGACACGTACGGACCAAAAAGAGGCCCAATTAACCCTAGTTTGAAGAAGGAAAAAAACCTATAGTATCTATGAAAGCTATAATCTAGCAGGATTGTTGAACCCTGCTTATATATTTTATTCTACGATATTAATTTATAAATAGTCATTGTATATCTTAAGTGCGACAGAGACTTGCATGTATTTGTAACTGTAGGCACTACTTGTTTTAAAATTTCGAAGCTTGTTCATGATTTAGGGGAAGATAGTTTGTAGCCTTGCTGATATATTCCTGGAATTCCTCTGAAGTTGTCCTTGCTCCAACCTGCAAATTAAGTCTCAATCCGATGGTTCCATGCATGTGCGCGTCTAGCTGGTATGTACGTTCTTCATCATAATATTTTTTTTTTCTAAACGAAAAATGATGACATGCATCTATCGTACATATTAACAATAAATAAAACGCCTAAAACAATAGGACCCCATTAACAATTCATTCGTACTGTCTCTTATTCTTCTTTATATTTCGGAAAAAATAAACACGAAATATGAACAAATTGAGTTCTTAAAAATGAGAAACTTCATAAACCATTGTGATGTGAATATCGAATGTAGTTTGGTGAAAATTAAATCAGCCCGAACTCGGCATGATTCCATCTTGGTTTTACCAACTTCCACACGTAGCGCCTTACTTATGTTGGGGGTATTATTTGGAACTGGTGGACTTATGTTCTCATCCTGAACTGAGGCTTCTAATTAAGTTTCTTTGAGCAGAAGTTCGAAGTGTTTTTATAAATCCATGCACATCTCACTAGAGGCGGAGCTGAGCATGGCCGTCGGGGCAATAGCCTGAGGCCTATATGAGGCGAAGCTAGACCAATGTTCTTTCGGCTGGACTAGCCCGAGGCGTGGCTGCTAGCTGGCTACGGCCACTGCATCTCACTATAATTGGAAGAGTAAACCTTTTTCTTGTTTCAGAGTTAAAACAATAGGAAGATAATGAAGAAGCCTATCTATTCATCTGGCTCCTATTCTTCCCTTCATCCGCACTCTTCTAATTGGCCAAGTCTAACATTTTGTTTTGAGATAATTAAAGGCAAGCTCATTGGTCAAGTCTGCACATGATAGGCTTCAAAACCAATATTTACACACTCTTGGACATGCGACTGGCACGTCACACGGCCGACTTTTTCCATGCCTTGCGTGGATGATAGCAAACTCATCTGGAATTGTCACGTCTGATCTTGTTGCTCAAGTTCTTAACTGCCAGATAAAGAAGTAGAGTTAAATCCGACTTTAATGTTTCTCTCTTAATTGAAGCAAGTTGGCAATGCCACGTAGGATCTTTTGCTTCTTCCTCTTCCTTCTTTGAACACACAAAAAAGAAAATAGATAAGAAGAGCTGACTTTTAACCCTGTTAATTGGTTGGTCTCTAACCCCACAGGTGCTTGCAAGCTATGATAGAGCCTTCACGTTGTTAATTAATGCTCGCCCATGTCACCAAATAGTGACATTTTGGAAATTAAAGCGGCCTCCAAGACATGACTTTCACAATAAATTTCTGTAATATATTTTTATAACCTAATAAAATAATACTATTATGGAATTACTCTTTGAGATAAATCTAGCGCATTTGCATGTGAACAATCTAAATATTTATAAAGTTACCGATAGCTAATGTTTAGAAAGTTTGACTGTACGGTATCCTCAAACATCACTCTTCTGTGATCAGATGGAGTGTATAAGACCACGTTATTTACACCACATTCATTTTAAGCAACTAGAACACATAGGCTTAGTTAGAACGTAAGATTTCTTAAGCGATTTTAGAGGATCTCAGTTGTTTCTTGTAAATTATTAGTCAATCTCGCATGAAATTCTCACGTTAGTTTAAATAGAGCCTAGGGCTTGTTTGGAACGGGGAATGCGACAAAAATTTCACAACAATTTTGTTCTTGCTTAATGAAGCTAATTATTGGAACGGGGAATGCGACAAAAATTTCATAACAATTTTGTTCTTGCTTAATGAAGCTAATTACGGCGCCGCACATAAATTGTTTATGAGCAGACAGCCAGACACATAAATTGATTTGTTTGTGTAGTCAAGATCAGTCACGTCGGATGGGACAGCCATACGTCGATCGGATGGAACATGCGTGTACAATTAATTATGTCTTGAACCGTCTGCACACGTGAATTAATTGATATAGAGGAAATTTGCTATCCATTAGGGCTCGTGAAAGCATCTACGCCATGAGTTTTGTTTTTGTTAATTAATGTCAATATTGTTAGGGACTAACATATGTATTAAGATTTATTAAAAGTTAAGTCCTAAATGATTTATAGGATAAAAGCCGTACTATAAAGAGGGATTATGGCTAGTAGCTTGAGAGACTAATTTTTTTGTGCCATAATGATCAACTAGAGTTCATGCATTGTTTTAATTTGAGCTTCTAGAAAAATGTTTTGTAAATCGGTATGACTGCAAGGAAAGAAGCGGTACTACCGCAGGTCGGTAGTACTGATACTTATATGGCGGTATGTATTTTCTAAAGAGTATGTTTTAAGTGTTTTTGTTTCTCTCTGAAAATCGGAATGACCGCATTTGAACTGCAGTACTACCGCAGGTCGGTAGTACCGATATCTATACGGCGGTACGTAAATAACAGAGAGTGTGTTTTTTGAGAGTTTTGATCTCCCTTGAGAATCGATATGACCGCATGTTTTGAGCGGTACTACCGGAGTGCGGTAGTACAGATAGTTTAATAGCGGTACGTTTTTTTTTTCAGAGAAGGTGATTTTCTGAAATTCTTAAGCTCTGGAAAATGGTAGTTCCGATTCTAGCCGAGCGGTATTACCGCGCTGTGGTAGCACCAATTTTCAGTTGGCGGTAGTACCGCAACCTTTTCGGTAACTACTAGTTCAGAGCATTAAATGCCACTATTCCGACCGTTGAGTAGAAATCGGTAAGACCTGGACTTCAACGGCAGTACTATCGCAAATCCTGATTTTTTCAGGAAAGTGGTTGTAACGGCTAGAATTATTGGCGAGGGGTATAAATACCCCCACCTGCCTTCTAGCAGCAACTCTTGAGATTATTAAGCATTGTGCTCTTGCATTGAAGTCTCTTGAACCCATATACACTCTCTATTACTCATTTGCTTTAAATTCTCATCTTGATGTAGTTGAGAGAATTTAAGTGCATTGTATCATTAGTTGATCAATTTGGCACTTGATTGTCTTCAAGCGAGCGCTACGATTTGTTACTCTTAGTGCTTGCCGACACCTAGACGGCTTGGAGAATAAGTTGTACGGTGATCACTTCAAAGAAGTTTATGAAGTGACCCGGCAAGGGATTGTGAAGTGGTTGCATGCTCACCATCTCCAGAGTGGAGGAAGAGTAACGATAGTGATCTAGGATCAAGGCTTAATTTGTGGAGCCAGCTTTTTTTTTTGTTCAAGCTTCCTCAATGTGGACTAGTGAAGGCTGGCAAGTCTTCAATACCACGGGAAAAACTTCATTGTCTCCATTGTGGTTTATTCTTGTCTTTACTCTTCCGCATTTACATTTCTAGCAATTCACTTGTGTAGAATTACCTAGCTAGAATTGTATCTTGTTTTGACATAATTGCTTAATTGTCTTAAATAGCTTAGTAGTTCATTTGTTCTAGGAAGATTTGTTAAGGCTGTAATATCCCGTTTAATTAAATAAATAATTGAGGGATTAGAAGAGGTAGTTGTCGACGATCGAATCGCCGATCTTATGAAAATAAAAAGAGGAAAATGACGTGTAGTATCCTGGAAGAGAATGGGGGCTGCTCTTTATTAATATGAACTGGGATTACAAGACTTGACTAGGGACTATCTCCAATTACTTGAATGTATTGAATACTACTGCTTTGGCTTCTGTGTTGCCCTCTGTTGTTCGCTGTTGTGTCCGTCTCCTCGTCTTCTGTGTTTCACCATTAAATAACTCCCGAAGAGGCGGCAGTTACTTCTTGAGAAGGCATCCCTGATGAAACGTTACAACTGGTCGGAGGTTTAAGGTAGTTAACAATGTGCTAACTACCTTGCGGTTAAGTACTTGTGAGAATCTTAACCGTAAGGTGGTTTATCGTCAATGTCTTGTATATCATCGTAAGGTATGGAACATTTTGCACGTGTTCCATTCATCATACGGTTAAGGGCACCTGTTCATAGTATTTCCGAGCAGCTACCTGGTCGAAACCTAGTCCGACCAGGTTACCCATCGTGTAACCTCTAGAATCCTTACGACCAGTGAGGTCGTTAGCCTTAGGGGTTACGACCATGAAGACGTATGGTCTTTTATGTATTTAAATTAATACATAGAGACTTTAATCCTCGTCAGCTAGCCCCGAACTTTAAATGAACAGGTCGTGTGAACGCCTTCTTTCGATGAATTTGTATCGGGCAGACCCCTATTTAATGTCGTGACATCCGAGGTGGTTTGTGTTCATTTTAAAGTTGAGAACTTGCCTTGGGAACTGAAGAGTTCCTCTGTCAGATAAGTAAAAAAAAGCTTTTGCCGTTCAAACTTTTATGGATAACCTCCGGTCGTAATTTAAAGACCCGGGGCTACAAAATCCCCATCGCTAGACCTTTTGGATTCTTTATGCTTCCAGATCCCCCTTTCTGATCTCCTTTACCAAGACAAAAAAATCTTCGTCCTTCTTTTCTTATTCTTCCGACCACAAAAATCTCCTGCGAACTCTGCTCATCCTTAAGGATTTTCATCATGTCGGAGCAAATCACAAAGTGGTTGCCTTCGGATTTGAGCAAGAAAAAGCTTGAAGCTTTGGAGAAGATTGGGATGCTTCAGGACAAGAATTTGATCGAGATGGAGATCGGCATTTGGAGAGCATTTCCCAAGTCGCGAAGATGAGGAAATTCTGTTTTCCTCGCCTACATCGAATGTGGGTTGAGATTGCGGTACACAAATTCCTTCTCCGTGTTCTTGAGTTCTCTGAGGTGGAATTGGTGAATTTGACTCAAATTCCATCGCCAACATCAGCATCTTCACATATTTGTGTGAAGCATACAGGAGTGCCTCCGAGTTTGAGGCTCTTCAGGTATTTCTACCGAATGGTAATGGGGAAAACCACGGATACTCTGGGAATGTACATTGCGTCTTCACGACGGGAAGGCCAATGAGTACATTCATATGTACTCGAAGTCCTCGTGATCGTCATGGAAGAAGAACTGGTTCTATATGATAGTTACGAGGGATGATGGCCTCTACTTCGCCGGGATGAGAGCAAATGAAAATCCCAAATGGAGAAAGACCGTGGAGAAGACAGGAGTGGTCGGACGATGGGTGGATGCCATCTACGATCTGCGAGTCAAGGGCTTGACCTCTTGGCACGTGGTGAGGGATTTCACTAAGCGCCAGATTAGTCCACTGAAGCTTCGGACTCACTCACTGATTTGGTCCATTGGTCGTGATGAAGCTATCTCAGGAGGTGGTAAGTCTTTGAGATAAACTTCGACCAGTATTTTTATTTGATTAATGTACTACCCTAAAACCTGTTCATGTTTTATTTTCTCTCTTCTTTTAAAGCTCTTTCCCCTGAGGAAATTAGAGAACGGATCGGTGATTCATGCGGGAACTGGAGAAAAGGCTAGATTCCACGAGATTTTGGCCATAGTTCCTGATGAAGAGAGAGCAACAAGGCTTAAGGTAAACAATCAAAAATCTCTTTTATCATGCATATATATTCTCCGTCAGTTTCTGATCATGCTCTATTTTTGTAGTTGGTCGGGTTGCGAATCACACAAGCGGTGAGGCTAAAACATCCCACCATTGTTCCAACCGATTAGTGCCCAGATGCCTTTGGAAGAGGATGAATCTCCGAGGTAATAGAATATTTCATAAGAATATATATATATATATATATATATATATATATATATATATATATATATATATATATATATATATATATATATATATGTAGTTTAGATAAAAGATTTCATCACCTAACCAAATTCATCTGTTGGTTTAGGTGGAGAAAGGTTGAAGAACACCGGTCTTGTGCGATTACTGAGGTTGCTAACCCAGGCCGTTAGATTGGGCCGGACGATTATTCTTGGAACAAGCTGGTTTGGAAGCTGGTGAAAACACTCTGCCCGACTAGATGGTCAAGGATGTGACCTTTGACGAGCTGATCGAGGGCATCGCTTCCGACATCTGTTGGGCGATGCAACGGATTTGGCCAATCTGCGGTTCGAACCGGCAAGGTCAAGAAAAGAAAAGGAAGGGTGTGATGCAGATTTTACTCTTCGCGTTTTAGAGTCAAATCTCGGAAATTAACTAGGTACGCTCTAATGAAAGTGGTCGTATAAGCGCATACCTTTAATAATTTCTTGATGATTTGATGCTCTTTTTATAATTTCCTTCTTTGCTTGACATAGGTCCTCGGTGTTAGGTCGTTTCAGGCCGATTCCTTCTAAGGACGAGACACTTGAAGAGGTCCATGAGCGGACCACTCCCGAGGATAAAGTTCACGAGGAAAGAGTGGTCGGAGAAGCCTCGAGCGGCGTCTGTAATAATGATTGAGTTGGAACCATTGGTGGTTCTAACTCGTTCTGCGGAGGTACATGCCCTTAAAGGCCCTCAACAGGTTTCGACCATTGTTGGTAATTCTCCTCAACCTGACAAGTTCCCTTTTCGCCCCCGATTCATCGAGGATAAGGAGCTTGACAAGGCATGGGGAAAAATATCGGATCATCAAATGAAAATGCATCCTGATTCAATATTTGGCGGATATAATGATTTGACGATCCGGGTAAGTATCTACGACTAGTTTCATAATCTCTCCTAAAAAGTCTTTTATAGAGAATTTTTAAAGAGGAAAATGCCATTTGAACAGCATATGGTCGAGAATTTTGCTGTGGTCGGAGGACTGACCCAGCGGATTAAAGACTTGGAGCGTAAACACTCGAATTAGAAAGTAAAAACTTTCCCTTAGCCTTTTCTTTCTTCAATGCTTAGCCCTTTGCTAATTATTCTCCTTATCATATTTGATAGATTTGGAGAAAATAAAAAGAAGAGATCCTTCTTTGAAAGCCAAGGCAGCTCTGCTTGAAGAAGAGATCAAAGCTAAGGACCGGTCGATCGCCAAGGCTACGACCAGCAAGGAAGATCTTAACAAGAAAATTGAAGGTAATAGGTTGTAAACTTGACTTATTATCTTCCTCCAATTATTTTTTGTGCTTATCACCTGTTTTACTCTTGCAGAGCAAAAACAAGTTTTGGACAGAGTAAAAAAGACTCTGAAATTTGAGCAAGACAAGGAGGTGGCTCTCGTTCAAAGTCTAGATGAAAAGACTGTATTTTTGAACAAGATGATCTTTGATATGGGATCAGAATCAAGCCTGCCTACCCTAAGAGATCCAGTAGAGAAAATGAACTACTTGGGTCAACTTCTAGAGGATCTTAATACTCTGCTCAAGACTACTCGGAAGAACTATGCCGAGCCATGAAAGCAAAGCGTTGCTAGTGGAGTTAGTTTTGCTTTGGCAAAACTGAAAGCTTCCGACCCCTCCATTGATTTCCAAGTTGTTGAAGATGACTTCAATTGCCCACCTAAGGAGGCAACCAAGTTCATGGAAGAACTCAAGCCACTCGGAGATAAGGTAGTAGAGGAGATGGAGGTCGGATCCCCATCAAGCAGTAATTAGTCTGGGAATATTTCTAGAGTAGACTCCTGCAAAAAGTGTAAAAATATTGAATATGTGTAAAACTTACCTTTTATATCATTAACAAAACCTTTGTTTATCCTGTTTGACTCTCTCTCTCTCTTTTTTTAAAATTCTCACACACCTCCTAACCCCCGACTGCTTTATAGTAGAAGAACTTTACTATACAAGCAGGTAGCCAAGAAAGAGAATAAAAGCCGAAACCATCATTTTGAAGGTATGTGCCGATATGAAATCAAAACTGATCGTAATAATACTAGGAAATCATTGTGGTCGGAACCAGCTTATGACTTCGCCTAGTTATAGATCTTTGTTTGTCATGATCGAAATACCAATCAAAAGTTATATATGGTCGGATAAGAGACTTTGTTATTTGACATAAGAAAAAAAATGCAAAAATGAATGCAACAAATTATAATTGAACTTTGTTTATATCTATTATCCTAAAGTCTGGTCGGAAGGAATGCTTAGATCTGAAATCATATATCATATTTCGTGAAACATGTTCAAACTCTCTATCCGACTGGTAGCGAGGATCATAAGAAAAGAACCATCGCTAGGAAGCTCCTTCCAGTAGGCAGGACCACGTGCAAAAAAGGAGAGACTTCGACTAGGAGGCTTTCCATGTCCTGACCAGTAGCCAGACAAGAGCAGAGCAGAATCTTGGAATAATAAAATATAACCTTCATAATCTTAGGCATATCGTTCAGTATGGAAAGTTATTTATACGAAGCTCTGATTACTCATATATTTCCTTAAGAAAAGAGTGTTGTCGCGCATGGAAAAAATGCTCACGACTAGGACCAATACGGCGTATGACTTAGAAGTCGTTGCCATAGAAATGTGAGATCCTTAGAAAGGATATCGAGAGAAAATTGTCTTCTCCGATCAGTTTAAATTAACAATCATGAACGACCAGCCTATAGGTATATATATATAAGCAATGTTACTTTTTTAATGAATAAATGAATTTATTGAAATTGAAAGAAAGTAAACAATAATTAAACATAGAACTTACGCAATTGATCAATGTTCCAAGAATTTAACAAAATTTGCCCATCGAGACATAGCTAGTAAATGCGGAACACGGTCGGGTAACCGACCACGATGTAAAGGCCCTTCTCACTTGGGGAAAGTTTATTGCGATTTGCACGACTCACGAATTTTTCGAGAACGGATCACCTCTGACAAGGCTGCGAGGTTGCACCTTACGACTATGGTACCTTCGCATGGCTTGTTGGTAGACTGCTGATCGTACAAGGGCTTGGTTTCGTCGTTCTTCAAGGAAATCGGCGTCGTCGAGTCTTCGTTCATTACGATCGTTTTCGCTTAAAGCGATCGGTTAAAGCGAAACCAATTTTGAGTTACGGAGGAAGAATGGCTTCAGACCCGTGAACCAAAAAGAATGGTGTTTCACCGGTCGCTGGCGGTCGTGGTTCGAGCGGCCCATATCTGAGCGGGAGTTCTTGAACCCAAGCTCGACCGTTTGATTAAGCGGTGAATACTCGGCGTTTGATCCCTTGCATAATGATACCATTAGCTCGCTCAACTGCTCCGTTGCTCTAAGGATGAGCAATGAAGCAAAATGAACTTTTACGCCGAGTTCATTGCAGAATTCTTGAAATTGACTGCTAGAGAATTAGGCGCCATTATCTGTGATTATACGACTAGGTACACCAAATCGTGTGATCACATTTTTCATGAGGAATCTCTTAGCGGCATCAGTTGTTGTTTTAACAATTGGCTCGGCCTCGATCTATTTTGTAAAACGTGTCAATCATGACGAAAAGGAATTCGAAACCCCCGGGTGCTCTTGGAAAAGGTCCCAGAATGTCCAGTCCCCATGTTGCAAAAGGCCAAGAAAGAGGGATTGTTTGTAAGGCTTGTCTTGGGTGATGTACTTATCTGCTATAAATGACATTATGCGCACTTTGTCACAAGTTCTTTTACATCATGAAGGCGGTTGGCGATAGTATCCTTGCTGAAGGCTTTACCGGCCGGTGTTACAGTAGGAATGATGTGCTCCACAAACTCCTTCATGGATTTCGGTCAACAACTTAATGCCATCCAGTTGAGATATGCATCTCATCAACACTCCATGAGATCCTCGTTTATACAAGGTACGTTCTATTAGAGTGTATGATTTGGCTTTTCGTGCTATACAATCATCCTCTACATCATCTTCTAAAATTATGTCATGCTGAAGATAATTGTAGATCGATGTCATCCAATCTCTACCTTGATCGTGACAGCGCCAACCGTCAATGACCTGTGGAGCATCCATATTCCTTTGGTGGGTTTGTTCGACCTGTAAAGAATCATGTATGTTCTCGGAAGGCTCGACTACCGAGGGTGAATCGAGTTGCTCAAGAAAAACTCCGGGCGGGACGGTTGACCTCGTGGAGGCCATCCGTGCCAACTGGTCTGCCAGAAAGTTTTCCTTTCTAGGAATATGTTGGATCTGAAAACCGAAGAAGTGCTTTTTGAGTTTTCGTACTTCCGCCGAGATAAGATGACATCTTGGTACTCGAGCATTGATACTCTTTCCCTACTTGATTAGCTACGATTGAGAATCGCCTTTCACTAATGTCTGCGAATCCGGCGAGCGAGTGCTCGAGTCTGCTAGTAAACCTTCATATTCGCCATATTATTTATGGCGGGAAAATTCTTGGATGGCGACGTGATGTGTTCGCCAAGAGGAGATATCGAGATCCTCCGGCCCCGACCCTTTTAACATCAAGGAACCGTAAAAGTACATAATCCACTCCTCATGGTGTTCGTACTCGGGCCCTTGGGTGGAGTTCGAGGTTTGTCCATTCGACAATGAATTTCTCTCATGCTTGGGACTTTATTGCTGTTCGTGAAATGAAATGGAGGTCAAACGCCCCTAGCTCAACCGCCCATTTTGCTATTCGTCCTGATGATTCCCTGTTTCCAAGGACTTGACCAAGGGGATATCCAGTCGGTACGACCACCTTGTGGGCCTGAAAGTAGTGCCTTAGCTTCCTTGAAGACATAAGGAGACCATAGAGCAACTTTTGTACCTGTGGGTATCTTTCCTTTGGTCCATGTAAGACTTCGCTTACGTAATAAACTGGTCGTTGGATGTTATCCCTTTCTACGACCAGTACACCGCTTACTGTTTGTGGTGTTGCTGCCACGTACATTAGCAGTGTTTCTCCCGGTCTCGGAGAGACTAAAACCGGGGCACTTGTAAGGTACTTTTTAAGTTCTTCAAAGGCATCGTTTGCCTCTCTAGTCCATTCAAAACTCCCATGTTTCCGAAGAAGTTTAAAGAAAGGTAACCCTTTTTCTCCTAACCTTGCTATGAAACGACTTAGCGCTGCCATACAGCCGGTTAGTTTTTGGACTTCCTTCTTCGTGGTCGGAGGTCGCATCTGGTCGATGGCTGCTATCTTTACTGGATTTGCTTCAATACCTCTAGCCGAGACTAGGAAACCAAGCAATTTTCCAGCAGAAACTCCGAACACACACTTTTCCGGGTTCAACTTGAGGTTATGCCTTCTCAAGTTGCTGAAAGTTTCTTGTAAGTCAGAGATGTGATTGCTAGCGTTGGTGGTCTTTACGACCAGATCGTCAACGTAAGCTTCTAGATTCGACCTATTTGTGGACTAAAGGTTTTTGCATCAACCTTTGAAAAAGTTGCACCAGCGTTTTGAGACCAAATGGCATCTTAACATAACAATAAGTGCCATATGGAGTGATGAAGGAAGTTTTCTCCTCATCCTCTTTACACATACTAATCTGGTGGTACCACGAATACACATCTAAAAACTTAGTAATTCACACGAGTTAAAATCTACCGGTTGATCAATGCGTGGAAGGGGAAAATCATCCTTGGACAAGCTTTATTAAGATCTCAAAGTCGATACACATTCGCCATTTCCCATTATTCTTCCTAACCATTACCGGGTTGGCGAGCCATCGAGGGTGGTTGACTTCACGCAGACGAATCGGCTTTGAGAAGCTTGTCAATCTCTGTTGGATTGCCTCCTTCGATCGGTCGCAAAACACCGCAGCTTCGCTTAATCGGTTTCTTATCGGTGGAGAGCTAGCCTGCTCGACCACCTCGGGGACTCGAGCATATCGGCGCTGCCGGTGAATACGTTCGATTTGCTAGGAGGAAGGAGACGAGCAACTCTTCCTATTTAGGATCGAGTCTTGCTCAGGCGTAACCTTGCGGCGGTGGGCGGCATCTTCTTGCCCGGTAGTGACTTGGTATTTGTCGGAGAAAGCGCCTTTGTCGAGGGAAACCTCTTTGTCCGGTCGGAGGGTTTGGGTGTCACCTTCGGTCTTGTTTGCTTGGTGCGTATGGTAGATGGATTAGCCTCTCGGTCGGAAGTTCATCGACCGGTTCAAAGGATTTTCGGTCACATGCATAAGCCATTTTCGATCACCCGAATAGTGATGACTCCTTTGGCCCCGGCATTTTCAAACTTTGATAACCGTAATGCGTGGCTATCAAGAACTTTGCTAATGCTTGGTCGACCAAGAATCCGTTGTCTGGATTCAAAGTTTACCACATCAAGCGAAATTTTTCCGTTCGAAAGTTATCGGGCCTTCCGAACGTAACCGGAAAGGAAACTTGCCCTATCAGCTTAGCGATGGAGCCAGGAACTATGCCATGAAAAGCATATTTCACTGGTTTCACCTTTGACATGGGGACCTGCATTTCTTCTAAAGTTCCCGCAAATAATATATTCAAAGAACTTCCTCCATCTACTAGGACTCGATTAACCCTACAATTATTAATGGTTGGTTCAACAACAATAGGGAACCTACCTAGTCGAAGTCGAAGGAATGGGGCGATCGTCTTCTTTGAAGAAGTGCGATGTTCGACCACTTCGATTGCTTGATAATGTTCGGAGATTCGACGAGGTTGACCTCCCGCTCCATGACCTTCAGGTAACGCTTGGATTCGTATGAAGAAGATCCTCCAAAAATCATATTGACTGTATGTTGGGGATCCTGGTACTCTATCTCTTCGTCGCCATCCTTGTCCTTTTTGGAGCTCGTTTCTCCGGGTTCTTGTATTGCAGGAAATGGTCCTTCACCTGCACAATAATCTTCCAGTTTCTTCTGCCAGACTCGACAGGTGCGTAGATCATGCCTTGTTCTTGGTGAAGTGGACACCACTTCTTCTTTTACTCGAATCCTCGGTCAGACTTTCGCCTTGCCCCACCAGTATAGGCCTTTTACCCTTCATGAATTTATCAGGAATGGCTAGGACCTCCTTGTCGTCGGGTCTGCGGTTCTTCTTCTTCTTGAGAGATTTTTTAGTCTTTTTCTCTAGTTTGTCCAAGCCGGGCTGAGGAATCTTATCTTTCCGATCAACGGCTTCGCACCACTCGATTGCTTCGCTAGCGGTGGCATACTTGTCGGCCATGTCAAAAAGCTCAACGGTTGTTCTTGGGGGGTTCATTGCGATGTCCTCTGTAAACCGTCGATTTCTCAGACCTGTTTTGAAAGCCTGAATAACAGATGACTCTACGACCTCGGGTATAGAGTTGCGAACCTGGCTGAACCTCTTGATGTATTGACGTAGAGTCTCATCAGAGCCCTACCGGATTCGGTGGAGATCATCCTCCTTCCCAGGGCGGTCGTACGTACCTTGGAAATTTGCAATTAGAAGGTCACAGAGTTGCTCCCAAGTATAGATCGATCTGACCAGTTGGTTCAACAACCAAGACCGGGCAGACCCTTCGAGCACGGTGGGTAGATAGTTGGCCATCACATTTTCATCGCCTCCAGCAACTCTGATGGCGGTGGTATAGATTTGGAGAAATTCCAATGGATTTTGAGTTCCATTAAACTTGTCCAAGTTAGCCGGTCCGAACCGGTTAGGCCAACGCGACTTTGAGCCTGCAGAGAAGGCTCGACAACCTGTGATTGATTCATGGCGCCTTCTCTGGGAGGGTGCTGGATTGTAATCGGTCGGAGACCGGTTCCTAAGATTGGAACGCCGGAACTCCGATGTGCCGATCTGGTCGTGGACATTGGTATGATGTCTTGACCACCTACTTGATTCGAGCGATCGTCAAGATCGTCAGGTCCAAGCGATGGTTCTTCTCGACGTGATGGGGGAGTAGCTTCATGAAATAACCTTCTTCCCTCGTGACTCCTTGGTTGGAATCGTCGAGGAGGCCTTGGTATCGACTGTTCCCAAGCATGACCATCTTTGCCGCCCCCGCCGAGGGAGGAAGCGTTGAGATGAAGTCATAGTTTGACTCCTCAAACCCTTTGTTCTGATGCGCCTGCGCGCTGTTGCATGGTCTGCCGGAGAATTCGGAAACTTGACCTACAAGCCGCATAAAACCCGTGTTCTCGCTAAAGTAGGATCGGAATTATTTAACATATCTTGAACACGCCGCAAGTTTTGTCACGATAGCTAGAAGGTCTCGGGAGGTTCACATTGGTTGTAGGTGCACGCAGACGAACCTCCCCGACCCTCGGATTTGATCTATCCTATCAACTACTCTAGGTGGGGCAACACCAGGCAAATTAGTTGATGGATGTCGATCAGTTCCGTGGCCTCCAGAAGTTGGTGCCTAATGGCCCAGATCATCTCTAACAACACGTGATGGCGTGGTAGAGAATGTAGGACCGTCGCAGGCATCTTGATTTTCATCTTCGATCGCGTTGACCGTGCCTCCGGCGATTGATCTTCCGATGAGCTTCCATCGTAACTAATGGAGAGCTTCTCAAGATTTACGCGTAAGTTTCACTGACGAGAAGCGGTCTCGAAATGAGCACCTCCTAAGGTCTCCTCGGCTGATTCGGCAGTACTACCGATCAGATATCTTTGGCGTGATCATCCCCACATGGCCTCGCATCGGTGGAGACTTCATCGACACCGTTACGGAGACATCGGTTGACTCTGGAATTGCTAGAAGCCGAGGAGAATATCTTTCACCATAATTTCGCCGAGGTATAGAGATTCTCGGTGGTGGTGCTGAAATTTCTTGCTGTTGCCGGTCGGAAAGGCCGGGCTTGAAAGATCCCGAGATTTCGAATGATCGGAATGGTTGGTTCCTCTGGATTGCGCCACCGTGCGGTGGCGCATCCTCGCCCATCCGGTCGATCTCGCTATCGTGACGTCTTGGCCGGCGGAGGAGGAAGATGAGGATGATCGCCATTTTCCTCCATGGCGCGTAATGCATCCTTCCATATCGAGGTTGGCGTAGTCCGCCAAGTCGAACCAATTCTCCTCATTCCAAACTCTGGGCATATTCGCATTAGCAATTGCAGGAATTTGGGTGAGGATTTGTATGAAGAGTTTCTTCAGAAACTTCGTCTTTTTCCCCACTGGACGGCGCCGGTTGTCGGCGATCGAATCGCCGATCTTATGAAAATAAAAAGAGAAAATGGCGTGTAGTATCACGGAAGAGAATGGGGCCGCTCTTTATTAATATGAATTGGGATTACAAGACTTGACTAGGGACTATCTCCAATTACACTTGAATGTATTGAATACTACCGCTTTGCTTCGTGTTGCCCTCGTTGTTCATTTGTTGTTCTGTCTCCTCGTCTTCTGTGTTTCACCATTAAATAACTCCCGAAGAGGCGGCAGTTACTCCTTGAGAAGGCGTCCATAATGAAACGTTACAACTGGTCGGAGGTTTAAGGTAGTTAACAATGTGCTAACTACCTTGCGGTTAAGTACTTGTGAGAATCTTAACCGTAAGGTGGTTTATCGTCAATATCTTGTATATCATCGTAAGGTATGGAACGTTTTGCATGTGTTCCATTCATCATACGGTTAAGGGCACCTATTCATAGTATTTTCGAGCAGCTACCTGGTCAAAACCTAGTCCGACCAGGGTACCCATCGTGTAACCTCTGGAATCCTTACGACCAGTGAGGTCGTTAGCCTTAGGGGTTACGACCATGAAGACGTATGGTCTTTTATGTATTTAAATTAATACATAAAGGTTTTAATCCTCGTCAGTATTTAAGAGTAAAATTTTAGAATTTGGTGAGTTGAGGAGAGTAGTGGACCGCCGGCCCATAGCTCAACTGGAGGAGCCCAACTTAAGAGGGAGTGGGAGACAAAACCCTAGCACTGCTACGGTTTGACGCCTGCATCTTTAAGGCCGCCGATCAGTAGCACACACGGCATTTATAGCACTCCCCCTTCCCTACTGCTATGCCAAGAGGAGAAAGGAAGGAGAGGAAGAAAGAAGAAGAAAGGAAGAGGAAGAGGGAGAAGGAAGGGGAACAGGAGTTCTCGCGTGGATTTCAGCGGGTTCCAGCGAGGTATTCTAGGGTGATTTTGATTTCCCCAATAGCTATTTTAATCCTTTTTCTTTGAGGAAGCAACATGCATGGGAATGTGATAGAATCTTTGATGCACTTCACATAACTTTCACCATGACAAATAAATCACCACTTTTGTTTAATTGGAGCATACTTATTATTGATTGTTATCTTATGGTTGTGTCCATCCTTCGCGGTGGAATGTTTCCGTTGTAATAGAGATAGTTGTTTCTTTCATGTGGTCCGTAAAGTTATGTTTAAATTTTCACTAAATGGTTATCATTCTCATACTTGTTAGATTGCTTTGAAATCCTTCAATGGTCAGTGTTCAAGGGAAACTCTGCCGAAGGTGAGAAAAAATATTGTAGTTAATGAGAAACCACTCTGCGCAGTAAAAGGTATTCACATGAGCGGTTCAAAAGCGTTATCGCAGACGGTTTAAGTGAGCCGCCTCGAGTTTATAGGTCGATGATGACATGAGGTCATCATGAGCGGTTTTGAAACCGTCTGTGATGCATACTTTCACGAGCGGTTATTAATGAAACCGTCGTGATAGGAACCTATCACAGACGGTTTGTGGCTAAAACCGTCTGTGATAAGTATATATTACAGATGGTTTGTGCCTAGAACCGTCTGTGATGACTTTTCTCTATAAAGCCCCAAGCAAAGGGTGCTTGTGCCATTAAAACCGGCATCATATATATATATATATATATATATATATATATATATATATATATATATATATATATATATATATATAGCCACTTTGGGGGATCGTCACATGACATGAGAAGGATGAGGCAGTGTACAGGCAACCTCATTGAGCCTGTAAGTTTAAAAAGTATGGATGCAAGGAGATCGTCGGGACATCCAAGTTGCTTGGTGTTCTTGTTGGGTTTAAAGACGATTACATGCTCAAGAATAGTTGGTTGCTGATAGATGATGCCACTTCCCAGTCGGAATACCTGCACGTCCACGTCACTTTCTAAACATAGCGACGTCCAATTACCTATCGACAACATCCAGGTAATTGGATGTCCTGACGATCTCCTTGCATCCATACTTTTTAAACTTGCAGGGGCTCAATGAGGTTGCCCGTGGCTACTGTCTCATCCTTCTCATGTCGTGAGCGATCCCCTAAAGTGGTGGGGACTACGAACATATATATATATATATATATATATATATATATATATATATATATATATATATAATGTCGGTTTAATGGCAACACCACTGCTTGGAGACTTTATAGAGATGAATGGAATGGTAGGGCGTGCACAGGGACGCAAGGTAGGAGAACTTGACCCAGCATAAACAGCGATTACGCACAAAGGTGAAATGAATGGCGAGAGACAGTGAAGAGGTGTTGTAGTAGTTTTTGACTCATTTGGTCTTGTTTTGAATACAATACACATCAAGCCTAAACCTTTACAAATCTGAAAAGTTAATTGCAGCCAAGCCCCATCCAAGCACATCCAATATAAGCCAACCAAGCACAAAGCTAGAACCAAGCATCAATAACCCTCAAGTATCCATCAGAGAGTATAAACCAAACCCACCATCCCCATTCATTTTGTCAATCGATGTCACAACATGAACTAAGCAAGATGCATATATATATATATATATATATATATATATATATATATATATATATATATATATATATATATATATATATATATATATATATATATATATATATATATATATATATATATATATATATATATACATATATATATATATATATATATATATATATATATATATATATATATATATATATATATATATATATATATATATATATATATATACATATATATATATATATACATATATATATATATATATACATATATATATATATATACATATATACATATATACATATATACATATATATATATATATACATATATATATATATATACATATATATACATATATACATATATATACATATATATATATATATACATATATATATATATATATATATATATATATATATATATATATATAATGCACATACACCAATAGCCCTCGGTTTACATTTCACGAGCAAGGGGACTATTAATATGAACTAATTATCAATTCAATTTCACATAAGACTATTAACATCATTGAGCAGTTCAACACTAGCAAGGTGCCACTAGCCAACAAGCATCAGCATGATCATTGCATTCATTTATATTTATGATTTCTCTAGACTTCTCTCTACATGTATGTATTACACATTTACACTTCTCTGCAATAATGCAATTCTCTTCATGTATGTATGTATTACACATTTAGCATCTGGACTCGGCCAATGGCCATCACGGCAAACATCAACCAACAACGAGATAACATCAAGAAGACAAGAAGGGGACTTCTGGCGTTAGCGGGAGAGCGAGAGGTTAGGCGCGAGGGAGGTCCGAGGTAAGAACGAGCCGACGGGCGAGAGGGAGGAGGAGCTGCGGTGTAGGAGGAGGAGCAGGGGCAGCACAAATGTGAGGTGATTGGGAGTTTGATCCGACGGCGCAGAGAGGAGGGAGCTTGATCTGGAGGTGTGGGAGGCGGCGAGGAGGAGGAGCTCGGTTCACATGAATACCAAGAAGACAAACCAATAGGTGATAGATCTGTCTTACCTCGATCACGGCGGAGAGGTAGCTGTGGGTCGCAGTCACGGGGGAGGAGGAAGAGGGAAGGCGCCGCGGTATCACCGAAGTTGTGGCACTTGGTGACTTTGTAAAAGACATTCTTATCGTCTGAGTGTCTTGTGCAAAGTGAACGTGGTGTCTAACCACGAACACGGAAGATTGCATGGTGGCGTCATGTGGTCACTCGGGTGGGGAGGAATGGGCCAGAAAGTAAGGGCGGCGGGGAGTGGCGAGTTAGGCGCAAACCCTAGCGGCCAGGGCTCCTACTAATAAAGAGACTTATCACGAGCAGCTTCTACTATGGGACCATCGGTGATACTTATCACGAGCACAGTTCCACAATGGAACCGTCAAGTGATATAGTTTTTTCTCAAGTATATTTATTTTGTATCTACACTTACATGACATGAAGAAATTACATGTTTATATGTCAATTTTTTCATTAAAATCTTCTTTGAAAATTTCCTTTAACTACACACACACACACACACACACACACACACACACACACACACACACACACACACATATATATATATATATATATATATATATATATAATTTGTTCCACTAAATTGTCTCTAATATAATTAATATTAATTGTAACTTCACCTTCAAACTAGATTTTTTCCCACAAAATCGCCTCTCGATATATATATATATATAGTAATAATTCAACATATAATTAATATAGTAACTTCACCTCCAAACTTTTAAATTTTTAATTTTGTAATTTTCATATGGCCAAACAAAGGTGTCGATTAAACATAAAAAGATTTTTTAAAAAAAGTAGAAACCTATAAATAAACAAAGTTTTTCTAGTGGCGGAGGTAGGTCGCTATCTCCGCCTTCAATACTTCAGTGGCGGCGGCGTGGGCGGACGGTTCATGATCGAATGAAGCTCGAATGCGTCCACCACGACGCTAGCTGTTCGAAAGTGTCTCCAAGACCTCGGATCGTTGAACCAAGAAGAATTGAGCCCATAGGCTCTCTTCCCTTGCTTGAGGGGTCTCGACATGGTCGACTCGGTCGCCTACCGCCTTGGTTACGCAGTCCAAGTGACGATAAGCCTCTTGGAGATGTGCAACGTCGTTTTGGAGGACCATGTCGATGACACGGTAAACTCGCCAAAAATAGGAGATCACCCGGAAGACATAGCGGAGGAGGATGTCAAGACGGCGGAAGGTGGCGTCACGCTCGGCAAATTCTCTGACGGAGGAGTGAAGACCTTTGTTGAAGCAGTATTCTTCAGCAAAGACGGTTCAATGTCAACGAGATAGGTGCTTTCAGCTGAAAGGCGCGAGTAGGCCATCAATGCCGGTGACAAGGAAATAGAAGAGGCAACTATTTCTGTCTTTTTTTGTATAAGTGGGGATGATCATCTTCGATGGCGGATGATCCTTTTTATATAACAAGGAATAAATTTGGAGCGTGAGACAAAGAGACGCATTGGGGAGCCGAAGCAGCATTGATGCGACGAATTGAGACGCATCGGCTGACGAAGAAACTCATCGGGCTTCAACCGAGGCAGTGGCGATATTATCACGAGCGGTTATAACAAAAATAAATGCGTGATATGTAGTAATATCATAGACGGTTATTGTTAAGAACCGTTTGTGATGTTTCCTGAGCGGTTCTTTGTTGAAAACCGTCTATGATGTTTCCTGAGCAGTTCTTTGTTGAAAACAAATGCGTGATATGTAGAATTATCACGAGCGATTATTAACAATAACCATCGTGATAAGTCACATACGGTTTTAGCTATGAACCGTCTGTGATATTACCTCTTCACAGATGGTTTTTAGCGCAGCCAGTAACATAGACGGTCTCTAAACCAAAACCGCTGCGTGATTGCATATATCTGAGCGGTTTTGGTCAACCGTCTGTGATGAGGTGTCCAGTATTAGCCTTTTTGTAGTAGTGAACTTTTTACTTCGTTACGGTAGAATAATTGGTTATAACTGGTTAGTTAATGAGTAAGCACCAAATAATCTATTAGACCTCTTGTATTCTATCCATGGTGTTTATTAGTTTGGCCATGTGTAGGTTGTAGTTGATATCTTGTTTTACCGCTAGATTAATTGTTAATAAGTAGCTTGCTGAAATTTTATTGCAAGAGGATGTGAAATAGATTGTTAAAGTAGTTTAGTAACATTCCAGGTTCAATGTTGGGCTGGGGTGTTACATTATCTAGTACCAAACAAGCCCTAAGTGGATGCGGTTCCTATTGTGTGTCCCTCAAATTGTTTCGGCAGATCAAGGGTTTGCAATAGATGTGTCCTTATTGGCAAGCATATCTTGAGAATGTAATTGAGTTTAATCTTAAAATTTTACATGGCTATATAACATGATCTACTCTCTCCTAGTTAATTTTTTGAAAACTTATAGACTAATTTTCACTATATTTGCAACATTTAAAATATTTTCACACGATATGCCCCCCTTTACCCATTTTAATGAAATATGAAGTAAAGAATGCGAGATCGGCGGTGCAATAACACAAACAGCCCCCTTCGGAGCGAAATAAAAAAAATGGGTTTTGGGTTTCTATGCGCGCTGTTGTCCTGATTGTATTGTTCGTAGAACCGATTCCTTTTGGAAAAGATTATGAAATATGTAATAGTTGAAATATTTGGGAAAACAGATTTAAATTTGAAAGACTTCCTAATTTAATTGCGAATTACATGGCGTGCTGGGTTTAGTTACGTGCACTAAAAACGACAGCATGCACGAATCAACAAATTGAAAAACACCTACGACACATGTGCGTCTTTTTGGAATCGAAAAAATGTTGATTGGAATGAAGTTAATGAGTCCTGGCGGCCCATCGGTCCCTTCCTCTTGTATCTGGACTGCCCGCGGTGGCTGCCAATCTTGAAGTCATCTATATTTTGCGAGATGGGTTAGATGATTGAATGATGTTAGGATAGCACAACATATGGCCAAATTAATAATCAGAATAAAAATTGAACATAATTTGCCTCTTCGATATAGAGTGCGCCCGGGTGACGGGGGGCGCTAGGACTGCTGTCGGCCTCACTAACAGGAGTCTTCCCCTTTTTCGCCGCACGCTTGGCCAAGTAGTACTTAGCTTGCTGTTCGGGGGTCCTCCACCACCACCGAGTTTTCTTGGGCTCTTCCGGTGCCTTTTCAATACGGTCGGGTACGTAAGGTTTCCAGCATTCGAAGGTCTTGGCTCGCTTCGCGTAGTTGAACATGTACTTCTGCTCGATGAACGCCCTATTATACATGTTCGGGCCGTCGATCCATTGTAAGAAGTTGCATCGCATTTCTGGCTGTCATAATGCGTCGATGAATTTAGGGATATGTGGAGTGCAACGTAACATGTGAAAAATCTATAAGATCCGCTTACAAGGATGTTCCTGCACGTGTAGTACGCTCGAGTGGTGGTTGTTAGGTGTATGAACTGAATGATTTTCGCCGGTTCTTCGCACACACATTGCGGGTGTGGGAATTGCGGTGGTACTAGTGCATCTTTGATCGAACAATTGGGGTAGGGTTTAGCCCTCTCAGCAAGCCGCTTACGCTTCTGCAACATCTTCGGGGAGAAGTTCAATGACGAGTCCGACATCTCCTTCCTCTCTGTTGTGTGAACCAAGTTGGAGTGAAGAGTTGGGTATGGTGGTGTAGCGTTCTCCTCCAGCTTTCTTCTCCCTCCTTTTATAAGCGGATAGGGTGTAGTGCTGAGGATGGAGGGAGAAGAGACAAGATATCGGTATGAAAAGGTGGCATGACTGAGTGTGGTTATTTCGGTATAAAAGGTAGCGTCACAGTGTGTTATCTTTTCAGTCTGCAAAGGTGGCACTACTATAGGAAGCCTCATCACAGACGGTTCGGAACCGTCATCACGAACGGTTTCCGAACCGTCTATATTTGTTGATGCTGTGATATGAGTAGTTATCCTGAGCGGTTCAAAACCGTGCGTGATACGCACTATAACGACGGTTTTGTGTTGAAACCGCTCAGCAGAAGGCTAATATCACGAGCGGTTTTCATCAAAACCGTGCGTGATCGAGAATATCACGACGGTTTTCATTAAAACCGTCAGTGAAGTTATCCTGAGCGGTTCTTACTTAGAACCGTCTATGATGATTTACGCGAGCGGTTCTTGTTTAGAACCGTCGTGATAGCCTTTTTCGGCAAAAAAACCAAAACGTTGCTAAAACTTCAGAGGCCGTTTAGAGGCCCTAAACGACCTTTTTGGGGTTTTCACTTTTTGAGACCTCGCAAGAGAATTTGACATTGACTTATGGATTTTGGATTGAGCTTTTCGTTAGCTTTCCAACAAGCCAAAGAACGTCGCAATCGGAGTTAAGTATGCAAAATTTATGATGATTTTACCGAGCGGTGCGCGATCTACCATCCATATTTTGCCCAAACCAAACAACTCAACATGAACTACACACATCACAGTAGCATCACCCACATCACAGTAGCATCAACTCAGTAATCCACATCACAAAGCAAAGGGGGAGTAGAGAGAGTGAGGTCGTGGGAGGCCGGGGCGACGAAGTGGAGGAGGCCGAAGGCGACGAGGTCGTGGGAGGCAGTGACGACGAGGTCGGGGCAAGGTGGAGGAGGCGGGGTGATGGTTCGGATGAGGCAGTGACGATGAGGCGGGACGAGTTGGAGGAGGCACAAGCGACAAGCTCGGCGGAGGTCGCGGGCGACAAGCTCGGCGGAGGTCGCGGGCGACAAGCTCAGCGGAGGTCGCGGGCAACAAGCTCGGCGGAGGCCGGGGCGCAAGGTGTGAGGAGGAGAAATGGCAAAGGAGGAGAAATGGCAGAGGAGGAGATGGAGGAGGAGAGACCGCAGAGGAGGAGATGGAGGTTATATAAAGCGAGTTTCGGCAGCCCGCCCATTATGTTCAAATTTTCGTTTCCGCCCAACAATCGAGACGGTTCTTGTTAAGAACCGCTCGTGATAACACCTATCACAGACGGTTTTTAATAGAACCGTCAGGATATTCCTGACGGTTCTATTAAAGAACCGCTCGTGACTGATGGCCTTCAGAGCGCAGAGAAGGCGGCGGCGCGGCGGGAAAGCGAGATATCACAAAGCGGTTCTTATTAGAACCGTGCGTGATAACTAATTATCGAGCGGTTCTTATTCGTAACCGTCGTATTATCCGCAGCGGTTCTTATCGAGAACCGCTGCGTGATTGGCCTGATTATCACAGATGGTTTGTGAATAGAACCGTGCAGTGATAGTTCCTGACGGTTCTATTAATGAACCATTCATGATAAATGACTATCCTGAGCGGTTCTAAATAAGAACCGTCGTGATAAACCTCGAGCGGCAGCCGTAGGTCCGGACAGACCCAACATAGACGGTTCCAAAGGAACCGTCTGTGATGGGGCGTCTACTATAGCCTGTTTTGTAGTAGTGTGGCAGTGTGTGGCGTGACAGGGTGTGATATTTTTGGTCTGAAAAGGTGTAGTCATTTCAGTCTGAAAAAGTGTTATGATAGAGTGTGGTCATTTCAATCCTAAAAGGTAGCATCGCAGTGTATTGTCTTTTTTGTCTACAAAGCTGACAGTGTGTGGCCTGACAGTGTGCAATTTTGTCGGTCTGAAAAGGTGGCATGGCCGAGTGTGATCATTTTGGTCTGAAAAGGTAGTGTCACAGTATGATATCCTCTCGGTCCACAAAGGTGGCAGTGTGTGGTTTGATAGTATGCAGTCATTTTGGTCTGAAAAGGCAGCGTCGCAGTGTGTTGTATTTTTGGTCTGCAAAGGTGCCATGGCAGAGAGTGATCATTTCGGTCTGAAATGGTAGCATGGCAGTGTTGTCTTTTTGGTCTACAATGGTAGCGCCGCAGTGTGCAATCTTTTCTATTTGAAAAGGTGGGGTGGCCGAGTGTGGTCTTTTTAGTCTTAGAAGGTAGCATCGCAATGTGCTATCATCTCGATATGCAAAAGTGTCATATCGAAGTTCATATGTGAATCCCTTGTCACGTTACGTTCATACAGGTCTAGTTGCCAAAAGTCAAAGACATATTGCAGTTCATAAAAAGCATACAATATTGTTCATACATGAATCCCTTATGTAGATAACCACTACTACTTAACACATATTGAATACACTACCAGTAGGATACAAACATACAATTTTCTCGAGCCACTTCAAGTGATCAAGAATCTTATCAAGACGCTTATCTGTGGATGACATGTTCACCATTGAACCATATAAAACTACAGACGGACGTTCAACTGTTCTTTCTATCACAGTACCAGCAGAGTCCACCAACTGAAGATACTGGGAAACCGCAGGCCTCCAACATCCCCACACGCGTAACGGCTAGTCATGTTAAGCCTGGGCCGGTGGAAGATTCGACTCTGTGAATGAACTGCAGGTATGTAAGAGCTAGCTATCCATGTATACATGGGGCCGTAAATATGGATCGTAGTGGTACTATATGAATTGAGGCTGAGCAGCTTGCGAGTGTCACGAGCTTTTCAACGACGTACCGTAACTGGAACGTACTGTATTTGATCCTTGGATGCAATACAAAAGGTAGCTTGCAGAAACAAATATGACGAAACAGAGCCAGCTGATCTTGAGTCTGAAATCAAGGGTAGAACTTTGAGACCAATGCAACATGTTTGGTTTGATGCTAGCTTAACTTTTCCACGTCCAATCTTAACCGTTCTTAGGTAGGTGTTTGGCTTGTATATAGTCACGATTGGTACTGGCTCTTTGACAACAACCGAGATGCAATGAGATCCATCTGATCGGCCGACTGGGAATGATCACCCTGTTCTTGAACCATGTCATCGGAATTTGCAATCTTTCTGTCTATTTGTCTCCGGCAGGGGAAATTAGGTAGTGATTTCGTTCTTTTGGTGAGTTTGCTGAGCTGATCGAAACGCGTAGTAACTTGACGTCGATGGCTGAAATTTGATTCGTTGTTAGGAAATCATCAAGGGAGACCATGGATGCATCCAATTGCAACTGGCCATCTTTTCCCCCCTCTCCACCGAAGCAGAGTTAGGTTCGACTATGTACTCCATCTTGGATTTGATTCCAAAATCCACTAATTGCACGTTTGCACTTGATCATATCGTACAAGAAAAGTCTTACTTCATCCGAGTTGATTTATTCAACGTATACATTCATAAAAATACACTGATATGCATGACTGCTCTAGCTATGACCGGTCATCACTACGATCGATTTTCGTACAAACAAATTGAACAAACCGAATAATCTGCGTTGCATGAGCCCGAGCAAGCTAATTAACGGCCGGACTCGTTTATTCAAACCTGAACAACAACAACAACAATAACAAATTTCGGATGTACGCCTAGCTACCTATACGGACGCCGATCAAATATTTAAGTCGATGCAACTGATATCATACTTCGCTATAGGGGTGGGAATGGACCAGCTTAATCCAACGGATTGTTGATCCGCTCCAAGAATTCTGATAAGATGGGACAAACGTGCGGCCCAGTAAAAAATTCGGGCTGAAGGGCCAATAACCTATTAATTCGTTGGTTTGAGTGGATTGACCCTAAGTGCTTGCTTCTCGTTGTCTTGAGCATCTCCTTCTGCTTGCACCTCTGCACATCTACGACAGCTTCTTGAGCATCTCCTCCTGCACCTCCGTCGGCGTAGCCACCCAAGATGAGGAAATGACATTAGCAGCAAGTAAGAACGGAAAAAGGAACCAGAGCGACTGAGAAGAAGGTGACTGAGTTACCTGCACAAGGAGGTCGTCGAGGACGGCGAGGTCGGAGGAGGTGGTGGGAGCCGAGGCGACAACGGGAAGGGGGGAAGCGGGACGAGCTCGGGGAGGAGCTACCGGGGGAATGGGGAGCGGAGCGAGGAGGTCGGAGGAGAGGGCTTCCCAGCGAGAGAGCTTGAGGAGGTACTTGTCGATCTTCTCGAAAGAGTCTGCACGGCGAGGGCTCCAGCCGTCGATGGCCCCACCAGCGACGGCAGAGAGCCGGGCGGGCCACCCGGCGGTGACCTTCTCTCCATGTGCCTTGTTGGCGAAGCTCCCCCCAGTTGGACCTCGGAGTGCGCCCCCGCCGTTGCGGACTGCGACGACCGCGACCGCCGCTCCCTTTTCACAGGTGCGGCAACAGCGGCTTTTGGCCGCTCGGCCTTTTCGGCAGCCTGGCTCACCGTCGCCTCCCCAGCAGCAGAAACTCCCTCCTGCTACTGCGGCTAGGAGAGGGGGTAGCGGGGGCGTTCCGGCGGCGGGAGGAGGAGGCGGCGTGGCCGTGCACGCAGCCCATGGGGACACGGCGGCAGAGGTCACCGGCGGCAGGGCATGGGTTTGGGGGGACGCGGCGGCGGAGTTCTCGCGAGAGGAAATATCCAGGGTCGAGCCGGATAATCCAATGGTTTGTACCTGTTGTCCTTACCCAGTCAAATAGGTTGGTCCATACCCCTCAAAAAAAATTGTATGGACACTTCGATCAGATTCGGATCGAACCGCCCCTGCCCATTCCCACCCCTACTTCGCTAGCTAGCTACCGGCTCGGCTGCAGCGGGCACTTGACATTCGTAGGGCAAGGGCTCCCGCCGCCGGGATCTTTGGTGCAGCAAGACCTGCTTCGTGCACCGGCCGCGCCACCGCAGCCGCCAGCTCGTGGAGCGTCGCCGAGACGACCATCATCACTGCCAGAGCGATCACTCCGCCCGCCGCCTTGGCCATCGCCGACGCGCGTATATATATGGCTGCACTGATATTACAAGATGGAGTGCTAGCTACGAATTGTGGCCTTGTGGGTTTGATGCATGGGCCGGGTTCCGTTAATTATAGCCTGCATCTGCATGAGTACATGCACGAGCTAGCTAGCCGAGCGAGCGAGCGAAGCTGGGAATCACTAGGAAGATTCAAGGTTTTTCGCACGTATATATACGACGACGTTTTTGACGGAAGCAAAAGATGGATTCAAAAGACTCGGCGATCGATCTGATCGTTTAATTCCATCATTTTCAGCAAGTATGAATATATTGAAAACTGAAAGCTTGGTAGTAGGTACGTACGTACGTACGTACGTACATACATACATGTACTTCATGCTTAACCGGGAAAGAGGGCTTTTCGCTGTATTAGCAGTTTAGCACTTTTTCGGCCCATATCACTACAACACAAAAGCTTGTGGATATCATGGGAATATGTTTATGATCTTAGGATGATGAAACAATTGGCAATGGTGCTTTTGGTTTGAAGTTTCAAGGGTTTTCAATAAAGTTTCAGATCTGTCGGTCACGGTCGGCCGAGCTTTTTGTCTTGAATGTTGATATAAGTGGTGAATTGATTTTGGGATAGGTCATATCCATATTTGTTAACGTTATGTGTTGCATATTGCATGTTTTGGTTAACGTGGGTCAAGTTGTGAAGAACTTGTTCCCAGATTCGTGTTTGCTTATCTATTGTTGTGCAGGTGGCTTGTAGGTCAATGACGGTCAACAGCGAGGAGGATCGGGACTAAACTTGGAGAGCTGGTCCAGAACGATTATGGATGCCGGGTGAGGTCAAGTGACTCAATCGGGGCGCAGGATGGACAAGGATGACCGAACGGGCAGTTCGGTGCGACTGGTTGGATCAAGCGGCGCGGGAGTCGTTGCAAGTGCTCAGTGGTGCCGGTGGGATCTGGACGGGAGAGACTTGACGACATGGAGCCGTTGATCAACCTACACGTGGCGAAGCAGGTGATTGCTTCAACAGGATTGGACTCGGTCTTCGGAAAAGATCGAGAAGGGGTATTTTGGTAATTTTACCAAATACCGCATTGGTGACCTAATGCCAACCCGCGGTGCAAGACGATGCGTCAGGAAGTGGATTAAGTCAAGAGAATTGAAGACGGCGCTTTAATTTGCGTGCGTGTGTGTTCCGTTGTTGTTCGGCCTTAACGGAAGCCCATTTGGTTTTTAGGGTTAGAGGCTGCCTTATATAAGGATTGAGTTGGGACATTAGGGTTCTCGGGGCTGAAAAAGATAGGCGGCTGCGGCCCCCCCTGTAGAAACCACATCTGTGGCGGCTTGTTCTTGCTGCCTTGTAAAAATCTGGAGAGATGGATGTCCCAGGCTGTGGCTCTGAGCTGCCCTAAAAAAAATTGTGCGCCTGTAGCTGCTGGAAGAGCTCTGTGGCGGCGCTGAGTTTCTACAAAAAATTGGAGAGCTCTGTTTGGTCGTGGCTTGCTCGGCCCTGCAAAAATCTGTGTGGAGGCGGCCTGTGTAGCGCCCGGAGAAAAGAGGAGGCTGTCGCGGAGACTTGCGTGGAGTTTTTTTCTTGTTGATTGTTTATTGGCTTGAGCTCTCTTCAAGATTGTGTCTGATGAATTGAATGCTTCTATGATCATTTATTTCTTCGTGTATGATCTTCGGTTTGCTGTCGATAGTTTCTTTTTACTGCCTTGACCGAAGTCTTTTGTGCTTGCTGATTTGGCTCTGTCCAGCCCGAAAAATCTCACTTTTCTTGCAGTAAAAAGCAGTGGTGGTGGCGCTTGAAAAAAAAGGAGAAACTGAAGTCTGTGCAGCTCCCAAAAATCTAAACCGATCTTTGGGGCGGCGGTTTCCCCGTGCGTAAATCGAGCATCTGGCGGCGCCTCGAGAGCTCCGGAAAACCTGGCGGCGCCTGTTAAATACGAGAAAGAACCTTGGCGGCGCTGTTTCGCCGCGAAAAATTGGAGATGTGGCGGCGCCAGAAGCGTGATGAGCTCAAAGTAAATCAACTCCCTTGTGTGGTGGCTTGCCGAGTGATGCTTTAACTTCCAGCAGTTTGATTTGTGTTTTTTTATTGCCTTGTCCCCTGATTTCTTGTCTGCTCGGTTTTGTTTGCTGCTGTATGTGTTTACTGCTTGGATGCTATCAATCCAATGGTTCGGTTTTAACTCTCATTGATTTGTGCACTCATTTCCTTTGCTGCTTTAGATCCTGGTGGCGGGTTGTAGTCCCTCGGTAGAAATGAGTGGTCAGAACTTTTCTTGGTTTCCCTTTGATTTGTGAATCTCAAAGTCATCAATGATCCGACCAAGCTCCGGTTTCTAGTGCCAGCGTTTTGCTGTTTGGATTTATTTACTATCTTGGCTGCGCCCATCTGCTTGTCGGCTCGGCACTATGTGGTCGACCTGTGCGAGCTGCTATCATTGATGCGAGAGATGACTTGGGTTTGATGGCCAGCAAGCTAGTTTTTCCCTTGTGCATCTTCCTATGCGGTTGTGAGATGTTTTTGGTCTTTTGCATCGGGGTTTGATCGGATTCAACACAAGTCATCCGCTGTGCCTGTATACAGATCTTCATAGCTTTTATAGCTATTGGAGTGAAAGTAGTGTTGAGTTCGATCGAGGTGAAAAATAGAGAAAGCGTCTATTCACCCCCCCTCTAGTTGCCTTTCCGGTCCTACAATTGGTATCAGAGCCAAGTTTGCTCTTTTGTGATCTTAACCGATCTTTGAGCATGGCGACAAATATGAGGACTTGTGAGCACTTCTTTGCATCTTGTCGTGGTTCTTTTGCCGATGTCTATCGTAACAAGATGTTTGAACGTGTGATAAGTATAATGTCGATTGAGGAGGATTTCTCCTGTGATATTTGTGGCGAATCCTTTTGTTTTGATCGTCCTAGTTTCAGGGATAAGTCATTTTTAGAGCCCGAGGAGAAGAAGCCCAGCGGCATATGCACAGTAGCTTTTGAGGATGAGCAAGATGAAGAGCACTTTGAGGATGACAGTGATGACTCTTCCGAGGATGATCCTCTACTCGAGCTAAGCAAGGTGAGCAAAGAAAAACTTTTAAATGTCTTATATTCATATGATCTTAAACTGCTTGCTCTTAGGAAGAAAGTCAAATTGTTAGAAAAAGAGAAGGGTGATTTGTCTCATGAGCTCTCCGAACTGAAAACCTCTATGAATGCTTATGATTCATTGCTTGTGGACATGGAGAACTTGAACAATTCTTTTGCTTGCCTAAAAGCTGAAAATGAATTATTGAAATCAAATGCTTCTATGCCATGTGATTCTTGTATTGCCTTACATCATGAGCTTGAAAATGCTAAGTTAGAAATAGTCAATCTTAGATCTATGGGTAGAAATGATTGTGATTCTTGTGTAGGCATGTTTGCTGAAATTGAGAAGCTTAAATTGACTAATTCCATGCATCTTGAGCAATTAGAAAATGCTAGGGCTGAGATTATTGAAATTGAAGCTAGGCCTTGTAGCATGTGCTTAGAACATGAAAAATTGCTTAAGGATGGTTTAATCTCTTGCAAGAATTGTGCTTGTTTAGAAACTAAAATTGATGCTTTGAACTGCATGCTTAATTCGAAAGCATCATTAATTTCTTGCACATCTTGCATTTCTTTGAAGAGCGAAATTGAGTCTTTGCGCGATGATATGAGCGCCAAGTCTTGTGACTCTTGTATTTGCCTTCACTTCGAAATTGATGTTCTTAAGATTTCTCTTGTTTCTTTGCATTCGGAGTTGAAGTCTTCTTATACTAAATGTGAGTCACTTGATGTTGGTTTTTGTGGCATCGCTTTGGATAGCTCTTCTTTGGTGAGTTCGACTCTTTCGGACTCTTCTTGCGTTGTCCAACGGATTTCAAAAGACAAATGTGCTTCTTTCTCAAATGGTACTAAATCTTTAAAAGAGAAGTACTATTGCATATTTTGTAAGAAGAATGGACACACTCTTGGGTTTTGCCTTCGCCGTTTGAAACATGAGCGTCGAGTGCGTCGTCATACCTCTAGGAACACACATAGCCTTTCTCATGGCATGTGTGGGTCTAGTGTCGATATGAGGACGAGTCATGATGCTAGTTCTTCCAGGATTTTTTCTTTGAGCCATAATGGTGCTTCGTCCTCTTGGACCATGTCTACTAGTGGACCTTTACACCATTGCTCTTTTTGTGGGAAGAATGGACATCATGTGGATTTCTGTTTTCGGCGTGCAAAACATTTGCGTCGAGCTCATGCTTTTAAGTCTCATAGTAGGCATAGTCTTTCTCATGACATGCACACTAAAGAGCCAAGCATGAAGACTCGTTTTGTTGATGGCTTCTTTGACACCTTTTCTAGTGGTGTTGAACAGCATCGTGGACTTGGCTTCCATGATCTTGGTTTTGTCCCACGAGCTGCCCCGAGGTAGGATTTCCGCCGTTTTCCAAGAGGTGGACATCATTTTGTTCATCGAGATACACACCCACGGCGAGGTTGTGTGAGTTCTTTTGATGCTTCTATTGGTTCTCATCTTGGTGCTGTCAAGCTAGGCCATCGCCGCTTTTCTAGAGATGGACCTCGTTTTCCTCTTCGAGTTGTCGACTCGCGGCGTGCCTCTAAGGATGAGATTGGATCTTCTTGCATGGATCATCATTTGCATTATGCTAACTCACATAATGGTTCGACTACTTCTAGTGGTTGTGTGTCCAAGGTTTGGGTTCCCAAACATTTTCTCTCTAACCCTTCGGGATCCAAGACTTGGACACCTTGACTTTCTCATGTGTAGGTACCGGGAACGCGGGTTGGAGAACATGGACTTAAAGACTCTGATCTTTTGCTTCATCACATGATCAGGACACTTGATGGTTCTCCACCTCAACGATGGCCTCCAAGAGGCATGTGCTTTCATGATTGATGCTTTAACATGTTTGGTGAGCTATCTTATACCTTCATGCATTTACCTTCCTGATTACTCATACTTGGCATGTTGTGCTTGTCTTTATGCTCACTTGTATCATATTGGCATGTGTTACTCTTGTGATATCTTTTATCATGCCTTTACCTTGCTTATATATCCATGTATCATATTATTGTTCTTTATTTCCTTGGGTGTATGAGCTTGAGTTTATCATCATGAGCTTGTGCTGTCTTGTATCCTTATTATATTGCTCATGATTGATTCTTGCTTATGTATCCATGTATTAGACTGTTGTTCATTGTTCCATGGGTATATAAGCTTGGTCTTGTCTTCATGAGCCTGTGCTATTTGTATATGATTTATCTTGCTCATGTTGATTTTTGCTGTTTGTATCCACATGCTTACTTGATATCCACGTTAGCATGCATTATTCATGATTTGTTCTAAAATGCTTTATGCTTACATGGTTATTGTGCCTTACTGTTAATTGTGGATGCATAAGTCTTGCCATAGCTTTCACTAGCATGTTTTATCTATGACTGTATATATGATGTGTGATATGCTATGTGCTTGTTTGGTTGCTCCTATGCCTTATTGTGGATTAAGGATAGTTTAAGCTTTATCATATCCTGGATAGCATGTGTTGTGTTTGATTTGTCTATCTCCATGCTCATGTCTTAAATTGTTGATTATATGCTTTCATGAGTTTTGGATCATTTGCTGCTATTCTTGCTAGTCATGTGTCTTGGTACTGTTTTTCTAGATATTGTTTCACTAACCCAATACCAAGGCATAAACTTTTCTGTCTCTTGGTGTAGTCTTTTCAGTTGAGAAGAAGAACATGTGATTCATGATTTCAAACTGTTGATTCTTCTTCATTTGTGCCTTTAATGATGACTATCACTTCTCGGAGACGAAGGAATTTGAGATGAGGATGATGGGTGAGCGCAACTACCTTCAGAAGCTTCAAGCATTGGATCTTCATCTATTATGACTACATCTCACTGCCAAGCAGTGGGACTCAGGTTCGAGCTTCTATACCCTACATTTGTGTATGGTATCCCTAGTCTACCTTGCATTGCATCTGATTCGTGTCAGGTGTTGGGTTTGTTCGGTTCAGGGTAGATAGGAGGCTCTGTTCTAGCACGTGTCCCTTCTAGGCACTCTTCTTATCCCATGATTTGCTAGGAGACATTTTTCTCACAGCCTAGGTCGAGCTTGTCTCCCAATCACTAGTGTTAGCAGGTTTTTGAGTTGCCTGTAAGCTTTTTAGTGTTGCTGTTTCGCTCCCTAGCTTTTCGAGTTGTTGTCCCTAGAGATCTTGTGGTGTTTGAAGTCTTTATGCTAGTTTTTGTGGAGTCCAATGCCTTTTTGGCAGATCTCCCCTCAAAGCTTTTTGACCCAACAAGGTTTGCCACCTTGAGATGCGAGTAAGGGATAATTTATCCCTATGGGTTGGTTTGACGGGGAGTTGGTTCTTTTCTGAATATTTCTTGTTCATCTGAACTTTCCTTGTTCATTTGAGCTTTTGTGGATCTTTTTTGATACTTTCTTCAAGTGGTATCTTCTTCAGATCCTTTTGATCTTTTTAGGCTTTTTAAGCCTTTTGTGCATCTCATTGTATCATATTGCATACATATAAAAATCACAAAAAGATGCATTATAATATCAGCTTTACCGCTTCTTTCTTTTAATTGTTGAAGCTTTGCTTATTACCCACTTGAGCTTTAGTAATTCAATTCTTGCTTAAGATCGTGTTTAGCTCTTTGACTTGCTAGAATTATCATGCTTTTACATGTGCAGCAATGTCTTTGCTAAATGAGCTAGAACTTTTAATATAACTTGAATTGAAAATAGCAATTTGTGGATCTTTTAGCTAGTTGCACAATTAGTAATCCTTTTGTGACATTGGCCCTGTCAAAATTGCTTTGTTAGCTCTGGAATCTAGTATTGAACATCTTTGAGCCTTTTGTTCCTTTAAAGAATCTAAAACAGACCTTTGTACAAAATGAAAAATGATCTCTTTTGTCTTGAAAAAACTGATCTCACCAATTTTTTCTCATGAGACGGCTTGCCATTGTACTAGGCATGAACTCGGGGAGTTTTGGATGACCTAGACCACTCTTTTAAGCTTTTGTTGCTTGGGATGGTCGCGGCAAGGCTTGAGATCTAGCACATGTCTTAAAATGCAAATTGTCAAAGTTGGTTGAAGCTTAGGAAGAGGTTGTGGATGGCTCCTAGTCTAGGACCTTCTTTACTAAGATAGACCTTTAATCAACTTGAATATTTATTGCAAATGAAAAATAGTTGAAAATTTGGGCTTTTGACAAAAATTGAGCTAAATGATTCAATTCAGGACTTTTTGTCTCTAAGATGGTCTTTGCTAGCTTCTGGATCTCACAATGACATTCTGACATGGCCATTATCACTTTAGGATAACTGTTGTTGAACTTGCTAATTTTGATGCATTGCTTAATATAATCCAACAACATGTGATATATTGAGCTCATTAGCCTAACTTTGCTATATATGTCTTAACATGATCTTGCTAGCTTTGTCGGGCTTGTTGTATCTTGAGTAATGGTAGAAATGCTAGCTTTGTTCAATTGAGTAATCTCCAAAGCTTCTTTTACCTAAAATTGAAAAATCAAAACAAAAATGAAGCCACCCCATTGCATTTCATGCATGCTCTTTCTTTTGCTTCTTCCTTGCTTGTGTATTTGTCATCTCTGGATGAGAGGAAGGGATGATTCCTTGATGAATCCATTGTCAAAGGGGGAGAAGATATAGCGAAAATGTAATGTTAATAAAGAGCTTTTTGGTTATGGGGGAGAAGTTTTGTAAGGGGGAGAAATGGAGAAATTGAAATATCATATTCTCTCTTTTAAAATGTTGATCATAGTGAGGAGGAGTATTCATATTGCATTCTTTTGGTCTTATTGCCTTTTCTGAACTTGAATTGCAAATCTTGAATCCTCACAATGATCTAAGGTCAAATAGAACAATTGTTCTTTCATATGGACCTTAAGTGAGATTTTTGTCGATTATCTGGAATTGGAAGCTTTTGTGCTTTCTTTTGTCTTATCTCACTTGTTTATGCTATTTTGAAGCCAGCTTGGTCATTTCCATTGCTTTCTCTTGCTAATGGACCAAGTTGTGCCTTTGTGCGAAAACTGCGAGTTTTTTACTTTTCAAACCCCAAACTTACATTTTTTGAGAGATTGCCAATGTGTTCATCAAGGGGGAGATTGTGGATATCATGGGGATATGCTTATGATCTTAGGATGATGAAACAATTGGCAATGGTGCTTTTGGTTTGAAGTTTTAAGTGTTTTCGACAAAGTTTCAGATCTGTCAGGTCAGCGGCGGTCTGACCGGCTTTTGTGCTGAATGTTGATATAAGTGGTGAATTGATTTTGGGATAGGTCATATGCATATTTGTTAACGCTATGTGTTGCATATTGCATGTTTTGGCTAACGTGGGTCAAGTTGTGAAGAACTTGTTCCCGGATTCGTGTTTGCTTGTCTATTGTTGTGCAGGTGGCTTGTAGGTCAATGACGGTCAACGGCGAGGAGGATCGGGACTAAGCTTGGAGAGCTGAGGTCCAGAACGATCATGGATGCCGGGTGAGGTTAAGTGACTCAAGTGGGGCGCAGGATGGACAAGGATGACCGAATGGGCAGTTCGATGTGACTGGTTGGATCAAGCGGCGCGGGAGTCGTTGCAAGTGCTCAGTGGTGCCGGTGGGATCCGGACGGGAGAGACTTGACGACATGGAGCCGTTGATCAACCTACACGTGGCGAAGCAGGCGATTGCTTCAACAGGATTGGACTCGGTCTTCAGAAAAGATCGAGAAGGGGTATTTTGGTAATTTTACCAAATTCCGCATTGGTGACCTAATGCCAACCCGCGGCGCAAGACGATGCGTCAGGAAGTGGATTAAGTCAAGAGAATTGAAGACGGCGCTTTAATTTGCGTGCGTGTGTGTTCCGTTGTTGTTGGGCCTTAACGGAAGCCCATTTAGTTTTTAGGGTTAGAGGCTGCCTTATATAAGGATTGAGTTGGGACATTAGGGTTCTCGGGGCTGAAAAAGATAGGCGGCTGCGGCCCCCCCTGTAGAAACCACATCTGTGGCGGCATGTTCTTGCTGCCTTGTAAAAATCTGGAGGGATGGATGTCCCAGGCTGTGGCTCTGAGCTGCCCTAAAAAAAATCGTGCGCCTGTAGCTGCTGGAAGAGCTCTGTGGCGGCGTTGAGTTTCTACAAAAAAAATTGGAGAGCTCTGTTTGGTGGTGGCTTGCTCGGCCCTGCAAAAATCTGTGTGGAGGCGGCCTGTGTAGCGCCCGGAGAAAAGTGGAGGCTGTCGCGGCGACTTGCGTGGAGTTTTTTTCTTGTTGATTGTTTATTGGCTTGAGATCTCTTCAAGATTGTGTCTGATGAATTGAATGCTTCTGTGATCATTTATTTCTTCGTGTATGATCTTCGGTTTGCTGTCGATAGTTTCTTTTTACTGCCTTGACCGAAGTCTTTTGTGCTTGCTGATTTGGCTCTGTCCAGCCCGAAAAATCTCGCACCTGCAGAAAAAGCAGCCGGTGGTGGCGCTGCTTGAAAAAAACGGGAGAAACCTGAAGTCTGTGCAGCTCCCAAAAATCTAAACCAGTCTTTTGGGGCGGGCGGTTTCCCCTTGTGCAGAAACTGGAGCATCTGGCGGCGGCGCCATGGAGAGCTCCCGGAAAACCTTGGCGGCGCCCTGTTCGACCCTGAGAAAGAACCTTGGCGGCGCCTGTTGCTGCTCGCGAAAAATTCAGAGATGTGGTCGCCGCTTGTAGCGTGATGAGCTCAGGCAGAAATCAGCTCCCTTGTGTGGTGGCTTGCCGAGTGATGCTTTAACTTCCAACAGTTTGATTTGTGTTTTTTTATTGCCTTGTCCCCTGATTTCTTGTCTGCTCGGTTTTGTTTGCTGCTGTATGTGTTTACTGCTTGGATGCTATCAATCCAATGGTTCGGTTTTAACTCTCATCGATTTGTGCACTCATTTCCTTTGCTGCTTTAGATCTTGGTGGCGGGTTGTAGTCCCTCGGTAGAAATGAGTGGCTGTAAGCTTTTTACTGGTTTCCCTTTGATTTGTGAATCTCAAAGTCATCAATGATCCGACCAAGCTCCGGTTTCTAGTGCCAGCGTTTTGCTGTTTGGATTTATTTACTATCTTGGTTGCGCCCATCTGCTTGTCGGCTCGGCACTGTGTGGTCGACCTGTGCGAGCTGCTATCATTGATGCGAGAGATGACTTGGGTTTGATGGCCAGCAAGCTAGTTTTTCCCTTGTGCATCTTCCTATGCGGTTGTGAGTTGTTTTTGGTCTTTTGTATCGGGGTTTGATCGGATTCAACATAGGTCATCCGCTGTGCCTGTATATAGATCTTCATAGCTTTTATAGCTATTGGAGTGAAAGTAGTGTTGAGTTCAATCGAGGTGAAAAATAGAGAAAGCGTCTATTCACCCCCCCTCTAGTCGCCTTTCCGGTCCTACAAAGCCCTGTAGAGACGTCTATTTTATGGGTTAAAGACGTTTTCAATCATCTCTATAGCATCATAGAGTCGTTTTTGTAAAGCGTCTCTGGAGCGCCTCCCCACGTACCATGTCAAAGATCGTAGAGAAATATTGTTAAGCGTGTCTACAATGATATCAGTCATTTAGATTGCGTCTCTACAAGCTTGGAGATGCTTTCATATCGTCTCTACTCTCCCTAATGATGCTTTATTGAGTGCCAAGAAATATAGATACGCATTCATAGACATATTTAGATTGAGCTAGAGACATCTATTTTTATTTTGTTCAGTAGAAATATTTTATCGCTAAACAACAATGATTCAGAGGGTATAGTATCAAATATTTTCATAATAAATTTCAGATCTTAGGTAAAACCATTTCAAATGTAGAATTACATTGTCGATATATTAAAAAACTAGAAGAAAAAACCATAGACACTCCGTTACGGAGTGAATCGAGTTAACAACTGAATCTAGCATCCACATACAAAGGTGCAAATACACCGAAAAAAATTCCTACAAATCCTACAACTGAATCAGGCGATGAGTGGTTAGAGGGCAGTGGCAGCGTCGGCGTCTTCAGGAACAAACAGCCTAATCCACCTCTGAGTGATGCCATATAACCCTTGATTGATATAGCTGTCTGAGTGATGCCTACTCAAATTCTGTGTACTCATTTTTCTGGGCACCATATATGGATTTAGTTAGACCTAGAAGAAAGAGAGAAAAAAAAGAGAGAATCATGATGCTAATCAACAGATCTGCGACTGCACTACAAATGTAAAGGAATCACACTGAGAACCTTGAATTGAACTACTCTAAGTTGATACATTTATAGGACATCCAAGCAGACCAAACCAAAACACTACTATGTCCAAAATACTATAATAGGAAGCAAAAAAAAAGGTTATGCAATACAAGGTACCTTCAATGTCCAAATCCCCACAACCGACAGACTGCAACTCTTTAGCAAGTTCTTGTGTCTTGTCATATGCTACTGCCAGAACTCCTAGATATTGCCATTTCAGTTTGACAAGAACCAGATCTCATGCTTCAATGAAGGATTGGCAAAAGGCTACAATTTGAAAGTAGGATATATACACAATGCTTGCTTACTTGTAGAAGGCCACCTTCTTCTATAGGAGGCAAGCTAGCAAGAGAGGGTTTTATCAGAAGTCTATCAAGAATTGTTGTTACCCTTTGTTCTAGCACTCGCTGAAAAGCAAAGTACAATAGTCTTACTTTTTAAAATTGATAAATCATGATCACACAAAGTACGCTGCTTAATAAAGCATACCTGCACAAGAATTGACATGAACTCATTTGGAGAAGGAAAGATGGACATTATTGTAGTTGCCTCTTTCTTCACAGTATCTGAAATAGCAGAAGGATAATCAGATTACTATAAACAAAAAACATCAAAGTGTAACTTATAAACACTAATTGTCAAAAGTATACTTATAAATACCTACAGTTTCCTTGTACAATGTAGAGAGACCATCCGCAATACTCTTTGGAGTCACTTTATGCCCTCATCACCAAGAACAACTTGAATATCGGTGTTCATAACTTCCACATCAATAAACATTGGTCGTGTTGCAACATAGTGTTGCATAGCCTTTCGTTCCCCGATTGAAGCGCAATTAATGTACCAAGAAAAAGTATGTCAAATCAAGTCAACCCTTGAATAATACTACATGCTGTTTGGCCTTGTGCCTACTCTTAGAATTATCGGAAAACAAGCATAACCAAGACCGCATGACTAGCTTATTTTCAACTTTGAACTCATAAGCCTAAGCTCCTTTCCACAAAAAAAGTTTAAGTTTGGAAGTCGGTGGGAGGTTTACTTATAAGGTCGATAAGCTTGTAGAGGCTTATAAGTTTTAGTGAGCGACTTTAGGTCATATTCATATCTAATCTAATAAGCAAACCGCTTGACTTGTAAGCCATAAGCACAGTAAGTGGTTTATAAGATAAGGAAAGCTGAGCCTAGGCTACACTAAACAGGACCAAACACAATCATTCCTCATTTTTTTTCCTGCACATAAGTGCTCTGGATTTTATAACTAACAAGAGTAGGCCATCATTGTACAAATGTGCTGTGCCATCACAAGTACAGAGTAATCTTGGACCCATTTTGTATTTAAATCTTGCAAGTTGTAACTTAGCACTTTAAGAAATGTAAACTCAAGGATTTCAAAACCAGTGATTATTCTAATAGTCCTAAACCAGTAGGCCTCCATTAGTCCATTGCGATGGTACGAAAAAGGTTTGTCACCTTTAATCAACCAATCTGAGCATGAAAAACAAGTACCATGTCCATTGCACGAATACACACTGTGACAAGATTTTAGCACATCTCGCCATAGCGCATAACTCTCGCCTTTGTGATGCAAAGATCAAACCGAGCTAACAATCTATTCTCCAATTCGAACATATGATGAGAAGTTATAACCGATTCCAATGTAATAGCTACAGAAAGCTAAAAGGTGGAAAACCCACCATTACAATATTCTTGAAGATTTGCAACAAGAACTTCCAATCCACGGCTTGCATTAGCGTAACCTACGGTGATGTTACACCATGTCTACCAACATCCTCCTCGGCAAATAATCCTACATTATCAAAACATGCAAATCTTTTAACATCATGTTAGGTATAAACATGTTGGGTGCAAAAACAAAAGGTAACACGACTATTTGAAGCTTGAAAGAGTTTTGCTTAGATTGCTAAATGCCACACCTTTTCTGAATAACACATAGTTGTAAAGACCAGCTATACTGCTAAAAATATATACTTTCAAGAATGTATATTCTCAACTACGGTCTGCAAGACAGTAAGGCAATATAAAGATGCATATAGAAGTAAACAACAGACATCCACAGATTGTAGGACATGATAAACCATCAGTAAGAATGCAAGATAGTGTATATCAATCTCATACATATATCAATCTCATATATCAATCAAATGTGTAGAACCACACAAATAAAAAAAATGTTAAACCATGAAGATCAAATTTATAGACAACCACAAACTGATGACTGCAAATGTTAGCACAAAATTTACAAACTATTTACACCATCTCAAGTTCTCAACCTACATTTCACGAGAATCATGACAAATCTGGACAGCTAAGTTCTGGAATCAAACACATTACACATCTAAGAAAGAATTGTGTAGCATCTCTCGACCAAATCCTCCAAAATGAAAGCGAAAATTGTTACATCCATCATCTCTCAACAGCGCACCAAAATCCAACAAAGAATTGCAAAATGGATGGTTTTACCGGTGCGGTGGCGCCGACCTCGCAGTACCCACACCGCGCCACACGCTGCCTCGAGGCACCAGACCACTGGTCGGGCGGAAGCACCGACCGGCACGACGTGAGCCGCTGCCCCGTCGACACGGGCGGATTGTGGGTCAAGAAGCTCTGGGCGGAGATGGCGGCAAGGAGGACGAGGCTAGGATTTGGGCGAGGAGGAGCGAGAGTGTCGTGATGAAAAGGAGGATCCGGAGGCAGGTATTTGGGGTGGAGGGCGGCGGCGCGTAGTAGGGGGCGGGGTGGAGGGTGCCGCGGGTGGACGGGCGGTGGCGCGGAGGTCGGCCCGGGGAAAGGGGATCGGGAGATTGGGAGATGGGGATAATGGGAAGTTGGGCACTGGAGTCTAGATCGTAGGGGGTAGGTTAGGACTTCGGAGTGTCACGGGCCGGCTGTGGGCTGCTCATCGAGTCTTGGAGAGACGGAGGCATGGGGGAGGTGATACTTATGGTAAGAGTTTTTGTGGCGTCATATAAAACATCTTAAGAAGTGTCTTTACATATGAGATGTTTTTTGATGTAGAGACGGATATAAAAGCGTCAAAACAGAAATGAGTTTACGTGATAGTTTTGTTGTAGTGTATTGGCAAGAATGGCGGTCGTCGCGTGAAAATTGCAAAAATATAGCCTCCACCGTACGATCACCACACGGGACGACTAACCAGCCGACACGTACCCCAAATTTGCATAGCCACCGTGCGGTAGAGCAAAGACGGTTCAAATAAGAATGGAAAACTGAAAAGCTACTAAGGCAATTGACCTCCGATTGGAGTTTTCCAAAACGTGAACGTGTGCGTGTGTTTGAGTATTCTCGTGTGTTGAGTATTCGTCGACTCGATGCTAACAATTGGTATCAGAGCGGTGACTAGTAGATCTTGCGACGATGTCTGGAAGCACGAGATCGGAGAGCCCCACCACACCGAGAGACCGCGGTAATGGCAGCGGCCATGGCGGCGCCGGCAACGGAGGCTGGAACGTGGTGGCGCACTAAGTCAAGGAGGCATCAGTGGCGGTGTGCTACTCTACCCTCACACGCACGAACTACATCGAGTGGGCTCTATTGATGAGGGTCAACATGCAGGCTCAGGGAGTCTAGGAGGTGATCAAACCGGGAGATGCCGAGTACCGGGTTGACTGGGCGGCGCTGGCGGCCATACTCCACGGTGTTGGATTTAATCTTGTTTTTAGTATTTCTTAGTTTAGTTTTTGAGTCCGTATTTGAGTTTGCTTCCATATCCTAGTCTAGTTTAGAAGGGAATTCGAGTAGGAGTCCATGTCTAAGTACGTGTATGTCAAGCTATATAAACAAGGGTCATGTAGTCTATTTGACAGGAAATCAGAGAGCAAGCAGTGTATTAAGTTAATTGTGAGAAGCAATAGAGTAAAGAAAAGGAAAAGCTGCAGTGCAGCACCAAATCAGTTTGTCACTTCTTGCTTGCATAAATTCTAGTGCGTGCATGTGGTTCGTATAGTGTGTGCTATGCTTCATCTCATGAGCGTAGCTTCCAGCGACATCCAGAGCGATAGCCTACGTGTGCCGAGCAGATCAACGTGATTCTTCTCCAGTTTGTTTCAACAGTTGGTATCAGAGCCTGTTGATCTTAGTGCTATCTGAAGATCATGGACGATAAGGCGAAGACTCAGGAGGGGCCGATCTCCCTCCTATATCCTGTCCTGATGATCAAAAATTACCCAGTGTGGGCTATGAAGATGAAGAAACATGCGCGTCCAGGGAGTCTGGTGTGCAGTCGATCCGAAGGCGAAGGACAAGGAGGTGGACGATAAGGTGGACCAGACGACTTTGGCCATCATCTACCAGGCGATGCCAGACTCCATGATGCGGTAGCTCATCAGCAAGGAGACGGCATGTGAAGTGTGGGTGATGCTTCGGAAGATGCACGAGGGAGTTGATCGCGTGAAGGAGGTGCAGCTCCAGAATTTGCACACTGAGTTCGAGAATCTCTAGATGGGAGAAACCCAGTTGGTATACGAGTTCACCGGCAAGCTGACTTCACTGTACAATCAGATTGTCTCTCTCAACAACAAGATGGAGGAATTTGTGGCAGTGAAGAAATACTTGCGTGTGCTACCAGAAAAGTTCGTATATGTCATCACCAGGCTCATGTACTCCTCGGATCTGGAGACAGAGAAGATCAAGGAGATCACCAGTTCCCTCAAGGCACATGAAAAGCTACTGAAGGGGTATCAGTCTCATAACGAGCACAGGTATCCGTCTCATAAAGAGCAGGCATCGTTGTTAAAGGGAGATACAAGAATCGATGATAGATAGTTTTATAAGGAGTCGTCGGAGGAGGACGGTCATGGCTCATCAAGAAGCTACGAGCATGGACGCGGGCGTGGGTGAGGCGACAAAGGAGGACGTGGAGACTGGGCTAGGCAAGACAGTGACGACAGATCCCATGACAAGTCACATATAAAGTGTTTTGAATATGAAAAATATGGTCACTACGCGTCGGAGTGCCACAGCCACATAAAGAGTTTCAACTGCGACAAGTATGGACATTATGCTTCGGATTGCCGAAACAAGAAGAAGAACAGGGAGGTAAGCCTCACCCAAGCATGTGAAGACGATGAAGAGCCTGCCCTGCTTCTCTCCTTATGTGTCAAAGAGGCGCCAGTCATAGTGATGTTGAACAAGGAGAATGTAGTTGCTAAACTACGCACGGAGGGAGGCAATCATGATCACACGGATCTCTGGTACTTGGACAATAGAGAAAGCAATCACATGATGAGAGGTCGCTCCATGTTCGATGTGATTGACGAGAAGATTTTGGGGAAAGTCAAGTTTGGCGATGGCTCGACAGTGCAGTTAAGAGGCAAAGGATCAATGCTGTTACGATGCAAGAACGACAATAAGAAGATTCTGCCTGAAATATATTATATACCAAGTTTATGAAACAACATACTCAGTCTCGGCAGTTGGCGGAATGGGGGTATAGGGTGGAGCTGCAGGATGAGTTTTTGCATGTCTATGACAAGAAGAAAGATCTGTTTATGAAGGTGAAAAAAATCCCTGAACCGATTGTATAAAATTTACCTAAAAACTTGTAAGCCGGTTTGTGTGAAGGACAGTCTGGAGGAACAAGGGTGGAACTGGAGTATTAAACCAGGACATGGCGGGACCCAGGAGTGACACACAGTTGGCGCAGGAGGCGGAGCCTCGGGAAGTCCAGACGGTGTGTAGGAAGGCGCGTAGGGCACTCTAGGGGGCTGCGAGTCCCATGCGTATGAAGGGTGTGGCGTACATGCAGCAGGCGCTGCTGGCACCAAAGACACTCATGCACATGCAGAAGGCACAAGAGGCGTGCATGTAGCTGACAGCAGGTGCAACAGTTTGGGAGGACCAGCAAGCGGCTGTTGTCCACATGGCACACAAGCAGCTGGCAGCAATGCTAGCATCAAAGGCCCGAGTGGCATGTCCCTTCGGCAAGAGCACCAAACGCAAGAACCAAGTGTAAGAAGTAATGACGCTAGCTCCAAGTTATTTCAGCAATAGGGAGTAAAAGTTGGAGGGATTCAGATCAGCATTGCAGGGAACAATGAGCAAGAGAAAAAGAGTGATGCTCAGAAGATTAATGGCAAGAAAAAGAAAAGCAAGAAACAAGAGAAGATTAGTGTGATCAAGATGAAGAAACAAGATTAAGGGGGTGATTGTTGGAGTTAATCTTGTTTTATTATTTCTTAGTTTAGTTTTTGAGTCCGTATTTGAGTTTGCTTCCATATCCTAGTCTGGTTCGGATGGGAATTCGAGTATGAGTCCATGTCTTAGTACGTGCGTGAGTCATGCTATATAAACAAGGGTCATGTAGTCTATTTGATAGGAATCAGAGAGCAAGCAGTGTATTGAGTTAATTGTGAGAAGCAATAGAGTAAAGAAAAGGAAAAGCTGCAGTGTAGCACCAAATCAGTTTGTCTCTTCTTGCTTGCGTAAATTCCAGTGTGTGCCTATGGTTCATACAGCGTGTGCTATGCTTCATCTCGTGAGTGTAGCTTCTAGCGATATCTAGAGCGATAGCCTACGTGTGTCGAGCGGATCAATATGATTGTTCTTCAGTTTGTTCCAACACAGGGGGGTGCCACCGTAGATGCTGGCGACACTGGCAGTGAAGGACAGCGCCAAATAGGTCTGGGACACCTTTAAAACCATGCGCATGGGCGTGGAACATGTCCAGAAGGCGAAGGCACATGCCTTGCTCAAGGAATTCTATGGGATTCGCATGAAGAGCAACGAGCTTGTGGATGATTTCGCCATGCGGTTGACTGACCTCATCAACAACATTCGCACGCTCGGCGAAACCTTGGAGGAAGTCACGGTAATCAAGAAGTTCCTCCGTGTCATTCCTCCGAAGTTCACGCAGGTGGCGATCTCCATCAAGCAGCTGATCAACCTACATACCCTGTCTGTGGAAGAGTTGGTGGGCCGGCTCAAGTCTGTGGAGGAGAGGTTCGATGCGGGCGAGGTGGCCAATGACGGTGGCCGCGAGGCTAGTGGTCGTCTTGTCCTCACCGAGGAGGAGTGGTTGGCACGCATGAAGAAGCGGGAGCAGGGTGACTCCTCTTAGGGTGGTGGCAGGAACGGCAACAAGCAATGGTGTGGCTGCGGCAAGCAAGGCGGGCAAGGTGCTACCTGCAACGGCAAGGAGAACGCTGGGTCCAGTGGCGGCCGCGACAAGTCCATGCTCAAGTGTTTCAATTGTGGAAACCTTGGGCACTTCTCTCGAGAATGCCGCAAGCCACGGCGAAAGCGCAAGGATCAGGCGCATCTCACTCAAGCTCAGGACGATGAGCCCACACTGTTGATGGCCCAGGTGTGCACGCTGACGGAGGTCACGCATGGTGCACCCACTGGCATCGCGCTAGACGAGGTGCACGTGCAAGTGCACCTTGGCCGAAAGGAGGACAAGCACGAAGGCACCTGGTACCTGGACACGGGTGCGTCCAATCACATGTCTGGGTGCAAGGCTGCGTTCACCGAACTGGACATCGGTGTAAAGGGGACCGTGAAGTTTGGTGGCAACTCTGTCATCGACATATGTGGGCGTGGGACTGTTGTAACATCCCAAAACAATGGTTTGTGTTTCAAATGTATAAAAATGAGGATAAATTAAAACTTTTGATGCCTCATGATGTCATTTGAAATTTTCTGGAAACTTTCCCCATGAATGTTCCCATTTTCTTGAGACCAATGCTTTAAATGATGAAAGCATAATCCTTGATAACTTTCTAATCAAATCTTGTGATCATCCTCTGGAAATATTTTTCCTAAGTTCTAGATTATCCTAGTAACCTCTCTGAAAAACTTCATAATTTTTAGATTTTAGTTGCTATTTCTAAAGAGCTAGTCAAACCAGTTAGAACTCTGGTCAAACCCCTAGGGCAGCCTCTTGTGAATTTTCTAGAGAGCAATGCTGTGCATGAAAATTCTTAGAAAAATTATTCAAGGGTGTCCTCAGATCTAGCAACCTTCCATAAAAATTTCAGAATTTTTGGAGCTTCGGAGCTATCTCTAAAAATTCCCCTAATCACCTCAGCCTTATTTTCCCTAAATCAGTTTTCACTGCTGGACTGGCTTGAACCAGACTCAAGTCCGACCCGAGCCGGCTTGACTCGACCCAAACAACTGACTGCACCTCGCGTATACCGTCTGATCATGCATCGACGGCTCTGATTGCATACCGCTTCGGCCAGGTATGAAAATTCTCGCGCGTTGTCGACCGTTTGATCTCGATCCAACGGCCTGCGCCAACCCTCTTCACTCGATCTCTCGCGTGCCGCTGAGTCACTGATGCCGTGGGCCCCACCGGTCAGTTGCGTCTTCCTCCTCTCACGCTGGTGCTCAGACCCTCGACGCCACGTGGCCGTGCCGCTCTGCCACCCTCCGTCAACGCGCGGGCACGGTGTCAATCCACCGCCTACGCCAGCTAGTCCTTGAGCTTCTCTGTTTGATGCCATTGCTACCTCTGTCTTTGGCCGGGGATAATACCCCTCTCCATTCTCCATTTTTGCTCACTTCTCCTCTGGCCGCCGAGGAGAGGGAGGCTCGCCCGGGTGCATCTCTCGGGTAAACCCCAGTCCAATGGTTCCTCTCGTCTCTACAACCCTTGCCTATTCCATTTTTGCTAATGCGAACCTTTGGTTTTGCTTGTAGCTTCTAGCCCCTACTCGAGCTCCCTGTTGTTCCAGAGCGCGCACCCGGAGCCGCCGCCGTGCCAACTTTGTGTCCGGGTGAGCTTGTCCTTGCCTTTGAGCATCATATCGTGCCTTTGAGCATGAAGACGATTTCCCCTCAACCAATTTTGTCTTTGCATCGCAGGGATAATCAAATCTGGCATTTTTATCTAACTCAGCCGCAAGGACCCCCTTTCTTCCCCCATCTCCGGTGTGGTAAGCCTCTTGTCAATTCCTTGCTTGCACACCAGCTGTGGGCCTCACTTAAGCTCTCTCTACCTCTCACTCCTTGCCTCCTTCACCAGAATGACTTCTCCTCGGTGAAGCTCAACGCCGTCGTCGCCATTGCCGTCGACAAGATCCCTCAGTGCTTCTTTAGTCATCCTCAGCTATCTGGTGAATTCCCTAAACCTCCTAGATGCTAGAGCACACTTGTTTTAGCTCAATGCACTATCGGGTGGACTTGGCCGCTTATCAGATTTTTACCTTGCCACGGCTTAGTCAGCCGATTTAGGCCGTCTCCGCCGCCGCGACCACCTCTAATGGGTGCGCAATAGTATGAGGAACTCATTGCTACCCTTGGCCGACGCCGCCGTGGTTAGAGTCACCGGCGGGGCTCTGGCGAAGCCAGTGCAGCGTTGTCGGACGCTCCGACCGTTCCTGTAGCAAGGTCATTAGCGTTAAGCATAATCATTAGCTTTTAAATCTCAATCTTTGTCAGAAAAGCGGGATTAGCCATGTTAAGTAATGACTAGCAGTGGATGACAGGTGGGCCCGAGCCACTTTAGTGCGCTGTGCACTGAGCTCATACATCGGTGAACCAAGTTCACGAGTATGAGTCTATGACAAGCGGACCCCACTTGTCAGTTCGGTTAATCCATAAGTATTTTATGTTTATATGAAATCTGAAATGCTTTATTTATGAACTGGAAATTGTTTCAACTTCAAAATTGCATAAGTAATTCATTTTGGCTCCAAAATTGATGATTTAAATTTTGTTAGTTTCCTTTTTAAATTTACTTTAATATAAAAATGGGTTGAATCATGTTACCGTTCTATAAATCACTTTTGGTAAAATTACTTTAGGTTTAGTATTATTGTTGCACTAAAAATTGTTTTAACTTCAAAAATGCATAAGTATTTCTCTGTAACTCCAAATTAAGTAAACTCAATTTTTTTGGACTCCTCTGATAGTATACTTTATTGAAGAATAGGCTTTGAACATGTTACTGTTACTGAGAACCTTATTTTACTTATGACTTGTGTACTATTTTCATGACTTTGAAAAATCATAGAAAATTCATCTTAGCTCCAAATGAGGTGAATCAAATTCCATTGTTCATCTCATGTGGTGCTTTGTCTACCATAAAAATTTCAGGTACACCATCTCTTTGGAAATTTTTACCAAAACAATTAATTTGGATGAACAATAACTTGTAGCAATTTATTTGGATTTTTTGGAAAACTCACTTTCAAACTGCCACAACTTTTGCATAGGTCATCCAAATCAATTGATTCCTATTGCTAAATTCACCTAAAATCATGCTCTACCTTATGTGAATTTTTCATGATTTTTGTTTGACTTTGAATTTTTGGTTCTTTTCGATATTATTCGTTCTTATTGTGTTTTCAACTCTTTCGGTAAGTTCTGACGATTCTATTGTATACGCGAGTGATCCTCTGCAGCAAGAAAGTCATCCCTAGCAAGGCAAGCAGTTTGATCATAATAATCCCATTACTTTCAAAGTCTAATACTTTGTTTACAAATTGTATGTATGCATGCTTTTGTGTCAAAGTTTATTTTCCCGATTAGAGGTAGTTATTCCTATTGCATAGTTACCCTTAAATTATTATTCCCTGCCACAAAACATAAGGTATTAATGTCGCTGGTGAATTAGAGCCCGGTGGTTGAATTATGCTCTTTTATTGTCTTTACGATGTCATGCTTAGAAATGCTTAGCTACCGGTAGAATTGGGCGGTTATCGACTTAGTCGATAACTTTGATCACACAAAATTATTATTATCATTATGCTCAGCACTTTGTGCTTTGTTACTTTGTAAAGTCAAAAAAACTGAAACTGAAAATGAAATGTTTGAGACTTGGGCACAATGGTTGATGGTGTGATCTTATGGTGTGACTGGAATGGTGCCCAAGTCAATCAAGGACTGAGTTACTTGCGCCACCGTACCGAGCAATTTGCGTGCTAACCACATGAGAGGGATATGGGACCTCTCTTGACTTAGTACTTTGGCGTGTGTTAGTTCCGAGTCGCAGGAGGTTGTGTGTGTTGTGTTGAAAAAGGAATATTTCATGTGTTTGTTGGGTGTGCGGTGGTGGAGTTCCTGGTAGGTTCTCCACCTCGAGGGGCATCAGCAGTTGCTACGGCTGGGCCGATGTCCCGACACAATGTGTGGGTCCTCCGTGGGAGCCCCGTCTGCACACACAAGGACGGTTCATGGAGGGTTTCACCCATACGGGCGACTCAAAGTTAATGCATTATATTGGAAATGTCTCGTAGGACTTAGCCGTGCCGGCATACCAAAGGAAGTGTGATAAATAGCTTAGCGAAAAGGCGATCTGACATGTGGGTACATTGGTACACCCTTGCAGGGTATAATCTATTCGAATTGCCTCGTCCTAGGTTATGGACACGCTTGGATACGCCCCGTGAGAACTAGACTATAACATTTAATTAAAACTTGATGTGGGTGGTATGAATGGGGAATTCATACTATTGTTGTGATGGCTATTGGGTTAGCCACTTCCAGGATGTCTTGTTATTATTGTTACTTGTATCTCACTGTTTTTGTCAAATAAAAACATATTGTAAAACTGCTTTAAATCTATTACATTATTGCAAATGAAAACTTGCTTTATGCTGAAAATGAGTCTAAAGCCTCCTCCACTTAAATAAGCTTGCATGTAGCTATGTATAGGCTGTTACCCTACACGTAAGTCTTGTGAGTACATTTTTGTAATCATTTGCTTTGCTTAACTAATTGTTGCAGAGGAGGAAGCTGATCCCCATGGGATCCACTTTTGTGAGCTGTGCGGCGGGTTTGACGACTAGGTTGGTGGCCCGGTCGGTTGCCTTGTGGGTTAAAGGCACACTAATTGGCTCTTGATTATTGCCATCTTATGGTTTTTGCTTCCGCTATTTATTTATCTCTTTAGTTGTTATTTGGCCGGTCGGCCCCTTTTGTAATAACTCTATTATGTATGTCTTTTGAATTGCTTGTTGTGCTTCAGTTCTATGTGTTGAATGGAATTGATGCATAATTTTTGTATGGGGTATGTGTACTGCAATTCTGAGAAGTACATATACGCCGAGAGTCGAGATATTTGATTTGTAATGCTAGAACCATCTTGATGGTTAAGTATTACAAGTTAAATACCCCAGGTTCGCACAACTGTGTTGTTCACGTGCACGACACACAGTGACATGTGCGGACCAGTCACACCGGCGACACCAGCCACCAGGAGGAAAGTGATACTTTCTACTCTTGGTGGATTATTTCAGCCGATACATGTGGCTGGTGCTCCTGACATCGAAAGAAGTGGCGCCGACAGCCATTAAGCGCTTCCAGGCCCACACTGAATTGGAGGCCACGCGAAAGCTGCAGGAGCTGCGCACTGAATGTGGCAGTGAGTTCACGTACACAGAATTCGGCGAGTACTGCACGAACCTCAGCGTCAAGCGGCAACTCACGGCACCGTACTCACCTCAGCAGAATGGTCTTAGGGAGCACTGGAACCAGACGGTGGTCAGCATGGTGTGCAACTTGTTGAAGATGAAAGGCGTGCCAGGAAGGTTTTGGGGCGAGGCTGTCACAATGGCAGTCTATCTCCTCAACTGTGCACCGATGCGGAGTGTGCATGGCAAGACACCTTATGAGGCGTGGTACTGGCCACGTCCAAACGTGCACTATTTCCGCATGTTTGGGTGTGTGGCACATGTGAAGTTGGTGAAGCCGAACCTGAAGAAACTTGACGATAGAAGCATACCCATGGTCTTCTTCAGCTACGAACCGGGGTCCAAGGCATACCAGGTCTATGATCCCGTGGGCAATCATGTTCACGTGTCGCATGATGTGGTATTTGACGAAAAGGCAAAGTGGGATTGGAGCACACCTGGAGCTGATGATCCACTGACCGCTCCCGGTGAAATTTTCTCTGTAGAACACATTTTTCTTCATGTGATAGGTGACGGATGGGTAGATGCATCAGAGCATCGGGGGTGACACGGCAGGAATGTCGTCCACACCGAGTCACGCGCCCAGCCCAAGATCGCTGACGCTGGCATCTACACCAGCCCCAGCTGCACCTACCGGAGAGGAGATGGTGTCATCTCCCACTGACGTGTCACAACCATTTGATGAAGCACCGCACTGGTACCTCACCATAGAGAACCTCTACGACACCACCGACGAGGTCGCAGTCGAGTACAGCGGGCTGTGTCTCCTGGCCACAGAGGAGCCCGTGACTTTTGCCGAGGCTAAGTAGCACAAGTGCTGGTGCCAAGCCATGTTGGAGGAGATGAGGTCCATTGAAGAGAACGGCACGTGGAAGCTGTGCGACCTACCTGTTGGCCATCGTCCCATTGGCCTCAAATGGGTGTACAAGGTCAAGAAGGACTCATAGGGAGCCATGGTGAAGCACGAGGTGCGCCTCGTCGCCAAAGGGTATGTGCAGCGACAAGGTGTCGACTTCGAGGAAGTCTTCGCACCTGTCGCCTGGGTGGAGTCCGTGCGCCTGCTGGTTGCATGTGCAGCGCAAAAAGGCTGGCAGGTGCACCACATGGGCGTAAAATCGGCGTTCCTCAACAGCGAGCTCGAGGAGGAGGTGCACGTTGTGCAGCTGCCGGGCTTTGTCGACGACGACAACGAGCACAAAGTGCTCAAACTTCAGAAGGCCCTCTACAGTCTCTGTCAAGCACCAAGGGCATGGAACACCAAACTTGACAGCAGCTTGCAGTCCCTCGGGTTCGAGCGAAGCCAGTCGGAGCACGCTGTGTACACACGAGGAGCCGGTTCATTGCATCTACTCGTGGGTGTATATGTGGGTGATCTCATCATCACCAGTTCACATCCGCCAGAGATCGCCAAGTTCAAGGAGGAGATAATGAAAGTATTCAAGATGAGTGATCTGGGATTGCTCAGCTACTACCTCGAAATCGAGGTGCACCAGGACAACAGCGGCATCACATGGAACCAGGCTTCCTATGCGCTCAGGATCCTAGAGAAGAGGGGCATGATGGGCTGTAATCTGTGCCAGGTGCCGATGGAGACATAGCTCAAACTGAGCAAGACCAGTGGTGGTTCTCCTGTAGATGCCACCCACTATCGAAGCATCATGGGGAGTCTTCGGTACTTGGTGCACACAAGGCCGGATATCTCCTATGTTGTGGGTTACATCAGCGTGTTCATGGAGGCACCTACCACCGAACATCTCAGAGCAGTGAATCATGTGCTTTGGTACATTGCCGAGACGCTCAACTACGATTGTTTCTATGTAAGAAGCGATGGGGAGTTGTAGCTGACAAGGTACAGCGACTCCGACACGGTGGGAGATGTGGATGATCGCAAGAGCACTACGGGGGTGCTGTTCTTTCTTGGTCGAAGCCCAGTCAGTTGGCAGTCATAGAAACAGAAGGTGGTGGCCTTGTCCTCGTGCAAGGCCGAGTACATCGCAGCCACCACCGCGACGTGTCAAGGTATATGGCTTGGACGCTTGCTCAGCGACATGATGAACAAGGAGCCCAGTCATCTAAGTCTCAAGGTGGATAACAA